>CM076570.1:394813116-396043829 GCA_034641835.2 Pinus albicaulis
CACTAACAATAATAAGGGGCTATACTAGTGATATAGGGACCTAACATAGCATCGGTCAGCACTGCTTTCACCGTAGCCACGGAGGAAAATGTAAACTGAATTAGTAGACAGATCCTCTCTCTACAAAATACATTACAATAATCAGAGCAAAGGGAGGTAAGGGCAGAGCAAGAGAAGGCAGAGTTAAAGGAGGAGATTCAACAGCTACAAGACAAAATCGCTCCTGTTAACGAAGTACCACTCACCGTCTGAAGAGAGCTGGATGTATTGGAGGTCACCATGAGGCAGGTATATGGGGAAATGTTGACTATAAAACAAACAGTTGCTCCCTTGCTAAGAGCCCAAGCAGAGACTAAGCAGAGGAGCGAGCAACTGAAGGAGACCTCCGCCGCTTTGGAAAAAATGATAGAATGGACAGGTTGGTACCCCCAGGCTCTGAAAAACTTGCCCAAGAAAGACTAGATCCATACCCAAGATTCCAAGGTCTAGATTCAGATTAAAAATGCAATCCAAAGACAAGGTATCTAAGGACCTAGAAAAGGTAATGACCACATATGAGCATTTGATCAGCAGCATCGATTGGATGCATTCCCTACACCACATTCCATCACTGGGTGCATTGAATGCGGAAAAGGCGTGGGGACAGGTGGATTAGGAGATTCAGACATTTCTGCAACCTATTAGACAAGCCGCTTCCACTCTTGATCTTGCAACATCGCAAGAGAACTTGGGTAAATTCATTGTCACACCAGTTTGGATCTACACTAAACTGACCTCTTTAGCCAACCAAGTCATGCTCAAAAGAGAGACTCTGATTCCAAATGCCTTGGAGTGTCTGCCTCAGTTAAGGGAATAATTTCCCTTGATTTCCCCAATAGCAGTAGATTATCGTGCGTGGCAGAACTTTCTCAGAGAGCAACAAGCTGATGCCCCTGACCTCACGATCACACACACATTTTCATAATCGAATGGTAGTAGGTCGTAGGTCACACTTGGAAGTAGGTCACAAGTCATACTTTTCAATTGGGTTGCAGGTCGCAGCCTTCATTCAAGCTGCAGGGCAGCCCAACAGTTGGGGAGGCGAAAAGTCACGAAGCCCAAAGGGAAATTTTTGGGTCTATAAAACTTAATTAGGGAAGATTTTAAAGGATCTTTTTTTTTTGGGTCTCAAAGAGTTAGAGAGAATTGTATAGAAGGACTACACTCTTTTGAATATGAAGACAGATACTTGTTAAACTTCTTTTGGATCTGATGTGTTTTGCTGTGCGAACACTATGAGTATTTCTTTTTCAGTTTCCAACATCTTTTGATTAATGAAACTGTGTTCCCGATGGCATCATTTATGCATTATAGTTACCTGTACCTGTGTTAATGATGTTAAGTTTATTTACACTTCCTTAATGAATGTTAATAACTTTTTTTACTAACATTTATATTTTCAGCATAAGCATTTAAGTAAGTGAGGGGTGTTCTGCCATAAAGAATTGTTTCTTCTGTGGTTAGAAAAACGTGCAAGCATGACCCTAATCATATGCTGTTAATTTTATTTCTTTTGGCTTCATGTTTTATTATTCATCTTGCTACGCATAGTGTTATATACTCGTTTAACTCATCAATCATGTATCTTGTATCGTTTGAATAAGCGTGTGTCTGCATGTTCATTGAGTTCTATTAAGACCCAAGGAAAGGAGACTTAAGTGGTATCTGGACACACACCCTGGACGGGATCCCTATTCCAAAGGCTTTAGAGTCTAGTTGGGAATTTCTACCCGGGAGATCCCTTGCTGTTGGCTGGACAGATTTTCCCGTCAATAGGCACTACACCCTTGATAGTCTAGTTGTCATAAGACGGTGCAGGTTTGAAAAAAATTCAAAATCTAACCCAAAAACTTCTCAAAATTTGATCACTTTATGTTTTTGATGAGGTTAGGCATGAAGCGAAGCTTCAGCCAATATGTCAAGTCTCCTTTCCTCTTCTTGCATGGTCAAAGACTCAATTTTTGCATTGGCTCTTTTTAGTTTGGCATTTGCAATTTTGTCTTTTTGGGCATAGTGCTTGGCTTTTTTTCTCAACATATCATTATCTCTGTTTACCTTCTCCAAAATATTCTCTACTACCTCATCTGTCACACCATATATTTCTAGTGTCGCTTGAAGCAAGACTTTGGTTTTTTCTACTTCTCTTTGAGCCTTGATCAATTTGACCAATTTGACCTCATCAATGACATTTTTTGTTTTTAGTAATTGGTTCTCCTACTCAAGAAAGTTAATGATAAAATTAGACTTGTCAAGATTAGTTTTTAGCTCATTAATCTTGGCTTCCTTCTCCTTGATGACTAGGCTATCGATTTCTTCATCATCATCATGCTCATCTAGGTCAAAAAGGTCAAAATCATGTTCTATCTCATGGAGGTCCTCCTCCTCATGTCTGATCTCTGCTTGAATATCTGGCTCTGTCATCTTTTTTTTTCCCTTTTTCTACCTTATTTTCTGATGTAGAAGCAAAGGCCCCTCCAAAACTTTGTGGGGAAAACAGTTTCCTGTGACCCCTTTGGTATGTTTTTTCCAATGGCTCTATCTCAACCACATTAGCCTTCTTAGGCTCATTGATTTCAGCTCTTCTAGGTGACCCGGTTGTTGAGCCCTAAAAATGTCTCCTCTTTTTCCAAACTCCATTTCATTTCATCATTCCTTTATCATTTTATAGACCTAACGATCAATAAGAATGATTAAAATCACTTAAGGAATACATGAAATTACTAAATTCTTGTACTTTTTTTATTTTGTTATCTTAATGATTTCTGAGAATTTTTTTCTACAGAATGCAGTCATTTTGTAGAGAGTCAAACGTTCCGTAGCCATTTTGGTGTTTTAAAATGTTACAGGTGTCATCTGAAGAAAATGTGTGTCTGTTTAGATTCTAAATATTTCCAACATCATTCCTCGTCATCCACGAAGGCTGAGTCAATAATTGGAGATGCTTATGCACGTGGTCAAAAAAAAGTCCAAGAAGCTTATTTCGATAAGGATAAGGACTTTTGATTTTATTTCAGCAAATCACGAGTCCTAAAAAAGAGTTTTAGTTTGATTTTGACTTTAAAAGTACACCTGTTCCTACTTTCATTCAATATCAGTTATGTAATTGCCTATAAATTTGGATCGGTAAGACCGAGAGAGACAGTTGATACCTATTTTACCAATACTGTGATACTCTGTTCTGAAATATTTTTGATAATAAAAAGAAGCATAACTTTGATGCTGTACTGAAAACAACCCTGAGGATTTAAATATTTTTATGCAAAATTGATAGCAGAGGCCCCCTGCTATCCAAGGAGGCTTCTACATGCTTTCTAGATAAGTAGTTTTCAATTATGTTCTATTATATTTCTTACTTAGAAATTTTTCTGAGTTCATATCTTTTAGTATCATGTCTTACATTGTTTGTTTAAATAAAAGATCCTCATGATGTTATAGTTAGTATTTTCTCGAGTTTTTCCAACATATCTCTATTCAATGAATGGATTTAATTGTAACATCCTGAGTTATTAGAATTTCCTGTTCTGCAATTGATAGAAAATCCTCATATTATTACAAACAGTCTTTTTCTCAAAACTGTTCCAATAAATCTCTAAATCACATAAAATACTTAGTTGTAATGTTATGGGTTACTGCTTTATTTTTGTTTACAAGATCCTTATCACATTATGTCTAATCTCCTTCAATAAACTCTTCCAATAAATCTCTAGCTGATGAATGAGATCAAGTTGTAATGTCATAAGTAGTTCCAAATATTCCATAGGATATGCTTAGTATATTGTAGCAATCTTCTTCTCAAGCTATTCCAAAATACCTCTATCATATGAATAAGATTTCACTATAATATTCTAAGTTGTTGTTTGTTTTAGGAAGATCCTAATCACATTGGAGTTTAATGTCTTTCACAAATTATTCCAACAAACCTCTAACTAAATGAATCAGGTTGAATTATAATGTTTTGAGTTACCTTTCATGTTCATTTGCAAGCAATAACATTCATGGATTAGGATACTTTGTTTTTCACCATTTTCCTAATTAGGGACAGAATTTACAGCTAAACTTTATTTTAAGTCTAAGGTTTCCTTTTCTTTTCTTTTTGACATAGATTTGATTTCATCTTCTGAGCATAGAATAGCATACTAAAACTCAAACAAAACAAAACTCAAAAGCATCAATAAAATACTGAAAACAATGGAATAAGAATAAGGATATTTAGGCACATATAGTGCAAGTACACCCCATCAGTTTACTAGCCCTGGTCGATAATTTATGTTATCAATTCAGGACACCAAATTGACTAAAAATTTTGGCACTGTTGTCGGGGAGGTGTAACTAGGTAGCCTTATTTCCTATTTCCAAAAAACAATGATATGTGTAGAGAAAGATATTCTAGGGGTAGATTTGTAAGAGGTAGAAGTTTAATTCCCACAACTCCACTCACTCCACCAAGACCAAGAAGTAGCACACCTCCAACTCAAATTCACATTCCATACTATACTGGTCATAGACTTCCAGAAGTCTCAAGATTAGATATCCCATCAGGAATATCCCCCACTTCATCCACTTAAGAAATTCCAGAGGAAGAATATCCAAGGACTCCTACAGAAGGGATAACCTTTTTCACTTCCACAGGGTAATATATTCCTGCAGAAGAATTAAAAATCCCTAGTGAAGAGGAAGAAGAGGACTATTTGTTCAATATACCCTTAATAGAAGAACCAGTAGAACAACTAGCTCTTCCAACTGAACCCTATATTAGTTCAGGGGATTCTATCATGGCATAAGAAGGGGAAGGAGAAGTATTTAATGGACAATGTACACTATTTGGAGGAGGTAGAGGAAGAGGAGGAGATAGAGGAAGAGGTAGAGGAAATGCAGAAGGAGGAAGAGGTAGAAGGGGAACTGTAAGTCCTTTTGGATTCCCTACAGTAGATGAAGAGACTAATACAACTATGAAAAATATCTCACGTTCTGTTCTTCCAAACTTTCATGGACTAAAAAGTGAGGATCCTAAGAGCTTATTATTTTAATTTGAAGTTCTATGTAAAGCCTATGATTATCTACAAGATTCTCAAAAACTTAAACTTTTCCGTTCAACATTGAAAGGAGCAACATTAAAATGGTTTATGAGTTTAATCACTAGGTATATTAGGACATGGGATGGAATGAGAAAAGAATTTATAGATAAATACTTGGATTACTGTATACCAGTCAATCATAAGGAAGAAGTGTTCAAGATGATGCAAAAAGAGGATGAAAATATGGCAGATTTATTGGAAAGATTCTATTATAACATCAAGAGGGAAAAAATGGAAAACCTAGATGAAGATACTTTGAAAGCTATCTTGTTGAAAACAATTAGCGATGAATGGATAGATATCCTCAATATGATGGGAAAAGGGGAAATATCTTAGCTTTCATTACCTGATATAGTTGAATTATGTATCAATATTTCAAGAAGAAAATCTAAAATTCTAAAAGGACCAAGAGACCCTGCTCTTGCAAGGGCAAGTAAGTCTGCATCTGGAACAGTAAGTAGGGCAGAAATAGGTAATATTCTTGATTAATTCAAATTTGACATTCTAGGGAGTCTTAGTGAACAAATAGACACCCTTATGTTACAAAACAAGCAAGAAGCCGAAATTTATGCCCTAGCAATATTGTTTCCCAAATGTAGGAAGAAGAATGCCTTGAGAGAGTGTCCTTTAGATGCAAAAGTAATAGAAACTTGTGCAATATGTTCAAAAAAACATGAGACCAAGATTTTTACTTCACTCCCTGGTCTTAAGGTTGTATTTCAAGAATAAACACCTACAAATTCCATAGAATCTCTTAACTTTGTCTCTAGAAGACCTTGGCAAGGACCTCAGACACAAGGGTTTAATAATCAAATGTATAATCAACCACCACCAAATTGGAACTCTTGGCAACACCTTGACCCCAATTTCAAAATCAATCTCAACCTTGGGCACAAGGAGCACAAAATTCTTATGGAAGGTTCTCCCAATATTATCAATATCCACCTTCTTATCCCTCATATCCAACATATTCAAACTTTCCCCCTCAACAAAATCCTCAACAGAATCCACAACATCAAAACCAAAATCAAAATCCACTACTTCCATTACCATTTCCTCAAAAAGAAAATCAATTGCCTACCCAGCCAATACCAAACCCCAACAATAAAAACCCTCAGAATACATATATTGTAGAAGGTCAATAATTTCCAACCTATTTGATTACTCCTTTAGACCTTAATGATGTTCAACTTTGGTTTGGAAGAATACTTGAAAAGAAGAAACCTTTTATAATTATACAAGAGCAAAACAATTGTGAGGAATATTCTCTACGAGTAAATAAAATTCTTGAGGAAAGCACATCTTTTCAAGACCAAAATATTGAAAAATAAAAAAAGAAAGAACCAATAATTTCAACTCCTATATTAGAGCAGCGATCAACATCTACTTCTACACCTCCTTTTCTAGAGAGATTACAAATTGATAGGGGTGTAGAGAAACAAATTATGATGCCTAACTATGATTTCCTAGATGAGTTAAGAAATGTTTTTATTAAGATTCCATTATTACAAGCTATCAAAGAAATCCCAATCTTAGAAAAAACCATAAAGGAGTTGAGTATGAAAAAAATAGGAAAAAGAATAAAAGAGATAAAGAAAATAAAACTGGTAGGAAAAATAGCAGATATAATGATGGGTAAGATTTCCATTCCAAAGTATCTAGACCTAGGAAATCCAGTTGTTAAAATACACATCAATGGAATTGAAATCCAAAACACACTTATTGATTTAGGAGTAGCAATCAATATCATGAGTAGGCAAATCATGGAAAAACTAGAACTTCCTAATATTCTTTTTACACCCACACTGCTACAATTAGCAGATAGATCTGTGATCAAACCAGATGGGGTAATAGAAGACATTCTAGTGTCCTTATATTCTTGAGAGTATCCTGTGGATTTCATGATCCTAACTCCTAAAAATGATCTAGGAGGACATCCTATTATATTAGGAAGACATTGGTTAGCTACAGTTGATGCTTTCATTAGCTGTAGATATGGTGATATGTACATATCTGATGGAAGTTCAACCAAGTAATTCACCTTGTATCCTCCAGCAAGAACAATCACAGAATTAGATGATACTCAGTGGATTGATGATGAAGAAGATATACAACCTCTCTTCAGTATTTCAGAAATTAGTGAAGATAGTCAGATTTTGAATACTTTGGAAAATTATGAATCTTCTTCAAAATTTAAACATGAAAATTTTCAAGAAGAATCTAACATTTAGTTCTTATCATCAAGATAGATGTCTCTTTACTCTATGGAAGAATTTGGCAGCTCTACAATTGAAATATTCCCAGGAAAAACCTTAAACATAAACAAAAACCTAGAAAAATTTCAACAAGAAAAGCTAGTCAAAATATTACAGAGACACTCTTCTGCTTATGCATGGGAGTACACTGACATGAAAGGGATAAACCCTAACACTTGCACTCATCACATCTATATAGAGGAAAATTGTAAACCAATCAGATAACCTCAGAGAAGTATGAATCCAAACCTTAGGGAGATTGTTAAAGAAGAGTTGCAAAAATTGTTAATGTCAACTTTATTTGTCCCATTTCAGATATTCAGTGGGTCTCTCCTTTGGTGATTGTAGCCAATAAGAATGGAAAATGGAGGGTATGCATTGACTACTGATAATTAAACAAATCTACTCTTAAAGACAATTTTCCCTTACCTTTCATAGATCAGGTGTTAGACACATTAGCAGGCAAAAAGTACTTTTCATTTTTGGATGGGTTCAGTGGTTATAATCAAATTCAAGTAGCACTTGAGGATCAAGACAAAAACACATTTACCTGCCCCTAGGGTACCTATGCCTACCGAGTATTTCCATTTGGATTATGTAATGCACCTGCAACATTCCAAAGGGAAGTATTGGAAATCTTTCCAGATCTAATACATGAATTTGTAGAGGTATACATGGATGACTTCACAATCTATGGAAACACATTTGAAGAAGCCTTAGCAAACTTGGAAAAAATTCTAAAGAGATGTAAATAAGAAAACCTTTCATTAAGTCATGAAACGTGTTTTATGATGTTTACTGAAGGGATTGTCATAGAAAATCACATTTCGGGATATGGGATCAGAGTTGATGAGTCAAAAGTTGAAGCCATCTCCAGACTACAAGTTCCAAGTTGTCAAAAAGATGTTAGAAATTTTCTAGGATTTACAGGGTATTATAGAAGATTTATAGAAAAATTCACCAAAATAACATCTCCAATTTTCAAATTACTTACCAAGGACTGTGAATTCAGTTGGAATCCTGACTACTAGTTAGCCTTTGAAACCCTGAAAATAAAATCTCTAAAGCACCTATTTTAAGGGGACCTAACTGGAAATTACCTTTTCATATTTCAACAGATGCCTCAGATACAACTTTAGGAGCTGTATTGGGACAAAAATACCTGATTCCTTATGCCATCTACTATACAAGTAAAAATTTGACTCCTTCGGAGTTAAATTATACTATAACTGAGAAAGAGTTCTTACCTATTGTCCATGCCATAAATAAATTTAGACACTATATAAAAAAGGCTATGAAACTTTTGTTCACACAGATCATTCTACAATTAGGTATTTAATGAAAAAATCAATTACTAATGGCAGAGTCACAAGATGGTTATTAATTGTACAAGATTTTAACATCACCATTCTAGATAGGCCTGGAAAACAAAATACAGTAGCTAATTTCCTATCTAAACTCCAAAAAGTTAAAGACAATACTCCAATTGATGATAAATTCCCTGATGAATATCTCTTTGCAATTACCACTCAAACTCCTTGGTTTTTTGATATTGCTAACTATCTAGTTTCAAGAAAATTTACTTCAATTATGAATACAAGAGATAAAAGAAAGATCATTTATGACAGTGCAAAATATTTATGGATTGCTAATGAGTTATAGAAAAGAGGTCTAGATTTTACTATCAGAAGATGTGTTTGAGAAGATGAGATGCCCGAGATTCTCAAGGCATGTCATGATGAACCATGTGGTGGACACTTTGCTGATAAGAGGATAGCTTATAAGATCCTTCATTTAGGATATTATTGGCCATCCTTCTTTAAGGATGCTAAAGAGTATGTTAAAAGTGTGACAGTTGCCAAAGGGTAGGGAAACCTTCTCCTTCAGGTGATATGCCATTGCAACCTCATGTACACATTGAACCCTTTGAGAAATGGAATTTGGATTTTGTAGGACTTATTAATCCTCCATCAAGACAAAAGAAATATATATTAGTTTTCACTGACTATGTTACCAAATGGGTAGAGGCCAAACCATTACTTTCTGCTACTGAAGCATATGTAGTCAATTTTCTTTTTGAGGATATTTTTACTCATTTTGGTGTCCCAAGAGAAATTGTTACATATCAAGGAGCTCAATTCACATTCAAGCTGGTGGAGAAAATGGTATAAAAGTACAAAATCAGACATAGAAAATCTACTCCCTACCATCCACAAGCAAATGGCCAAGTGGAATCTACCAATAAAGTCATTGAAGGGATCCTAACAAAGACAATTCATTTACATAGAAGAGATTGGGCAGAAAGGCTTCCTGAAGCCCTGTAGGCCTACAGAACTACATGGAGAAACAAAACAGGTCATACTCCTTATGAACTTGTTTATGGAAAACAAGTCTTGTTTCCCATAGAGTTTCAGATTCAAACTTTCAAAATGGCAGTCCAGTTAGGATTTGATCTAATAGAATCATAGAAGCACAGACTGGAGCAGATTAATGAATTGGATGAGATCAGAGAAGATGTAGTCCAGAGAACAAGCATATTCCAACAACAAAGGACTATATGGCATGATAAGTACATCAAGGAAAAGAAATTTAAAGAAGGTGGTTGGGCCCTCTTATTTGATTCAAAGTTCAAGGATTTTCAAGGTAAATTTCAAACTCATTGAATTGGGCCATATGAGATTGTGAAAATATTTAAAATGGAGCAATAAAAATCAAGACAATAGATGAAGGAAATGTAGCTTTTCTTGTAAATGGACACAGACTGAAATTGTATCATAAGCCACTTTCAAGAGAGGAATTTGTCAAGAAATTTCAAGATAACATTGATATGAAGTTAGTGAAGAAGAATCCTTCTTCTTCACTAACTTAATTGTATTTTTCTCAAATAATTAAAATATATATATATATATATATATATATATATATAAATTATAAACATGAAAACCAATCATTGATTGGCATGTTTATACAAAAAATATAAGGTGAAAATCAAAATTTTTCTGACACTTTAGATTTTCAAAATTATTTTTTTCTGCAGTTAAGTATCATAAAATCATAAGTTATAGATTCACTTTTCATACTTCATGATCCATCTCATTCATTCCATCCATATCTCACTTTGTCCATACTTAATTCCACTACATATTCATGATCCATCTCATGCCATTCCATACTTCAGTCCATCCACGTTTCACTTCATTCCATTGCATATTTTAGAAGTTTTTTTTACAGGGACATTCTGTAGCTACCTGTTCTATAGCCAAACCTATTTTTCAACCAATTGATTCTACAAAACTACTTCAGTAAACAGAGGATGAGTCAAAGAATATTATGGAGCCTAAAATATCAATATTTTTCAGATGAAAGACAAAGCACAACAAAACAGAAAAAATTTAAAAAGGGCTAAGGTAAAACTGTGTGAAATTATTTTTGATAGCAAATCATGAAAGGTATAATATGGTTAAGTCATACATTTTCCTAAAGTTATTTTATTAGTTGAATTGATCAATTCATGTCATAAAAAATCCTTGAACAAATCCCTTTCATTCCGCTCCATAACAAATCATCATTAATAGAAATTAACGGTCAGAACCTAGAAGTGACCTATTAGGTCACGTCATTAGACCATAGAATTCATTGATGATTTTTGAAAATCTTCATAATATTTCTTCGCGGTCATTCATCCCATATCAAACTCTAAAACCCGATTACCCTCAAGATTTACCACTACCCTATTTTGTTCACATCCACTCACTGCTATTATATTCCGTAGCCAATTCTCATCTGCAGAGAAGTCATTTTTTAGGGTAAGACAACCTTCCATAGTTACTTTTTCTTCGTACAGAAGAACATAAAAAGAGAAGTGAATTGAAGATAAAGAAAGGAAGCAATCTGTACCAAGAAGAAATGGGGCTTATTGTAAGGTCAGAGCTAATTGGAACTAAATATTTAGAAGGATACCCTCAGATTAAAGGGATATTAGAGCAGGTTGAATGGATGAGTTTTATATAGAATTTCAATGGATTCCACAAAGAAATCACAAAGTAATTTTCTAGGTCATTCGATGGATCAGAGGTAGAAATTAGGGATATCAAGCTCACCATCACAGAGTCATTCATAGCATAAGCAACAGAGTTGCCAAGACAAGGAGAAAGTTGGTTTAAAAAAAAAGAATTTCATAATGAAGCTTGGAGACAAATACTAAAAAGCCCAGGTATGGACACTGTAGTGTTTAAGAAAGGTAGTCCTAGTTCAAATTTGAAAAATAAACGAAGGAATATGCTACTAATTTTAAAAAATTTCATAACCTGTGAAGGTAGATTTGGCACTTTGTATGTCTATCATATTAGACTCATGATGAATTTTCTAGATGATGAAATAAATATGCCCTTCTTCCTACTTAATAGTTTGAAAAGGATGTCCTCGAATGTCTAGAAAAGGCTTAAATTCTTAGAAACTACCTTACATCATCATGGCTTAATTAAAATATTAATTGAGTTTCATTTGAAGAAGATAAGAGATAGTTGGGATGAATTCCTCCTAAGAAACCATTTTGAAGAACAAAAAGAAACATTGTCTAAAGAAAAAACTGTGAGAATAAGTAGGAGAGAAAAATTTGTTAAATCTGTTGAAATCAAACCTGATATGTCAACACAGGAAGACAGTGACGAAATAATTTCTGAAAAGTTGGTAAATATCAGGAAATAACCCAAGAATAAAAGGAAGGAGAGATTAAAAAATGAATGTGCCGAAGGAAGGGATGTAAAAGATGATAATTCACCTAAATTGAGGAGAAGCTCCAGGCTTAAAGGCATGGTGAAAAAGACTGTTAGTCATCAGTGTTTTTTACTCGTTAGTGATGACTAGTTCAACAACCCAGTTTTTCAACAGCTGATCCTAAAATTTGTCAAAATTGCCAGCTAGGAAAACACCCATAAAACTTTTTTGCTCTCTTTCCTTTTCTGTTTGCCCATGACAAGTTGAAATCCCATTATCAAATCCTGCCTAACCTCAGCCATACTAAGTCTACCTGTCAGCTCTAAAAGGACAATCCAAGTCTGTTCAAAAAACCTCCCCTAAGTTAGGAAGTGGCGCTTTAAGGCATTTTACCCTTGGCAACCATCAAAAAGCCAAAAAACCTCCATCTGCTACAGACCAATCATAACAGACCTCCCACTCTGCTAATGAAGTTAGTCACAGCTCTAAGTCGCACCACTTACACGCCCCTAAGTCTCAGCAATGCATAGACCATAAATCTCAAGCTGATTTTAGGTGTTTTATACTGTTCATGGATTCTACAAGCACAAGAAACATGTCATCATCTCAGTAGAAAATTCTTGACTCCACATTAGAAGAACATTTGCTTCTCAATGTGAACATGAGCCTGAGATACATCTGCAAGGCAAAGAGTTATTCATCAAACTCTTGCAGCTTCATTCAGCATGAAAACACAGTAGAAGAAAGACAACACTGTCAAACAGACTTGAAATTTTTCATGGCCAAGAACCTCCTTCATCTATAAGCAGACGGTTAAGGTGCCTCCTTCATCTACAAGTAGAGGGCGATGGCCGATGTTGACTTAAAGTATTGAAAACTGACTGTAAGACATGTTTTTTTTTAATAAATAGTGAAACAGTAACTAAAGGTTTCCAAGGGAAAGTGATGATCAAAAACAGGGCTAAGATCAGAAATGTTCAAATCGGGAGAAAGAAGAGTTTTTAGGTCTTATGTCCTAATAAAGAAGATCAATTGAAGGTTCAGGCATCATCATCATGGCACAAAAAAAAGAGACTCCATTGATAAAAGCTATTGTCACAAAACATCCCTGCAGGGGTGCTAGTATGAATGGCTCAAATCAGTGCTGAGCAAGAAGGCACTTTAGTGAAAAGACCTCTGTATATTCTTGTGTTTTTGTTGGGTTGTGGAATATAGTCTATGGTTTCTAGATATACATAGAGAAAAATCAGGCATGTCATCATTTCCACATGAAAGCAACTCCATTTATAAACAGGTGCTTTTCAAATGTGCTCATAACAGCTGACACAGAAAATCTGGCTTATCTCTTCAAGAGGCATTACAATTGAAACTATTGTTCATAATATGCAAAAGGGGTACTTTGACATACTGTCAGTTTTTGGAAAGCTTGAGAAAAACATAGGTATTCATTAGTTAAAGGTCAAGAGACACCATATTGGTATGTTTTGAGCAGAGAAAGTGTGTTGGAAGTAGCGCCCTTCTTGATCAGCACACCATGGCAAAGTCTGAATAAATCCAAATAAATTGTTAGCACCTACAGTTGGAGAAATATTGATAAGGCACCTGGAGGCAGAGATTTTCAAACCAAGTTAAAAAGATAAGCCATCTCCTTTCAAATGACAAAGACAAGTATGCCATTCAAGAATCAGAAGTATAAAAGATATTGAGGTGACAGTTCAATTTCTTCTTCAGCAAAGGGCACTGCAAATAAATCTACAGGTTCATAAGATGCAAGAAAGACCTTGGCACATTTTTCAGGTCCTAGAACTCATCAAGGGCAAAGTATGCATGCTACTATCACAAAGGTAGGAATTTTCCCTTTGAAACAATCCAAAACACTCTGCTGTCACATTTTGGATAAGAGAATGGCTTTTAGGCAGCTACAGGCACAAGATGGTTTTGAGCCCATAAGGCAAGCAGATTAAATACCTTTCAAAAGTAAAGGCACAGTGAGCAAAGGGTAGCCTTTTGAATATATTATGAAGTGAAGAGGTATCATATCAGCACACTTTGAGCAGATGAAAGAATGTAAAAATAAAGCGCCTTCTAGACAGGGGATGATCAAACATGGGTGGGTACAATTGCATTTTACACCTATAGTCAAAATTCATTTCACAATAGTCATCATTAACTCCAAAGCGAAATGTAAGTTTATGTTGCAAACAGAAAAGATCATCCCCTTGCAGAATGACACAGACAGGTATGCCTTTCAAAGGCCAAGGGTATAAAACATTTTGAAATAGCAGTTAGACTTTTTATCCAGCATAAAGGCATCCTGAATGAATACAGAGGATTATAAGAGTGAAAAAATGATCACAAGATGTGTTTTAAGTCCTAGGACTAGGTAAAGGTAATATGAATATGCCACTGTCAAAGAAGAAGTCTCTTCACACATGCTACAATAGATAAACGGTATAATGGAAATAGGGGAGTCTGAAAAGAAAATTTTAAAGTTTTGATTTGAAGGCAAACGCGTCTCCAAAAATTTCAAATACACCCTCTCCAAATCAATTGACAAAGCGACCGTTGGGGTTTTCATGTTTTCAAAGGAGTAAAGCGAAGTGGAAAATTTCATTTTCAAATTCTCCAAGCAAGATCGAGCCATCCCTCTGCAATTTCCAAGTGGTGAACGAGGTTTTCAAGTCAATTTTCAGAGTTTTTCAGAGTTGGAGCACCGCGCTGCACTCCTGTAAAAGTGCGCAGCGCTCCCGGGAAAAATTTTTGCACTACGCAACAAAGGCGTGCGGCACTCCTGTAGCCGCGCATGGTGCTCATGTAGTCGTGGGTCACGGGTGCCCGACACTAACCCGACAGGCCACCCGGCCATGTTTCTTGCGCGACGCTCTTTTCCTCTGAAGTGCCTCGCACCTGTTGACTGCTTAGGACGCCTCCAAATCGATCCTCAAGGTTGCTCAAACTATTCAAAAGGTTGTCCACGACTTGTAGAGGTATTTTTGAAACGCCCTTGAATTTTTCAAAACTTTTGAAGTGGTAAAGGGCTAGTTATTGCATACAAAGACCGTGGTGAAATAGGTCAAACTCTGTCTACCATAAACCTTGTTTTTAAAACTATAAAAGGGTTGATATGTACAGTTTGAGGGTATATGAATCGAATAAGTGCAAAGACTGAAGGAGTTAAATAAGGCAGATTGTTGAGTTTGACTAAGTTTATATATCATCATATATCTGTTGAGCTGCATATGAGGGTTAAGGTTTTGATCAAAGGGGAGCTTCTCCACATTTAAACTTCTACATCACCATATATGAAAAATAGTGCTTTGCTATGTGGATATTCATTATTTGAAACTGTGCTAGAGTGTTTGATATGCTGATGAAGTGCCTATAAGGGAAGGGGTCTTGAACTCGAAGCTGTGTTTTCACCTTGCCTCATCAAAGAACAAGGATATCTTATATCTTCAAAGCATCAAAAGGGCAGGTTACCCCTACCAACCACAGAAAAAGATAAGTTGTTGACTGTGTATACTACTTAACTGCCTTTTTGTTCTTCAAGCTCATTTGATCAGTTCATTTTCAGAGGGTATAAAAGCATTTTTCTAGAGGGACAGGGTTTTATATTGAAAAGGAGCTTTGATTGTTTGAAAGGATAAAATTCCTACAGGCTTTGTTGAAACCTTTGAAACTTTTTTAAAAAACTCTGTCACCTTTGTTCTATAAACAGTGAAATTGACTATGTCTGCACTAAAGGTGACTGTATATGGTGTGAGTTTTGTTGGTTGATTTTCATACTATAACAAGGGCAAGATTGTGAAGTTGGGAAGTTTACTTTGGTCAAAGATAAAAAAATAGGTTTTTAACCTCCGAACATCACAGAGCAGAGTGACTTGGTCACTATACACAGCAGATTCAATTGACAACCTATCTTCCTTTTTCACTGTGTTTTTTCTTCTTAAAGGTCTGCTGGCTGGAATACATATCAAAGGTTGAGAAAGCTACATTTTAAAGGAGCAGAGGTTTTGTATTGAGAGGAATATTGTGCACAAACATCCAAAGACATTGTTTCCTTATCAAAACAGTGGGTGGACAGAGTTTTAGCTTAAAGAAGGTAGTTTAAAGACAGTGAGGCAGTTTGGTGCTTCAAGAACATATTTAGCCCAAAATGCCACCCAGGAAAGACAACAGAAGCGGTTTACACAAGAGATATGAGCCAATTTCTACTGAGGAGGTCAATGCACATCCATCCATCCTCTTCAATTTTCATGAGGTAGGTTGTTTGGATTTCTTCCAGAGAGTACAGGAGGTCAAAAGTTTCTCGCCCTTCACACACCTATGCGTTTTGAGGTTCCAAAGCAAACATTTCCAAGTAGCAAGCCTTGATTTCAAGTTTTCCCCAAGGTCGGTATCTAAAGCCACCAAAATCCCATATCTTGGCAAGAAATGGTTCAAGCAGGCCTATCTAGACTTGGATGACTACAAGCCTTTCATCAACCCGAGCACAGAGAAACATGCACTGCTATTTTTCGTTTCTCTCATCTTCTTGCCAGTTATGCTCCTCTTATGAAGATCATAATGAAGTATTTTACCTGTGAAGGGAGATTTACTCAAGTTTATGCCTACCATGTCTGACTATTGATGCATTTCACTAGAACTAAGCAGCTCAATCTCCCTTAATTTTTGTGCAAAAGCATCGAGAAGATGGCATCCTTAGTCCAGAAGAAGCCTCCATCTCAGCAAATAGCTTCTCTCCTCCATCATTCTCTGATCAAAATCATCATTCTTCATCAGCTGGAGAAGAAAGGGGTTTCTTGGGATGTTTTTATCAGTCACCCGGATTTCTCCACTATTCCTCCGGTCCATATATCTCCCACCCCCCCTATTCATCGCCCTTTACCTTTATCCGGCAGGCCTACTCCTAGAAGGCTCAGGATCACCACAGGAAAGTCAAGACAGCAAGAAGAGGAGGAGCTTGAATAGGTAGAAAAAGAGGAGGACAGGCATGAACAGGTAGAAAAAGATGAAGGACAATAGCTTGATAGTGATGGATGTGAGCAGAAGCTTGAGCCACTAAGTGAGCATGGAGTTGAAGCAAAATAATAGCTTGATTTTGATGGTCAGGGGCAGCAAGTTGAACCACAAATTGAACAAGGGATTGAGATAGAACAACAGCTTGATAATGATGAACAAGGACAACAGTTTGAGCAGCATGGTGAAGGTGAGCAACAGCAGCCTCCTTATAACATACAGCAGTCCTCTCATGATACATTAAAACCTCCTCAAGTTGCACAACAGCTTCAAGAGGCAAGGTTTTTTCTGGAAAGTGATAAACAAAGTGACAAGGGAAAAGCCATCATGCTTTCCTCTCTCGAGAAGACTAAGCCCAAGACAGCAAAGAAGCAAATGCTCAAGGTGGTTACTCCAAAAGTAACAGGAGCTATCCAGAGTAAAAGAAGATCGCCCATGAAACCTCTCACTAGCATGCCAAGAAGGAAGAGTGAAAGATTAACCTTCAAGGGAAAAGGGAAAGGCAAGATAGGAGAAAGTCAAGAACATGGAGGTGCATTGGCTATCATCCCAATCCAAAGTGATGACAGCGATAATGAAGCCCGCATTCTGGAAAACCTTCTAATCCATCGAGAGGGCCAAATTGAAGCATTGGAGAAGGACCTTCATCGGGAAAAGAACTTCAATCATTTCTTGGAGATCCAAAATAGACAAATGAGTGTCCATATGGCAGTTTATGAAACACGGGCAATTAAATACAAGAATGAGGCTGCCAAAGCACAAGCAAGAATAGAGGAGCTTGTAGGTGATTTTTATGAGGGTGAAGAAGAAGACCAGCCTAGTCGGAAGAGGCCTAGAACCATAGGGCTTAAAAGAGCCTTGGAAAAGCAAAAGGAAGAAGAACAAGCCCATCTTCAATCCACTCCCCTCACTGCACTACTTGAGCAAGAAATTGAAAGCAATAAGGAGGCATGGCTAGAAAGAGCCAATAAACATTTGGAGATGAAGCTTGAGAAGGCAAACAAAGACTTGCAGCTACAAAGGAAGATGACACAACACTATCAAAAGCTAAATCAGTTTTCCCGACGCAAGCTAAAGGCCACTCAAGAGAAACGGAAGGAAGCAAAGGGGAAGCGCCCGACACGGAAAGAGAGGAAAGGCACATCAGCACTTGACATTTTGGCTTCAGTTTCAGAGCATGTTTCCAAGGACCCTTGAGGGTCATGCATACCAATTTTGGGCCCATTTTGACAACTTTTGGTTTTTTGGCATTTTTGAGTTTTTGATCAAAAACTCATAAATTCGCCATTTCATTTTGAGGATTCATCAAAGGAGAAGAATGGTATCATTGGATGCCATAATTTCATGATCATGCCCTCAGCTATTTTCAGAACATTTGGAGATGATTTTCCCCCTAAAAACGGCGAAAAAGGCCTTCTTTTTGCATACTCTGCCTGGTCTATCAGCAGACTGTAATTTTCTGGCTTTTTACACACTGGTGCAGATTTGGAGGACTTCTAGGCATCATATTGGGGAAATTTCAGTTGCGCCAGAAATTAGACACTCAGAGCTTTCCAACGAGCTATCATAAGCCTCGTTTCGACACCAGGAAGGCTGCCAAATGTTTCCGGCAAGTTAGGGGACCTTTTGCTGATGAAAATTTGAAGTATTTTTGTAATTTTTGAACCTCTAAAATCTGTTTTTTCCAAATGTGCGTTTAGCTATTTTTGCACATGAAAAATTATGCAAAGTCAATTAAATTCCCTTTTTTAGCATTTTTTAGATATTTTATGAGATATTTTGTGCCTTGGGCTTTGCAAAGCCTCAAGGACAAGTTTAGATATTTTGATTAGGCCAATGAGGATGCAAGTTGAACCATGAGGTTTTCCTCACTTGAGCCTATTTATTCCACCAGCTCTCATTTGTAAACGAGGCTGAACTTGAGAAGAGAAGCAATATATGGTCATATGAGCTTTGGAATGAAATACTTGTGTTATGCTTTTGGATTGCCTCTTGGATGTTCTTGGATGAATGATGAAGGATTGTTGATGGATTCCATGACATGGTAGAATGGTATAGTGTCTCTTGCTTTGTTGTTGTCTTCTAGTTTTAATTCATGATACATGTTTCTTGCTTGCTATAGATCAGTAGAGAACAAATTTGAGATATGCCCATGGAGGCACCTCAAATTTCCTGAATCTTCGTAGCCTTCATGTTTTCTTCTTCCTTAGTTGCATTAAAGAATTCTTAACTACTCTTTAACAACTTGAGGATATTGTTGCTTGTTTCATTCATAGTTCTATACATGCTAAGGACTTACGGTATGCGCTGCTTACCTATGTCTTGCTATATTTCCATCCATGAAATTTCTCTTTGACTGATTAGATTATCATTTTGTTTGAACCAAGGAGGCCTAGTTTCGATCTAGCCCTTTGCCTAAAACTATGCAAATCTTGTTGTACAAAGTGCCCGATAACTTGAAGTACTGTGTTTAGGAATTTCGGCATAGTGTTTTGAGTTTTTTGTCTTCCTTAAGTGTTTTCCCCAAAGTCTGATAGCCATTTCCCAAAGTTAGAGGGTCTTATACTTCTATGCATGGCTTGAATGTTTATTTCTAAGTATTGATTAGCTTGTAGTTACATTTTGCATGATTAATGGTTTGCCCTACAATGTTTATGTTATCTATTAAACTAGTTATGCTTGAAAATCTTTGTTGTTCACAAACTTGATGTCCATTTACTCCATTTTTCCCTAAGATCCTTTCTACCTTCAATCAAATCGGCCCTTCAATAGCCTTGTATCGTCATCCAATAGCTTTCTTGACTTTTTGACCCCATAGCCCAGTTAATCTAACATCTTGTTACCTGTTCCATATCTTTGATCAGTTTCATCCCTCACAACTTAAAAAAACCAAAACCAAAAAACATACTCCATAACTAGCCTAAAATCAGAACACGATAAGCAAACACATAGATATCCATTACACATATAGAGAGAGCCCTATCTGAGTCCAGGAAGGCTAGGTCCTTGGGCTCCAAAGCTTGGTTTGATGTTACACTATCATTTGGCATGCCAATCAGCCAAATCACGGGACCCTAACATAATGGCGATCACGGTGGGACTTACTGAGTACATGACAGTCTAGCAAACTCTTATATCCTCTTTAGTACTTCAAAACTAAACTCAGACCATCAGCCTTTAGAATCATTTAGAGTCAACTCTTTGCTTCACCATCTTAGCAAAGTGATGAATCAGGTTTATAACACTCTTACAAACTAGGCTGCACATAAAAACTCAAAAAACCCCAAAACATTCCCTTAGATTGGTTTTTGACAGTATTGGCGGTGGACCATACACATATACCTCAAAGCAACTAAAAATCCACCTGGAAACTCCACTAGCCTCCAGTAGGCCTTACTACTTTACTAAAATCTAGGCTACTGTCCGTTTGAGCCACCTCATTGCCACACTAACATAATGGCGATCACGGTGGGACCCTGAGTATTAAACAAACTTTGATTCCCTAGACCTTAAGAGACCTTAAGAATACTATCTGATTGACTTATCCCACCGCTCACTAACATAATGGCGATCACGGTGGGACCTTGAGTCAAAACATCCTAGGTATCCCTTAGGAATTCTAAAATCCCAGTCAAACTTAGAAGAGTAGAATCTGGTTGTCTCACCATCCTAGCAAAATGATGACTCAGCTATAGGACACTCTTACAAACCTTAGGACTATATAAAGAACTCATAAAAACCCCAAAAAAATCCTTTATATTGGTTTCTGTCAATATTGGTGGTGGACCATACACACATATCTCAAAACAACCAAGTTCTACCTGGCGACTCCACTAGCCTCCAGTAGGCCTTACTATTTTACCAAACTCTAGGTTACTATCTGATCAACCTATCCCATCGCTCACTAACATAGCGGGAGATGGTAGGACACTGAGTACATGACAGTCTAGCAAACTCTTATAGACTCTTTAGTCCTTTAGATACTTAAACAAACAAGCAGTCCATAGACTCATTTAGAGTAAACTCTTTTTGTTCTCACCATCCTAGCAAAGTGTTGAAACAATTTTAGAATACTTTAACAAACCATAGGCTACACACAAACTCAGAAAAACCTTAAAAACATTTCCAGATTAGTTACTGGTGGTGGACCATAGCTACATCTTTACAAAAACAACCAAGTTCCACCTGGCGACTCCACAACTCCCAATAGACTTAAAGAATCCATTGGAGGAAGAACCTAAAACATGACTGGTCATTCTAGAGAGAAAAAGCACTCAGGCCTTAGTTGGATTCAAGAAATTATTGTCTTTATCTATAACTATGTTCTATCCTACTTTGAGCCTGATCAGGAATACACCGATGAGATTTACATTGATCATTGGAAAGATCTCAAACCTAAAAAAGCTAAGCCTCAAATTTCAGACCATGAGCAGGCTTGTACACTTGTGCTTACCCCAGATTCACCTATGGAAAACCTAGCAAAACATGAGCCTCATGCTACCTTTCCCACTCTGGCTGAAACCTCAAACAGTCACGAACCTCTTTTTACACTACCTATATCCACAAAGGTCCCAGAAAGATACAAGCCTCTGGTTTTACCTCCCATCTTACAAGCCCTTCCTGCAAATCTTCAAAATAAATTACCCAGGTTTGATAGAGAAAGCTCCAAAGTCACCGCTGAAGAGCACGCCCGAAAACTTGAGGATTTACTTGACCTTTATGACATAAAAGAAGATGATGTGCGTATTAGAATGTTTTCCTTATCATTACAAGGAAAAATTAAGAGTTGGTTTCAAGACCTTCCCGCTGCAAGCATTACCAATTTTCATCAGTTCACTCAAATCTTCCTAGATAGGTGGGTGGTCATGGGTAGTAAATTTCTCATCATAAAGGAGTAAAATCAGTTAAAAAGACAACCAGGGGAAACAATACAAAACTTTTCAACCAAGTTCAATAAAGTATACCATGCAATGCCTGCTAACCTAAAGCCACCCCTCGGATGTGCTCTCTTGCACTACCTAGATTCTTTTGACCCAGAGTTGGTTTTCCAGATAAGAAACAAAGATCCTTTGACCCTAGAAGAAATGCAAAGAATAGCAATTGATATAGAATTCAACATACTAAATAGGGAGGCACAACTAAGAATAATAGAGAAAGACAAAGCAAATCAAGAGACACTAGCATCTTCAGAGGAAACGCTGAAAAAATTGGTGTGTATGGTAGGAAAACTAGAGCAGTTACTTGATAGGAAAAAACACAAGGTTAACACTGCTTATTCAAACCATCCTACCCTTCTTCCTCAGGTTGAACACACTCAACTATCACAAGACAAGAGTTATAAACAAAATATGCCTAATGGGAAAGTTGCAAATAAAAACATAGAGGAATGCTCTAAAGAAGCTATCAACCCTTTTGAAATCACAGATTTTGAAATGGAAGAAGAATCAAAACCTTTAGGTTCTCTACCCTTATGCTTTAAATCATTCCCGACTTTGAAAGAAAATTTTCTCCCTAAAGATCTCTCAGCAGTTATTCAAGAAAACCCTGCTCAAGTTAACTCTCACCTAAATCAAGAAGAGCTGATTGAAGAAGAATTCAAATCTAAGATAGAAGATAAATCAAAACCTGTAGGGTCTCTACCTTTATGTTGGGAGTCATTTGAGTTCATAAAAGCAAACTGGCCCCCTAAGAATCTATCAGAAAAAACTCATGAATTACATGATAACTATCCTCAATATCACAAAGAATTGGTTGAAGATGAAAATAAGCAAGAAATGAAAGAGAACCTACAGGATCTCTCTAAGGGCATAAGTGATGGTTCATCATCTCTCATAGGTGAAGCCCAAAAAGACATTCATCTTTCAAATCAGATTTCCCAAGAAAAAGAGGATTATTGTAGAGAAATGAAAATGCCTCCCTTTTTAACTGAAGATGAAATAGATCAACTTATAAACATGCAGACAACCTCTGAAACCTCATATAACCAAAAAATTTCTGATCTTTCTCCTGTTAATATTGCATATCATAAGTCAAAAAATAGATTTGAAAATCGATTTGAAGAAAATAAATCTGATAGTCCAATATGCATGGTTGGTGACATTAATTATAATGATGATTTTCCAAGGTTTGATCAATATTTTGATAATGATGATGATTTCCAAATAGAATCTAACTTTGTAGAAAACTCAGTTTTTTATTTTTTGGAGGAAGCTCAATTTCATAAACTTGAGAAAAGTGAGCAGCCATTACAGGTCATCTATGACACTGATGAGGAGGGCCTTGAAAGTTCAGAAGTAAGTGAAGAGTCTCGGACTCTTTGCCCTACTTCACTTCAGTCCATCAGAGATAACATTCACATAATTGGAAATCAGCAGTTTTTCAGCTTTAATGATGAGGTTGAGGAAGATGGTGAAATTCTTGAGCATGTTGTAAATGAGAAGCCTTTTCCTGAAATGGTTGAAGAAATCATTTTGGACATGGAATCTTCCTTAACTCCAGATTTGCAGCCACCAAGTTTCATTGAGTTACAAATTGCAGATGAAAAAGTAGAGGTTGAGAAACAAATGAGAGTTTTCACACTATCCTTTGAAGATAATTTACTGTCAAAGTGTATCCCTGCTCATCAACCTGATGACCTTCACACAATTTTCAGCCCGCCCTATCAAAACACATCAGCTTGGCAAGAGAACTACACTGCAATATATGATGAGCCTGACAGTTCAAGTAATGATGAACAGGAAGAAGAGTTGCTTTACCAGGAGGGTTCCAAATATAGCCAAGTGGAAGAAAGAGTAGTCCTGAATGAAGCCTATATCTCAAACCCTCTAGATCAGGTATTATTCCAAGATCCATTTGTTGTTTTCCTTGAAAAGTATGAAAGAGTAATGGGTTCTATCATGAGCAAGTTGTTGCCTAGAATGAGGAAAAAATTACACACCACTGTCCGAAAACCTGCCAAATGGGAGTGGCCTTTTCATTTTTTCCGCATCATGAAAAAACTAAACCTGAATCACCCATGTGAACATCTACTTGACTGGTTGCATTGGAAAGAAGAGTTCAAAGAAGAGTTCACTAAGTGTGTATGTTGTGTATAGTTCAGGCTAAGATAGATAGATAGCTGTGGAAAATAAGCTCAGCCTTGTGAGCACCTTTTCAATTGTAGTTTGTTTGAAGAAAAAGTGAAAAAACAGTAAATACAAAAACAGTAAAAAGTAGAAAAAGAGGGAAGTTTCTAAAAACAATGGTAAAGCCCCATGTTCCAAAAAAAAAATAAACCTTCGGAAAGCGCGCAAGTCTAAATGCCGCTACTTGTACTCAAACGTCTTGTTCAGCTATCTAGCCTAATCATAGCTGAGCATGTTTAAATTTATTTGCTGATAAGTTAGTGAGTGAAAAAGATGGTCAACATTGTGTAAGATTGACTTATCACAGAGAATAGATTAGGGAGAGATTCTAGTTCCACATGCCTAAAACAGAACCAAAGAGAGAAGCGAGGGATGAAAAATACATTGTACATATTAGCCCCACTTTTCTAGTTTTCCTTTTAGCAAAATAATTCTTGTGTGCAGTTTGTCCTTTCATGCCACAAATACATGACAAATCAGACAGTTTAACCCTGGTTTGATCATTTTTAATTTCATGTTTTATATTAGAGAACAAAATCCTGTCAAAGAGTTTAATCTTGACAGTTGATCTAGTTTAGGTAGAGTAATGAAGGAGTTCATCAGTTTAATCTGAACTCCCAGCAGATATAAGTGTAGAGTTAGATAGGTTCATTTTGAAAAAAGAAAAATATGCATTTTCAAAAGGCTGCTAGTTTAAATGCGCCAAAAAAGGAAGAAAAAATGTTAGGAAAGATAGTGGGGTAGGTAGAAATATCATCGATGCTAATTATGCTGTCTCCTTCAGAAGTAGCATCAAAGAAAAGTGAAAATTTTCGCCAATGGGTAAGGCCTTGGTCTTCATAAGCCACAGATCTAAAGTTTTGGACACCTCCTAAAAAGGAGCTGCCCTCCCCAAATGGAGCCACTGTTAGTCATCAATGTTTTTTACTTGTTAGTGATGACTAGTTCAACAGCCCAGTTTTTCAACAGCTGATCCTAAAATTTGTCAAAATTGCCAGCTGGGAAAACACCCATAAAACTTTTTTGCTCTCTTTCCTTTTCAGTTCGCCCATGAGAAGTTGAAATCCCATTATCAAATTCTGCCTAACCTCAGCCATACTAAGTCTGCCTATCAGCTCGAAAAGGACAATCCAAGTCTGTTCAAAAAACCTCCCCTAAGTTAAGAAGTGGCGCTTTAAGGCATTTTACCCTTGGAAACCATCAAAAACCCAAAAAACCTCCATCTGCTACAGACCAATCATAACAGACCTCCCACTCTGCTAATGAAGTTAGTCACAGCTCTAAGTCGCACCACTTACATGCCCCTAAGTCTCAGCAATGCATAGACCATAAATCTCAAGCTGATTTTAGGTGTTTTATACTGTTCATGGATTCTACAAGCACAGGAAACATGTCATCATCTCAGTAGAAAATTCTTGACTCCACATTAGAAGAACAGCTGCTTCTCAATGTGATATGATCCTGAGATACATCTGCAGGGCAAAGAGTTATTCATCAAACTCTTGCAGCTTCATTCAGCATGAAAACACAGTAGACGAAAGACAACACTGTCAAACAGACATGAAATTTGTCATGGCCAAGAACCTCCTTCATCTACAAGCAGAGGGTTAAGGCACCTCTTTCATCTACAAGTAGAGGGCGATGGCCAATGTTGACTTAAAGGATTGCAAAGTGACTATAAGACAGGTTTTTTTTTAATAAACAGTGAAACAGTAACTAAAGGTTTCCAAGGGAAAGTGATGATCAAAAACAGGGCTAAGATCAGAAATGTTCAAATCGGGAGAAAGCAGAGTTTTTAGGTCTTATGTCCTAATAAAGAAGATCAATTTAAGGTTCAGGCATCATCATCATGGCGCAACAAAAAGAGACTCCATTGATCAAAGCTATTGTAACAAAACATCCCTGCAGGGGTGCTAGTATGAATGGCTCAAATCAGTGCTGAGAAAGAAGGCACTTTAGTGAAAAGACCTCTGTATATTCTTGTGTTTCTGTTGGGTTGTGGAATATAGTCTATGGTTTCTAGATATACATAGAGAAAAATTAGGCATGTCATCATTTCCACATGAAAGCAACTCCATTTATAAACAGGTGCTTTTCAAATGTGCTCATAACAACTGACACAGAAAATCTGGCTTATCTCTTCAAGAGGCATTACAATTGAAACTATTGTTCATAATATGCAAAAGGGGTACTTTGACATACTGTCAGTTTTTGGAAAGCTTGAGACAAACATAGGTCTTCATTAGTTAAAGGTCAAGAGACACCATATTGGTATGTTTTAAGCAGAGAAAGTGTATTGGAAGTAGCGCCCTTCTTGATCAACACAACATGGCAAAGTCTGAATAAATCCAAATAAATTGTTAGCACCTACAGTTGGAGAAAAATTGATAAGGCACCTGGAGGCAGAGATTGTCAAACCAAGTTAAAAAGACAAGCCATCTCCTTTCAAATGACAAAGACAAGTATGTCATTCAAGAATCAGAAGTATAAAAGATATTGAGGTGATAGTTCAATTTCTTCTTCAGCAAAGGGCACAACAAATAAATCTACAGGTTCATAAGATGCAAGAAAGACCTTGGCACATTTTTCAGGTCCTAGAACTCATTAAGGGCAAAGTATGCATGCTACTATCACAAAGGTAGGCATTTTCCCTTTGAAACAATCCAAAACACTCTGCTGTCACATTTTGGATAAGAGAATGGCTTTTACGCAGCTACAGGCACAACATGGTTTTGAGCCCCTAAGGCAAGCAGATTAAATACCTTTCAAAAGTAAAGGCACAATGAGCAAAGGGTAGCCTTTTGAATATATTATGAAGTGAAGAGGTATCATATCAGCACACTTTGAGCAGATGAAAGAATGTAAAAAGAAAGCGCCTTCTAGACAGGGGATGATCAAACATGGGTGGGTACAACTGCATTTGACACCTATAGTCAAAATTCATTTCACAATAGTCATCATTAACTCCAAAGCGAAATGTAAGTTTATGTTGCAAACAAAAAAGATCATCCCCTTGCAGAATGACACAGACAGGTATGCCTTTCAAAGGCCAGGGGTATAAAACATTCTGAAATAGCATTTAGACTTCTTATCTAGCATAAAGGCATCCTGAATGAATACAGAGGATTATAAGAGTGCAAAAATGATCACAAGATGTGTTTTAAGCCCTAGGACTAGGTAAAGGTAATATGAATATGCCACTGTCAAAGAAGAAGTCTCTTCACACATTGCTACAACAGATAAACAGTATAAAGGAAATAGGGGAGTCCAAAAAGAAAAGTTTAAATTTTTGATTTGAAAGCAAATGCATCTCCAAACCTTTCAAATACACCCTCTCCAAATCAATTGGCAAAGCGACCATTGGGGTTTTCATGTTTTCAAAGGATTAAATCGAAGTGGAAAATTTCATTTTCAAATTCTCCAGGCAAGATCGAGCCGTCCCTCTGCAATTTCCAAGTGGTGAACGAGGTTTTCAAGTCAATTTTCAGAGTTTTTTAGAGTTGGAGCACCGTGCGGCACTCCTGGAAAAGTGCGCGGCGCTCCTGGGAAAACTTTTTGCACTACACAACAAAGGCGCACGACACTCCTGTAGCCGCGCGCGGCGCTCCTATAGCCGCGGGTCACGGGCACCCGACACCGACCAAACAGGCCACCTGGCCATGTTTCGTGCACGAAACTCTTTTCCTCTGAAGTGCCGCGCACCTGTTGACCGCTTAAGACGCCTCCAAATCGATCCTCAAGGTTGCTCAAACCATTCAAAAGGTTGTCCATGACTTGTAGAGGTATTTTTGAAACCGCCCTTGAATTTTTCAAAAATGTTGAAGTGGTAAAGGGCTAGTTATTGCATACAAAGACCATGGTGAAATAGGTCAAACTCTGTCTACCATAAATCTTGTTTTTAAAACTATAAAAGGGCTGATATGTACAGTTTGAGGGTATATGAATCGAATAAGTGCAAAGACTGAAGGAGTTAAATAAGGCAGATTGTTGAGTTTAACTAAGTTTATATATCATCATATATATGTTGAGCTGCATATGAGGGTTAAGGTTTTGATCAAAGGGGAGCTTCTCCACATTTAAACTTCTACATCACCATATATGAAAAACAGTGCTTTTCTGTGTGGATATTCGTTATTTGAAACTGTGCTAGAGTGTTTGATATGCTGATGAAGTGCCTATAAAGGAAGGGGTCTTGAACTCGAAGCTGTGTTTTCACCTTGCCTCATCAAAGAACAAGGATATCTTATATCTTCAAAGCATCAAAAGGGCAGGTTACCCCTACCAACCATAGAAAAAGATAAGTTGTTGACTGTGTATACTACTTAACTGCCTTTTTATTCTTCAAGCTCATTTGATAAGTTGATTTTCAGAGGGTATAAAAGCATTTTTCTAGAGGGACAGGGTTTTATATTGAAAAGGAGCTTTGATTGTTTGAAAGGATAAAATTCCTACAGGCTTTGTTGAAAACTTTGAAACTTTTTTAAAAAACTCTGTCACCTTTGTTCTATAAACAGTGAAATTGACTGTGTCTGCACTCAAGGTGACTGTATATGGTGTGAGTTTTGTTGGTTGATTTTCATACTATAACAAGGGCAGGATTGTGAAGTTGGGAAGTTTACTTTGGTCAAAGATACAAAAATAGGTTTTTAACCTCCGAACATCACAGAGCAGAGTGACTTGGTCACTATACACAACAGATTCAATTGACAGCCTATCTTCCTTTTTCACTGTGTTTTTTCTTCTTAAAGGTCTGCTGGCTGAAATACATATCAAAGGTTGAGAAAGCTACATTTTAAAGGAGAAGAGGTTTTGTATTGAGAGGTATATTGTGCACAAACATCCAAAGACATTGTTTCCTTATCAAAACAGTGGGTGGACAGAGTTTTAGCTTAAAGAAGGCATTTTAAAGACAGTGAGGCAGTTTGGTGCTTCAAGAACATATCTAGCCCAAAATGCTGCCCAGGCAAGACAACAGAAGCGGTTTACACAAGAGATATGAGCCAATTTCTACTGAGGAGGTCAATGCACATCCATCCATCCTCTTCAATTTTCATAACGTAGGTTGTTTGGATTTCTGCCAGAGAGTATAGGAGGTCAAAAGTTTCTCGCCCTTGACACACCTATGCGCCTTCAGGTTCCAAAGCAAACATTTCCAAGTAGCAGGCCTTGATTTCAAGTTTTCCCCGAGGTTGGTATCTAAAGCCACCAAAATCCCATATCTTAGCGAGAAATGGTTCAAGCAGGCCTATCTAGACTTGGATGACTACAAGCCTTTCATCAAGCCCGAGCACAGAGAAACATGCACTGCTATTTTTCGTTTCTCTCATCTTCTTGCCAGCTATGCTCCTCTTATGAAGATCATAATGAAGTATTTTACTTGTGAAGGGAGATTTACTCGAGTTTATGCCTACCATGTCCTACTATTGATGCATTTCACTAGAACTAAGCAGCTCAATCTCCCTTACTTTTTGTGCAAGAGCATCGAGAAGATGGCATCCTTAGTCCCAAAGAAGTCTCCATCTCAGCAAATATCTTCTCTATTCCATCATTCTATGATCAAAATCATCATTCTTCATCAGCTGGAGAAGAAAGGGGTTTCTTGGGATGTTTTTATCAGTCACCCAGATTTCTCCACTGTTCCTCTGGTCCATATATCTCCCACCCCGCCTATTCATCGCCCTTTACCTTTATCCAGTAGGCCTACTCCTAGAAGGCTCAGGATCACCACAGGACAGTCAGGACAGCAAGAAGAGGAGGAGCATGAACAGGTAGAAAAAGAGGAGGATAGGCATGAACAGGTAGAAAAAGATGAAGGACAGCAGCTTGATAGTGATGGAGGTGAGCAGCAACTTGAGCCACTAAGTGAGCATGGAGTTGAAGCATAGCAGCAGCTTGATTTTAATGGTCAGGGGCAGCAGGTTGAACCATAAATTGAACAAGGGATTGAGGTAGAACATCAGCTTGATAGTGATGAACAGGGACAGCAGTTTGAGCAGCATGGTGAAGGTGAGCAGCAGCAGCCTCCTTATAACATACAAGAGTCCTCTCATGATACATTACAACCTCCTCAAGTTGCACAGCAACTTCAAGAGGAAAGGTTTTTTCTGGAAGGTGATAAACAAAGTGACAAGGGAAAAGACATCATGCTTTCCTCTCCCAAGAAGACTAAGCCCAAGACAGCAAAGAAGCAAATGATCAAGGTGGTTACTCCAAAAGTAACAGGAGCTATCCGGAGTAAAAGAAGATCGCCCAAGAAACTTCTCACTAGCATGCCAAGAAGGAAGAGTGCAAGATTAGCCTTCAAGGGCAAAGGGAAAGGCAAGATAGGAGAAAGTCAAGAACATGGAGGTGCATTGGCTATCATCCCAATCCAAAGTGATGACAACGATAATGAAGCTCGCATTCTGGAAAACCTTCTAATCCATCGAGAGGGCCAAATTGAAGCATTGGAGAAGGACCTTCATCGGGAAAAGAACTTCAATCATTTCTTGGAGATCCAAAATAGACAAATGAGTGTCCATATGGAAGTTTATGAAACATGGGCAATTAAATACAAGAATGAGGCTACCAAAGCACAAGCAAGAATAGAGGAGCTTGTAGGTGATTTTGATGAGGGTGAAGAAGAAGACCAGCCTATGCAGAAGAGGCCTAGAACCATAGGGCTTAAAAGAGCCCTGGAAAAGCAAAAGGAAGAAGAACAAGCCCATTTTCAATCCACTCCCCTCACTGCACTACTTGAGCAAGAGCAATAAGGAGGCATGGCTAGAAAGAGCCAATAAAAATTTGGAGATGAAGCTTGAGAAGGCAAACAAAGACTTGGAGCTGCAAAGGAAGATGGCACAACACTATCAAAAGCTAAATCAGTTTGCCCGACGCAAGCTAAAGGCCACTCAACAAAAACTGAAGGAAGCAAAGGGGAAGCACCCAGCACGGAAAGAGAGGAAATGGACATCAGAACTTGAAATTTTGGCTTCAATTTCGAAGCATGTTGCCAAGGACCCTTGAGGGTCATGCATACCAATTTTGGGCCCATTTTGACAACTTTTGGTTTTTTGGCATTTTTGAGTTTTTGATCAAAAACTCATAAATTCACCATTTCATTTTGAGGATTCATAAAAGGAGGAGAATGGTATCATTGGATGCCATAATTTCATGAGCATGCCCTCAGAAATTTTCAGAACATTTGGAGATCATTTGCCCCCTCAAAACGGCGAAAAAGGCTCTCTTTTTGCACACTCTACTCCGGTCTATCACAGCATCGCTATTTTATGGTTTTTTACACACATGTGAAGATTTGGAGGACTTCCGTGCATCGTATTGGGGAAATTTCTATTGTGCCAGAAAGTAGACACTCAAATATTTCCAACGAGCTATCATGAGCCTTGTTTTGACATCGTGAAAGGTTGCCAAATGTTTCCCTAGAAAGTCGGGGACCTTTTTCTGCATCGTAAAATTGAAATATTTTTGTAATTTTTGAACCTCTAAAGTCTGCTTTTTTCAAATGTGCGTTTAGCTATTTTTACACATGAAAAATTATGCAAATTCAATTAAATTCCCTTTTTTAGCATTTTTTTAGATATTTTATGAGATATTTTTGTGCCTTGGGCTTTGCAAAGCCTCAAGGACAAGTTTAGATATTTTGATTAGGCCAATGGGATAGCAAGTTGAACCATGAGGTTTTCCTCACTTGAGCCTATATATTCCAAAGGCTTTCATTGTAAAACAAGGCTGAAATTGATAAGAGAAGCAATATATTGGTCATATGAGTTTTGAAGGAAATACTTGTGTTATGCTTTTGGATTGACTCTTGGATGTTCTTGGATGAATGAAGAAGGATTGTTGATGGATTCCATGACTTGGTAGAATGGTATAGTGTCTCTTTCTATGTTCTTGTCTTCTAGTTTTCATTCATGAATACATGTTTCTTGCTTACTATAGATCAAGATAGAGAACAAATTTGAGACCCGCCCTTGGAGGCACCTCAAGTTTCATGTTTCTTCATAGCTTTCATGTTTTCTTCCTCCTTAGTCATAATAAAGAATTCTTAACTCGCTCTTTTAGTAACTTGAGGATATTGTTTCTTATTTCATTAATGGTTTTATGCTAGCTAAGTATGACTTACGATACGCCTACTTACCAATGGCCAGCCATAGCTCCATCCATGAAATTTCTCTTTGATTAATTAGATTATCATCTTGTTGAACCAAGGAGGCCTAGTTTCGATCTATCCCTTTGTCTAAAACTATGAAAGCTTGTTTGTCAAAGTGCCCAATAACTTAAAGACTATGTTTAGGCATTCCGACATAGTATTTTGAGTTGTTAGTCCGTCTTATGTGTTTTCCCTCTAAAGTCTAATAGCCATTTCCCGAAGTTAGAGAGTTATACTCCTCTATGCATGGCTTGAATGTTTGTTTCTATGTATTGATTAGCCTATAGTTACATTTTGCATGATTAATGGTTTGCCCTACCATGTTTATGTCTTATATTAAACTAGTTATGCTTGAAACTCTTTGTTGTTCACTAACTTGATGTCCATTTACTCCATTTTGCCCAAAGATCCTTTCTACTTGAAACAAATAGGCTCTTCCAACGACCTTTGTATCGTCATTTAATAGCTTTTCTTGACCTTTTGACCCCATAGCCTCAGTTAATCTAACATCTTGTTACCTATTTTATATCTTTGACCATTTTTCATCGCTCACAACCTAAAAAACCAAAATCAAAAAACTTACTTCATAACTAGCCTAAAATCGAACACAATAAACAAACACACAGTATATCCCCTTACACATAGATAGAGCCCTCTCTCGAGTCCAGGAAGGCTAGGTCCTTCGGCTCCAAAGCTTGGTTTGATGTCACACTATCATTTGGCTTGCCAATCAGCCAAATCACGGGACCCTAACATATTCTTCTCTTGAATCTTTAATGATAAGCGACTATTGGTTATGGTTCTATTCTTGTTCTTAATCACGTTCGTGAGTTATGTCCTCTTCGACTAACATATAGTTGTATGTACTAGATTTTATGCTTGTGTTTGTGTTGTTTCTTGCATATACATAGTCCACTGACGCAGATCGTGAGGATTGTGATCTCGCCGTGCAAAGGAATGGGAGCACCACCTCTTCTACAAACAACAACATTGGATTCCGTGTAAGCCTTCCTCGCAAGTCGATTTATTTACGATTAGGAACCTAGACCGCGTAGCGTGTTTGATTGTTGCTAGACCCGATCCGGGCTAGTAGGATCGCCTCTCACGAGAGGATCGACTCTCAGAAATTCTGGCGACTTCGCCGGGGAATCGACTTTGTTGTTTGATTTGTAAGCTATAGACTCGAGTCACGCGCGTGCCACACAGATAGCGTGTGAATATGCTTTTGCTCGCATTAGCGGAGTAGATCAACGTCGCTTCATCCAATCTCTAGTTTGGTTTACTGCGACCAAACAAACTTGGAGTATTGTCTTCTCTTTCGGTCAACTTCTTGGTCTTGCTTGCTTGGTCGCACTCTTTTGATTCCGGTTTTTTCCCTGTTTGTTTGGCTTTGTTTTAGCCTTGTCATCACTGTGTTTGTGTCCGAGATTGCTTGTTTTTTCATTTTTCCATAGTGAACTCGACTAGCGCGCTTTGTCAGTGCGCGCCGCGCCCATTGGTGTAGGGTTCTGTGTATCACCCGCGCCATTGCCTTTCCCTGAGCTGATTTCTGGCTGGCGCATCACGCCAATCCCGTGAGCTATTAGGGTTTGTTGTTTTTTCTGTGCTTTCTCGAGATCGACTTTGTACTCGGAGCCTCATTTGATCGGGTTTTAACCCTTTTATCCTTTGGTTGTTTTCCTATTTCTTTCGATTTTTGCATCTAAGCCCTAGGGCATCTAGGTGCTTTTGTGAGTCGAGCCTCCCTTGGGAGTTTTTTAGTTTTCGTTCATTCGACCGACTTTGGGATTGCTTCCTTGCATTCATTTGACAGTATGTCTATCGTCTTATTGCAATTTTTGAGTGATTGACTCTGCTTTTCATTCGAATTTTGCTTTTGCTTTATTTTGTGCCTAGATCACACGGCTCATTAGTGTCTTTGGGACTTTTCTTGGTCTTAAGAGACTTACGGTCGATTTCGGAGATCCGATTGTTTAGTGCCATTGAGTGAAATATGTTTGTTTTTTCTCTCTTAATACTCATCTCTTGAATTTGCTTTTCATTTGTTTTCTGGGTTTGTTTAGTGCATCTAGCTATCAAACATTGAAAATAAAAAATCTCTTTTTCTTTTTCGATTGATTAGAGCAGTATTGAAATATTTTTCGGTGTTATTAGCAATTAGTGACTTTGAAAGAAAAATTTTTTTAATTTCATTAGCTACATTAGAGATATCATCGATTGTCTTCTCGATCATTTTTGTTTGTGTAAAAAATCTCTCGACTCTTCACGTAGCTAGCTTTCATCGAATGAAATGATATAACGTGGCATGTAGTTTTGCATTTAGGAGATTTTTGAGACAACACATTCGTTAGGGTCTTTGACACAAAACGTAATTGAAGATAAAATTTAAAATTTACTCAATTTACACTAAGGAAGCATTGAAATCTAATGAAACACGTTTTAGAGGTCTGAGCTAGAGACGTGCTCGGCATCTTAAAACCTAGTAGTCGCCATTCCGCCTCTTGGATTTAGACAAAGACTAGTACGGACATGTGCTCCCCGTACCATTGCGTATATAAAGGGAGACCCCACTAGGTTTCAATACTTTATCCATAGGAAGCCGAGTCTACCGCCCTATACCCGTGATACACCCGAACACAGCATTCGGAGAGATTGCTCGACGTACGGAAAGTCCTTGGTTGATTTCTCTTTCATTATTAAAACCAAGGTGTATATTGCGACTCACGGTTATTTGGTACACCCTTTTGACTAGTATTCCCGAGTAGTCATTTTGATCCTATCTCGACTCCCTAAAATTGAAAGGATCACCAGCGCTTGTCCTTTCATGCTGTGTCAAATATGAAAGAGATAGAGTCACCTTTCGACCGTTTCTCGACTTTTAAAACATGAAAGGGTGAAGTTTCCTATTTTTCAATGTGGGTAAAAGTAATCACCCATGATCACACGCCTTGTTAGTTACTCAGCTTGTTGATCGTTTGATTGTGTGTCTTGACTCTTTTTCAGCCCGTGTGTGTGTTTGATCTTTTTCTCTTGTCGTTACTACTACGGTGGCGTAACCCTCTGCCTCATCTACTCGGTATTCCTTATACGACGATTCATCGAAAGGTTTCCCAATCCTCTGTACGAACCACGTTGACCCCATTGTTTCCGAGTTTCTCCGATGGGGGACCGCTCTTCGAGCAACCCTTTGGGGGGACCAGCTTGAGTTCAATTGGCCCTTTTTTGACCCTTGGTTTGAATTGAGATTAGGATCTGATTTTCTATTACATCGGGTTCGCCTTTATAGCGCTCGTCCTTCCTCCTAGTCCTCACCATCTATTGCAATATCTAGCTGCAGGGCTCAAACATGAGTGATTCTGGTGAGGAAATCCTCAACGCATTAGTGAAGACTATCACGCTCTTCCCATGAAGATTATTTTCGGAGACAACTCGAACCGGCTATTATGCCGTTGTCGAGTCCCTCACTCGCCGCAATGGCATAGATCGTCGTCGCATAATTTCGCTCAGCCTCTATGGGAGTGTCGATCCTTCTCCGAGACCGCCGCTCTTTCGTCGAGGTGTCTCCTCGCACACCCATCACTTCCCGTACCCTCTCGGCCCACCGCGTATGTGGCCGCTCTACACCCCGCCGCGTCACGGCATCCCTCCGCGAGGGCTATGCCGACTCCCGAAGACATTTATTTAGTGACTATTATACCGGAGAACATTTCTCCGGGAGGAATATCCGTTGTCCCCTACAACAGCCAAACCCGAGGTTGGACCATCCTCCCAAGATCCCAACCGCTCTTATTTTTCAAACTATGGCAATGATGGGAGTACACCCATGTATGCTTTTCTAGATCACATACGATGAGCATGGGGACATTTTACGCTCTACCCGCTCCCCTGAGGCTTACCTTCATGCTCAAGGTTTATCCCTTATAACCGTGCTTATAACCCGCAAGGGCAACCTTTCTAAGGCCAACCTTCGTGCCAACCTCGGCTATCCTTATGACCCACGAGGGAGCAGCCTCCATTCAAGGCTATCCCGCGGGCCAGCTAAGGGCCATCGCACGGTCCGCAAGGACAAGGATACAACCCCTTCCGGCCAACCTCCGTGCAACCTCGCATGGGTACCAACCAAGATCGGTCTATGGTCCCTGGGGGGCAAATCCAGCCTTCTACTCACCATGGAAACCACAGTGATCCCGTTGTTTCTAACGTTGCATTTCAACCGGACCATCCTATGGTCCTCGCTCCGTGTCAAACTCGTTACCGTAAACCACTTGGCCCTATTCCTCCACCAGTGCCAACCGACCCATCCGATACGACTCTGGTGTTCCGCCTCCGAGCCAACTGGCCCCATCCGACACAACCCGGGCCCTTTACGCCCATGTCACCGCACGACCGGCACAACTCCGTCTATCCGGTCAACTTGTCTCACTCGTGGCCGCCCGTTCAGCCCGGTCAACTCGTTCACTCGAAGCAGGCTCCGCTCATTCCATTAACCCCGCCCAACAAACCTGATTTATTCGATGTCGCAGACCTAAATCAGCAGGTTGCGCCCTAGTTATCGTGCTCCGCGAGTTCCACTTATCGACATCCGACTCATCCTCGTGGCATTTATTATCCTCATGGTAAATCTCGCCCGAATTATAACTAGCCCCCGAGAGTTCTCGTATTATCCTCATCAACCTCGGGATCTACCTATGCTCGCGAGCCAAATCCAAATGCGCTACATCGGGTGGCCGACTCCTAACCAGGGTCCGTACTCCGTTATCGAGTCCCCACACGTTGGTTACCGCTGACCAAACCGATCCGGTTAGTACGACCTACGCCCCTACGGTCGAACCTGCGTGGCACGTAACTCCATGCGCAAGGATATTCTGCCACAGTGTGAGTACAGTACTCGGTCCTCATCCTCACGCTCGGCATGCTTGGCCAATCCGCCATTGTCATTCCCCGGCCACCTTGGATATGCCACATGTTTCAAACTCGACCAATGATCCGATTTTGCATAATCCTTATTGGCCTCCGGTTCCCTACCAAGATACCAGGTGATTGCCCTCCAAGTTCGAGGGTAAAGCCGGGAGGACCCCCAGCCGTATGTAATGATGTATCATCTCTGGTGTTTGTCTAACTCTTGGGTCGATGATTCAGATTCGTCTCGCGCCTCTTCCAAAGCAAGCACTTTGACCGGAGCTGCCGCTAAGTGGTATATAGAGTTGGTCCCGTGGCATCTTCCAAGATCTCAATTCCTTAGCCATGGATTTTACGACGCACTTTCGCCATCGGTGTCTATATGAAGTCGGGACGCACTCGCCGACTTCTTTGAAGCAGACAAAGCCACTCACATTTTCGATCACATTCATGAGTGGCGATGCCATCGTAGACTACCAAGTTTCATATACCGATCAGATACTAACTCACGGTTCACCACCTCCTTCGTGAATAAAATCGCCCAAGATATTGCAGTGGGAGCGTTCGTGAAGGAAGAACAAGCCATTGCACGTGCCCAATATCTCGGATCTTTGTATATTCTCAGTCCGGAATGCTTTATGATATCTTTTCCCTAATGCTCCACGGTCCGAATCCTCTAAGGCTCCACCTACTCTGCAAGAGGATGGTGTCATTGGTTTCGTCTCTCGTAATTCGAAGAAATCTTCGAATGGGAAGCATAAGTCTAATTCTTCCAAACAATACTCTTGCTCATCCCGCCCCGTAAGATTCTGGCAAAAACCGTAGAGGTTAATGCCATTCGGTGCCAATCCTACGAAGAAAACCTCCAAAGGGAAAAATAAGGGCAAAGGTGAAAATCCAACCGACGCCGCAAAGCCGGAATCCAAATCTCAGTATCGAGGATGGTTCACAACTGTAAACCGAAGTACCCTCGCCTCATTTGTGAAGGATACCATTATAATAAGGATTTTCCACGATGATCCGAGTTGAGTCAACTTCTCAAAAGGCTCTAAAGGGACTCAAAAGAAGCTCTAAAGATCCATTCCCATCTCGGCAGACTCCACATGGTTGAACAACCGTCACCATCTCGCACCATTTGGGTCCCAAGTTTTTATGATGAATGGTGCTGCACTTATCTCTATCACTACACGTTCGAAGGATTACAATGAATCACGGCAGCACCTAGGAAAGCTGAGCTGCGGATGGACCACCTCCCCCACCTATTCTCCGTTGGTTGGAAATCGAGAAGCCTACTCCGAACTCCGTTGTGAAGCCACCTTTACTAAAGGTGTTCTTCAAAGATCTTCTTATAATCCGAATGCCTGCTAGCCGCTCAACACTACAGGCATTGTTGAGGATTTGGCACGTGCGCCCTCGTTATGTCTACACTAGAAGTTCTTCAAAGTTGTCCTTTGCAAATCTGAAGGCTTTCGACCGTCCGCAACTCGGTGGCATTGATCCCGCCGATTCGAGTCTTCTCACCTTCGATTTAGAGAATTTCATCCCCCGACTTCCACATCGGATCGCTCTTGTTATTCAAGTCAGGGATCACGTATTAACATCCATAGGGCCGTTGTGGACGAAAGGTGCTTCTACCGCATCATGTCATCCGCTTGCTCGGGAAGGCCATCAGCCCTCTCCACCCCTTTCGTCATCTCCCAATGCCCTAGAGGCATTTGATGGTCGAGAATCCAAACCCCCGGGGTGTCTGGAGAGTTTAGCAATCACTTTATAGGGGGAAAGACTCGTCAACGTAGAAGTAGAGGTGGTTGACTCCGAGCTCAACTACAATATTCTTCTCACCAAGTCACCGGACTCATGCCATGCTATGCGTGCCTTCCACCGCGTCTTTTGACTTCTTAAGTTCCCCCATGAGGGAAAAATCGTATGGTGGATCAGCTTGTCCTTCTTCACCTCCACCTCCGAGAACAATGTTCCGTACGTGGATCAGATCCTCCGAATCCCCCGACGGTGGTAGATCCCGGCTTCTTCCAAAGACCCCGTCCTCATGGGTATCTTTCCTGCACCACCACCGCACACTCGCCAGCTAACATGATTTCCGGGATGTCCGATGACCCCCTGGCTCATCCTCTACGCCCGCCCTCGCGAGCGTGTGTTTGAGTTTGGAGAATCAATGCCCTTGACTCCGGCAGAGATTAGCTACCGTGGAAATTGTTGCAACATCCGATCCTCCACCTCCTCAAGATGCCCCTCTTTGAGAATGGCTCTAGATGTCTACTCTCAATCCCCCAAAGCTTGGCTTCCAAAGCCGATTCACCCGATCCTCTAAAAGAGACTTTTTCCTTCCGATGAAGCCATCATTGAAACTATGTCTCTTGGAGGAGTCGCGCTTGGGGCGATGAACATCATCGCTCCTTCATGCTTTCCCTAGCCTGGGGGCAATGTTAGATTGTCTGAGAGCGTTGTGCATCTCGTGTTCCTACTCCTCCTCTCCAACGCCTTCATCTTGACGCACGAGGTTCTTTCAGAGGGAGACCCGAGTAATATCACTCAAACCATCCCAATCAACATCTTCGTTAAACCGGGATCGTTGAGAATATACACGTTGGAGTGACTTGTTCTCCGATGAGATTCAAGTCTCATACCGATCTTTTTTCAGAATTCGCAGATGTGTCACCTAGTCCTACGAGGAAATGTTGGGGGATTGATCCAAAGTATCGTAGTGTGCATGTAGAGATTCCAACTTACCCCGGTGTGAAACCCATGCGCCAACGCTCACACCCCCATGCATCCTCGTAAAGCCGCTCGTACTAATGCGTGATTTCTGAAAACTTCGAACGCGGGCTTTATTTATCCGATCCCCCTCGCGTGAATGGGTTTCCAACATTGTCCCCGTCGATAAACGCGGGTACTATTAGGGTTCCGTGTTGATTACCGCGACATCAATCGTGCTCGTCCAAAAGATAACTATCCCACTCCATTCATAGACTAGATCATTGAAGAATGTGCCGTGTCGAGATTTATTCCTTTATGGACTGGTTTCTCGCTCTATAATCGATCAATATTGCACTCGAGGGATCAACACAAGACTACATTCATCCGTCCGTGGGTACTTTTCACGTATAAAAATCTCCCGTTCGGCTTGAAGAACGCCGGGAGCCACTTTCTGGGCTGTGTGATGTCTTACGCTTTCCATGACATTCGCCATCATCATGTCGCCCTTTATCTCGGACGACTTGCCACCTCATTCCGCTAGGCGAGGGACCACCACTCGAAAACCTCCGCCGTATTTTTCCTTCATTGTAGGTGCTACAATATTAGGCTTAATCCTCATAAGTGCGTCTTTTTGCGTGGATTTCCGGCCGTCTTTTGGGATTCATTGTCTCCAAGGACGGAATTCGCCTCGACCCTTTAAAAGTCGAGGCCATTATCAATCTCCCATCACCCTCCTCGTTATATCAATTGCGCAGTCCCGCAGGGAAAAGCGAACTTCCTTCGATGCTTTATCCCGAACTACGCGGAGGTGGCTAAAGGATTCACATGCCTATTAAAGAAGAACGTTCTTCCATTGGGACGAAATTCTCTCAAGAATCCTTTGAGAAGTCAAGACGTTACTTTTTAATGCTCCTTTGCTTCGTCCTCTCGATTATCACCGCGATTTCACTTTGTATCTCGCCGCATTTAGCACATAGCTATGGTTCTCAGTGCGTGATGATGATGATGGTAATGAACATGTTGTTTATTATCTATCAGTGCAACCTTCTTGATATAGAAACGTGTTATGCTCACGTCGAGAAGTTGGTGTTAGTCGCAAGTACACGCACGTGCGTGCGCTTTCGCCACTACATCCCGCGGCGTACAATAACAAGTGGTTTCGGGATTGTAACCCCATGACGTATATTCTCTCCTCAAACTCACGGGAAATACTCCAAATGGATCGTTATCCTCCACAAGAGTTTGACTTAGAGTTCACTATCGCTAAATCAACCAAATCACTCATTTTCGCGGATCTTATATGCTCACTCCCAACAAGACTCCACTCCTTCACTCTTCGAGGATCATATCCCTGGACGAAACTCTTTTTCCTTATCAAGCACTTCGCGAACCTTGCAATGACGACATAATAGTGTATCTTTAGACCTCCACATTTTGGTCCGAGGTCGACTAAAGATGCCCGACGTCGAAATTTCGGCATCGGCCTCAACCCCTATCGCGTCATAGAGATGCCTTATACCATGTTGGAGTAGATTCGGTGCTCCGTCGGTGCTCTAACCTTGGAAGAGGCTGAAATGGTCCTAAATGACTACCACAAAGGGGTTCCTATGATGGGCATATGTTCAGATATGCTACGCACGTAAAATCTCAGCGAGCAAGTTACTTCAAAGCCGTCCATATTCAAAGACCGCATGCAGCGATCCGTAAATGTCACGCGTGCCGTGTGTTTCGATAGCAAGATGTGCGCGCCCCGCCTCTCCCTTTTACATCCTCGTTATTACCGTTGGCCCCTTTTGTGAAATGGGGCGTGGATTTTATGACATGTAACCCTCACTCGGCTCGGGGGCATGTGTATATCATTGTCGTCGCCGACTACTTCACCAAGTGGGCCAAAGCGATGCTTACACTAGTTGCCAACGAGTAAGACAGCTGCCTGACCCATATTCAACCACATCATTGCACCTGCTCGGTTCCTCAAAGCCATCGTTACCGACCATGGTACTCATTTCCAAGATTATATGATGGCGTAGCCGACTTCAATATTGGGCTTACGTCAACATAGCTCAACGCCATATTACCCTCGTAGCAATGGCTCGGAGCTGAAGCAAAGAACAAGGTTTTGGTCACTATGCTTCAACGAATCGGCTTGGTATTCACAAATCCAATTGGCACCTCCAACCGGTTTCTCAACCTCTATAAGGGACATACCGTATGTCTGCAACAAGTGCACTAGATTCACACCATTTCAATTGGTGTATGGTCTCGGAAGCTACCCTTTCTCCTCTGAATGCGAGATCTCTCGTTGAAATTAGAATGAGAACTCCTACCCGACACTTCTGCTCGAGAAGAGCATCTTTGGACCCGGAATCGTTAGTTGAAAATCACGCTTCAGCATCGTTTTAGTCATTGAAGAAAAATGAGTGGTCAAAGCTCACTTTGATCAATCGAGTTTTCCGCTCCTTTCGTTGAAGGGGACTCGTCCCTCAGAAAATGATCAAAGCACATGACAAGCTCGCAGTGTTCCAACATATGTGGCATGGCCCCTACATAGTAAAACGTTTGCTGAAGAATGGGGCTTATGAGCTTATAGATTATAAAGGAGTTCACGGACGTCAGAATAGGGCTGCTAACTCAAAAAATACTACGCTTTAAAGTCATTTTTGTGGTGTGTATATGTGTATATTTTTTCATTTGTGTGCATGGTGGTGGTGTGCGATGTAAACATATTTTCGTTTCGATCACTTCTTCCCGATGGCATATGTCCATTCATCCATTTGTTGGTTTCACTGATGGTGCCTCCCACAAAGTACTGTGAATCATCTAGCGGCTCGGGTAATCTATGATCCCGCTGAGTGAGCGAATAACTCGCAGGTGGGTGTCCGACACACTGACAAATAATATCGCAAATATAGTGTTGTATTAGAATTATTCAAATCGAGGTCAGAAACTCAGTAGATCCTGAATTACTTGGTGATATAGACTACAACTTGTAGTATTACAATCTAATGGTCACTATTCAAATGCGAAACCCATCCATTTACTGTCCCGTATCTACGTATTCATTTACCGGAAAGAAATTTTGACTATATGACATATCAACATATACCTGTGCATATGAATACGTTAACAGCATGTGAGCTAATTTGGTGCTAGATAGACATTTGCGCAATTTGTAAATCATCATCACATGTAAAAGGAAATCCATCCAAAATAGATATCTATATACATAGATATAGAATGTTTGCATAGTGTGCATCACATTAAAATATATGCATAAGTTCATCTTAATACATCCGCGGAGACGACATGTCTCTCAAAAAATATGCATGATATAAACCCTAGGAGTCTAATCCACATGGTGCTCATGATAACAAAGTGATCGCACACACTCAAGCATCCAAAAGTCGGAGGCCACTTAGCACTCCCACCGTATGTCTCCGGTACACCATCGGCACATCCGGCAGCCGGGCATAGTCTCGGGATCCCTGGCACACCTCATGATTATGGATTAACTCCCCCTCTCGCACTGCCCAAGACTGCAAAGGGAAGAGTTCTCCGCAGGATAGGAGACATGTCGACGTGCCTTCTCCGCCCACATCCGCATACAGGTAAATGTGTCAGATGGACATGTATTGACATTATAAAACATAAAAAATCAAAAAGAGAAGAGGTCATACCCAACTCCTCATCCCAATCATCTCCTCCGGAAGTGGGACATCCGGGTCTCCATGAAATCGGTTCTCCGCATATGGCCATTCTTCCACTACGCATCAACCATCGCCGCAACCACCCAAAAACTCCGCCTCTCCGTGACATCTATTGGCCTCCTCCAACTCGGGCATCCAGATGCCGCCCTAAATGAGCCATCTTTGTCTCTCGTGGAATCGTCTGCACTACTATGTACCCTTGTCCCGGAAGATTGGTAATCATTCCAGAATGAATGATACTCGAGGATGGAACCGTAGCAAAACTATTTCAGCTTGGCTTTGCTTGCATTTCGTAAGTTGTCTTTCTTCATGTTTATCGTCACCGTTGTGGCCCAGATCAAACAATAGGGGAGTCATACACTCGAGGCTAGCAAAATTTGGGCCTTTGTTGCCTCGTGCGGTGCTCGCAACCCCGCAGACTCGCGTGATGGTATGCAAGACCACTCTCGCAGTCGATTAGGAATGGTGTGAATTTCTACTTTCCCACTCGGATCCCGCCATGCCCTCGGCACACTCGTGCCATCACTTGCTCCATATTCTCACCAGTACGGTCCGCTCCTCATCAATATGGGCACCGGCCTGCGTGATAATCCGGCTATGAAGTATATGTTAGATACTCTATTTCTAATACTCGGTCCCGTAACTTGAACACTTGTTCCCTGCTCAGTCCCATATGCCGATCGTATTGATAGGAGCTCGTGGTCGAGCTCATAAACAAGGTGTCAGGAAGAAATTTTTTAGCTCCATAGTTCTTGAGGGCATTCATGCAAGTTTCATTCTCCATGGCTTGTTCATCCTCTTCACCGTGCTTTCCCTCTCTTTCCACTCAATGACCATTTTGATCTGCAGTTCGCATTTACATGGTCAAAAACTTCAATTAGACCTTTGCCATCTTTAAAAATTCATTCAAATTCAATCATTAGTATGAAAATTTCAAGCGGAAAATTGTATTAGCGACACCGGCGCGACTATTTTTCCTCAAATCAGTCGCGCTGCCTGGCGCTGGGCCCTTTGGAAATAAAATTATAGTCATGAGTCCGTGTCTGATACCCGCGCTAATGGCTGAAAGCCATAAAAATTCAAAAATTCCCACTAAGAAGTCTAATATACAATAAAAATCTATGAAAAAATGGATTGAAATGGAGTACAAAGAAGCGCCTCTTACCTGAAATGACGGAATCTCGAATGGTAGCCCTGATCGGTCGTAATCGCTATCAAGTTCGACATACAAAATAGACCACTGCCGTTTTTTCTAGTGAGGTAAATAGTAAAAAAGTAATTTTTATTTTTTACCATTTGACATATTTATAACTTTTTTTGAACTCAAAATAGTTATTTTTCTCTGAATATTTTAATATATTTGTGTCAAAAATGGGTTTTACACTTGCCTTTTTTGTGCAGCAAATGTGTCTTTTATGCAACTTAGACGATGAAACGAGTTTTATTTTATACTTTTTTAGACTCGGTAAATACACGAAAAGTCACTCGGAGTCATCTTTCAAATCTCTTTCGACTCTCTAAACATGAAAATATTGTTGAGGCCCTCTGTTGTTTCGATCTCGTTAAAGTGGACACGAATCAACATCTACCCAAGATACGTTTAACCTTTTTGGGTCGGGATGGACTAATTACGAAAAAGGAATACCCCTAGCCTATCGCGACTAGGAGGTTTTCTCAGATATTGTTTACTACCTTTTTCGGGTCCGAGGAACTATCTACTGAAAAGGGACTGCTGGATTTTACTTTTTCTCGATGTCTTTTCAAACTCTCTAAATATGAAAAGATCGTCGAGTTCTCCCTTTGCTCGACTCGTTAAACCCCCGATGACATTGGATTCAGTCAAAATGACGTTTCTCCGAGTTCCTCCTTCCTAGGGCTCGTTAAATGTACTAGGATGGATTCGCCTCGAAGGGCGGACTTATATTACAAGCATATCTTATCCCCTTTCAAGCTTGTTATCAAAAATAATTGGGGTACTCACCGAAAATGGTGGGGGAAAATGGAACCAAGATCATTGTCGTGCTCGAGCGAGATGTCGCCTCGAACATGGCACTTGTCCGCATTCTATGTCAGGTTTGGGGACATCTCATCTCGCTTCTTCACTTGCCTCCGTGGCTTTGGATGATCCCTTTTGACCTCTCATCTGTTCTTTTGCCTCGCCGCCATGACCTCCCGATCCGTTGATATCAAATACTACCAAGTCCACTACTGTCGTGTCATTTATATGTTCAAGAGGAGTTGACTCTCGCAAATATCAACCTCCCTCTCGATTCTTGTTTGATCCCGATTCACAAAAAAACATCATGTTCCTCTCGTCTCATGTTGATGATGTGGGAAACACTATGACCCACCTTCGATCAAGGCCACTTCCTGTCAACTTCAGCTCATTATCCAAGAAGTTGATCTAGAGACTCCCTTTATGGTACCTTGGAGCAGTATGCCTCAATGGCAGAGCCTGCGCGACTTCGACGTGAGGTTTTCATCATCGTCTCCTCGATCGAGTGATTCTATGAGTGTTCAACACGGCTCATTGATTCACACGCCGTAGATTGTACCTATAGTACCTTGAGAGCCATTGTCATTATTGGTGGTTCCTCTCACGTCCCGTTAACAACTTTCATCATTGGGCTGTAATTAGGCGATGTTCTTGCATGTTCGACTTCAGACTTTCGCATATTCGCATGCTTGAACTTGTACTTTGTTTGGGTCGAGATGGAGCATAAGACTCCGGATTGTGTTTGTTGTAATCCAAGCCGCGAAATTGTGGATTAGTATGATTATTTACACGACTCACTGATTCGATGGTTGCGACCATACCCGAGTCTATTCATCGATCCTCTCTCGGGTGGCCGCATCCATGCCTTGGATCTAGATTATTGTACACTATGTTATGGATGGTCGCGCCCATACCATGCATATATATCATGTATCTAAGGCATCACTTATACTTCACTCCGTAGGTTTTCCAATGGTGGTGTTTTCAGTCAAGATAGCTCTCGTAAAGCATTTCACCCCCTCTCTCCTCGAGCCTCATGCTTTAGGGGGGCATATGTTACACGATTGATTTGTCACCGTCCCCGCAATTCCCATCCCACACATTGGAGGGCTCATTCGTGACTCTAGAGCAGAGACAAGACTTGAAAATACTTTCATTGCATCCCTTCAAGATGAGCTTTCATTTCCCCCGAAGACATCTCCCCGCAAAAAAACCCTAAAAATAGCTTTTTTCTTTCATTGGCGCGTTCTGCCACGCTCAGCCCTTGCGCCAAGGGCAAAATCCTCCAAAGAGGGCACACCAATTGAAAACGCATCACAGGAGCCGCACCCGCGCCAACCATATGTAAGAGGTGTTTTTAAAAATAAAAGGGCAGATGTTTCGTCCTAACAAATCCCTCGGATCGATATCTATCTTGAGTTGAAAGAGTTTGGCTACGGATTTCCATAGAGAAGAAGTGGTTTGCCACCTCTCATGGAAGCTTCCTTGATGATAGGGCCAATCCCATAATTATAGGGATCCCAACTCCCCTTCCTCCTTCTATAAAAGCTTGCTCTTCTCCATGGCAAGCTAAACCTCCAAGTTCCCAAGAGCTTTTACATCCTTATGCTCGCAAGAGCCTTCTTGATTCCCTTAAGGCCAAATCCAAGCAAGGAGACTATTGCCAAGTATCCGGAGAGAGAGGCTTGTCCCATCCTTGATGGGCTTTATCGAGACATGTTTTTAGCGACGACCCACCAAAGGAGAGTGATGCGTCGAAGCTATGGTTGTATTCTTCTTTTTGACTCTCTTAATGATAAGTCGACTATTGGTTATGGTTCCACTCTTGTTCTTAATCATGTCTCATGAGTTATGTCTTCTTCGACCGACATATAGTTGTATGCACTGGATTTTATGCTTGCATTTTTGTTGTTTCTTACATGTGCAGTGTCTCGACTCACGGAGATCGTGGAGGATCGGATCTTCTGTGAGCAAAGGAACAGAGCACTCACCTCTTCTACAAACAAATGCAGTTGATTCCGTGTAAGCCTTCCTTGCAGCTCGGTTTATTTACGATTAGGAACCCTGCACTTGCGGAGCATGTTTGATTGTTGCTAGACCCGATCCGGGCTAGTAGGGATCGACTCGTCTCGCAGGGGATTTACATCCTCAACTAGGGAGTTATCATCACTTCCATAATTTCTTCATCGAATGGAATATAGGATGATTGAGCTAAAGAAATACCACATCATGCAGTAGGGCTACCTCATGGATCATCATGAGAGATATGGTTCACATACACATTACTACGAAGGGTAGACAAAGATCTAGTAGATGAAACATCTACCGATGTTGAGTCGAGGGTGATCACCATAGGAGGCTCGCTTGAAATAGAAGGGGATGCCCCGGTAGGGGTCTTCCACCATGGATCTCATGGATGACAACAAATAGAGGATGGTAGGGCCAAAGTGTCCGGTATCTCAACTTCGTGGGGAGGTGCATAACAAGGGGTGCAAAAAATGTCCCTCCGGTTCCCCATCAAGCATAAATCATAAGTAGAGGAGTACATGATCTTCATAAGTAGAGGACTACATGATCCACTACAAGAATCCTATATTTTGCAATAACACTCAAGGGTGTCGTGGAAGTCATTGAGACAGGGACAATGGTGAGAATAGTCGCCATAAATATTGCACAAAGCACATGGGTGGTTTGTGTGCAATTATTTAAGTTTCTCTTCTGAATCAAGTAAGATAACATGGACCTCCTGGGATATCGGATTCAAGAAACGTCCCGTTAAATCCGCAGGTTTGAGACGAGGGAAGTTCAAGATAATTATGGGTGGCATGCCCAACAACATCACACAAAGCACATTGAAGTGACTTATTTGGAGGCTTAGGAGGAGCATTAGTTGTTTGTGGGGTCTTGTCCTTAGGTTCCTTATTTTTATATTTTCCCCCCTCACCCGATGATTTTGCAACAGAGTAGATTCCTCGTTGAGGTGGCTGAGGCATAGAAGCAAAGGGAGTGAGTCATAGTGACCGGTCAAAGTGGTATATAGGTTTGAGTTGACCGGTGAAGAGTTTTGGATGGGGGATCAATGTACACAAACCGCAATCCCCAGGGGTAAAATTGGGAAGGCTCAATGTAGCCATAATAGGTACTAAAAATAATCCATAGGGGGGAGCTAGAAATGGTATCCCAATCGAAAGGGTAATGGCCCGGCGGAATGGCTCCCAAATGGTTAAGGCTAGGGGGAATCATTCCTAGTTGAAAAGGGGTAGAAGAGACACCAATGAAGGAAGAAGGTCCTCTAGGAGAAGGGCGTAAAGGTTCGAGCTGATCGACCACCAGCAAAGTTGCGGAGGCGTTGGGTGCCGGCTATTTGAACCAAACTCGTTTGTGGCTAGCCCAAGATGATTGCATCATGCAAAAATTTGACGAGTTGGGGTTAGTGATAAGAGTGGGGTGACCAAGGAATGCACCGAGTAAGGTGGAATATTTGTAGACTCCTAGTGAAACACCGGTGAAAGGTACGACCGATTTATTATCGGCCACCAAAGATATGATAGATTCAAGGGAGGTCCGAGACTTTGATTCATAACATGTCAATCCAATCAATGCTGACAATATTTCTATTATGAGGAAAGCACATCTTACAGATGAACCGCGATTCGACAACATACATCAAATGGGTATAACTATAACCCAAGAGGATATTGTAATCCATGGGGGCATCAATGACTTAAATGTCAACACAAACATTCTTTCCCGCAAGAGTGACAGGACAATCATGAAACATGCCAAGGGGATGAGAAGGCAATCATCCCAAACATGAAAATTAATGGTGGATGGGGCTAAGTTGGGTGAGTCCAGCATTATTCTAAACATAGGCAGACATCACACAGAAAGTGGATACGCCCTCGTTAATGATCCATCGCAAAAAAATTGGCATTATTAATCTTGACTGTATTTGGAGGAAACAGATGAAAGTAAATGGGGGGATGTTCTGATTTTTTCAACATTAAAGACGATCAAATGATCATCTCGAATGGTCCGCAAAGACTCCAAAGTTTCTCTCTTTAATGGTGTAGAAAACTCCAAAATGTTTTGAACTCTATGGGAGCTCAAGAAGCAAGAAAATAGTAGCAACAATGAGAATGATAAAATCAAGACAATGAAAGTGAATGAAGTGAATAATGAATGGAAAAACCTTCTATTTATAACAAAATATTGAGTTATCATCGATAATGGAAAATAATAAAATATTATTAACCAAGATCTAGATCTAACTACTTGAATATTTTATCATATTTTGTTGGAGGGAAAAATGTATTTAAATTGGTTAAATATCTTTATTTAGAAATAATAAACAAATACATGATTTATTTATCATTTCAAGAATGGGGTTAAGGAATAATTAACAAATAATGATTTGTTTAATTATTTCTAGGTGACTTAGTCAATTTTAACAAGGAATAATAACTAAATAATGATTTAATTTCTTATTCCTAGAGAAAGATAACATAAATAATGGTTTATCTAATAATCTCTCATAATTAAGTTAAATATGACCAGGAATATTATTTAAATAGTGGTTTAATTAATTATTCCTAGAGTAAAAATCAAATAAATAAGGATTTATTTAATTATTCCTCATGGGGTTTCTTGTTTGAACAAGAAATAACTTAATAAAATATGGTTTATTAAATTATTTCTTATAGTGAAAGCAATTTTACTATGGTAAAATTGGTCTTACATGGGGTACTTCGATCCATCTAATTGTAAATGGTTAGATGACCAAAAATTGGTGTAAAAACAATTTCAGATGAATTGTAAGGGTTATCTGTAGCTATTTATAGTCTCTCAACTTCTATTTATAGCTTTCATTTCCTTTATCTCATCAAATTTTCGATTTTGGTGGTTTTTTGGTTTTTTTCGCAAGTCACGATATACCAAATCGAGTAGGAGATGGAAAAATTTGTAGCGAGATCCGCCGACCGAGAGTTCTTGGATAAAAACACACTTTTAAGTCCCATCCCTATGCTCGGGGTTCCATAATTCCATTTTTTGGCTCAAAAACTATGTTTTCCTACTCGTTTCGGTAGTACTGCGTTTTGAAATTTCCCCGATAATTTTTCAAAAAAATTTCCGAAATTTTCCAAGAGTGTTGTGTCCGTAATGGGAAGGGTTTCTTGTACCTATTTCAGTATATCTTAGGCATTTATTTTCTTATTTTTTTATATTTTAGGTAGGAAAAAATCCCCCTAGGGTTTAGAGTAGACCTCCACATTTTTAGGAAGAGATTGGTTGAGTGATTTTATGATTTTCAACATCTTTTGCCACTACTTTTTAGGGTCTAATCCACTTTATTTCAACCCCTTAGGATAGGTTATTTCACCATTTTAACTCTGTTTTGAGTTTCATCTTGCCTTCACCCTTAGGATCCCCTTGAGTGGCCTACGTTTTTGAGCTTCTTTCCTATCCTTTGCAGCAGATTTCACCTATGATTTTTTGTTGTTTGTCTACACCATTTTTAGCAGCTTAGTCCCCTTAGATCATAGCCCCTCTAACATTAGATCTTGTAGGCCTTTTTGTGTGTTTTTGAGTAGCTTGTTTGCCTCTCCTCTTTTTAGTTGTTTGAGAGCATTTTTGGGTGGGGTTGTGTGCTTGATTTGCTATTTATTTTACAGCTCATTTTATAACATTATTTATATTTTTTCACCATTTTATTTTAGCAAGACATGGCATCATCAAACATCTTTAATTAACTCATACATTGAGCACACTTTTTTCACGTACATTTTCACATACTAAGAGAAAACGAGCTTGGTTAACACCTCCAAGCCAAGACTAGCAAGACGCCACGTAATAATAAGATAAAACACATATATTAAGCCCACTTGGGAATTAGAGCTATTTACATTTACATTGAGATGTAGAAGTTGACTTTGTATGGGAGTTTAAATTCCTTCCACCATCCCACTGTCCCAAATATAGAGTTTGTCAAAAACCCAATTCAAAGGGAGTTAGGCTAATTCATCATACAGCATTTCTCCTCGCGGCTACCCAAACCATGGTATGAAATTTCGTGTGGTGGTTGATCACCAAGAAGCTCAATACTCAACGACCACCTATGGGGGTGAAGGTAACCATAGTGACCAATCATAGGAAAACACCCTATAGGACTAGTTGTGGGAAACATGCTTCGGTTCTCTACCCCACATTTCTCTCGGACAACTCTCGCTTATGGGGATGAGATTTCTTCAAGTAAGAAGTTCTTTCGAAGGCCATCTAAAATAATATATTTTGGATTGTTTGAGGATTCAAATCACCTATAGACTAGAGGTTATTTTCTTTGATAGGATGTGCTTCTCGTATTAGAGTAGCATCATTATATAGTTAGTTTACACTTGGCACCACTACACTAGGTGTTATATTGTTGTGTGCCACTCTTTTTTTCTCTCGATCATCCTTTATTCCTTAGTGTCCTCATTGTCTTGACATCGTTGTGCCAGGCTAGGGATTTATCACAGAGAAATCAAGGCCTTCGTCCTCGCCCTCTAGGACATATTACTCCTCCAAATCGAGTTAGAGTTCATCCTCCCGCCCTCCATCAAGTCCTCATTTTTACTCTAGTTCTACTAATTCATCATTTTTTTCCTTTGATTCCGTGTCTTCTCAACCACATATTGTCACCGTGTAAGGAACCAAAACAAAGTGCGAGAAACCAAGGTGGTAACCCATGTGTTAACTCGGGTAACCCCACCAGCGGAAGCTCTTCCGCTATGCTCACTCATACTCCATTACTACCCTTCATGGTTGGTTTGAGTCTCCTCGATTTTAAACAAGTGATTAATGACCCTCTTCTCCATAACCCCAATTGGTTGGTTATGCCTACCAAAATTCCTTTTGAGATACACACATTGAAGGATATCCTAGAGAAGACCCAAAAAATCATGTTCTCTCATTTCATATGTGGTTTTTCATCCAATTCAATCACCGAAGACTCCATCTCATCTTTTGTATATTCCATCACAAGATTAATGGAGTTTCTTATAAGTGATATGTCAATCGACTAGCACCACGCATTCTACTTTTTGAGACTCTTTCCAAATATTTCCTCTCCTATTTCCAATTACCTCTCTCGTTATGACCCCGGTACCAAAACCTTGACTTATTTCCGTCAAAAAATTTTTACACTCGCCTATTTGACCATGTCCAAGAATGGCGCGAATGAGGAGCATGTGTAGGGCCTCTAAATTCAAAGACTCGTGTTTACATGGATTATCTCCTTAGATCGATTTTGGACCCCATAAGTAAATATTTTTCTTCACACTTCCCTCAACCCAAAGGAATATGCACTCCAAGTAGCTTTTAAATATGACATAATCTATTCTCAGTCAGAGTTACATTTATATTGTTCTTCCCGATCTTCCTTGACTCTGGTGTTGCTAATTCATCGGGAGCATCTCATCTCTTAGATGGTATCGTTGGATCCATTTCACAACCTCATCTCGCAACCATATACTCCACCCCAAATGAGTTATGTTCAACCCTAAGGGGGGGCGGGGACTATTTCATCTTATATCCATATTTCCATATCCAAGTCAAATCACGTCATATGCATATCCCCAACCACATCAGCGGATGCCATGGCCAAATTTTTCTCAACCTATTTATAAAAATGTTGCCCCTCCTCCTTATTTTCTATATGCACCTCTTAGTGCTCCATCCCCTCTAGCACCCAGCTTCCCTAGCACCCCATCTCTCGCTCCACCTCTTCGTAGTAGAAAAATCCTCCTCATGGTCAATTTTATGCTTATAATACCACAACCAATCCTCGCAACCCCAAGAAAAGGAATAAGGGGAAAGGTAACCGTAACCAAGTAAACTCAAGGTAATCGTGATAAACAAGGTCCACCACCTAATTCACCCCAGGGGAACCAACCTAATCTTGAAACCTAGCAACAAGGTGAATAACCCAAGAAAAAAAAATATCTTCATATGAATAAGCCTTGTGCCCGTTCAGACGTATATGGAAATTATACTCATGAGTGTCCCCTATTACCTCGTATGTGCCAAGCATGTGAAACTCAAACAACTCTTTATAAAGGAAAAGAAACCTACCACTCCATCTCCTCTTCCTCTTATTTCATCCGAATCAATTGTGCTTACCAATCCTTTCCTCATCAAGGACATCTACTTGCTCAACCAACACAAGTTCATGCAGCTCCAAAACCTTCACGATCTAGTCACAATGATTATCATATCTTTATGCTGAATTCTAATGAGCTCAACACCGAAAAGTAAACCTTCGGAGTCAATCACTCCAATATGACAAGCCGACTCTACAATCAGTATCGAGTCCCAACCTAAAGTTTCCACCGAGCCTATGTCATCATCAAATGGTACCTTACATATTCCTTATCCCCGAGGTAGAGGTTATCCCCAAGTTCCCCAAAGGTCCATTACGTCAAAATGTTTCTTCTACTAAATCTTCCCATACTTATAGCATAGTAGATGACTTGGCATAGTCTCCTCGCTACCATGTTAATGTTGGAAGTCCTCCAAGCGTTCCCATCCCAAGGGGTTATCCCTATGAAAACCAAGATTAGTCAAGGAGAAAAAATGGCACAACTTCAAATGAACTTTTTCTCGAATTGAATAAATAAAGAAAAGCTTCCATATCGTGTGTAGTGTATTAATATCTCTTGATTAGATAGATTTTCAATTCATTTTTTTATGCAATTGTGTTTATATTAGGTAATTTATTCAATGTTTATTTCATCCATATTATGGTTAATCACTTAGAAAAACCATTATCACTAAATTCAAACAAGAATTCTAACGAGGGTTCAATTACAACCTTACATAAGCTTGATGATGACAATGAGGCACAAGCTATCTTCCACAAATCCAATAATGAGACCATGTCACAAGCTTCTATTACAATGTCTATAGGTAGTGGGAAGGAGTTGAATAATCCCACAAATATACAAGCTATCCCATCCGGAAATGTTCACTATCAATCAAAAAATTTTGGAATTCAAAGCCGCAATGCCTAAAAAATCGTGGTTGTTACACATGCTTAAAATTTTTAGTATGAGAAGAAGTGTTGGAACTCATCCACTCAGTGGTGATGAGCCTCATTATTACAACAAGAATGTTGCAACTATCAAGGCTACCAACTTTAATTATCAACCCAGGGTTCGTACAAAATTAAGAGGTATTGACACTATGTGTGCAGCATACAATGTGTCCGATGTAATGGAGTGAATTTCATGAAATCAAAGCCTAAAATAATTTCATAAATGGAAGTGTTTCTTTGAAAAGAAAATAATCCTAGGAAAGAACAACAATTTGTAATTGAAATCCTAAGAGCATGAATTCAAATAAAAATACCTAATCTATTTTGCGAAAAATGAATGTCCTAAGTGGTGTTTATTCTTCCTCGATCATGTATTTAGTTCCTAGGGGTCATGATTTGAGCCTAAGAGACAAAAACCAAGCTTAGGGAGAAAATATGGTTGAGTTTACATGTGCTATAAGAGTGCTACAGAAAATATGTTTTTGATAAAGGAAACTCTATTTTGGATATAAATCACCGAATGACTAAGTAAATCAAATGAAAATTGGATGGGAATTTTTTTTTATTAATTATGATGTCTTAGGTCTCCATTCCAATTGGAATCACTCCAAAATAACCATGTTCACATGTGATAAAAAAATAACATACAATTACTACTCTAAAATAGGAAATTCAAGAATTAGTGAGCTAGTTAATCTATCGAATGCCTAACCTAATCAAGTGAAAATGAAATGGGGTAGAATTTTTTATTAACTTTAACATTATTATTACCTAATCCAAGTGGAATAAATTCAAATGAAGCTCATTAACCCATTCTAAAAAATAGCATAAATTTACTACTATTTCTCTACAAGGCATTTCCGGAAATCTCATATTCGTGAACTAGTAACCAAATCCAAGTAGCCTAATGATTAAGATTACCTTCCAAAGTTATTCTAAGGATGAATAATTATTTTTAACGTATAAAAAACCTACAAAATAACTCACTTCAATCATTTAACGCAATCCTATAGCAAGGAATGAAACAATAATAAATACAGAAATATGCAAAACGTAAATGAGATGCATGTGAATAAGAAGTGAAAAGAACATAAATAAATGGTGCAACATGGATATGAGGTTCATGGGATGGCCAAGCCCAAGGAGGCTCAAATTCCTATGGAAGGAACCAAGCCTTAGAATATAAAAATGGTGCCAATATTCATTATTGAATTAGTCTAATTACATCCCCGCAAGAAAAGAAAGTGGAGCTTCTAGAAAACAAGTTTTCTCCACAGTAAGACTAAATAATCCATGCCCTTAAAGGCCAATTCGAATTGGTACTTATACAAAATGATGAGGAAGCATTATCCTTGAAAGGAGGAAGCTTTCCTCCCCCAAATCCATCAAATAGTGAATATGGTTCCCAACACTAGGAGTTTGCAGAAAATGACATGGAACACATTCCTAGATTTTCTCAATCATCGGGGTTTTGGAATCTCTCCGTAATTTCTAAATAATTTCATGGTTTTTTTTCATTTATTCTCCAATATTGATCCTCTAGTAGTAATTATAAATTCCATAAATTATCTCATTTTCCAAATCTCCATAACATGCCCAATATTCTCACAATATCCTTCAAAAAATAAATAATATTAGTCACAAACATGCAATTATCTCTAAACCTTCCTAAGAACATATTAAAGCTTAAAAAAACAGACATTAAGTGTAGAAGGAGAGATTTAATATATATTTTATGTTCCTAATAAAGTTTATATGGGCCTTAATTTATGACTAATTTAGAGCCCCATCATACACCCCCTACTAAAATTGTTGCTCATCCTCCGAGCAACCTATTCATCCTCCTTGCCCTATGGTTCTTCATGTATGTTGGCCTATTTCATTCTCTATTTATTGGTTCATGTGTTTCTCCTCCCGTTGATCCTCTTACTACGCCTATATTTTCATTTCTTCCACTATCTCAATTTCCCATTAAACTTCTAATGTAGGTTCAGGTTGCTTCTTTCTCTCAAGTGATTCTTCAACCGTAATGGTGTGCAAAGTCGTGGCCTTTCTTGTACCCGTTGTTGAGGAGTTGTAGACATTATCCGGTGCGGGAGTCGGAGTTTGGTAATAGCCATGGCTATCTTTCTCGTTGTTTGTGTTTTTTTTAAATGTATTTTTTGAGTTAGCAACTTGTTTATGAGTGAGTTGCTTAACATTTTTTATTTGTTTTTTTTCTTGTGGCCAAAGCTATATGAAATGTGATTGGAAAAAAGGATGGGGATACAATGTAGATAATTTCTTGGATATGATTAATTCGTTGTTAGAAATCCTTGAGGCACTCGTGCCATCCACTTTGGAAATGTTTCTAGTAGGGATTCCTATGGTTTTTAATTTTGTGATTCTTTTACCTCATGGTTATTTTGGGCAACAAAATGTTGTAGGAATTCCATACAAGACATCGGTGGATAGGTAAAGACATTTTTTTTAATTGCAATGTCCATTCCATGATATCCTCTCTTTATTGTTTGATTATATTTTGAACGTTTCTTTTGATTTTTTTTTGTCTTTTAACTATGAAATTGAAAATACTTGGTATCATTTCCATTTAAACAAAAAACAAAAATATTGAATATGAAATTAGTATTAGATGATACTCGATTGGAATCATTATAATTATTTTGTCTTAAAATATTTTCATTTCTTTGAGAAAATTTTTACTTTCATGTTATTATTTGAGTACATGTTGTTTATATACTTAACCAAGTTCATGTGTAGAAAATGAGTGTTAGAAAATGAAATTTTGTTTTTTGAAAAAGACAAGAAAGGATTAAACATCACACATTAGATTATTTGTCTTCACAAGTTATCTAAGTTGACATGATTGCGGTTATGCTTTCCCCCGAAGGTTGAATACTAAGTTACTAAGGTGTTATTTTCTATGGTGACATTTTATTTTCTTTGTTTGTACAGGTCATCTAGCCACATAGTGGCCACTATCTCTCAACTAAAGAAAACTTGTTGGAGTTTCTTTCTTGTATGGGGGAAAAATGGTTTTGAGATGACTGGATTTGAGGTATATGTCGTATAAATTATTTATAGTCTACTTTAGTTTATATTATAGTGTTCATTTTCTTTCATGTCTTACACTCTACATTGTATCTTCTTCTTTTTTTTAGAAAAGGAACTTAGTATTGATGGTAAGAAGCAAGAATTGAAGAAAGAGGAGAGAAATAACACTCGGAGTGACAAATGAAAAGAGAGAGATAGAAGAGATCTAGTCTAGTCATACCCTTAGATCCAATATATCGCATAAGACACATAGATAGAGACCGATGGGAAAGTATTCAGAGTTGGTGAATTCACCTACAATGCCTTGGCAAAACAATGATAATGTTTTGAAGTGATGAAACATCATTTCATGTGTAAATTGTAGTCCAACCAATATTAAGTTGGAAAATCATATTGTAATACTTTAACATTTCCTATAATGTAATTTATATGGTTGAAACTATTTACAGTTGCACTTGATATTGTTTAGTAATGTAATTAACATTTGTAAATTTGTGTTTTCATATTATTTGAACATACACATTATAAGACATTTTTTTAAATTTAGTTGCAAAAAACATACTAATTAATTTATGTCAATTAATAATGAACACATAAAAATCAATCTAAAACTACTAAATTATTAGTTTGTATTGATTAATGATGAACATAAATAAAATGAGTATACGACTAAATTATTCATTTATAATGATTATTAATGAAAGTAAATGAAATGAATATAAACTACTAAATTAGTTGTTTATATAATAAATATGAAACTACCAAAAAAATATATATGACTACTTCTTGTTAGACTCCGTCTTGTCGACCTACCGTCGGAGGCAAACTCAAGCAAGGTTCAATAAGTTTCTTATTTCGAGAGTATCATCATTTATTAATAATCAAGGATGACTCTTCTCCAAAACCCTCGTTTTTGGAGAAGAGAATGTCGGATTAGTAGTTTGCAATAATGTGTTGGAGCATAATTGGCAAGAATATTGCAAAGAGGACTTCATCGATGGTGGCGGTGTTCTCATCATTTATTATGGACAAATATGGAAGGCGCTTACTTCTAATGATTGCTCGCAGGAGGAATGTGCATAAGTTGCTTCATTATTGGATCATTTTACATGCAGGGACATTTTAATGAGTCCTCTCTTCTACTACTCCTTCCTTCTTTATATTTTTCATATGGTTTTTTCCGAGGTTCATATCATCGCACTTTGTGGCATCCAAGGATCTTATATAATCCCCTGTACTCGTGGCTTGCATCTATGATTTTAATGGTTCGATTTGTTTTGAAACTCATATGGTTTGAGCCTCGTAGATCGGCTACTTGTTTTTTGGTGATCAGCGAGGGGCAATATCGTTGCTTTTGAATTTCCAAAGAGATTGATCAATCTTGAAAACTCAATTATGCCGGAGAAGTTTCAAACATTTTGCTCATTTAAAAGGAGCCCATGGTATCTCAAGTATGGTCAGCATTTCACTTGCAAGATCAAATGGAAACCAACTGCGCAGAGATACAAGTCGAGATTTGGAGTTGGAGGGCCGAATTCACGATGAAACATCGTGGACAGGGGTCTTGGAGCTCGAGGGACCCACCCGGGTGCGAGCGACCCACCCGCGCGAGCGACCCACGTGGGTTATTTCCCGCATCCGAGTTGCAAGGGGAGCGACCCACCCGGGCCGAGCGACCCATGCGTAAGGTGAGCGACCCACGCGTCAACGCGAGGTCCAAAAAATCGTTTTGAGCGCCTGGCCTTGTTTGGGATCGCCCCCAATGGCCTTCAAACAAAGCCTTACTCTCTGCAGCTGATCCGTATAAACCACCAAAGACAATTTCTCGGTCACGTGAAAAGTATAAATGCAATTGCATTATCTCTTCAAAGTGGACAAAGTGAGGTTTGCTCAAGCGAACTATGATGGTGTAATTGTTAGATGGATTCTGGAGTTGGCTATGTCGGTCGGGTAGAGAGAAAAGATAGTACTCAAATCAAATGCCCGGCAACAATTGAAGGAGAGCTGGTAACTTGTGGTTTTGATAATAAGGTGAGAAGGGTACCTCGGCTATCGCAGCAATGTAAAGAGTCGAAACTAATTGACATTGGAGCACAACCAAAGGATCTAGAGGTCGCAACTGGTTGCCCCCGAGCTTACTTTTTGTTTCCACCGATGCTCGGGATAATAATGATTCGTGGGTCAAAAATAGTATCAACTACTAATGTTGGGTATGCGTAGCGAATCGTACCGCAATATCACCCGATGGAACAGAGGCCGTGGTTGGTGGTCGGGATGGGAAATTGCGTGCGTACTCCACTCTTTCCGGAAGAGTCGGGCCCTCGAAAGACATCGTGGTCCAATAAATGCAATCCGCTTTTCTCCCGATGGATCCATGTTTGCTTCGGGAGACCCGAATAGAGAAGCAGCTTGTGTGGGATCGTATTACTAGAGAGGTGAAACTTAAGAACATGGTTTACCACACCGCACGTATCAATTGCATTGCATGGTCTCCGGATAGCTCTAAAGTGGCAACGGGCTCTCTTGACACCCTGCGTATTGATATATGAGGTGGGAAAACCAACATCCAGACCGAATTACAATTAAGGGGGCTCACTTGGGAGGGGTTTATGGCCTAGATTTTAGTGACCGCAGTACTCGTTATAAGTGTGAAGAAGATGCCCTGTGTCCGTGTGTGGAGTCTCCCATAGCTCGTTATGTCTGGATTTAATAATTTATATTTAGGGTATAGGGATAGATGTCTTCGACGTACAAGCATGGTTCTTGATGCCGCCATCTTGTGCCATGTTTGTAGTGCTTTTGCATGAGTTCAAATGTCTTTGTGACATGTTGTCTTGAACCACCGAGGATATATCATATTATCTTGTAGAGGGTTTCAAAAGGTGGATTGCGCCGAGATCTTAAGGTGAATGCATAGTTACGTGTCACGCTTCGGAGAAATTGAGGGCGTACCATGAAATTGATTGTCAAAACGGTGGCATTTTCATGAGGGCGCATATGTAAGATGGATTATTTCTTTTGCTTTGACAATTAAATGGTGTTTTGAATGGGTAAAGGGGAAATTCCAAGACGATTCAAACAGAAAATGTAAAAGGAAAGCCGTAAGTCGAGCCTGCATTGAACGAGGATTACTTACCACGCAGTAGAAAATATGATCGATCTCCTATTAATGACTTCGCTAAACAAAATGGACCAGCACTCTAATATTGGTCTATTAGTTTAGTTATTAGAGGAATTTAAGGAGAATCTTCCAGATTTGGTCTATTAGTTTAATCAAGCAGAGGGTTTCATGGAGAAATGTTGTTCTCCTTTCTATTTTCATCATTTCGCTTGAAACTAGCCTCCCCATTTTGGATCGAATCGTTTTTAAACATAAGAGATTATTTATACATTGTAAATAAATTGGGGAGAATTTGGAGAGCTAGTGTAGGAGAAAATTAGAGTTTATTTGTACGAAATCTTAGACATGCAGATTTTAATGAAAATATCCATATACTGACTTCGAGATTCCTCGTGGTATGAGATTTAACATTTGTGGCCTCTTTTGTTTCATATGTAGCCTCGTTATGTGTTCATGTCATTTCATGATCATTTCCAATTGAACAAATGAAGTGTTAAGGTAGAATTCATATTTGGTATGCTCTGCCTTTAAGTTTGTTCATATTTAATGTTTTCTTCTGTTCGACAAGGATTCATCCTCTATTCCCTTGTCGGCTCCTCAACGCCTTGCCATTCCATTTAATCTCAATTTGATGTTAAATTTTCCCTCGCCTACCTTGCCTCGAGAGACAATCTGTGTTTTTTGATTACATTTCTCTGCTCAGTGTTTCTTTGCCTCACACAAACTTTTGTAAACCCCATCATTTTATTAAAAACCTTATTCATATCAATTTACTAGCCTAAGATCGTTTATGCTTTTGGTCATCTCACCCCTTCGAAAACCTTTTGCCGAGATAGACCCGGAGAGAGCCCTTCTCCCGTCCCTCGTAGGGCTAGCTACGAGGCTAAGGTTGGTTTGATGTTGCCTCGAAACCTCGCCTTCTTCAGCCCGAGGCGGATTCGAGCGCTAACATAGTGGCGACTCATACTCGGGGAAATCCTTCCCCCGGTAAAGGATAATCAAGTTGCGTATCCGATGCCGATGGTGGACAGCAATCGGACACATATGAAGGCCGAAACTTTAACTCGGCGACTCCAGCTCGATCCGGAGATTCCAGTGCTCCGCCGATTCGTTCATGCAATGGTAGGGTATGTGGCAAACCCCCGCACTTTCCGAAGCCGTAGAAGATGCTAGAAATTCGTTAGCGGATTTTGAACTTAATGAAGATTTTTTTCAAGTGCTTTTGCTTCAATGTTTGAAATCTCCGAAGTTTCCTCTTGAAACTAAAACTAGGTTCTGTGAGTTAATTGTTGAAAAATTTGAGAAGGAGATTCAATGTTTAGATAAGCAAATTCAGTCATATGATTTCCAAGACCCTAAAAAGTTTTTTGGAAATCCTTCCTCCACCGAAACAAGAAACAATAGAGTTGCCCACGTATGTTTGCATTGATAGGTGTACCGGGAGGTATGTATTGCGGAGTTGGGGAAGCAAACGTAGTTTGGCTTTTGCGATCCTATTGCAAAGCATACATGGAAATGTTTTTTCGCTTGATCTGATAGATCAAGTCTGTCTGATACATAGCTTGTATTCATTACGTGCATGAAGGGCTGTCGAAAGCAATTACATCCCGTGTCCTCGGTGGAAGCACTCTCAAGCGCCGTTCTTCTCGTGTTTACTTGAGTGGTTGACCCGGCATTTCATTATTACCCGATCTATTGTTTTTGCAGCAGTAGTAGGGTAGGTTTTGTAAATAAATAAGCGTGCCCTAAAAGGGCAAGCATTTCGTTCCGGCTTTCATTGCAGCTTTAGTTTGAGGTTTGCCAAGTTAGTTTTTCAAATCATTTCAGCCGTTTTCAGTTAATAAGTTGATCATGATTCCATCGCCCAATGAATGGAGGCACCGTCTCGCTTCTCCCAAAGCTCTGCGGTTCTTGGCACCTCCAAGAAGCTGTGGCACTGCCATCCCCATTGGAGCCAATGTTAGACTCCGTCTTGTCGCCCACCGTCGAGGCAAACTTAGCAAGGTTCAATAAGTTTCTTATTTCGAGAGTATCATCATTTATTATTAATCAAGGATGACTCTTCTCCAAAACCCCGTTTTGGAGAAGAGAATGTCGCATTAGTAGTTTGCAATAATGTGTTGGAGCATAATTGGCAAGAATATTGCAAAGAGGATTTCATCGTATGGTGGCGGTGTTCTCATCATTGATTATGGACAAATATGGAAGGCGCTTTACTTCTAATGATTGTCTGCGGGAGGAATGTGCATAAGTCGCTTTCATTATTGGATCATTTTACATGCAGGGGACATTTTAATGAGTCCTCTCTTCTACTACTCCTTCCTTCTTTATATTTTGCATATGGTTTTTTCCGAGGTTCATATCATCGCACTTTGTGGCATCCAAGGATCGTATATAATCCCCTGTACCCGTGGCTTGCATCTATGATTTTAATGGTTCGATTTGTTTTGAAACTCATATGGTTTGAGCCTCGTAGATCAGCCTACTTGTTTTTGGTGATCAGTCGAGGCAATATCGTTGCTTTTTGAATTTCCAAAGGGAGATTGATCAATCTTGAAAACTCAATTATGCCGGAGAAGTTTCAAACATTTTGCTCATTTAAAAGGAGCCCATGGTATCTCAAGTATGGTCAGCATTTCAGCTTGCAAGATCAAATGGAAACCAATCCGCAGACATACAAGTCGAGATTTGGAGTTGGAGGGGTCGAATTCACGATGAAACATCGTGGACGTGGTCTTGGAGCTCGAGGGACCCACACGGGCGCGAGCGACCCACCGCGCGAGCGACCCACGTGGGTTATTTCCCGCAGTCCGAAGTTGCAAGGGGAGCGACCCACCCCGGGCCGAGCGACCCACGCAAGGTGAGTGACCCACGCGTCACCGCAGGTCCAAAAATCGTTTTGAGCGCCCCGCCTTGTTTGGGATCGCCCCCCAACGGCCTTCAAACAGACTTACTCTCAGCAGCTGATCCGGATAAACCACCAAAGACAATTTCGGTCACGTGAAAAGTATAAATTCAATTGCATTATCTCTTCAAAGTGGACAAAGTGAGGTTTGCTCAAGCAGCCTATGATGGTGTAATTGTTAGATGGATTCTTGGAGTTGGCTATGCCTGGGCTCGGGTAGAGAGAAAAGATAGTACTCAAATCAAATGCCCGGCAACAATTGAAGGAGAGCTGTAACTTGTGGTTTTGATAATAAGGTGAGAAGGGTACCTCGCTATCGCAGCAATGTAAAGAGTCGAACCAATTGACATTGGAGCACAACCAAAGGATCTAGAGGTCGCAGCTAGTTGCCCCGAGCTTACTTTTTGTTTCCACCGATGTTGGGATAATAATGATTCGTGGGTCAAAAATAGTATCAACTACTAATGTTGGGTATGCATAGAATCGCAGTCCTGCAATATCACCCGATGGAAATCGAGGCCGTGGTTGGTGGTCGGGATGGGAAATTGCGTGCGTACTCCACTCTTCTCGGAAGAGTCGACTCCTTGAAAGACATCGTGGTCCAATAAATGCAATCCGCTTTTCTCCCTGATGGATCCATGTTTGCTTCGGGAGACCCGAATAGAGAAGCAAAGCTTGTGTGGGATCATATTACTAGAGAGGTGAAACTTAAGAACATGGTTTACCACACCGCACGTATCAATTGCATTGCATGGTCTCCCGATAGCTCTAAAGTGGCAACGAGCTCTCTCGACACCCTGCGTATTGATATATGAGGTGGGAAAACCAAGCATCCAGATTCGAATTACAATTAAGGGGGCTCACTTGGGAGGGGTTTATGGCCTAGCTTTTTAGTGACTAGAGTACCGTTATAAGTGCGAAGAAGATGCCCGTGTCCGTGTGTGGAGTCTCCCATAGCTCTCGTTATGTCCGGATCTAATAATTTATATTTAGGGTATAGGGATAGATTTTTTGACGTACAAGCATGGTTCTTGATGCTGCCATCTTGTGCCATGTTTGTAGTGCTTTTGCATGAGTTCAAATGTCTTTGTGACATGTTGTCTTGAACCACCGAGGATATATCATATTATCTTGTAGAGGGTTTCAAAAGGTGGATTGCGCCGGAGATCTTAAGGTGAATGCATAGTTACGTGTCACGCTCGGAGAAATTGAGGCGTACCATGAAATTGATTGTCAAAACAGGTGGCATTTTCATGAGGGCGCATATGTAAGATGGATTATTTCTTTTGCTTTGACAATTAAATGGTGTTTTGAATGGGTAAAGGGGAAATTCCAAGACGTATTCAAACAGTAAAATGTAAAAGGAAAGCCGTAAGTCGAGCCCGGATTGAACGAGGATTACTTACCACAATAGAAAATATGATCGATCTCCTATTAATGACTTCAAGCTAAACAAAATGGACCAGCGCTCTAATATTGGTCTATTAGTTTAGTTATTAGAGGAATTTAATGAGAATCTTCCAGCATTTGGTCTATTAGTTTAATCAAGAGAGGGTTTCATGGAGAAATGTTGTTCTCCTTTCTATTTTCATCATTTCGAGTTGAAATAGCTCCCCCATTTTGGATCGACTTCGTTTTTAAACATAAGAGATTATTTATACATTGTAAATGAATTGGGGAGAATTTGGAGAGCTAGTGTAGGAGAAAATTAGAGTTTATTTGTACAGATCTTAGATAGAGATTTTAATGAAAATATCCAGCAGTACTTCCGAGATTCCCCGTGGTATGAGATTTAACATTTGTGGCCTCTTTTGTTTCATATGTAGTCTCGTTATGTGTTCATGTCATTTCATGATCATTTCCAATTGAACAAATGAAGTGTTAAGGTAGAATTCATATTTGGTATGCTCGCCTTTAAGTTTTTTTCATATTTAATGTTTTCTTCTCGTTTGACAAGGATTCATCCTCTATGCCCTTGTCGGCTCCTCAACAGCCTTGCCATTCCATTTAATCTCAATTTGATGTTAAATTTTCCCCGCCTACCTTGCCTCGGGAGACAATCTGTGTTTCGATTACATTTCTCTCGTTCAAGTTGTTCTTTGCCTCACACAAACCTGTAAAACCCCATCATTTTATTAAAAACCTTATTCATATCAATTTACTAGCCTAAGATCGCTATGCTTTTTGGTCATCTCAGCCCTTCCGAAAACCTTTTGCTGAGATAGACCCGGAGAGAGTCTCTTCTCCCGTCCTCGTAGGGCTAGCTACGAGGCTAAGGTTGGTTTGATGTTGCCTCGAACCTCGCCTTCTTCAAACTCGAGGCGCATTCGAGCGCTAACACCGCTAATGATAAATTTGTGATTAAAAAATGACGACTAAATTTTGCATATATATGACTATTAGTAACTAGTTTATAGTATCTTATAACACAACCAAAATTTATTCATATTTATTTGGTCATTAAATGGTTTCAAACAATGACTAAAATTTGCATATATATGACTATTAGTAGCTAATTTACATTATCTTATAATGCGACCAACATTTTTGGTTATTAATTTCTTTTTTTTAGGTGATCATATAGTAATATATTTTTTTAGATATTTGGTCATTAATTGTGACAATTAATGACTAAATTAGTCTCCAAATTTATGACTAAATATACTACTAGAAAATAAAATTCGGACAACCAATTAATGACTAAGCTAAAAACGACTAAATTTGGTTGTGTTATAAGATATTGTAAATTAACTACTATCGGTCACCGACTAAAAAATGGTCATTTATATGAAAATTTTAGTCATTTTTTTAGTAACTAATTATCCATTTTGTACTAGTGTAAATATTCCAAAATATTATACTATGTATAGTAAAATATTTTTGTACATGGTACCCCTCGAAGAAGGGAAGTTGGAGAAAGACTCGTATATCAAGGTGCATAGCGCATAGCCGCAAAGTAAATTTTGAGTCTTAGCAACTTTGGGGTAGGTCAATGATCGTGAGATCATGTGTTATGCTAAAAAAATGAAAGTGATGGAAATTTTACCAAACCCGAGTGACTGAAAGGTTTCATCGTTGTGATTCCAAAGTATCGTGGAACGGTTTGAAAACCGATGTCCTATGAGGAAGATATCACATTCTCGTTCGTTTTCTAAAACAACTAAAATTTTGTGACTAGGATACCCATCAGCATGTAGGTACGAGCTCAATAGATGGTATATTGTGGGGGAATACTCCCTTTTCTAATGCACTCGATCAGATCATGCCATGTGTTTGAATCTGATCCATTGATTTGATTGTACAAGATGTGTTTCGACCACTGGATGGGGTTTGTACGTTTTTTTATTTCGATCGTTGGATGAGAGACACTTGGCAAGCTCCGGAGGCTACCATGTGTCCTAAAGAGGGTATGGTAAAAAAAATTTTGAAGGCCATAGGAGTTGACCCTCAGACCTCGAGCACCGGGCGCGGACATGCATTACCAACTTCTCTACGGGTGTTAGTTAACACTATAGGCCTACGACTTTATTATATTGTTTAACAATTTTTTTGGGGAGATAAAAAAAATGGGCCATCCCCGACCACCATATACCGGATGACTATTACCGATACCCCATCGCTATCCAAATCGTGTAGTTAACATAACTTACCATGGTCCATTACTTGGGTTTTGTCGACGGTTGCGGTGGACGTTAAGGTTAGGGTGCAGATGTGGCCACCCCTAACCATAATATTAATTGACAATGGTTAAGGAATGGAAGAGTTGGAGCATGCCCCTAATTTTAGGGCATTCCAGCAATTTATCTCCAGTTAAGTGGAGTTCTCCACTTTTGGTGGAGTTTTTTCTAGCCGACATTGGGAAAAAATGCATTGGGATGTCAATTTTCGACCAATTTGGGTGAAACAAGAGTCTACCTAGACTAATTTGAGCATTATGGAGCCACCGGTGTAGAGAAAAAAAGACATTAGAGGCTTTTAAAAACATGTAATTTACAATTTTTTAGCATAATGACAAAGAGGGACATGCCATTGGGAGCTAGACCAACAGATGTAGCCCGGGAGGGGTGAACTGCTTCATCATGCCTCGCTATGTAAAAAATTATGTGTGATTTTTTTTCTCTATTATACACTCGTTGTATAGTTTTTTTTGTTTAGTCTTATTTACATGCTTAAAGTTCACAAATTCATCTATGTTTCATGGTTAAAACACTCATTCCTTAAAGAAAAAAATGGAGACAAATTATACATGTTTTTAATACTCGAAAGGACACTTAGCACAACAAAATAATACACTCCTTTCGCATCGCTTTGTATTAGAGCTAGAGTTTATTCTCTAGTGTTTTGTGTGAAAATACTTTTTTTTAATCGTTTGCAAGGGTTTTCATGCTTACTAGGCTCAAGCTTAAGAGTGGAGAAGGAAAATTGGTGGAAGCAAGAGGTTCTCAAAGTGAACCATAGAAAAGGAGGGCAAGATTTCCACATTCTCCACCACCTAGCTCACCTCCAAAATAAGGTAGGCGACATTAAGCATGCCTCCAGGAGAAGGAGAAATCCATGAAGAGATGGATCCCAAGGAGGAAGAAAGAGTGTACGTAAAGGCATTTCTTGACTTTACTAAAATGGTTAGAGTCCTTTATCAAGAAAGGAATAAGAAACTAGAAGAAGAAAGGTCCAAAATTCACAAGGAAGGACAAGGATCATCAAGAGGGCACAATGATGAAGATTAATAAAAAGAAGGGAAATGGAGGAAATGGAGATAGTGGAAAGTCACCATCATCACCCTCATCTTCATCCTCATCATCCTCTACTTCATCATCGAGACATCACCCATACAATTCAAAGAACACGGGTAAAAGTCCTTTTCTAAAACTTGATGTTAAGTTTGAATTGCCAATGTTTAATGGTGAAGTCAATGTAGAAAAAGCTATATAGTTAGATTAGGCAATTGGAGGTCTATTTGAGAATCCAAATTTTTTCATGATGATGATACCAAAATCCAACTAGCATTGTTGAGAATGGAAGGTGCAACACGTTTTTGGTGGGAAGCCAAGACAAAGGAGGTGATCAAGAAGCATGGTAAGATTATTCTATCATGGATCGATTTCGTTTCGCAATAAAACAATAGTTTTATCCATTATCTCACATGCAGCTATAATGGACTGGAAAAATTTTTAAGCAATTGAATCGAAAAAAATGTACAAGTTTGTACTAAAAAAAATTTAGGAGAAGAGCTCTCTTATTAGGAGTAGATTTGCAGAGCCAAGACACTTTGGTCAAGTATATAGGAGGCTTACATACCTACCTAAGACATACTATCCTCATGTTTAACCCTACAAAGCCTAGATGAAGTTTGTGTACAAGCCACACATTTAGAGGCAAGGGGAAAACAAAACATAGATAAGAATGAGGAAAATGAGTTTAAAGGCAAATGGAAGAAAAAAGAGAAATGAAAAATATCGTAAAAAGAGAAGGTAAAATTATTTTGCAAAAATCTAGTTCTAAAACTATCCATGATGAAGACCATTGTTGGAAACTTCATCCAAAGTTGAAACCGAAATTTTGAAAGCCAAAGAGAAAGCCAAGGAGAAAGGAAAAATTGTTGCAATAGTCGAACAAGACTTAGGATCAGATTTAGGAGATGAAACAAAAATCGTAGCTATGGGACTAAAGAACATGAAGGGGAAAGAGAATGAAACTAAACCCGAGCTTCTAGTATATCTAACTATCACATATAACCTCCAAATGAAGAAGAGAGAATTAAACCTGCTTTCATGTGAGGGTCATTTCCAAACATACCAAGGTTGACACATTGTCCGACAAAGGTCACAAGAAAATTTAATCTCTCGAAGACTTGGTAAAGAAACTTAATCTTGAGACCATTCCACATCTGAAAACCATATCCACTTGGTTGGATTTGTAAGGATGAAAATTTACGAGTTTCAAAGAAGTGCATGTTGCGCTTTGCAATAACTACACATTTCATTAACACAGCTTGAATTAGATGTTGTTCCACTTGATATAACAGTATGGTGTTGGGTAGCCCTTACTTGTATCTCAAGAAAGAAATCTTCCATCGCCATGATAACAAACACCATTTATTCAAACATGGAAAGGAGTATATTGTGAGAGCTCATCGCAAGAAACTAGACACTTCTTTAGTTAATGTTGGGAAAATGAAGAGGGTAGTCAATGCAAGCCAAAACTTGACATTGATAATGATTAAAAAAATATATATGTTTTACATCATCCTTTTCACACAAATGTTGATGTATGTAATGAGTTGTTTCAATTTTGGAAGTAGGTTGTCTTTGAAAGAATATGAAAAGCGAGCTTTCAAGCATTCGACATTGGTGTTGAACGATGTTGAAAACAAGGTGTCAGTACAAGAAGTTGCAAAGGTCCAAGAGAGGAAAAAAGAAGGAACAAGATTCAGAAATTTTCATTGTTGATTTCTGAAAGTCATGGTACAATGGCGAAGAAAATTGGTCAAGAGTTGACACAAGTTCAAAGAAAAATCAGCAAAAAAAACGCCATAAGAACATAGTGCAAGGTGAGAACAATTCCAAGTTTCCTTTGATTATAGACCAATATCGAAAACAATATGTTTACTACAAAGTTAGATTTTTTTTCTACAATTTTAGAAAATTTTCAGCATGACAATTTCAAATACAAGAATGCATGGTCGACGTAATCAAGGAAAATATTGTCTTTTCATGAAAAGATCCAATTAATGAAATTAGGGAAATTTCAAATGGATAAAGATTGGAAGAGTGGGCACATAGTCTCCTCATCTTGATGTTCATTAATGCAGAGAGATTTTGGGGTCCAAAATCTTCCCCAATGGGGGGAGTTTTAGAGTCTAAGTTGAGTCCGAGTTACGAATCTCCCGCTCTACATCCGCGCGGATATTCGTGATCTCGCTTTGCACCACGAGATAGAAACTCTTGTCCGTAATATGTGTGATGTCTATTCCGTATCTCTAAGACTGAGCCTCGCTTTGTGTGCCGTAGAGCCTTCGGATGATCTCTCGCCTTTGTGCAAGATATATCCGATAAATGCCACGGTAGTCTATCTCAGCAGAGATTGTACCCATTGTAATGTATTCCATCGCTACTTAATGAAGATTGAATAAAGCACTCTGTTATGTTGTTACTCAATCCACATAAATGGTATCGCAGCCAAGTTGTTATGTGAGTGAAGTTATTTTCTATGACAATCCTTTGTTGTTGAAAAGATATTGTTTGAGTGGAGCGCTAGATAGTTTGCTTGATGTCGTGAATAGCGTTTGTAGCTCCGTGTTGCCGCGGAAGGCGTTGAAGGCGTTGAAGACGTTTGACTAGAACTTAGTGCATGGAAGCCGCAATATCTCGCCTAAGTGATTTCTCAAATACTTACCGATAAATTGCTCTCTTATTATTTTCCGCCATTCTCTCCGTGCAATGGATTCATCTTCTCGTCCAATGGGTCGTTTTTGGTTCTAAGCATTTTTGATGATTTAGAGAATGAAGAACTGCACTTCGTTCGGTTTAGATTCTCCGTGTTCTACTTCGATTCCTCTTCAAATTCTCGCTTGATTAAATATTGAAGAAAAAAATCCACGTATGAAATGGAAACTCCCCGAGATTTCTCCCATCGATGTCTATCATGGTATCTCTCCTTTCCAGCTTTCGAGCTCTTAGCCGGATTAAAATCAAAGAAAATTCCATCCGCACCGAGCTTAACCGTAATACCATGATGACTATTCCTTTGCTTGAACGAAACACATCCATGCTACTTTAAAATCTCAGTTACAAGTATGTCCATCTCGGGGATGGTGAGAGTAGGCCTTAATGCTCTCCATAGAAAAGGTCAAACCGCATTTGTTTTCTCGGCCTTACTTGATAATCGATGGTCATCCTTTACAAAAGCCCTCATTAGTGGCATCGAGACAACTCGTCATCGATGGAACAAATCCCAAAGATGATGTATTTCTATATTTTTCAGCTTGCCCTTGATGATCCCAACATTCCGAAATGCCTAACTCTAGGTGTTCAAACTCAAGGCTATGATGAGTTTGATAATAAGTCCAAAAAATTTGACTATTTTCTACATTACCCGTGTTAGATTTTATAACACAACTATTCCTTCTATTTTACATGCTCTCGAGCAAGGATCCGGCACCGTGACATTAATCCAATATGATTCTTCATGCAATCCAAACTTGCCCCTTTGTCAATAAATAAAAGATTCCCTTGTTCCTCCAGTATGAGTGGGTTACAAATTGGAAACGCAATACAAAGAAACCCATTGCAATTGCCCCGTCTATAATATCTCGAATCCGATAACCAAGTCATTACTAGATTTCCAAGAAGACACATAGTTGAACAAGGCCGACCTTCTACTTCCTCGTTGGTTCCGACTCTTTTCACAAGTCCGACTCGCATCTTCCAAAGAACCAATGGTAATGATTGATCCAAATATTCTTGCAAAGCTAAAAGCTTTGTTGATCGAGCCATTAATATATCCTACCGCCTCTCGTACGCATGTAAATCCTCCTTTAGCTACCGTATGTGAACATCCACACTCGCTCCAAAACTCATTGTCAATTCTCCTCGCATCCTCCTCGCCCCATGGATCTTCCTCTAAACGAAATCCAAAAGAATTAATATGATTAAGTTTGTTACTTCTTCATAATCTTCGTAACAAACTTACGTACAAGTGACATTCTTTAATGTACATGAAGATCTCCCCCGTACAGTACCGTTTCACCGACTACCTCCCGTGGTCTAGGATTTGTTGATCCCCGTGCCCATTCCCCGCCTACAGTACGAAATCCAATTGATAAAATTCCGTAGTCCGTTGAGATTCCATCTCGATTCAGAAATCATTGCATTTCTAAAAAGTATTCAAAGGCATAAGCCCATATGATCCGAAAGATCCCCGGAAAAAGAAGATGTTCAACTAGGGACATCTACACCCATGATAAAGAACATTTTTACATACAAGAAATAAAACTTCTAGACAAGAAGGATAGGAAAGCATTTAAATCGCCAAAATGATTCTCGAATGGAAAGCTTGGATGCAAGCTAATAACCGTAGATATCATTTTATGAATGGTACTATCCTTCCATAAATCAAATTGAAGACTCTTTGATCAAGCAATTCCGAAATGAAGCTAAGAAAAAAAAGGATAAAAAAATTTCGATGAATATGTTGATTCTAAGATCGAACAACAACCTATAGTAATTCCTTCTCCACTACAAAGCTTGCAGCATTTTCTCCTAAAATACAGCCTATGCTATCTAAGCCAAACTTGCCCAAATCTTTGATAGCAGCTTATAACAAAAGGAGAAATTTTAATTAAAGAAGTTTGCTTTGCGACTTAAAAGTAAACATGATCGACAAGGAACACCAAGCAAACACAAGTGGGAACTTCTTGATGGTTCCATGATTGAGACTAATACAGAATTTCCTCCCCGGAGAAATTTTGTAATCGAGCATCAGGATGGAAAGATGTACAAGTTACTTCCATCCCATGTAGATGATTCTTCATTATCTACAAAAGAATCAATTGCAAAGAACTAACCGGACTAATCTTGACATTTCCAGCTTTGGAAAAAGTTTATCGAAAAATAATTTTCATCTAATGAAGCTGCAAATGCTGAAATAAAAATTGATGATTGGGAGAGTCTTGCGTAAACAAGACTATAATACAACCCGTCCGAATGAAAACATTAAGATCTTGACAAAAAATGATCATGCTATTACCAAAATTCTTGATCAACATACTTTGCGGACGTGATAGGAAGATCCTTGAATCAAAGCAGTGGCTCATGGAAAAGAATTGGTTAAGGTTAATGCTAGCCTTGAGATCCTCAAGAGACAAGTCTATACTCGTTTCTACTAGTATAGATTCTTTAAAGAAAAGACCCCAAAGACAAGTTCGTGAGACCTACAAATCTTCTACTCTATTCTCGGATCCAAAAGTGTCGTTGCCTTATTCCATTACACCCTCCTCGTTCGCAGTTTTATTAAGGCCCTTAGCACTATCAATTTTCCTCCACAGATACTTCTTACAACTATTCCCCTTTTGCTAATCCAAGTTTCTTTGGAAAAGCACAAAAGGATATTGATACTAGAGTCAGTCGTTCTGTTCGAATTTATTCATGATTATGATTCATAATCCGAAAAAAAAGAGTGATAAAAAGTTTATAGAATCATAATTGCAAGGTGATATCCCGTAAACAAGTCTTCACAATATTGATGATCAAAGTCCGGAAGAACTCGGAAACCTCGTGTAAATAATTTCTCTCGTTCAAGATAAGGAATTGTTTGGAATTCATACACGTTGATGATTTAGATGATACTCATGTCAATTCCACATCTTCTAGATACAAATGGAAATCTACGTGGAATCCTCGCTCATGACCGCGAGACACGATGAAAGCGTAATGGCATGAAGATTGGTCCGCAAATTCCACATATTCATGGAATATAGACAACTACACCGAAGTCGAAGTGATGTCCGTTCTACATTCCATGATAGTTTGTTACGTAACCTATCTTTCCGATGATATAGGTCCCATTAATGCAACTAGACGCATCATTGGTGGATTTGAAGGCACCCTTGATTCCCCGGTTAAAGGCATAAACATTGAAAGATCCTTCTCTCATCACACAAAGCTGGGAACAATTCGTCATTTTAAATTCGATGGTAGTACTTATATGGATCCAAATACACATTTTCCTATCAACAATATGATAGGTTGTCTTCTCGTATGGGATACAAGTTAATTTCATTGGTTTTCCTCAAATTACTAATGATATTACTACTATCACTCTCTTGGCCATGAAATTGAATAACATGCAACATTTTGATGAGTACTTCAATGAGTTCCTTCATCGGCTTCATTCCCTTACTCCGCATTTGATACTTGAGCCAAAATGGAAAGAGATTTTTGTCTCCTCTCTTCCACACCGGGTTTCTTCATCCATAGTCTCTAAACTCCCCGGAAAGATGGGAGATTATCGGTTTGGTGTCATACGACAAAGCTATTAAAGTCGTCATTGTAGAGCTTTGCTCTCAAATGAAAATTGCCCGTGCCGCTACTAATCCCAAAAAACCCTCATGGCTATCAACAACTCGCAAGCAGTGGCATCTTGGCAAAGTCCGGTAATTCGGAGGGGCGTAGACGACATCGCAAACACAAATATAAGCATGCCAAAATGAATTCCCAAAGCATTCCCATAAAAAAACATTTCAAAAGAAAGCCCTACAAACATACGTAAATGTTTTCAAAAGAAAATGAAATTATCTCGCTACAACTCGTAATGAAAAAGGGACATACCTCCAATAATTGTCCAAAGAAAAAAGAAAGATAAAGGGAAGAAGAAAGTTACATATAGAAATAAAAAAAGGCAAAGTAAATTTCTTTGATCTTCCTAGCAGCTTGTGATGAGATTTTAACATCCGAATCCGATTCGTATAATGATTTGAACATTATGTATTATGATGAATCTTCCGATGAAGAATTTTAGCAGAGATCCTCACCGCATAGAATGTAGAGAATGTGAATGCAAAGTGATCCGTATGTTTGCAGCTTGCAATATCGTAAATATGATGAAGACGAATGGAGATGAAGATGAAACAAGAAGAAATTATTTCACTCGGATGATTACCGCTATCGATCCTCGCATCAAAGAAATGTATAAAACACTCTTGATGAATCATCCGAAGAAGTCTCCTTCAAAGCAAACAGATCAATCAAATAAAGGGTATGTTCCACCCGCATCATTATTTTCAGCTGAAGCGCTAACCAGTGCGCTTAAATGAAGACTTTGAAGAAGATCTGCCACAAACATTGCCTAGTATTCATCGTGCAATCAAAGAGCTCGTAAAAACTCGTGAAGGAAAATAGAAGATTATGCCTAGAAAATCATAGAGAACCGAATGTTAAAGTAATGGGCATAAATCAAGCTTCATCTTCTCGAATCCTCCCTATATCCGGAAAAGCTGAAAATTGGACTTTTCATGGTACTCCTCCATGGGAACAAGCACGAAAACCCAGTAAAAATCCATTGAGAAAGAAGATTCTCGATGATGAACCGTAAAGAATCGGTCTTGGGCCGTAATATACTTAACAGAGATGTTATGTATTGTGTCAAGATGAAAGTTATAATTGGATCCCGCATTGAGTATTGGAAAGTTTTGATGGATACGGGATCCCGCTAAACATTGTCAATAATATCGCTGTAGGCACACATCTCGAAGGCCAACAAGCATGTCCAAGAGTCACTACCGCCGCTGGTCACATTACAACGAGCCTCGTAGTTGAGGTAGATGTATTTCTTACCGAAGAAATAGGAGTGCATCTTGTTTTTCCTATTGTTCCAGGAATGGATTGTGCAATGTATCTTGGAACACCATTCTTCCATAACTTTGAGAAGCATGGCGCAAAGCTAGATCAGTGTGAGTCGGAGGTATGGATATTTTGTGAGTCCGCATAATAAAGAAATCTTTTTTTCCTTTTATCAATTCCAACTCACCTAATAGGCTGAAAAGAGTTGAAAGATTGGAAAATCTCCTTGCAAAGATGGAGATTAAGAAAGAGATTTTGAAGACAGTAAGAATTATTGGATAATGGAAAATATGCCGGAGAAATAGCAGTATATCATCGCTAAGTTCAAAGAATGTTGCTTAGATGATCCAAATGCATTCGGGCATATTAAGAAACAAGAAGTTGAATTACCACTAAAGAAGGATTTTAGTGGAAAACTACGAAGATCAGCAGCAAGTCCTATGAATGCGAATAGATGAAGTTATGCAAAGAAGAGATCAAGGATTTGTCGCAGAAAGGTTTGATAAGGGAAAGCAAGAGTCCTATTGCTTGCTTTGCATTTTATGTAAATAAACATTCAGAAATTTCGTGAGGTAAGCCGAGATTAGTTGTCAATTATAAACCTCTAAATAATATTTTGGCTTATGATGCCTATCCTCTTCCTAAACCTTCAATGATACTTGCTCAAATTTCAAAGTCTAAGATCTTTTCAAAGTTTGATCTCAAGTCAAAGCTTCGCAAGTAGGCATTAAGGAAGAAGACAAATGGAAAACAACTTTTTTCTCGTCCCACAATGTCACTATGAATGGAATATCATGCCCTTTGGCTTGATAAATGCACCTTCTCGCATTCCAAAGAATAATGGATGAAACCTTTGAAGGGATGGATGAATTTTTGAAAAAATACATTGATGATATCTTAATACACTCGGATAATATTCCCGAACATATCAAACATCTCAGATATTCTTGAAGAGAGTAAAAGAAATGGGCATAGTCTTGTCTCGAGTCAAAAATGAAACTCTTTAGATCCATGATTGATTTCTTGGGATACAATATCCAAGTATGGATCTTATGGAGTCATTCAAAGAATTTTAAATTTTGTTGATCATTTTCCCGATGATATTTTAGATAAAACTCGACTTTCAAATATTTTTTAGGTAGTCTTCACTACATTTCTAAATTCCGCAACATTGTGCTCATGATAGAAAATTGTTGAATCAAAGATTGCAGAAAGAACCAATTCCTTGGAATAAGGAATGCACCTGAGCAGTCATTTGAATCAAAGACATGAGTCGGAAAAATACAGACCACTCTCTCCAATACAAGAAGATTGGGAGAAAGTAATAATGATCGATGCTAGAAAATTTGGATGGGGAGCAAAGTCCTATGCCAAATCAATCCAGGTAATAAGAAAGATGTTGAAATATGCCAATATGCATCCGGTTTGTGGTCAAAGAATCAGCTTGAATTGGGCTAGCCAAAAGAAAGAACTTAGAGCCGTATGCTTAGGCATAGCTAAGTTTAAATATTTTTTTTATCTATACCAAATTTACAAAGTAAGATAGATTGTAGAGCATTACAATATGCTATTCGAAAAATGTGAATTTGAAGATGCATCCATGGTTCACTCGAGTTATGCAACTCAGCCCAATACAATTTTGATGTAGAATTTGTGGAAGGTAAGAAAAAATTGCTTTGCTCGATATGTTGAGAAGAGAATTTTTAACAAATAATTCCATACTTTCTCTTTCCCGTAATTTCATCGAAGAGATCCGAAAGAGGTGCGGATAGAAACACCAATGGGATGGGTTACATATAATCTCTCTACTCCTCTTCTAAATCATGACAGAGATTGGTTTCCATTGAAAGAAATAAGACACAGAATCGGAATTCCTTACTTATGGAATACTAGATTACAGATGAAATAAATGAAGAGGCCATAGAAGCTCTAGACTATCTAGCCTACAATGGAAATATCACATATCATCTAGAGAGAGCAGAGAATGATAATTTGATACACAGTTGCCAAATCACCATGAGAGGATTTTCAAATTATCATCAAAGACCGCATTTTGATGAAGCAAGAGGTTAAAGATTATTTCTATGCGAAAGAATGAAATTGCAAAATTATTCATCTACTCTATTTTATGCTTTGCGCTCTCTTTTTTCTTTGAAGGACAATCTGATGAAAGAATGGAAGAGCTTGACCCTACCCGTAATGGTTTCTCGAATGGTGGAAAATCTATGGTTTATCAACATTAACCATGAAACCATATTCTCTTAATCTCCTAAAATTACCGGGATTCAATGAACCAAGAGCACTTCATTTAGGAATTGTATATAAGTCCATCCGTAATATTGCGGATATTGAAGATCTTCACTTTTTCTACGGATTAAAAAGATGTGGCCATATCCGATGGTTTGTCACAAATACCTACAAGGCTCGAAGGATGGGATTGGGATCTAGTACGAGCTATGACAATTTTCATCCGCAAGTGGATACGGAATCAAATCCTTTTGAGTACATAAATCTTTTGGCTCCACCAAGTAATGATTCATCACGAGCATGGGAATCCGAAAAAAGAAGTCCTTGTACAATATTTTTCAATCACCCGATTGAAAGATATCGATATCAAGCATTATTCCCACCATCAAATAATGTTTTATGTCATGCCATAATTATGTCTTTCCAACCGACTATGGTGTTGGACAGGGTTTTCCATTGGGATTCCCCGCCCCAATATCTCCACCGTGTAAAACCTTTTGTACAATCATGTTTCCAATTAGGCTTTCGTGTGTTCTTCGTGTTTAAAAGAATCTCCACTATGTAAATTTTCTTATACGCAATATCTATAGTCATGAGATAACTTTGGATTTGGTCCCCACATGCCGTAAGGCTTTCCGTATGGAATAGGGACTAGATAATATGGGTTGTCCACTCATATCCGAATCCAAGGCATACTCTCATATCTTCATCCTTAGATTTACTTTTCCTTTATCCGGAATCTCGCATCATGTAATAATTCACTTTCACGAATGTTTGTTCCCCTTCAGATCTATAAGAAGGGAAGACTCATTCGGAAGAGGGGGAGTTTTAGAGTCTAAGTTGAGTCTAAGTTACGAATCTCCTCGCTCTACATATGGGCGGATATCCGTGATCTCGCTTGCACCACGAGATAGAAACTCTTGTCCGTAATTTGTGTGATGTCCGTTATGTATCTCTAAGACCGAGCCTCGCTTTGTGTGCCGTGAGCCTTCGGATGATCTCCGCCTTTGTGCAAGATATATATGATAAATGCCACATCTACGTCTATCTCGCAGAGATTGTACCCATTGTAATGTATTTTGTCGCTACTTAATGAAGATTGAATAAAGCACTCGTTATGTTGTTACTCGATCCACATAAATGAACTCATTCGGAAGAGAGGGGTTTTAGAGTCTATGTTGAGTCTCGAGTTATGAATCTCGCTTCACATCCGCGCGGATATCCGTGATCTCGCTTGCACCATGAGATAGAAACTCTTATCCGTAACTGCGTGATGTCTCGTTACGTATCTCTAAGACCGAGCCTCGCTTTGTGTGCCGTGAGCCTTCGGATGATCTCTCGCCTTTGTGCAAGATATATCTCGATAAATGCCACGCGATAGCCTATCTCGGTAGAGATTGTACCCATTGTAATGTTTTCCGCTACTACTTAATGAAGATTGAATAAAGCACTCGTTATGTTGTTAATCGATCCGCGTAAATGGTATCGGAGCCAAGTTGTTGTGTGAGTGATGTTATGTGCTAAATAATCCTTTGTTGTTGAAAAGACATTGTTTGAGTGGAGCGCTAGATGGTTTGCTTGATGTCGTGAATAACATTTGTAGCCCGTGTTGCCCGTGGAAGGCGTTGAAGGCGTTGAAGACGTTCGACTAGAACTTGTGCGTGGAAGCCGCAATATCTCGGCTACAGTGATTTCTCAAATACTTCCCGATAACTTGCTCTCTTATTATTTTCCGCCATTCTCTCCGCGCAATGGATTCATCTTCTCGTCCAATGGGTCGTTTTGGTTCTAAGCATTTTTATGATTTAGAGAATGAATAATAGCTTCGTTCGTTTAGATTCTCTCGTGTTCTACTTCTCGATTCCTCTTCAAATTCCCGCTTTCTTAAATATTGAAGAAAAAAATCCACGTATGAAATGGAAACTCCTTGAGATTTCTCCCTACCGATGTCTATCATGGTATCTCTCCTTTCTAGTTTCGAGCTCTTAGCCATATTAAAATCAAAGAAAATTCCATCCGCACCGAGCTTAACTGTAATACCATGTTGACTATTTCTTTGCTTGAACAGTAAACACATCCATGCTCGCTTTTAAAATCCGGGTTACAAGTATGTCCATCCGGGGATGGTGAGATTAGGCCTTAATGCTCTCCATAGAAAAAGTCAAACCGCATTTGTTTTCTCGACCTTTACTTGATAAGCGATGGTCATCCTTTACAAAAGCCCTCATTGGTGGCATCGAGACAACTCTGTCCCGATGGACCGACCTAGTATGATGTATTTCCCGCATTTTCTCAGCTTGCCCTCGATGATCCCAACATTCGAAATGCCTAACTCTAGGTGTTCAAACTCAAGGCTATGATGAGTTTGATAATAAGTCCAAAAATTTGACTATTTTCTACATTACCTCGTGTTAGATTTTATAACACAACTATTCCCCGTCGATTTTTACATGCTCCCGAGCAAGGATCCGGAACTCGTGACATTAATCCAATATGATTCTTCATGAAATCCATTTGCCCCTTTTGTCAATAAATAAAAGATCCCTTGTTCCTCCGTGATGAGTGGGTTACAAATTGGAAACGCAATACAAAGAAACCCATTGCAATTGCCTGAGTCTATAATATCCCGCATTCGATAACCAAGTCATTACTAGATTTCCAGAAGACACGTAGTTGAACAAGGCCGATCTTCTACTTCCTCGTTGGTTCCGACTCTTTCACAAGTCCACTCTACATCTTCCAAAGAACCAATGGTAATGATTGATCCGGATATTCTTGACTCGAGCCATTAATATCTCCTACCGCCTCCCTCGTAAAGTATGTAAATCCTCCTTTAGCTACCGTATGTGAACATCCACACTTGCTCCAAAACTCATTGTTAATTCTCCTCGCATCCTCCTCGACCTCCATGGATCTTCCTCTCGAATGTATCCAGAAAAATTAATATGATTAATTTTGTTCCTTCTTCAGAATCTTCGAACAAACCTACAAACAAGTGACATTCTTTAATGTACATGAAGATCTCTCTCGATACATGCTCGTTTCACCGACTACCTCCCGTGGTCTAGGATTTGTTGATCCTACAGCCCATTCCCCGCCTACGAGACGAAACTCAATTGATAAAATTCCGTAGTCCGTTGAGATTCCATCCGATTCGGAAATCATTACATTTCGAAAATATTCAAAGGCATAAGCCCATATGATCCGAGAAGATCCCCGGAAAAAAGATGTTCAACCGGGACATCTACACCCATGAGAAAGAACATTTGTACATACAAGAAATAAACTTCGGACAAGAAGGATAGGAAAGCATTTAACCGCCAAAAATGATTTCGAATGGAAAGCTTGGATGCAAGCTAATAACCGATGGATATCATTTTATGAATGGTACTATCCTTCCATAAATCAAATTGAAGACTCTTTGATCAAGCAATTCCGAAATGAAGCTAAGCAAAAAAAGGATCAAAAAGTTCGATGAATATGTTGATTCTAAGATCGAACAACGACTTTCGTAGTAATTCCTTCTCCACTACAATTTGCCGTATTTTCTCCTAAAAATACGACTATGCTATCTAAGCCAAACTTGCCCAAATCTTTGATAGCAGTTAGAACAAAAAGGAGAAATTTTAATTAAAGAAGTTTTCTTGCGACTTAAAGTAAACATGATCGACAAGGAACACCAAGCAAACACAAGTGGGAACTTCTTGATGGTTCCATGATTGAGAGTCGACACGCGAATTTCCTCCCCGGAGAAATTTTGTAATCGAGCAACAGGATGGAAAGATGTACAAGTTACTTCCATCCCATGTAGATGATTCTTCATTATCTACAAAAGAATCAATTGCGAGCAACCAACTGACTAATCTTGACATTTCCAGTTTGGAAAAGTTTATCGAAAAATAATTTTCATCTAATGAAGTCGCCAAATGTCAAATAAAATTGATGATTGGTAGAGTCTTGCGAAACAAGACTATAATACAACTTATCCGAATTAAAACATTAAGATCTTGACAAAAAATGATCATGCTATTGCCAAAAGTCTTGATCAACTTACTTTGCAGACAGATAAGAAGATCCATGAATCAGACAGTGGCTCATGGAAAAGAATTGGTTAAGGTTAATGCTAGCCTTGACATCCTCAAGAGACAAGTCTATACTCGTTTTTACTAGTATAGATTCTTTAAAGAAAATACCCAAAGACAAGTTCGAGAGACCTCACAAATCTTCTACTCTATTCTCGGATCCAAAAGTGTCGTTGCCTTATTCCATTACACCCTCTCGTTCGAGAGTTTGATTAAGGCCCCTAGCACTATCAATTTTCCTCCACAGATACTTCTTACAACTATTCCCCTTTTTTGCTAATCCAAGTTTCTTTGGAAAAGCACAAAAGGATATTGATACTAGAGTTGTCCGTCCGTCTCGAATTTCTTCATGATTATGATTCAGAATCCCGAGAAAAAAGAGTGATAAAAATTTTATAGAATCTGAATTTCAAGGTGATATCCCGTAAAACAAGTCTTCACAAGATTGATGATCCAAGTCCGGAAGAACGAGAAACCCCTGTGTAAATAATTTCTCCCGTTCAAGATAAGGAATTGTTTGGAATTCATACTGTTGATGATTTAGATGATACTCATGTCAATTCCACATCTTCTAGATACAAATGGAAATCTACGTGGAATCCTGCTCCCAACCGCGAGACACGATGAAAGCAGAATGGCATAAAAGATTGGTCTGCAAATTCCACATATTCATGGAATATAGACAACCGCACCGAAGTCGAAGTGATATCCATTCTACATTCCATGATAGTTTGTTACGGAACCTATCTTTATTATGATATAGGTCCCATTAATGCAACTAGACTGGATCATTGGTGGATTTGAAGGCACCCTTGATTCCTCGGTTAAAGGCGTAAACATTGAAAGATCCTTCTCTCATCACACAGGTGGGAACAATCCGTCATTTTAAATTATGATGGTAGTACTTATATGGATCCAATCACACATTTTCCCTGTCAACAATATGATAGGTTGTCTCTCGTATGGGATTAAAGTTAATTTCATTGGTTTTCCCTCAAATTACTAATGATATTACTACTATCACTCTCTTGGCCATGAAATTGAATAACATGCAACATTTTGATGAGTACTTCAATGAGTTCCTTCATCTGGCTTCATTCCCTTACTCCAGCATTTGATACTTGAACCAAAAATGGAAATATATTTTTGTCTCCTCTCTTCCACACCGGGTCTCTTCGACCATAGTCTCTAAACTCCCGGAAAGATGGGATATTATAAGTTTAGTGTCATACGACGAAGTCGTTAAAGTTTGTCTATTGTAGAGCTTTGCTCTCAAATGAAAATTTCCCGTGCCACTACTAATCCCAAAAAACCTCTATGGCTATCAACAACTCGCAAGCAATGGCATCTTGGCAAAGCTTGTAATTCGAGTAGGCGTAGACGACATCGCAAACACAAATATAAGCATGCCAAAATGAATTTCCCAACATTCCCATAAAAAACATTTCAAAAGAAAGCCCTACAAACATACAGAAATGTTTTCAAAAGAAAAGGAAATTATCTCGCTATAACCGTAATGAAAAGGGACATACCTCCAATAATTGTCCAAAGAAAAAGAAAGATAAATGGAAGAATAAAGTTACATATAGAAATAAAAAAAGGCAAAGTAAATTTCTTTGATCTTCCTAGCAGTGTGATGAGATTTTAACATCCGAATCCGATTCAGATAATGATTTGAACATTATGTATTCTGATGAATCTTCGATGAAGAATTTGCGAGAGATCCTCATCGCATAGAATGTAGAGAATGTGAATGCGAAAGATCCATATGTTTGCAGCTGCAATATCGTAGATATGATGAAGACAGATGGAGATGAAGATGAAACAAGCGAGAAATTATTTCACTCAGATAATTGTCGCTATCGATCCTTAGATCAAAGAAATTTATAAAACACTCTTGATGAATCATCTAAAGAAGTCTCCTTCAAAGCAAACATGTATCAGTCAAGTATAGGGTATGTTCCACCCGCATCATTATTTTTAGTTGAAGCTCTAACCAGAGCAGTTCAGTAAATGAAGACTTTGGAGAAGATCTACCACAAACATTGCCTAGTATTCATCGGGCAATCAAAGAGCTCGAAACTCGTGAAAGAAAATAGAAGATTATGCCTAGAAAATCATAGAGAATCGAATGTTAAAGTAATGGGCATAAATCAAGATTCATCTTCTCAAAATCCTCCTATATCTGGAAAAGCTAAAAATTGGACTTTTCATGGTACTCCTCCATGGGAACAAGCACGTAAACCGAGAAAAATCCATTGAGAAAGAAGATTCCCGATGATGAACCGTAAAGAACTGTCTTGGCCGTAATATACTTGCACGTAGAGATGTTATGTATTGTGTCAAGATGAAAGTTAGAATTGGATCCCATATTGAGTATTGGAAAGTTTTGATGGATATTGGATCCCGAATAAACATTGTCAATAATATTGTTGTAGGCACACATCTCGGAAGGCCAACAACATGTCCAAGAGTCACTACCGCCAATGGTGACATTACAACGAGTCTCGAGGTTGAGGTAGATGTATTTCTTACTGAAGAAATAGGAGTGCATCTTTGTTTTTTTCTATTTTTCCAGGAATGGATTATGCAATGTATCTTGGAACACCATTCTTCCGCAACTTTGAGAAGCATGGCGCAAAGCTAGATCGATGTGAGTCGGAGGTATGGATATTTTGTGAGTCCGCATAATAAAGAAATATTTTTTTCCCTTTTATCAATTGCAACTCACCTAATAGGCTGAAAAAGAGTTGAAAGATTGGAAAATCTCCCTTGCAAAGATGGAGATTAAGAAAGATATTTTGAAGACAAAAGAATTATTGGATAATGGAAAATATGCCGTGAGAAATTCGGATATGATCTGCTAAGTTCAAAGAATGTCGTCGGATGATCCAAATGAATTCCGGCATATTAAGAAACAAGAAGTTGAATTTCCATTAAAGAAGGATTTTAGTGGAAAAATGCGAAGATCAAGTAGCGAGTCCCTATGAATGCGAAGAGATGAAGTTATGCAGAGAAGAGATCAAGGATTTAGCTGCAGTAAAGGTTTGATAAGGAAAAGCAAGAGTCCTATTGCTTGCTTTGCATTTTTATGTAAATAAAAATTCAGAAATTTCCCAGAGGTAAGCCGAGATTAGTTGCTCAATTATAAACCTCCGAATAATATTTTTGGACTATGATGCCTATCCTCTTCCTAAACTCTTCAATGATACTTGCTCAAATTTCAAAGTCTAAGATCTTTTCAAAGTTTGATCTCAAGTCGGGGTCTCTGCAAGTAGACATTAAGGAAGAAGACAAATGGAAAACAACTTTTTCTGTCCCACAAGGTCACTATGAATGGAATATCATGCCCTTTGGCTTGATAAATGCACCTTGTGCATTCCAAATAATAATGGATGAAACCTTTGAAGGGATGGATGAATTTTTGAAAAAATACATTGATGATATCTTAATACACTCAGATAATATTACTGAACATATCAAACATCTCAGGATATTCTTGAAGAGAGTAAAAGAAATGGGCATAGTCTTGTCTGAGTCAAAAATGAAACTCTTTAGATCCATGATTGATTTCTTGGGATGTTAAATATCCAGTATGGATCTTATGGAGTCATTCAAAGAAGTTTAAATTTTGTCGATCATTTTCCCGATGATATTTTAGATAAAACTCAGACTTTCCGCAGATTTTTAGGTAGTCTTAACTAAATTTATAAATTCCGCAACATTGTGCTCATGATAGAAAATTTTTGAATCAAAGATTGCAGTAAAGAACCAATTCCTTGGAATAAGGAATGCACTAAAGCGACTCGCAGAATCAAAGACGAGCAATGTAAAATACGACACTCTCTCCAATACAAGAATATTGGGAGAAAGTAATAATGACCGATGCTAGCAAAGTTGGATGGGGAGCAGATCCTATGCCAAATCAATCCGATAATAAGAAAGATGTTGAAATATGCCAATATGCATCCGGTTTGTGGTCAAAGAATCATGTGAATTGAGCTAGCCAAAAGAAAGAACTTAGAGTCGTATGCTTAGGCATAGCTAAGTTTAAAGATTTTATTATCTATACCAAATTTACAAATCAAGACGCATTGTAGAGCATTACAATATGCTATCCGTAAATGTGAATTTGAAGATGCAGCCATGGTTCGCTGGGTTATGCAACTCAACAATACAATTTTGATGTAGAATTTTCGTAGAAGGTAAGAAAAAATTGCTTTTGCCGATATGTTGAGCAGAGAATTTTCAACAAATAATTCCATACTTTCTCTTTCCTATAATTTCATCGAAGAGATCCGAAGAGGTGCGTATAGAAACACCAATGGGATGGGTTACATATAATATCTCTACTCCTCTTCTAAATCATGACTAGGATTGGTTTCATTGAAAGAAATAAGACACAGAATCGGAATTCCTTACTTTATGGAATACTAGATTACAGGATGAAATAAATGAGGAGGCCATAGAAGCTCTAGACTATCTAGCCTACAATGGAAATATCACATATCATCTCAGAGAGAGCAGAGAATGATAATTTGATACACAAGCTTGCCAAATCACCCCGAGAGGATTTTTCAAATTATCATCAAAGACCAGATTTTGATGAAGCATGTGTTAAAGATTCTTTTCTATGCAGCGAATGAACTTGCAAAATTATTCATCTACTCTATTTTATGCTTTGTAGTTCTCTTTTTTCTTTGAAGGACAATTTGTTGAAAGAATGGAAGAGCTCGACCCTCTACTCCCTGAATGGTTTCTCGAATGGTGGAAAATATATGGTTTATCACGATTAACCATGAAACCATATTCTCTTAATCTCCTAAAATTACCAGATTCAATGAACCAAGAGCACTTCATTCAGGAATTGTATATAAGTCCGTCCGTAACATTGCGCATATTGAAGATCTTCACTTTTTTCTACGATTAAAAAAGATGTGGCCATATCCGATGGTTTGTCACAAATACCTACGAGGCTCGAAGGATGGGATCGTGATCTAGTACGAGCTATGACAATTTTCATCCGCAAGTGGATACAAAATCAAATCCTTTTGAGTACATAAATCTTTTGGCTCCACCAAGTAATGATTCATCACAGTGCATGGGAATTCGAAAAAAGAAGTCCTTGTACAATATTTTTCAAATCACCTCGATTGAAAGATATCGATATCAGACATTATTCCCACCGTCAAATAATGCTTTTATGTCATGCCATAATTATGTCTTTCCAACCTAACATGGTGTTGGACAGAGTTTCCGTGAGATTCCCCGCCCCAATATCTCCACCGTGTAAAACCATTTGTACTGATCATGTTTCCAATTAGGGCTTTCGTGGGTTCTCACATGTTTAAAAGAATCTCCACTATGCAAATTTTCTTATACGCAATATCTAGAGTCATGAGATAACTTTGGATTCGGTCCCCCACATGCCGTGAAGGCTTTCCGTATGGAATAGGGATGAGATAATATGGGTTGTCCACTCATATCCGAATCCAAGGTGTACTCTCATATCTTCATCCTTAGATTTACTTTTCCTTTGTCCGGAATATCGGATCATGTAATAATTCACTTTCCCGAATGTTTGTTCCTCTTCGTATCTATAAGAAGGGGAAGACTCATTCGGAAGAGAGGGGTTTTAGAGTCTATGTTGAGTTTGAGTTACGAATCTCCCCCGCTCGCATCTCGCGACGGATATCCATGATTCGCTTGCACCACGAGATAGAAACTCTTGTTTGTAATCCGTGTGATGTCCGTGTGTATCTCTAAGACTCGAGCCTCGCTTTGTAGTGCCAGGAGCCTTCGGATGATCTCCGCCTTTGTGCAAGATATATGTGATAAATGCCACAGCAGCCTATCTCAATAGAGATTGTACCCATATGTAATGTATTCTCACTGCTACTTAATGAAGATTGAATAAAGCACCTCTATTATGTTGTTACTCGCATCCGCATAAATAGGTGTGATTAGGAGATCATGTGTTATGCTCAAAAATCAAAGTGCTCAAAACTGCATACCGAACCCGAGCAACCGGAAAGGTCTAGTTAATGAGATTTTGATGCCATGAACGGTTCAAAAACCAATGTTGTATGAGGAAGATATCGTGTTTTGTTCATTTTCCCAAACAACTAAAAATTTGTGACCGTGATGCCCAATAAGCATGTGAGTATGGGTCATAGATGGCATATTCTCGGGGAATATTCCCTTTTCTTCATAGCCAATCGCATCACGCCATGTGTCCGAACCGAGCCATTGATTTGATTGTACGATATGTGTTTCTAATCATTGGATGGGGTTTGTACGTTTTTTTATTTGGGTCGTTGGATGAGAGACACGTGGGAAGCCCCGGAGGCTACCAGTGTCCTCGGAGGGTATGTAAAATTTTTTTTGGAGGCCATAGGAGTCAACCCCGAGACCTCGCGTGGGCATGGACAAATATTACCAACTTCTCTCAAGGTGTTACTTAACACTATAGGGTATGCGGATTTATTATATTGTTTAACAATAGTTTGGGTGGATAAAAAAACGGGTGCCACACTCAACCACCATATACCCGACGGTTATGATCTAGACTCCCGTCGTCTATCCAACTAACGCAACTAACGTAACTTACCATAGTCCATTGCTTGGTTCCGCCGACGGTTACGGTGTAGTGTTAAGGCTAGGATGCGCATGTGGCCACCCTAACCGTAATATTAATTTCCAACGGTTAAGGAATGTTAGAGTTGGAGCACTCTAATTTTTAGGGCATTCCATTAATTTAACTCCAATTAAGTGTATTTCTCCACTTTTGGTGGACTTTTTCTATGTACATTGGGAAAAATGCATTGGGATGTCAATTTTCGACCAATTTGGGTGAAACGAGAGTCTACCTAGACTCTATTTGAGCATTTTGGAGCCATCACAAAGAAAACGGACATTAGAGGCGTTTGAACACATGTAATTTACAATTTTGAGCATAATGAAAAAAGGACATGCCATTGGGAGCTAGACCAAATAGATGTAGCCCAAGAGAGGATTTCAAGTCATCATGCCCGCTATGTAAAACTTATGTGTGATTGTTTTTCTCTATTATACATTGTTGTACGTTGTTTTGTTTAGGCTTATTTACATGCTTAAAGTTCACAAATTCATTTATGTTTCATGGTTAAAACACTCATTCCCTTAAGAAAACAAATGGATACAAATTGTAAATGTTTTTTAGTACCGAAAGGACACTTAGCACAACAACTAATACACTCCTTTCACATCACCAAAGCCCCTTTTTTGTAAAGGGAGGGGAATATTTTGCTGAACGTTTAACTTCACCTCCATGGTTTTTCAGGACTCATGGTATCGTAATGTAAAAGACTATATAAGGATTCAATGCTAGATCTCAGTAGATAGATTTGAAAGATAATTCATGAGATGCACTTGGATGTAACGTGTTTTGAGTCTAAGTCTATGATTTTTGGGTTAGAAGAGAGGCTCCTCCGGACTTGAGTGTGCAATGGAATTGATTGTATGAGAAGGATTTGAACATTAATAAAGTACTTTTGAAGAGAGATCTAATGTTTTGAGTTAATGTGTTTTTTATACTTGTATTGTATGTCATCTCGTGCTAAGTAATGGTTTTGATCTATAAATGCATAGAAAAAGTTTTGTTTATGGTTGTTTTACATTTGTTTTTAAGCTTAATTAATTAAGATCACGTAGTCTACAAGTTAGTTGAATATATGTGCTAAACAACGACGGTATAGTTGAAAGATTTGTTTTGCAAAGATCTTCCAAGTATATAAAGGAAGTGAAGCCCTGAAGCCATAGTCAACTATCCCTCCGGATGCGAAACCTAGTTCTAACATTCCCCTATATTGCCCCGGGTGAGACTTCGATCCGCAGACAGCTTTCAGTTGCCGAAAGGGTCGGCACAGTGGGTTTTTCCCCGGTTCGTGCAACCATATTTAACCTAGGTATAGGCACCATTAAGCCAACAAATGGTTCCCTTTCCGTGACCAAAGATCCGAATGAGGATAAACGGATGTGGAATCCGTCTAAGAAAGAGATTCAAAGACTGCACGGGATCTAGAAGAATGGGAGTTTTTTTGTGCAAGAAAGTGTTGGGGTTCCCATGTTTTGGCCGATTGGCAAGACCAAAAGATGAGACAACACTCGTAACCACTTTGGGGCCCTAGGATCTAGCCCTCTTGGGACCCGAAGAGGATCTCTCCAATAGAGCAAAGAATGATATGTCTTTAAAGCCCGAATTGGAGATATTAGGCTAATTATGAAGCACGCAGGGGTTTTTGAAATGATTTGGTTGAAGGGTTGTCGTTGGTCGGGAGATCATGGACCGGGAAAGCAATGGGAGAAAGGAAACAAAATAGCGTGGAGGCTTCACAGAGAGGGGATAGGCCAAGATGATGCCATCCATTGGGCTATGGAGTCACGAGAGGAATTACTTGCATCCACTAGCCAAGGCTTTCAGAGTATGTCATCTACTAAAGATCTTTAGATTAGACAGTGGTGGAACATTAAAGAAGGAAAGTGAAAGAAGGAGAACAACCAGATTGCCCTATAGATCAGGTCGAGGTCATTTAACTCCGGACTCGCTTGGACATACTCAAACGGCGGCTCTCAAAGAGACAATGGGGGCTGCTTTATAGACCTGGACGCAGGGTCATTTAACTCCCTAGGTCCTGCGTAGGCAACTCCAAGGGAAAACAAAGATAAGATAAACGAAGGGATCTTAGAAAGGTAAGCTGGTCGTGCAAGGATCCTAGTGGACGGGGCTTACTCTTATCCCCGGTGCTCCCAAACTTTCCGCACTTTAAACCCCTCAAGAACATCTAAGAACAGTTTAACCAATTCATACATCACACAATAGGCAATAACATCCATCTCCCGCTGGTTAAATCAATCGAAAACAACTCTCGAGTAGCACATCTAGCGGAAAAACATAAAGGTAGGAGAGCAGACAAGCATAGGGCACTCTAACAAAGGGTGAATCTCCGTACCATTATTCCGAGTTCCTACCGGAAGAACGTGAAACAACATGTAAAATAGAAATAAACAGAAGTTAGAGGAACATCACCAATAGCAATAGACCAAGATCCCTGTGAAATGTGCTTTGATTAATAGATGCAAAACCAGTCATGTACAATAAGCTCAATGGCTGTTATAGTCCTGCACTTTCCTCCCTGACCCTATTACATACAACTACTCTGCTACTCCCTCCCAAGACTGTTCTAACAGTCAAACTGAATCCCTCTAATAGCAGATGTCCAGCAAGGCAACAACAACCTTTACAATGTGTTCTCGGGGATTTCTTATAGGAGAAGAGGAAGAGACAGAGGTAGATGAACAATTAATCAATCTCATTAAGACAGAATCGGCGGAAGTGTCCACGCCCATACTGCTTAATGGCTCTGCAGCGTACTCTGTAGACTGTTTGGAGGCTCTGTCAGGCCGGAAATTGACCTCTGATATTTCTTTGGGGTCCTTTGACTGTCTGGAGCTCTGTGCTAGCCTTCTGAATAAATGTACTGGTGAAAGATCTGCAACTTTTCCATACCTCCATAACTGCTGACCAAACAGTCTTTAATGAAGCTCTGTCAGGGCAATTAATCGTTCCAGGGCTCGAGGGAGCATGGAGATTTCTTTGTAGGAGGGTGACCTTCTGGAGAAGAGTACTTCAACTGATATTTAAACACAGATAAGATTTTTTGCGTGCTTAAGTCTTCAAACTGTGCTTGAATCCTTTGATTTCGGGATTAGACGTTAATTATATCAATAATGTGCATTAATCCCTTTTGAATCTCTTCTGCCGACTTGTTGGCGATGCCGAAAATACCTCTCTGTGCTATTCCGCGCAGTGGAAAGAGACTGTAAAACCGGGCGGTGGTGGTGAAGGAATTGCTTCAGAGGCCAGAGGAGAGGTGGAGGAGTAGCGGAGGAAACGGTTGGTGGAGATGTAATCGGAACAATCGCAATCGGAGGAGCACAAAGGGGAGACACTCACAAAATTCCGATTGCGATCGATCGGGGAGAGCGATAGCCGTTGGATCGTGAAACAAATGAACAGACGAGATCAAATCAGAGGATGGAGGGAAGGGGTTGCGATTGCGATCGGAAGGAATGAAGCGATTGAGCGCTGGCCGTCGATCTAGAGGAGGAACGGATGGCGGAGATGAAATCGGAAGACAGAGAGAAGAACTTGCGATCAACGATAGGGGGGGGAGTTGCGATTGAGCGATGACCGTCGGATCGTGGAACAGATGGACGGCGGAGATTTAATCGGGGGGGAAACAGAGGGACTTGTGATCGGAGATCGGGAGGAATGAAGCGATTGAGCGCTGGCCGTCGATCTGGAGGAGGAATGGATGGCGGAGATGCAATCAAGGGATGGGAGGAAAGACTTGCGATTGCGATTGGAGGGAACTTGCGATGGAGCGCTGGCCGTTGGATCGACTCGGAGATGGACGGCCAGGATATGATCGGAGGATCGCAATTGAAGCGCGATGCGATCAATCGGGGGGTGCACAATGCATGTTGCGATTGCGATTGACGAGGGGAAAGCGATTAGCGCTCCGCCGTTGATTGGAAAGGCAAATCAACGGCCGAAAAGAGGTCGCGGGACTTTGTTTAATAGTCAATCGCATCGGGACTTTTATGATGTAACAAAGGAAATGGACCTTCACCCGACTTTCGATTGCGATTGGTCCCCAAGGCTTAAGTGCTTGGTCTTGGGGAATGGTCACGTGGGGAAGTGGTTTGAAAGGGGCTAGCGGAAAGGGGCTAGGCCTTATAATAAGGTCGGAAATGGGTTTTTAGCCCATCTTAATGGATTTTAAGGGGTCTGAAGGGGAACGATAGAGGAATAAAGGGGAGAAGAGGCCAACAAAGGTTAGGGGAGGAAATTCAAGGGGATTTTGGGGGAAACAGAAGGGTAAGAAGGGAAATAAAAGGGGAAGACAAGGGGGATGAAAAGAGGCTAAATGAGGGGAAATAAGAGGGAAAAGGAAGCCTTTGGGCATTTCTTCATCAACAGAGAGGCTTTATAAGGGAAATCAGCAGAGGGGATTTGATCAAAGGATAAAAGGCACATAGAGGCTTCAAGGAGACTGTGTTTTCAGGGGAAAAGCATTCCTTGAAGACTCAGCAACAAATTAGCCCCCTATTTGCTTGTCAAAAATTTCATAGGGGGGCTAACAGTGGCTCCACATGGGGATGGCTTCTTCTTGAAGGAGCCAAGAAACCAAAAGATGATCTCTTGGTGTAGGCCAGATGCCTGCTGCTTGAACCATCCATCTCTTCCTTTGATCTGCTGCCACAAGCTATGAAGACAACATATCAGCAGTAAAATTCTCCCACACAACTACCTACCCACACTATAGTCCTAACATTTTTTCTTCTTGGGTGCATTTGGACTTGCAGACCCTTTTACATCATTAATTTTTCAAACAGGAAAAATAAACCTAATCTAATTCTACCCTTATTACTCCATGAGACCAGATTAGACTGTTGGTCTCATATGTTTCTCTACCTAAACTACTACCTGCTAGTATTAGACTATCTAGCAGGTTTCTTCTCTACATTCTAAGACAGCAATTTAAACAACTAATCTACTTGCTCATAGGCTGAGCTTTATTGAGCTTTTCCTACCTACCCTACTCTAACTGAAAAACTCTGATGGTTTAGGTGATGCAGTAATTCCAATGCAGCCAGTCTAATAACAGCAAAAAAGGATATGAGCACTGACTGCCTGTCAGAGATAACCACAAGGTGCTCTGCATGTGGTTCTTCAAAACTGAAGTCACCATCAGTGGTGACCAACTTTGATGTATTTGGCTCTTTCAAAAGATTGATGCTTGTGGAGCTGAGCCAATCAAGGCCCCCATGTAGTCTGCCACAGGGCCAACAAACTCATGATGTAAACTTTTTCCTTTAAGGCCTACCATGACTGATAGGCAGTCTGCATCCTGGGTAGTTTCAATCACTGCATCTGTAGTGAGGCCTTTGTAATCACACTCCTCCTCTTCCTGGTTGGGAGTATTTGGCATATGGGCATCGACCAGGAATACCTCCTCTTCCTCTGGATCAAGGCCGAGACGCCTACGGGGAAAGGGATCTCGCTCATCTTCAATGCAGCTTGAGCTAGAGGGCTCATTATATTCAACAGTGTCGTCCTCTAGTACCACAGGTCGGTTCTGCTGCAACGGGCTAAACTCTGTGAAAAAATCAACATATTCTTGAGCGGGGGCTTCTTTGATTACCTTAATCCCTTCGGGAGAAGGCTCTGGATATTCGTTCCGCTCAAGACTTCCCTCATCTCTTTTCTCCTCTTCCTCTGCACTGAAGAGTTGCTGGCCTCTGTCCGCTTGGCAAGTATAACTGATTTTCAGATATAAAGCAGAGAGAAGATTCAGTGAATCTTCGTCTGCTAACATGCTTTCAATGCCTTCTCCATCAGTATCATAGATGGCCGGCATTAGCTCATTATTTTCCTAAAGTTGATGGTCGTAGTATTCCTCCCATGAGACCTCTAATGATGGCCATGCAAGCTCGGTTTCCCTTTGGAAAAACTCATCGTCAGGCATATCCACATCAGATAAATCATAATTGTAAGTATTGTCACCCATCAAATCTTCAGGACTCTCAGCAATTCTTTCTTCAAAATACTCTGCAAGTTCATTTTCTGATTCAAGCTCTGGTTCATCATACATGCTTGGCATGCGACTTCTGTCTTGCAGAGATCTAACTTGTCTTTCTCGAGGACGAGGGGCAGGTCTTTCCCAGTCATCATTTCTGGTTTCAACCTCATATTCTTCCTCTTTCAAACTCAGCAAGGATTTGGCAGTCTCTATCAGTCTTTCCAGCTTGTTTTCTAAAGAGATCTGTGATGTTTGCTCTGTTCGGTCCTTCCTCGCTGATCTTAATCTTTCCTCCCTGCACTTCACGTTGTATTCGACAGTGATTGCTATATCCTGCATTTCCTCCAGGCTCAAAGGCTCTTTTTGCCTTATATGGAATTCCACCTCGGGGTCAAAAGAACTTGGATAGTGCAATAAAGCCCATCCCAAAGGTGGTTTTATATCAGAAGGCATTGCATCATATACCTTATTGAACCTGGCTGAAAAATTCTGCACTGTCTCCCCTGGCTGCCTTCTCAAATTCTGATATTCTTTTAGGATGAGAAGAGCATTCTTTGGGGCCGCCCATCTATCTAGGAAAACTTGAGAAAACTGATGAAAGCTGAAAATGCTTGCTTCTGGAAGGCCTTTGAGCCAACTCTTAACATTTCCTTGTAATGACAAAGCAAACATCCTAATGCACACATCATCTTCTCCTATTTCATACAGCTCAAGTAAATCCTCCAGATTTTGAACATGTTCTTCAGCAGAGGACCCTTTATTTTCCCCATCAAAATGAGGCAGTTGGTTTATTAATTCTGTAGGCAGGGGTTGGAAGAAGAGAGGTAAAACCAGAGGCTTATATCTTTCTATGACCTTTGTAGGTGTGGGTGATGTAACAATAGGCTCATGGCTGCTTGAAGCTTCTTGAAGAGTGGGAGATACAACATGAGCTTCTTGTTCCACCAGGTTTTCCACAGGAGTATAGGTCTGCTCACGGTCTGAAGACTGAGGCTTGAGATCTTTCCCATACTCATCATGGGTTTCATCTTTGTACACTTGATTAGGCTTAAAGTAGGACAGAACATAGTGATAGACAAAAAAAATGAATCCTTTAAACCAAATCCAACCAGTATGTTCTACCCTTCCATGAGGTCTAGCCATCTTTCAGGTTCTTCCTCTAGTGGAGTCTTCTAGGATTATGGAGTGTGGAGTCGCCAGGTGGATGAATTTGACTATTTGGGGCAGGCTGCTGTCCACCATCAGCAATGAGAAGCTAATCTAAAGGCAAAGTGGTCTGTTCCCCAGTGGAGTCGCCATTATGTTGGTGACGACAATGGGAAATAGACCAACTATCAGCAATTCTTGACTCTCAGATTCGTCCCCAGTGGAGTCGCCATTATGTTGGTGTTCCCATGTTTTGGCTAGATTGGCAAGACCAAAAGATGAGACAACATCAGAACCACTTTGGGGCCCTAGGATCTAGCCCTCCTGGACCCGGAGAGGGATCTCTCCAAATAGATCAAAGAATGATGTCTCTTTGAAGCTCAAAATGAGATGTTAGGCTAGTTATGAAGCACAGAAGGGGGGTTTTAAATAATTTGGTTGAAGGGTTTCTAGGTTGGTTAGGAGATCATGGACTGAGAAAACAGTGGGAGGAAAGGAACAAAGCAACAGGACGTTTCAGCAAGGAGAATGGGCCTAGACAGTGCCATCCATTGGGCTATGGAGTCATAAAAGGAAATTACTTGCATCCACTAGCCAAGGCTTTCAAAGGGCAAGTCATCTAATACTAAAGGATCTTTAGATTAGAGAGTGGGGTGGGACATTAAGGAAGGAAAGTGAAAGAAGGAGAACAACCAAATTTCTGTCTATAGATCAGGTCAGAGGTCATTTAACTCTAGACCTGCTTGGACATACTCAAAGGCAGCTCTCAAAGAGACAATGGGGCTGCTTATAGATCGGACCAGAGGTCATTTAACTCCAGGTCTGCTTTAGCAACTCCAAGGGAAAACAAAGATAAGATAAACGAAGGGATCTTAGAAAGGTAAGCTGGTCGTGCAAGGATCCTAGTGGACAGAGCTTACTCTTATCCCCAGTGCTCCCAAACTTTCCATCTTAAAACCCCTCAAGAACATCTAAGAACAGCTTCAATCAATTCATACATCAGCCAGCAGGCAATAACATCCACTGCACTGGTTAAATCAACTGAAAACAACCCTCAGATAGCACATCTAGCAGAAAACATAAAGGTAGGGAGAGCAGACAGCATAGGGCACCTAACAAAGGGTGAATCCTATACCATTATTCTGATGCCTACCAGAATAATAATGAAACAATGCGAAAATGTAATAAACAGAGTAAGAAACACATCACCAATAGTAATAGACCAGGATCCTGTGAAATGTGCTTTGATTAATTGATGCAAAACCAGTCATGTACAATATGGCTCAATGGCTAATACAGTCCCAACTTCTCCTCCCAGCCTATTACATACAAACTACTCTGCAACTTCCTCCCAAGGTTTTTCTAACAGTCAAACTGAATCCCTCTAACAGCAGATGCCCAGCAAGGCAACAACAACCTTTACATTATGCTCTCGGGGATCTTTTATATGAGAAGAGGAAGAAACAGAAGTAGATAAACAAATAAATGAGACTCATTAAGACAGCAGGGCAGAAGTGTTCACACCCATGCTGCTTAATGGCAATTTTCAGCGCTGTGTGTACTCTGAAGACTGTTTGGAGTCTCTGTCAGGCTGGAAATTGACCTCTGATATTTCTTTGGGGTCCTTCGACTGTCTGGAGCTCTGTGCTAGCCTTTTGGAATAAACGAACTGGTGAGAGATCTGTAACTTTTCCATACCTCCATAACTGTTGACCAAACAGTCTTTAATGAAGCTCTGTTAGGGCAATTAATCGTTCCAGAGCTCGAGGGAGCATGGAGATTTCTTTGTAGGAGGGTGACCTTCTGGAGAAGAGTACTTCAACTGATATTTAAACACAGATAAGACTCTTTACGTGCTTAAGTCTTCAAACTGTGCTTGAATCCTTTGATTGTGGGATTAGACGTTAATTATATCAATAATGTGCATTAATCCCTTTTGAATCTCTTCTGCCGACTTGCTGGCGATGCCGAAAATACCTCTCTGTGCTATTCTGCGTAGTGGAAAGAGACTGTAAAACCAGGCGGTGGTGGTGGAGGAATTGCTTCAGAGGCCGGAGGAGAGGTGGCGGAGTAGCGGAGGAAACAGACGGTGGAGATGTAATCGGACCAATCGCAATCGGAGGGGCACAGAGGGGAGACACTCACAAAAATTCCGATTTCGATCGCGAGAGAGAGCGATAGCCGGGTGGATTGTGAAAACAAACGAAACGAACGGGCCAGATCAACCGGAGGACGGAGGGAAGGGTTGCGATTGCGGTCGGAAGGAATGAAGCACTGAGCGGCCGGCTGCCGATCCGGAGGAGGAACGGAAGGCGGAGATGAAATCGGAAGACGTAGAGAAGAACTTGCAATCGCCGATCGAGTTGTGATTGAGTGATGACGCGTCGGATCGTGCGACACGATGGACGGCGGAGATTTAACTCGAGAAACGAGGCTCAGGGACTTGCGATCGGCGATCGGGAGGAATGAAGCGGATCGGCCGGCCGCTCGATACGGGAGGAGGAACGGATGGCGAGAGATGCCATCCGACGGGGAGCGGTACGGAGGGACTCGCGATAGGAGCGGCTCGTCGTTGACCCGCCGGGAGATGGACGGCCGATATGATTGGAGGATCGCGCTGGAGCGCGCTGCGATCAGTCGTGCACAAATGCATGTTGCGATTGCGATTGGACGCAAGCGATGCGCTCGTCCCGTGGATTGGAACGGCACGTCACGCGGCCGAAAATAGGTCGCGGGACTTTGCTTTAATAGTCAATCGCAACGGGACTTTTATGGTGCTAGCAGAGGAAATGGACCCTCGCCCGACTTGCGATTGCGATCGCAAAGCGCTTTGGCGCTTGGTCGTAGAGAAGGGTCACGTGGGGAAGTGGGTTTTTCTGAAAAGGTGTCGTGCGAAAGGGGCTAGGCCTCTATAATAAGGTCGAGGAAATGGGTTTTTAGCCCATCTTAATGTGATTTTTAAGGGGTTTGAAGGTGTAGAACGATAGAGGAATAAAGAAGGAGGCCAACAAAGGTTAGGGGAGGAGGTAAAGGGGGATTTTGCCAGACTGGCGTAAGAAGGGAAATAAAAGGGGAAGGCAAGGGGGATGAAAAGAGGCGAAATGAGGGGAAATAAGAGGGAAAAGGAAGCCTTTGGGCATTTCTTCATCAATAGAGAGGCTTTGTAAGAGAAATCAAAGCAGAGGGGATTTGATCAAAGGACAAAGGCGACACGAGAGGCTTCAAAGGAGAGCGTGTTTTCGGGGGAAAAGCATTCCTCAAGACTCAACAAACTAAGCCCCTGTGGCCTTGTCAAAAATTTCATAGGGGGCTAACGAGAAGCATAACCTGTACATACATACTAAATATTGGTTACCGAAGATATTTTCTAGTATTTAGTATGAGATATTTTTCTCTTCATTTGCTAGTAAGTTTGTATGAGTGGATATCAAGACTAGACTGATCAGCATGTCATTTCAACAATAAGGCTATTGCGGTGGTGCGGCGAGATTGATCAAGCGGCGAAAGAAGACCAATAACAAGATCGCAAGGGTTGTTGATTATTGGATCGATAGTATTCTTGGAGGTTTTCTCACTAAGTTCATGATCGATACCTTAATATCCTATATCAAATCGTAGCACAACGTTTTGCACGTTGCGAGGTGGCACCTGCAACGACTTTGCTCTGGATTAAAATGATATTGTGTGAAAAAGGGTGTACTACGGATGCGCTTAGATTAATTTTTGGAGAAATATATATCACGGAACTATGCAAAAGCGTCGGAAAATATTTAGGATAAATCAGGCATTTTAGGCGAGGTTGAAAGCTCCATATATATTTTGTTGTTTGGGTCGCGAGAGGAGGAGAAATCAACCCCGATATTCACGAGAAATGTGTCGGCCCGAGATCTTAAACTATCATCGAGCAACTGCTGGAAGATTCCTCAACCTTCCACCCTCATCATCGCCTTTCTCGAACTCCATTTCATTCTCCCACCTCCCCCATTCACCATGGCTCAACCACCAAATGCGCCGTGTTCAATGGATTAGATGATTGTTGTGTAACCGCCTCCAAAAAAGAGAAGAGAAAGAGATATAAACGCCTTAGAAATGAGCCACTTCGAGGGGCAACCTCCAATGCATTACATTAAATAGAACAATTCTTGGATGATACAATTTACAAAACCTCCTTTCTATATATAGGAGTCCATGGGGCCATAATGTAATCCTAGTGGGCCACAATGTAATCCTAGCCGACCTAACAATAATAATTTAAGGGCACAATAATAACAAAATGGGGTTACAAGGGTACAATAATAACAATAAAGGGAGGTTACACTAACAACAATAAGGGACTATACTAGTAATATAGGGACCTAACATGCTCTCCTTCAAAAAAAGTGTTGTCCTCAACGCTTGAGTAGCTCGGTGCTTTTGTATAAAATTCTCATCCTCCCATAGTAGAATCTTCGGTGGGTAAGTCTCTTCCACTTGATGAGATACTGCGAAATTGATCGATTCCGTAGTTGTCGAGTTCTTGTTTCATGACCGCTTCAGGGTTCCAATATGATTTTTCCTTCCTCATCAAGTTCCGGGAAAATATTGTTTGAGCGGAATAGTCACCTATAACCTTCTTTAATCATGAAACATGGAAAATCGGGATGTACTCGCGAAGAGCAGAAGCTCCAATTTGTATGCCATAGTACCAATCTTTTGCAACACCTTGTAAGGACCATATTACTTTGGTGATAATTTATTATCCTTCTTAGTTTGCTTGAGGGACATTTGTTTATATGGTTTATGCGCGTAAAAATATCCAATCTTCCTACATCAAAACTTCTCTTTACCGCAATGTTGATCTGCTGTTGTTTCATTCGATTTTTGTGCCAAATTCGGGTTATCCTTTAAGAGTTGGAGAACTTCTTGCCGATGCTCGACGTGATCTTCGACTGCTTGAACCTTCGAATTTTCCCTTAAAGATGATGTAATCGATGGTGGATGATATCCATAAAGTTCCATAAATGGGGGTCATTTTTTGTCTGCGAGTATCGAAGGAAGTGTTATACCACCATTCGAGCGATAGGTAACCACTTGACCTCATTGTGTTTGTTTATCGAGATACAAAACAACGAAGATATCCTTCCAAAAATTTATTTACATATCTCGGTTTGACCACATCTAGATTGAGGATGATAAGATGAGCTATGAGCTAATTGAGTACCTAAACAAGAAAAATAACTCCTAGTTCAAAGAATTTCTCGTAAAAAATGGGATCTCTGTCGCTCCCATGATAACCCTTGGGCTTCCATGTAGCTTTTTGAATTCTGTCCACAAATGTAGTAGCAACTTGTACTTGCTTTTTAAATGGATGAGATAATGCACAAAATTGTGCATATCTTAGTAAATCTATCAACTACCACCATGATGACATTCTTTCCTTCGGACTTTCGGTAAACTTTGTGATAAAATCCATTGAAATCTCCTCCCAACGTTGACTTGGAATGGATAAAGGTTGTGAAGTCCCGGGGTCTTAATTGTCTCCACTTTATTCTCTTGGAAAACCAAACATTCACACACAAACTTTTGAATATCAGATTTAAGGCCATCTATCTTTCTTCACCCCCTGTGGTAAGTTTTTAAAAATCCACAGTGTCCTCTTAAAGGAGAAGTGTGCAATTCTAGAAGAATCTTTGTTTCTAGCTTGGGAATTCTTGCAAAAGATATAAGCGATCTTTTGTACCATAAGGAATCATTTTTCCAACTAAATGTATCAGATGTCACTAGGATCTTGCATGTAAATTTTGAATGAGTGTCCATACATCTTTGTCCTTCTTCCATTCATCTCTCGTCTCTCGGGTTTATCCAATCCGGTTGGATAATAGAAATGGCACAAAGCAATGCTTCCACCTCTTCATTCTTTCTTGAGAGTGCATCTGCAAAAACATTAAGCTTTCCTTTTTCTAGATTATTTCAAAGTCATAACCCAACATCTTTGTGACCCATTTTTCGCTGCTCTTTCGAAGATAGTCTTTGTTCCAAAAAGTGTTTAAGACTATCATGATCGGTTTTTACCTTGGAAGTGTCTTCCCATTAGGTAAGTTCGCCATTTCTTTAGTGCATGCGTATTGCTAACATTTCCTTCTCATAAATAGGTTTTTGTAAATACTTTCCTTTGATTGGATGACTTTCAAAAGCAATGGGTCTTCCTTCCTGCAGTAAAACGCGCACCAATTCCATTTCCCTGAGGCATCACATTCCACAGATAAAGGGTTTTGTGAAGTACGGCGTAGCTAAGACCCGGTGCTAGGCACATTGCCTCTTTAAGATGTTCAAAGGCCTTAGCTGCTTTAGCGAGTCCATGAAAATGCATCTTTCTTCAATAATGTTGTTAGAGGTGCGCCATATTCTCCCATAATTCTTAACAAACTTGCGATAATAACTGCGTTAACCCAAGAAATCCTCGCAAGTTTGCTTTATTGTCTTGGGGACTCTTTCCATTCCTTAATGGCTTTAATTTTGTTAGGGTCTACTTTAACACCCTCATGAGATATAATATGACCGAATATTCCACCTCTTTTACTCCAAAGAAACATTTGGATGTTTTTGCATATAATTGTTTCTCTCGCAATAGTTTTAGCACCCTTATCAACATGTTCAACATGATCCTTCCAAGACCTGCGTCAGAATTAGTATGTCATCAAAAAAATACTAGCACAAATTTTTCTAAGGAAGGGTTTGAAAATGGAATTCATCAACCCTTGAAATGTAGAAGGTGCATTGGTAAGGCCAAAAGGCATGACCAAAAATTCATAATGACCCTCATGAGTTCGAAATGTTGTTTTTGGAATATCTTCGGGTCTTCATTCTAATTTGATGATATCCTGAAACCAAGATCCAACTTGGTAAAATAAATTGCTCCATGTAATTCATCCAATAATTCATCAATCACAGAGATGGGAAATTTGTCTTTAATGGGTGAGATTATTGAGCTCCCTATAATCCGGACACATTCGCCATGATCCATCCTTCTTGTGTACCAAACACTACAGAGCAGAGAAAGAACTTTGACTAGGTTGAATTATACCCGCCTCTAACATTTCTCGCAATCACTTATTCAATTTCGCTCTTTTGGAAGTAAGGATATCTATAAGGCACGAGTGTTTGGAGGAGCACTTCTGGAATCAAATGAATTGCATGATCATGATCACGAATAGGTGGGAGTCCTTTGGGAGTTTCAAACACCTTGGAATGATTGTCCAAGACTTGTTGGAGATCGCAAAATAGATGATTTTTGATGTCGGAACGTTCTAGTAGGCATAATTGTGCAATTACGCCTCATTGTTCTTTCTTTAGAAGCTTTGTCATGACATTAGAGCTTATTATCCTTCCGCTTCCCTTCAATACCCCGTAATTTCGACTTCCTTTCCTTGAAAAAAATTTCGAGAAAAAGTTCTTGAAAATTAAAAGCTACCGTCCCCAAAGATTGTAACCATTGTACTCCTAGTACAACATCAACACCTCCCATAGGAATGGAAAGCATTGGACTAGTCAACACATATTCCCCCATGGTTAGCTTGATATTATGGCATTTTCGTAGACAATTTATAGTTCCTCCATTTGCAACCATCACTTGACACTGAGTGTACTAGGGTATAGGAAACAATTTAATTCCTTGGCTACCTTACAATGAATAAAATTATGGTGCTACTGAATCAATCAACACTATTACCCTTTTATTCTTGATCTGTCCTACTATATTGAGAGTTTGAGGAGTGGTAATTCCTACGAGTGCATTACATGATATAGTTGAATTCATTTCTTCCTCTTCTATGGTTGGTTCTTGGTGTATATCCTCTTCTTTTTCATTTTCTTCTTCTTCTTCACAATCTATGTAAAATAATTTCTTTTCGGCACACTTATGACCTTTAGTGTGTATTTGCTATCACAGCTTTGTAGAAAAGCCCTTTGATATTTTTTCTTCCAATTGTTGTGGTGTCGACCTTGTAGGTTGTGGAAATCTAGCGTGTAGAAGCACTTCCTTCTTTATAGAATTGAGTGAAGTGGCTTCCTTGTCGCATAATTTTACATTCAACTTTTCTTGCCAACTCCGAATGCCTTCTCCAATGAATCAGGGTTCCAAAAACACGAACTTCATGTTGGATGCTATCCTTTAGAGTACCTAAGAAGAGATCAATCCCTGTGTTCCTCGGAATATTAGTTACCCTTATATCCAATTTTTGTGGAGAGTCCTCAATGTGCGCCCCACTAAACCCTTTTGTTTCTGAGATTTATCAATTGGCTAAAGAAGGTGTTGCTCTTTGTATCCTCATAACGTGCTATCATTTTCTCCGTAAAAATTGACGAGTGACAATTTTTTACGGGAGCAAAGCTTCATCGATACCATACGAAATGTATTTTTGTTCTAAATGTAAAGTTGCAATGCGTACCTTTTTTGTGTGTTTGCACTGCTAAGGAGATCGGAAATATTGCTCCATCTGTAGTATCCATGTTTCGAGGATCCTTTCCATCAAACTTCCTCATATCCCATCTTTTTGGAATATGGTGGTTCTTCCCTCCAACATTAGAGTTTATGAAAGTCACAATTAACATTTGTCTCATCATGAGGTTCTTCTACTATCTTTTCACCATTAGGAAACCTTTCTTGTATAGACTTTGTCAAACCTTCCATGTCCGCTTTTAGAAAATTCTTCATGTTTTTCCATTTTCCTCATCGATCTTAGCTTCCATGTCATCCATATTAGATTCCATGCCAGCCCTCCATGCCATTCCATCTTATCTTCCACTGCTTTTCTTCAAACCGTCCATCATCACTTCCACGCCCTTCTTCAAACCTTCATTTTTTGTTTTGTTTTTTGCGAGAGTGAAATTTGTTGCACTTGCTCTTGTAATTTTGATAGATCATGTTGCAATTCTTCAACTTCATGATTGTCATGGTAGAGCCTTCGAGGCTTAATCGGGTGTTCGAATTCTTTTTAGGCGCCATTTTAGGAATCCAATATTGATACCTTTGCGCTTTGAGGAGCTCGATATTGAAATTGAATTATCTCTGTAATTAGAAAATCTTAAATATCTGAAATTCAGCTATAGTAGCCCTCCAAAGCTTCTTTCAAATTCCACAGTCTGATCTAATTTGGATTCCCCAAGACAAAGTTGTGTCCAATCTCCCACAATGACCTAGTCTCGGGCCCGATTCAGATGGAGCAACGACGTAGGACTTTTCCACATGTCATCGTTTGCGATGTCCTTTGTCTCACGAAATTGATAGCCAAGAAACTAAATTCCATGTAATTATGCGACCACTTTACGTCAGCTCAAAGTCCACTTCCCGCAGGCGAGAGTTATTGAAACTTTTCCTCGTCGACTTTCCGAGATGCAATTCGCGAGCCCGAAAAAGCACTGACATTCCACGGATCATATCTCCAAAAAATATTGCAAACCAAGCTCTAAAATTTTTTGGCCAGATTTTCTCGAGGCTTTCGAGCTTCACACCATACAAATTTCGGATTACTGAACTCTTCGTAGAAAAAATTTTATAGTCGAAAATTCCACGATGACCTTTGCTTTAGGGCATGAAAAAAGACCTAACTTCCACATGAGACCATGTATCCGAAAATATTGCGAACCAAGCTTTTGAAAGTTTTAGCCAATCTTCCTCAGTGATTTCAAACTTCTGCACCAAAAATTTTAGACTACGAAACTTCGTAGAAAAAAATGTTATAGCGAAAATGCCACGATGACCTCGTTTGGAGCAGCGAAACCCTTCAGAATCCCAAGGCTCCGACACCGGATGTTGTGTAACCAGTCTCCAAAAAGAGAAAGAAAAAGAAGATATAAACACCTTAGGAAATGAGCCACTTCGAGGAAACCTCCAATACATTACATTAATGAACAATTCTCTTGGATGATACAATTTACAAAACCTCCTTTCTATATATGGAGTCCATGGGGCCATAATGTAATCCTAGTGGGCCACAATGTAATCCTGGCCGACCTAACAATAATAATTTAAGGGCACAATAATAACAAAATGGGGGTTACAAGGGTACAATAATAACAATAAGGGTTACACTAACAACAATAAGGGACTATACTGAGTAATATAGGCCCCAACAATGATCTGTAATAGTTTCATTTTTTTGCATAAGAAATATGGTGTTCACGCGATATATTACGTGACAGAAAATATTAAGAAAGCGCGATATGGTTACGAGAGTTGCATAGGCATATCATTTTCTCGTATATGAAATATACTACGATGAATGAAAAATGATACATTGGCCTAAGATGAGGCACTGCATTGAATGTTGAGTTCAAGAACCAAATTCTACTTCCTAGTGTATCACAAGAGTCAACGAAATTAGCGCTGTTGCCTGCGGGACCGTGACGGAGGGTAGACCAAATATTTAAGACATTAGTCTAAGCCAAATCAAAGCTTTCAAGATACTTGACGAACAACATAGAGAATGGGTTATTGTTGTGTTTTTGACCTCATCTCATATTTCCATTATCACAACGAGAAGATTGGCAACCCGAGCCAGAAGCCGCCAAAGATTGGGATGAAGCTCGAAGTTTCGCCGAGTTTTTATACATCAGCAGTAGTGAGCTGAGCGAGTATTCAAACACGGTTGTGTGAGCTCAGCACATGGAGCTCCAAGATCTCAAAAAAATGGAAAGGAGGTTAGGCCGAATATCAAGTTGGAATTCCCAGTGTAACAAGTGCAAACAAAAGGGCCGCCTATAAGGAGAAGTGCTATGTTTATAGGGATTATTTGTTCAGCCGTAGGGTGTCGAGTCCATTAAAGCTTGGACCGAGCACGGGGGCCAAGTGTAGGGCCCAATGTCCTAGTGTAAGCATATAGCGCTAAGTTGCAGGGCCAACATTCCATTAATACCCTTTCATCCGCTACAAAAATATGTCATATCTTCGAAGCAATTATTATACAACTATGGTAGTTCCGTGGGACACATGATGAACAACATTGTCAAAGCTTACGATCTCACAGACACGACACCGTCTTCGTGCATGCGAATGAAATTATAGGGTCAAGAAGCTTCGGGCTCTCCAACAAAGCACGAAGAGGCTTTCCAAGGCCAAGGGCATGGGCCGAGGAAGAGGCGTTGGTGGTGGACAAAGGGTGGAGTATATGTTACAACTACGAATAACCCGGAAATTTTTCCATGGACCTGTTAGAATCCCTACTGTGAGTTTTCCTCGTAAAGTATTATCACGACTTTTTCATGAAATCGAATATTGTCCCATTTTATTTGCTAAAATGTAGGAGAAGCACAACCAAAAGCTAGCTTAGAACATAAAAATGATGAGAGACAGTGCACGTAAAAGGCGAGATCCAAAGACTATCATAGTAACACTCACGAGCAGTGTGAATATTGGAGAAGAGCGCATAGAAGGAAAAGCAACATATGACAGACACATGGGTTCATAAATCTAAAGATAGTAAGAATGTTGGGTTCAATATGCAACATGATAAAGAGACATTCATGGAAGACAAATAAGACATTTATGAATCCTCAAGCTTCGACGTCAACCGTGCGAGACAATTGTTCCTGTACGAAGAAGAAAGCTTGAGGAGAGTATTGAAGCTAAAAGAAGTTAATCCATCCATCTCTGGCATCCTTTTTTGCGTAGTGTATGAAATTTATAATAGATTAAGTCGCCATATAGGTTACGGGAGTTGATAGATAAGCGTGCCGTGAGAAGGAAAAGTCTGACAGAATCGACAGTGCATAGTAAACAAAGTGTACAAAAATAAGAAGAGAATCGGCCGGGAGATACTAAGTTATCGCACAAATCGAAGATTAAGAAATGGATCAAGTCATTCTAGATTTGGGATAAGATGTCAACGTTCTTCGAAAACGGAGACATGGGAATGGATGAAGGCCGAAGCTACAATGGTCGTTGATTCACATTAGGGATGGAGAAAAACCCATAAACAACATCATTCCCATGGGCTGTTCTGCAGGCATGCGCAGCGCAGACACGGATGGAGAAAGTGTGTTAGTTGACTTCAAAGTTATTGAAATCGAATTTGAAGATAGAAATCTCTGTCCTAAGTTTTCTTTTGATTTGATTAGGGTTTTAAAGCATGGATGCTTTATAATCTTAATCCGAATAATAGAGTAGATGATATTTACGATAGGATGGTACTCGATTTACTACTGTGCCTTTAGATCCCTCCAAAGGTGTGCATTGTATAGATCATGTCCGGCATTGAATATGGGGATGCTAATATTGATCATATATATAAGCTTACTACGTAGGATGAGATAATGGATTAACCCTACTGTCGATGGAAGAATATGTTGGAAGCGCGATATTTTGTGTGTTTCAGGCTTCGAATGAAGAGTTAGAGTAGCATTCGCACACTCACTTTACATAAAGTAACTACGAGCAATGTAACATGGTTACCAAATCACTTCGCATTGTTACATCGTAGGTGCATGACTCGCCGTTTTATGATGGAACTAGAAATGTCATCCTATTTTTTGGAGATAATTTGAGTAGAAGGTGCACGCGAAACAAAGATACGAAAGACTTTGGACTTCACATTAAGGCCCACTCCTGCTAGATGGTTGGGCGTGCGTACAAAGGAGAAAGCTTAGAAGGATGGAAGAGAATTTTTTCGGAATGATAAGAATCACATTTGGCCATGTAGACACTAATATCGTGGAGAAGTACAATGGTATAGATGATCCTCATGAGCATTTATCTTGTTGAACCAGAGCTTAGGGAGAAGAACTCTCAACCAAAGTGGGTGAAAATTTTCTTTCATTCCATGTGCACGATGCCTCACATGACGTCCTGCATGACAAAGTTGAATCATGTTACTGCGATTGGTATGAGATGATGAAGAGAGATTTTTCTTTAACATATAACTTCACCAATGGCTAGGAGTGTATTAATGAGGCTCTTCAAGAAGACAAATTGAGAGTATTCTTAAGTCACCAAAGAGCCAAGGGCTTTGGTACGACCTAATTGGGCTACGCGAGTTGGAAAAAGCCCGAGAATGTTACAACATGACTGTGAAAGAAGGTGAGGAGGATCCGCGCGATGTTGCGTGCCGAGAGTAACAATACCGAGACCTGCTGACAACCTATAAAGACTCAATAAGTCAACATAGGCTTCGGATACGGAGCCCAAATTTAGTGAAGATTGGGGACTATTAGGATGATGACACAATGCAAAAGGTCAACTGAATTGTTTGCATGAATACTGTGAATCTATTTCTCTACGAAGTTCTTGGAGCTGAAGGGCATTGTAGGAGATTTAGGATTTATGCACATCACTATGAATCTTGATACGAAACTAGTAAAGTCATGTCCATATCTGCTCCAACCCAAAGGACACAAGAGAAAAAGGTGCGAGAAAGGAGTTAGACAACATGATTAGTGTCGGCATAATTGGACTATTTGAGGAGCCGACGTGGTAGTTATGCCTTATGGTGGTCCAAGAGAATAAAACTAAGGGAGACATAAGGATTCACATTTATCTTCACAAGTTGAATGATCCAAAGCATCAGGATCCATTTCCACCACCATTCGCTGGCTGCATGAAGTATTCAATACATGTTGGCGGGTAGGAAGCCTACTCATTTGCGATGGGTTCGTCAGGGGTACCACTAGGTCAAGAGTGCGCCCAGAGGACCAGGAGCAAGACCACATTCGCCCTGCGAATGGTGTTAATTTTGAAAAGCCAATTTCATGCCATTTGGATGAAAAGAATGCTCCAGCCATATTTTCCATAGTTGTTTTCACAACTTTCAAGAGGATATCCTGCAAGTTTCTAGAGGTGTATTTTGATGACTGTGTTAGCACTCCACAGATCTCGCGAAGGACTGAGAAGGAGACCATAAAAGGTAACCATAAACCATTTTTGGACCTTAGCTTAGATAGCTCTATTAGGCTAAGAGTGATATCTCAATGAGATTCACATCCAAATTAAACTGGATCAAAGAGATTTTAGGCCAGATATGCAAAATTAGGGTTTGCTGATTTGGATTTTTAAAGGCTTTGAATAATGGCCTTTGACCTTTAGAATCTAGGGCTTGAAAACTATGGGTAGGGTTACAAGTACGAAAATTGCAGTGGGAATGAAGGGGCAAGGTAGGCAAGATCAAATGACCAAATGGGTTGTATGATTATGGTGTGGGATGAAGAGAGAGAGAGTAGGAACAAGCATATAAATATTACTCTTCATTCTTTAATAATAAATTAAACACAACATCACTCATCTCGTCAAAACGAGGACATGAATTACTCATGAATCCTACTTAAAGAACTATAAAGACAATGATTGAAAGTAATATATATTTAATGGAAAAGAGAAAACACTCAATGAAGTGACTTTACGAGAGAGAAACATAGCCATACAAGCTCACCACATGAATCTCTAAATTTTAGGCTCATGACATATAATCTCTCAAGATTGTATTACTTGATCAAACAGAATACACCAGTTCGATGTCCAATGTTCCAACATCCAACCCTTTGAAAATGATATAGGCTTCATATGTATACCGAGGTCGAAATCCTCCCTTGGAGGTCTAATTTTCCAGCAAGAAAGTCAAATACATGCATCTGTCCAAGTCAACTACACCCTAGGGAGGTTGCACAACAATTCCTCCTTTTCCTAACCACTAGAGACATATCCTCAAAGAGAAATAAATGGGGGATAAGATACCTATTAGAAATCCACACTATTTACCATTTAAATTTACATTTTTTACTTTTACATTTCATCCACATTCACCTTTTGACTTTTACAAAATTCAAGCTAGGAATTGTCAAAAATTACGGAGTGAAAATTCACTCAAAATCTCAAAAAACTAGAAAAAGCGTAGTTCGCATGAGGACATTTTTAGGAACCTCTCCTAAAGTAAAAATTGAATATAAGAGAATGGTAAACTAGACCTATCTGTCTAGTTTTTCCTTATAACATCTTGAATTTTTTAAAATGCCCCATGGGAAGGCCTTCAAAAACTCATTCTCCCGAGGCCCGAGGTACAAAAAGCGCGGCATGGCCTCACAAAACAAAGTAGAAAGGTGTTTTTTAGGTGGTTTTTGACCATTTTCTCCTTTGTTAGATCTAAGAAATCATGTCACCATGTATGCACTTAAGACTCCAAATCCATTGCTAAGGGTGGATCATTTCCATCGTAGGAATTTGAGGAGAGTTAATGAGAAATTGAGAGGCATCCTAAAAATCTCACGAAATGATGGGTGGAAATTAAGAGTTGGACCTCTAGCCCTCTCTAGGTGATTTCTCCCTTGTGTTGTTTTCATTTTGGTCTAGAAAATTCTTTCTCTCTTTGTTTTATTCCCTCGCTTTCAGTTTTTTGATAATTTTCCACTCCTTATCTTATTACCTTTTTTCTCTTTTTCTTTATTATTGTTTTTGTTTAATGCCCCGTAATTATTTTCTTAACTTTTTCTAATTTGCTTAATTCTCAATTATATATATATATATATACCCTTTCCCCGCTTATTTTTATTCTAGATTATTTTTTAACCCATTTTAATTATTTTTAACCCTTTTTATTAATATTTCTTAATATCGCAAAATTATTATTATTATTATTATTATTATTATTATTATTATTATTATTATTATATTTTTATATTTTTATTTATTTTATTTTTTATGCCCCTATTATAATTCACCCCTATCCCTTAATATATTAACTATAATTTAATATTTTTATTAAATCATGAATTATTTCTTTAATAATATTTCTCTAAAAACTTAAAAACTTTTAATAATATACTTTCTAACTAATCCAAGTCAAATAACCGCTAGTTTTTATCGCTAGCACAAACGGCTAGTTTTTAATGGATAGTTTTAGCTATGACTAGGAAATGATACATCGTAATATGTATTCAAAGAGATCATTTTTCCCTCACCTCTGTATCTGAGGATCAACCACATTATATGGTTCGAAATCGTCGTCCAAATCCTAATGATGTGGAATAATCCAAAAGATATTTATCTACATTTTCTTCCGTACAAGTTGATGAATTGGAGCTGCCAGTGTCCAAAGTTTGATGCACAAGTCATAATAATATATCCACTCTTTCCAGTAAAAATCACAGCGTGGCCCACGCTATGCTTTTGCGAGGTAGTGACACCCAAAAATTGCCAAATTTCTAGGTTTTCGGGAAAACTAAGCCTCACGAGATGGAGCGATATCTCACTAACCATGAACGTTTTTCGAGAAAAATGAGAGGGGGTTATTTGTTATTTGCATGTTAGGATGTCCTCCATGTTTTCCAATATTCTTCACTTCTTTTCCACAATCGTCTGCGCAAAAAGGTGACTTAAACAAGACATTGCACAAAGTCGGAAAAATAACTTGTGAAAGATGTGAATGGATCTCTCATCTCTGTAATACCTATGTAAAATTGGAAGTAGGTTATTGTAAATTGCTATCTTAGGGATAAACTCCTCTAGTTTCCAAAAAATCATCTTTTTTAGCCACAATGCGCGACATGAGGTGATCAAAGCATGCCATTTCTACGGAAAATGTGCCTTCAAAGATTTTTTCAGACTTTCCAAAGTTTTCTTCCAAATTTCCTAAAAATTGCTCCCGCGAGATGCCAAATAAGGTGTGTTATGCAATCATGGATGTATCAACAATCTTTTCCAGCATACCCTTGTCCTTTTGACTGACCTGGGGTTTCCTTTGTGGTGCGATTCTCAAGCAGGGCTTTGTACTACTCAGAGGTCCAGGTTCATGCCTTTGAACCAATATTCACCATGATTTGGTATTCCCGTGGGAATGATATAGACACATCTTGAAAATTTGAAATCAATCCCCACAATGATGGCCTTTTCTCCTTTCAAATTGGTGGCAAACATATCTATGAGTTGCTCAACGAAAACCTCACCTCCTCCACTCTTTAACAAAACCCTAAACAATTGGCATCTTCAAAGCACTTTTCAGTGAATGGTGAGGGAGGTGACTTTCATTATAGTCGGACGCGCTCAAACCCTTAATATATTTCCCCATTTTTTGTATTTTCTTTTCTCGCGATGGGTGATGAATCAACTTCCATGATGAAACCCTAGATGATAGGAGTGGAAAGAAACGAGGGGAAGGGAGTAAAGATTACGAGAGAGAGTTAGGGGAAGTGGGATGGGAGTAGGAAAATCTAGAGATGGAAAAGGGATTTTAGGACCTTAGGGAAGTGGAGGGAGATTAAAAGGATGAGGCAATGAGGTCGAGGAAATTTTTACACGAGGCCTATACTCTTGGCTGCCCGTAAAACGCGCAGTTTATAGGGATAGGGTTTTGGGGATAGATCTTAGCGAATGAAAGTGATAGGGGATTATGGTTCCATAGGGAGGTATTTAGGAGAGTAGGGGGTTAGGGTATGGCGGGAGAGGAGTCTATGGCCTTTAAGAATTTTGAAAAACAAAGTCTTCGAGAAAGCATAGCATAGGGAGAAATTGACAAACTTTTCCACCATGGGAATGAAGATACTCGAGTGAAATAGGGTGTAAAGTGGTTTAACTTAATTTTTCACCCTTATGAAATATTTTGCTAAGCTTGGAGACCTGTCTGTTGGGGTTCCCATGTTTTTGGAAAGGTTGGAACATACCAAAATATGAGACAACATCGTAACCACTTTTCGAGACCTCGAGGACCTGGCCCTCCCGGGTCCGCAGAGGGATCCCCTTCTATGTTATATCAAAGGTGTATATGTCTTTGAAGCTCGAATGTTAAGATGTTATGGCTAGGTTATAGGCACAAAGTTTGTGTTTTTGTTTTGTTTGGTTTGGTTTGGTTGACGGATTTATCGGAAAGAAGGGTTCAATGTAAGACCGGGATGACAGAGAGGGATAAGGCAAGAGGTGAAGTATTCCGGAAAGAAGCATTCAAGACCATTGGGGAATGGAGTCAAGAGAAGGACTTGCTCGCCACTCAATAGGCAGGCTTTCAATCGGGCTAGCCTATACGCGAAACAAAGGATCTTCAAGATGATTTTGTATATGTGGAAAGGTAGGAGGGGAGGGAGATAACACAAATTCGGAGCACAGAGATATGGAATCCAGCCGGTCGCACAAGGATCCTAGTGGACAGTGGCCAACTCTAATCCCGGTGTTCCCCAAATCTTCCAGACACAATCTATAACAAGAAACATCTAAGAACCGAATCTCATTTAATTCATACATTAGAGAGCAAGCAAATAACATCCACTATTCGTTACAAACCAGGCGAAATCATTTCTCGGATAAATACATTCGGAAGAGAAACATCGATGGCAGGGAGAGCGAAAAACATAGCACCTAACAAGGGTAAATCCTGGTGCCAATATTCCGATGCAAGCCGACAGAAACGACATGAAAGGTAGATATGTAGCACAAAGATAGGAAAACATCACCGCTACTTCTCGCATCAAGATCCAAATAAATGTGCTTGTCTGTATTAAATAACAATACCAGACTAGATGCAATGACATGACCAGTAAATGAATACCCGTTACCGAAAACATCTCCTTCAACCTATCTTACAACTTTACACGGGAGAGATTGTGTCTCCAAAATAAACTCACTTTCAGCTCTATGACAGCGATAAACAACCTTGCAATGAGTTTTCTTCGCATGAAATGAGAGCTACGAGTGAGCGCAGGAGAGTAGTGAAGAACTAAATGCGGCATTAAAACCTATATGAAAAAGAAAGAGGGTTTCGAAGCCCATTCGTATAAATCTTGTGCATTAATCTCCGAGTGTTCTTCGTGAACGAATGCTCTTCTTCCGACTTCAAATTACGGCCGATATGAATGCGTATGTACTGCGACAACGGGGCAAGATTTTGTAGCACTGCGCATAAACAAAAATCTCGAATGAGCCGCCGCGCTTGTGAAAGCAAATGCTCTGGTATTTTCGGATTGTGTTAAGGAGGAACTCCGGGAACACGGTAAATAATGGGCCGATATGGGCGCTTTTCTCCCTTGAATACTTCCGCCGAGGGAAACCTCGGTACTACATGAAATACGTGTGCTCAGTACCTTCGCGAAGATCCACGGGATCGAGCGTATCCGAGTGTCTTTTGCCTCCCGAAACGTCAGATTAGGTCTCGAGACCTTCAATGTCTGAATCATTGTGAAATCCCTTTGATCAATGGGCGGTTTTTCTCAGGCGGCTCCATAAATGTCTTGATCTACAAACACGCGGACTTTAATGGCACTTGGGATAGGTTTCTCGCGGAGATTGAGCTCGTCTGCGGTACATTTATGCCACAGCTACCTTTTCGCACACCGTCAGCACAACAGTACTAGCTTCCAAATTCAACCTTCTACTTGCTCAACGTGCCGTTTGCAATGATTCCTATGAATCGAAAGGCGATCTTTCCGCCTCTCGATAACGCAAATATATAAAAACTATGAGAAAAACATGCATGGGGTCGGATGATGTGGATGATCGTGAGGGATGACGTGACTTTGACGTGACGAAAGGTGAAAAATGTGGAGGATAGGGTGGAGAAATGCTCTGATGGAAGGTTTGGCGGAAAGCGTAGAGCACTTTAACGTAAAAAAACCTTAAACTTTGACCTTTTGAATGAATATATAAAATGGGAGCAAAATGTACTAAGAGACACGTGGAGGTGATGTGGCGAGACCGGTTGACAAATCGGAATAGTCAAGAGTGGGGAAGACAAATGGGGACCGTCCGGTCCCGGGGAGGAGATCGACGCCAGTGATATGGAGGGTGATTGAATGGGGACCGTCGATCTCGCGATTAGATCGACCCGGTGGAGATGTGTATGGCACGTCGTGCCACGAGTTGTTGTGTGTGCATGCGAGTTAACTATCGTGCATCTTCCGCGAGCGATAGCCGTTGGACGGCCCGCCCCGGACCGGATGGCGTGTCCACGGCAATATCGTCTGGGCATCCGTTTCGAACAATAATGCATGATGGACGGCGGTTAATGCGTGAGGACGGCAGCTGAAAAAGGTACGCGGCGGACGTGTGTCACGCGGCGTGTGAATCGGTGGCCGACGGGGTAACACCGCCTGACGCCGAAAGCGCGTGTAATGGAAAGCCGGATGGTTTTTGAAACAGGTGAAAGCGAGGGACCCGCGGGACAAGCGGATTCCCGACTCGTCGGATCTGTACGGATCCACCGACTGAAACGCACACGATATGGATGAACAATGGGCCGTTGATCCGGTGAATTAACGAACGGCGGAGATGCGACGACGAGCGGTGAACGGGTTGCACGGAGTGTCAGTGCGTGGCGATTGCCATCCGTGCTGCAAGATCAACGAGCGCAGGTCACGCAAATGGACTTTAACAACAAAAACAATCAAGCATCGGAGTTTCTAGGTGATTACAAAGTGAATTTTAATGTGCCACTATGTTTCTCACGATGCGATTAGCGCCTAAGGCTTAAGCGCTAACGGTCTTGGGCTGACATGTATATGGGGGAAATGGTTGAAAGGGGTGGCTATGAAAAGGGGGCTAACCCCTTATTATGAAGAAAAATATGGTTTTTGGCTCGTTTTTAAAGCATTTTAAGGCTAGCCAAGGAAGCGATGATAGAGGAATGAGGGGGGATTTTGGGAAGTTTTGGGGAGAACAGACTTTAGGGGAACAAAGGGAACTTTTACAAGAGGAAAAAGGCAAAGTGGGACGTCCGCGAGAGGTACAAGGGCACATGAAGCTCCCTGAGGACAATAAATTTGGTACGCAATCAGAGAGGCTTTAAAATGGGAATCTAGCAGAGGATGATTTCATTCATGGGTCAAAGGCAATGGTGAGAGACTTCAAGGATGATGTGTCTTAGGGGAGATGCATTCATTGAAGGCTCGGAAACAATTTAGCCCCTTACTGCTGTGTCAATAAATTTGTGGGGCTAACGGTAGGGCTCCACATGGGGATGGCTTCTTCTTGAAGGAGTCGAGAATTTAGAAAATAATCTTTCTGTGTAGGCCGGATGCCCGGCTACTTGGCACATCCCTTTCTTTCTCTCGGACCGACCTGCCACAACATGATAGATACATCAACGGAGGAGAGACTTTTCACAATCTACCTACCCTTTTCTACAATCCTAGCATTTTTCTCTCTTAGGTGAGCCTCTGAGCTAAAGCGTGACCCTTTACGTCATTTACTTTTTACGCACGTAAGAAAATAAAACTATCCTAATTCTACCCTTATCTTGCTCACATCTGCCGACAGTTAGACTGTTGGTCTCATATGTTTCTCTAGCAATCTAATATGTTCGGGATTAAACCGTCGTGCAGACTCCTCTATATTCTACAACGTAAAGTTAAAAATGTACCCAAACCAGGAGTTAGCACGATCTCAGTTTGTTGTGGATCCGAGGCATAAATATAGTTTCTCGTGGATAGTAAACACGCAGAAAACCAGAAACAAAACTTGAAGGCTTGAAACTGCGGAGTTTGGAGCATCCTTCCTTTCTCTGTGACTCAAGTTTTGAGCTTGTTAGAGTCATCTTTTTTCTTTCTTCATTGCTGAGCTCTAGTTTTTGGGCATGCTGAGGTAGCCGATTCTTTTCCTTTTTTGCTATCGGTCCATGTTTTGAGCATGTTAGGACCAGATGCTTTACTCTGTTACTGGCTCGGAGTTTTGATCATATTAGAGCCAATATTTTTTCACTTCGCGAGGTTCAAGTTTTGAGCATGCTCCAGAACCCCTTTCTTTCTCTCTCGTTTTTTGAAACATTTTTTCTCTTTTTACTTGAAAACAAAAAGCGCAATGGTATGTACAGTGGAAATGAGCTCGAAATTTAGAATCGCGCGTAAGTAGTGTTTTGAGCATCCTGCCATTGACGGGACTCAAAACGACGCTCTGGCACCATCTAATTCGTTGGAAGAAGGAATTTGGACCCACAATGGCCTGGATGATGTATGGACCTTGCCACAAAGCGTCCAAACTTGCCGTGATTTCCTTTATCCTCTCTCCTTGAATCCCACTTGAGAAACTTTATCTTCAATTTTGAAATCAACAACTTTGGTTCTCTTTTCAAACAACCTCTTTATGTTTTCCTCGAAACTTTCATGTACTCGTTATAGTACCTCCTCCCTTGTTTGCTGAAGATGGATTGTTTGATTCATTCTCCTCACCATACCTTCTTCTTACGCCATGTACTCTCGAAACTAGCTTGATCACGCATCCGAAAGAACACGTAGGAGCACTACTCTGTACCATAGGACAAAGCTGAAATGGTGACATGCCAGTAGACTCCCTGTAAGCCTCAAGCCACTACAAAGCATGTACTAGCTTCGTTATGCCATGACTTTTTGTTCTCTTTCCAAAAAGCTTCTCGATGATGATCACCAAGCTCTTGTTTGATGATTCGGCCTAATCCATTACCCTTGGAGGGCAATAGGCGATTGAATGACCGAAGTGCTATTTGGTACACCGCTGACAAAAATCAACCATTTTCTTGGTCTGCAAAGAAAGTTAGCATTATCGAGTGATTATTTTCCTCGGCATCCAAACCGAGAGAGGATGTGACCTTCTATGAAAATAATGATGATTGAGTCACGTGAAATTCCTAGTGGTGCGGGCTCTCTATCCACCCAGAGGCGTGGTCCGTGGTCTGTTAAGATCCATTTGTGTTGCGCGAAGAAGCGTGGATTTCCCCAATAAAATCTAGCGACCCAGCTGCACCAGAGGACCTTCAACGATGATGGGTTGTAAAGGGAGGGGAAGGAGTTTTCTCTTGCCTTCAAAAAATCACGGCATTTGTGGCGAGCAGTGCCATCTTGTGGAAATCTTTGAAAAGTGTGGGCTAACAGCTAGCAGGCCCATGGTATTTGTGTTTGCAGTGGCCTTCCCGGCTCGAGTGGCTCTCCACACTCTCAGAGCATGGAACTCTTGTTTAATCCTCTCTTGCCTCGTTTTCAGAGGAAAAACATTTAAAGAAATAGGCCATTTTGGATTTTTCACGTATAAAGAAATTTATTCAAAATGCATTAGTTTTACGGCTTTTAGTTTTAAGAATACGCCTTGGTTTTTGAGAGTTCAGAGAGGGGCTTTGAGGTGTGTAAGCACATACAAAATGTCGAGAATACTCAAGGAGAGCTCTAAAAAAATTTCCTCAATAGACGCCGAGCTAGTTCTTGTTGCTCATCCAAGGTCATTTACCATGTTAATGTCTGGGGCTTCATGCGAGCTCTGATTAAGCCATTAATTGAGCTGGGCCCCGACCTTTAATCAATTTGGTGGGTTTTATCTCAGAGGTCGCATTCTAAGATCCACAGCCAATCCATTTTCACTCTTCCCATCGCGGGTCTTGGGACAATATGTCTTTAACCACTATGTTGGGCACATAAGGCTATGGTGTGGGAATGCGGTATACACCCTAAATTCTTTCGAGGCCTTAACTGGGAGCATGGGCTCGCTTTCTTACCATTATATTTCAAGGGTGTGTCCCTTTGGTGGCACTATGCTGAAAAAGGCAAATTGCTGTTCCATCCCCTCGTGTTTTCTACGCTGCAAGGCGCCACCCAGCGTTTATGCTGCGTAGGAAAAATGAAAAGATCGGGAAATCTTTAGAGCAACTACGGATGACTCGAATAGGAGCTTGGGTGAGTGCAGTTTTAATTGATTCAAAAGATTTTTTAGCTCCAACAGGTCCATTTAACTCCCACACCTTTCTTCAGCATGTTAGTCATATTCCCAGGAGTGTTTAGCTAGGTTGGGAATAAATCTCCTAAGGAAATTGATCTTTCCCAATGAAGTACTTTGTAATTTCTTTTGATGTTTCTCGGTGTGTGATTTGTAGTATTCCCTCAACTCTCTGTGGAGGTATATCCCTAACTCCCTTTTCGGATATAATGTGGCCACAGTACACCTTCATGAAACCAAAGCACGAGTCTTTTTAGGATTTAGTGACGGCACCAAACCTTCTACATTTTTTCAAACACTTTTCTCGGATGTTCTAGGTGTTCTTCCTCGCCTTAGAATACACTCGTGTATGCCATCTAAATAAATAACAAATGAAGTGTCCTATCTCATCCGAAAAATCTGTATCCATCGCTCTTTGGAAGGTTGCACTAGCGTTCATCGGTCCAAAAGGCATTTTTACATACATAAAGGTGCATGGAGTGGTAAAAGTTGTTTTGAGTTGATCTGCGGAATTCCCACTAGGACTTGCTGTAACCTTAAAAACTATCCGGCAGAAGGAGATCCTTCTAGAGCCTACTACCCATCCGGAGAATATGTTCCATTTTTGGCAAAGGGCAATTGTCTTTGAGTGAGGCTCTATTAAGATTTCATGAAATCTATGCACAACGCGATTTCTGATTTTCTTTCCTCACGCCCACTAAGTTTGATACCCAATTAGAGAACCTCACGGCACAATTATACCCGCCTCACACATCTTCTTAATCTCTTTCTTCATCGTGCGGAAATTTTTTGGGTTGATTCGCGAAGTTTTTCTTTGAAGGGCTTCTAATTTTCTTTCAAGGGTATTTTTATGCTGAATGATGTTTGTGTCATAGTGACCTTTGATGTCTATCGTAACTCCAAGAAAACACATCGATGAATTCCTTGAATAGGTAAATGTATTTTTTCTTCATGTCTCCGCCGCAAAGGAACTTAGCCGCTTTAATCGTTTTGGGCTCATCTTTCGGTGCCTATGTTGCATTCCTCAACATCTGAGTCTCATGTCTCCTCTATAGTGGATTTTTGCACACATCATCAAAGTCAAAAAGGTCTTCCAAAAGGGCCACGGACCTCGAGGTATCTTTCTTGTCTTTGGTCCGCAGCATCTCTGCCTCTTTCACTATCCTGTGTTTTCACATTTTGTGGTTGAGTTTCGCGCTTTCTTTCTCGAGTTAGGGTGTTTATTTCTATGTTGCAGGGTGGAGTTTCTTCATTAGAGGGCTCTCTGTTTCCAGGCGCTAAGCCTCTCGCATTATGGGTCAGAATCGAAGAAAATCCAGACTCATTCCTCGCCATCGGAAATCCTCAATCTCGTTTATCACCTTCAAAACCTACCAATATTTTTTCATTGTCCGCACTCAGCATAGTCCGGAATTCTGGTCCGAATGATGATTTGCCGATCGCTAACAGAGCCTTAGGATATGAACTAGCTAGGCAAGCCAACCCGTTTTGCACCGGGACTTTGACCCCTAGGAACAAACACTAATTGGTATTCAACAAATGTTTTCAATACGTCCAAAGAGTGTCATTCGTAAGCTCTCGCCTTGGGGTGTTTCGTTGTGTATTCTCACCATTTACCTATTTTATAACCAACTGCGAGCCTCCTTGCACGAGCTGTATCCCACGGGCTACTTTCTTTAGCACGGTTTAAACCAAGGATGAGGGCCCTCATATACTGCACATAATATTATTTGCATGTTTGGAAACGCAGATTGACAACGTGGCTCTCTTGCACTGTAGTCACTCTGATGTCGTGTGTATCCACACGCCGTATCCATATCGACTCTTCTAGTACATGACCCATCAAAGTTCATTTCCGCATAGCTCATTTTCCGTTTCCTCATCATTCCCTTTCCTGCGTTGTGTACCGGTTTCTTCCATCGTGTTGCGTTATAAGGTGCGTATGCTAGGTTGTGGATTGTATCATGATATGCATGGATTTGCGAAGAGTTGACTAGCTTTGTTACTTTGCGTTCGTATCCGGTTCACTCGTAGCTTTCATTTCTAAGTCTCGCTTGTGGTTTTATACATCGTTTTCTTCGAGTCTCAGTAGCCATTATACTAAAATCCATGAGGCTCCGTGTCATTTTTTTGTATCTCTATTTTCTCAAAGAGCTTTGATTCTCCTGAGGATTGGTGCGGCTATAAAGGATGAAAGAATCCGGGTCCGTGTGTACGGAGCATAATGGTGTGTGTTTTCTGAGTTTCTCGCCACCGACCAAGAGCTTTCATTTGAGCCTCTCTATGTTGATCTTCTGAGTTGGTCGACATAGGGATAGTGGTTGCATGTGAGCCATCCATCTTCGCATCGTGCCTTGTAGCTTGGCTCCCCCATGATCTAGTTATAACGTGCCATACTTAGGTGGCACATCTCTGCCACCACCACATCCATGACCATACATTTAGCAGAGTCTGTTAGCAAAGGTCTGTCACGCACAAATATTTGATTAGGCAAAAGACACTTTACTCTACTAGAGTCGAATGAATACGACATCTTTATATGGTCGGGTTATCAATAGGCCTAGTCTCTCCATCACTACCTTATGGATTAGATTGTGTGATGCCCGCGAGTCATGCATGGCATTATGAAGGATCTTGTCATGAATGTTGAGGTCGAGCATAAGTGTGGAACTACCCCTTCGCGAAACTTTCTCAATGCTTTGGACCAAAAAAGAGGCAGGCTGATCATCACTCGGATTTACAATGTCATTGTTCTCACCTAAATTTAATGCTTTCAAAATTTGGCCTTTATATACATCTCCGAGTGGCCGACTCGTGAGAGTGATAAAGATTTTAATTTTTTGCGATCTCACTCTCTAGGTCGAAAGTGAGCGCGGCACTTTGCAATGTTCGGCTACTTGCTTTTGTTTGCCACTACCTTGGTCGCTGAATCGAGGTGTTGATTCTCAAGTTATGCACAGTGTTTGAGACTATTTTATCGAGAGCAAATAGGCGCTAATGTCGGTGTTGCAAAGTGCTGACTACCTTGTGCATCGTAGCCTTTGCTGTCCCTTTCCTTTGTTCTTTCCAACTCTCGCACGTTGATTTGTTACTTCTCACCGATTTGCGTTGAAAGTTTCTTCTCGGAGTCTTTTTCTTGATGGTTACCTCAGAGCTTTTGCTCGTCGTTTTCTAGGCTCTTCTCCTTGCTTCTCAAGTTCATATTTTTTCCCACGGCTCCGCATCATTGCATTTTCAAATCCTAATCACGTAATCCTCGGCTTTCCTAACCATTCTTCATCTCAACAGGAGGGAGAAAGCCTGATCTTCTTACGTGGAGATAGTTATTGATTGAATCCTCTTGTTTCAAACATGTTTATTATGTTCCCTTCGAGACTTCTTTCTGTGATCCCCTCATCTTCATCGCAGAAAATTCTCTTGAAATGGGAATAACTTGTTGATCTCGATTTCTCCTCTGTCTCGTTGGGAGTGTTATTGTTTCTTCTAAAGTTTTGGTTCTGGTTTTGAATTCTATTCCGGCTACTAACTATGACAACCATTTTTTCCATCATTTGGTATAGCTTGTCCAACATTTTTGGCTAGATGGTCATGATTTGGGTCGGACATGGAGGCTACATTATCCTCTTTATATGTTACCCTCTTCTCGCATCTCGCCTTGCTCTTTTCTCCATCGGATTTGCCTCTGTGTTCATTTGCTCCTTTACGCATGTCCTCCAATGCTATTGTATTCTCTTGTCCCTAAGTTCCATAGTGCCATGTCAGCATCAAAGCCTTTAGGGTATTTTTCTAGGGCCATGCCTTGAGGAGGTTTCATGAGGTGGGAGGGAGGGCATTGTACATGCCAAGTTAAATCTGGTTGTGTAATCATGGACACTCTCTCCTACGTTTCTTTTCGAGGGTCATGTGTCTCGCTAGGAGTTGGCGAGGATTTTCCCTAGCTTCCCATTTTTTATGAAAGTCCGATATAGATCCGGAAGGTCATTTATGCTACCCGGAGGTAGGCCCTTAAACCATTTCTTTACATCACCCCCTAAAGCTCTGGGAAAAGATTCTCTACTTGGCACGTATCATCATCTATTTTCCCGAGTAGTCAAAAGAATTCTTTCCATCTTATCTACATGTTGTTGGGATGTGATGGACTCTGACGATGGCGAAAGAAGTGTGGGATATTTGACTGATAATCATTTGGCAAGGGTACTTAGAGGTTGTCAGAGGTAAACCAAACGGTGCGTAACAGTCGCCATGATGATGTTTTCTATGAGGTAAAAGGTTGACTTGGACCGTGGTATTGTGGATGATAGGGATATTATGACCAACGAGAGAAGACTAATGACGCGCATCTGTGATCGACCGAGCCCCAAGTTTGTGTATCAAATGTATATCGGAGGCGAGAGAAGGAGGGGCTATGTCTATTCCCAATATGCTCTACCACTTTGTGGTGAACTAGGAAGCCTCGTGGTCGCGGCTAGTCTAAAATACTAAATTACCTAGTTCTAGGTAATGCTATTAGGTAGGTCTCGAGTCGAGTGTGAAAGTGTGATAGAGTCATACAAGATCTTCTAGAGCGGAGTTAGCTCTATGGATGTGGAAATCTGGAAATAGTTCATCTTTTAGGGTGTAGGAGCTCCTTTGAGGATACTCTCGTTGTCAACTATTTCGGTGGGTCTCGGGTTAGGGTAAACTCTTGTATGAATGGTTTACGGAAGCCGTAATGTTGTTTTCTAGCAAGCAGCTTAACCCTACTTGTTACTTCTACTATGGTTGATGTTGTTATGGAGGGCTTCGGTCTCTCGGTGGAGTCTAATGTGAAACCGAGACAATTAGCGAGCCTACCGGTCACGAGGAGTCTTTAAAACGTTTCTAATGAATATGGAGTCACTGTGTGGAATAGGTTTAGGATGTTTTTGGAGCGGAACACCTGTCCACTCGACGAGCTCTTATGAGATGTTCTATTTCGAGGATATCTTCCAAAAACATCAAACTCTCGTCTAGGAGATTGAGCTGGGAGGAGAATCTACTAGATATGTCACCTGCGAAAGAGTGTGAGATCCGGAGGAGCTGACACGGCTCCTTTCCCGGACTCTCTCGAGAGTATGGGGAAAACACAACAGTGATAGAGGTTGATGTGAGGATAGGATCGTTTAGCGCCAACCTAACCAAATATTGTAGGTTTTTGAATGCCTAATGATGTAGAAAGATGCGACACTTAGAACCTCAGCGAAGTCGCCATTATGTTGTTCCCATGGCCATGGCAAGGTTGGAAATACCAAAAGATGCAGAGACAAAATCGGAACCACTTTCGGGACCTCGGGATCTGGCCCTCTCGACCGCAGAGGGATCTCTCTGTATTAAATCAAAGGTGTACATGTCTTTTGAAGCTTGAATGTTAAGATGCTAGGCTAGTTATAGGCACAAGGTTTGTTTGTTTTTTGTTTGGTTTTGGTTTGGCGTGGTCATCGGGGAAGAAGGGTCTCAATGTGCAAGACCGAGGATGAGGAAGAGAGGATAAGGTAGAGGTGAATTATTCCAGCAAAAAGCATTCAAGACCATTTGGGCAATGGATTCAAGAAAAGGATTTTCTTACTACTCACGAGGGCGAGGCTCTCAATCAGCTGGTCATCTCAAACAAAGGATCTTCAAGATGATTTTGCGATGTGGAAAGGTAGGAGGGAGGAACACACACGTATTTAGAACACAAAGTTACGGCATCGGCCGGTCGCACAAGAATCCTAGTGGACGAGGATAACTCTAATCCCTAGTGTTCCTCCAAATCTTCCGCCTAAATCTATAGCAAGAAACATCTAGGCCCCGAATTCATTTAATTCATACATCGGAGAGTAGGAAATAAACATCCACTACACTTTGGTTAAACCAACTAAAAATCATTTCTCGTGAGCACACATCTCAGGAGAAACATCAATGGCAAGGAAAGCGAAAACATAGGGTACCTAACAAGGGTAAATCCTATGCCAATATTCTCGATGCAAGCCAGTAGAAACGACATGAAATGAATGTAAACACAAAGATAGGAAAACATCACCACCTCCTTCCGAGCATCAGATCCAAAGAAATGTGCTTGTCATATTAAATAGCAATACGCTGGACACAACATTTCCAATAGCTGACTCGTACGAGAAACATATCCTTCCAACCTATCTTACAATCCTTTACACAGAGATCTGTAGCCCAAAAGAAACTACTTGTAGTTCTCTAATAATTGATCAAGAACATTTTACAATGAGTTTCTTCATGAATTTAGACGCGTGAGAGCGAGAGGAGGTAGGTGAAGAACTAAATGTAGCATTAAAACCTGCGAAAAGAAAAGAGGTTCTGATCACTACTCAGCCATAAATCCTATGCATTAATCTACGGTGTTCTTTGGGTGAACGAATGCTTTCTTTCTTTTCCGACTTCAGATTACCTACGATGTGAGATACGATGTGCTACGGCGTAGTAGTGTGTAGTACTGCTGATTGCATAAACAAAAATAATAAAATGGGCTGCCATGCTTGTGAAACAAAATGCCACTGGGTATTTTCTTTGGATTGTGGTTACAAGGCGGAAAACTCCGGGAACATGGTAAATAATGGGCCCGATATGGGCGCTTTGTCCTTTGGAATACTCTGCTCGACGTGAAACCACTGAGTATGCACAGTTTCTGGATGCTTTTACCTTCTACATGATCCATGGGATCACCGATCCGGTGCTTTGCCTCCAAACCGCTAGGTATTAAGGCTCAAGACCTTCAATGTCGAATCGTTGAAATCCTCGTATCATTAGTTGTTGGATTTTCTCCACTCGCTCCATAAATGTCTCTGATCTACAAACATCGGGCTTTAATGGCACCGGATAGGTTTCTTGCGTAGAGATTGAACCGCATCACTGGGTAATATTTATGCCGCTGCTACCTTTTTCGGACACCTCCACAGCAGTATCAACAGCTCTTCCCAAATTCAACTCTTCTGCTATCAACGCGCCATTTACAACAATGATTCCTATGTCAGGCGCGTTTTTGTCCTCTGACAACGCAAAATACAAAAATTGTTAAGAAAAACATGCATGTAAATGGTTTCGGATGATATGGATGACTACGCAGGATGACGGTGGGACTATGGACGAAAGGCAAACACGCAGGAATGGTGGAGAAATGCTGCGATGGAAGTTGCTGGTGGAAAGCAAAGCAACGTAACATAAAAACCTTAAACTTGACCTTTTGAATGAACATATAAAATCGGGAGGGGCGGATGCATGCGGTGAGGCATGTAGTGTGGCCGCGAGCAGGACTGCTGATGGAGTGACGTCGAGCAGTGGGAAGACAAATACGCAGACACGTCACGATCCCAGGAGGATGATCGACGGCAGAAAAACAACGGAGAGGTGACTGAATGTGGACCTGTCGATCTCGTCACATCGCATCAACGTACGGAGATTAGCAGTAGGGCACGTCGAGACACGTAGTTGTCGCATGTGCATCTCGAGTTAATCCGTCATGCATCTTCGGCGAGCGATGATAGCCGTTGGACGGCCCACCCTAGATCGGACGGTCCGCGGCAATGTCGCTCGGGCATCCGTGTCCGGAACAATAATGCACGATGGATGGCGTGTTAACGTGCGAGGATGGTGGTTTTGGAGCAGCACAGACGCGTGTCATGCCAAAGGTATGGAATCGCCGGCCGATCGGTAAAGCCACCGCCGACCCCAGTAGCGGTGCGATGGGGAAACCCGGACTGGTTTTTGAACGGTCAAAGCGGGTGCGGTGGACCGCCCGGGACAAGCGATTCAGCACTGCCGGATACTGGCCACCACAAACGGTTGAAAACGCGCCTGATATGGATGAACTATGGACCGTTGATCTGGTGAATAAACAAACGACAGAGATGCGACTACGATCGGTGAACGGGTTGCACGGTGAAAGCTGTGGGGGCGGAAATCGCCATCCATTTTGTGAAGATCAACGACGCGGAACACAACAGAGGAATTTAACAAAAAAACAATCACATCGAAGTTTTCTACGTTGATTACAAAGGAATTAGTGTGCCGCTCCTGTTTTATCCGGTGCGATTAGCGCCTAAGGGCTTAAGCGCTCGATCCTCGCTACTGGGTATATGGGGAAATGGTTGTGCGCTGGCAAGAAAGGGGCTAAGCTTCACGATTATGAAGAAAATATGTTTTTGGCTCATTTTTAAAGCATTTTACAGGCTAGCCAAGGGCAAACGATAGGGGAATGAGGGAGGGATTTTGGGGAAGGTTTAGGAGAACAAGGGGAATTTAGAACAAAGGGAAATTTGACAAGAGGAAAAAGCAAAGTGGGACATTCTACGGAGGCACAAGGGGGACATGAAGCTCCCTTTTGAGCACAAATTTTGCGATCATAGAGGCTTTAAAATGGGAATCGTCGTGAAAGATTTCTCTATCATGTGCAAGGCACGAGGAGACTTCAAGAATGATGTGTCTCAGGGGAGATGCATTCATTAAAGGCTCATAAACAATATTGCCCCTTACTTTGCTTGTCAAAAAATTTATAGGGGGCTAACACCTTCTACAACCCTATAGAATATTTTCAAGACAAAGCGTAGGCTGACTCCGCAAAAGCGTCGTGCAGGTGTAGAAGGAAAATCACGGCGCCAATTCTTTCCTCGGGCCACTTTTGGAAGCCTTCCTGAACTATCGTAAACAACTATGATAATATTCCATTTATCAATGGGAATGGAATGTAAATACTCACACTAACATTAGCTTTATTTGGGGATGGAAAATCTTTGGAGGTGTCAAGAACATCATAGACCAAGTAGCCTTACCATTGGGCATGTAGTCCAAAAAAAAAGAAGAGAATTTTTGGCTTGAGGGGTCCTAACCTAGGTTCAGATTTAAGGTTTTCCAAAAACTATACTGCGGCCCTTTGGAAATGACATGCTTGCGCGAGCGCGAGGTCTCCACGATTGGTAGGTATGGGAGGGTGTTGGAACCAGGTTTCTGCACCCTAAGAGAAGGAGGGTTAATAGAGGTGGCATTGTTAAGATATATCAGATTTACACAGAGGAACTCTTATCACAGAACCTTTAACAATATACGTGCAGAATGTGAAGTTCATAAACCCATAGATAGCATTAAAAAATAAATATTACTAATCATATCTCAGTAACACCTTCGCATCCACGTGCACACCAATATTAATCGATAAACTAAATTGTTATAGGTCAATCTGGGCACCATTCCCAATGACCTAGTTAACTAGACATCACACCCAGAACCAATGAATAGGGTCTATCATCCCTTATCATTTCATTTGCTACATACCCTAAGACAAAGAACAAGGACAAATCATCTATGACTTCCATTGCAAGGTTTCCAAGATTTGAAGTTTATATTATAACACCTATGAGCTCACTGTTGGAGCAGGGTCTCCCAAAGGGCTTATGAATCATTTTTGTAATAATTTATGGTATTTTTGTAGGAGCTACAGGCGCTCTGGGTTGGGTCGAAGCCCCCAACGCATTGCAATGGCCGAGGATAGACTAAGAGTCCGCAGAGCACGGCTTTAGGACCATTAGATGCGTAGGCTAAATCACTATAAATAGATGAACCTGAGTCATAGGTAGGAATGAATAGAGATTGATGTGAAGTACGGCGTTAGATTTGTGGTAAGGTTTTTTGCTAGGACTCCTATTGCTGTGTGCATGGAGATCTATTCGGGCCGTGTGCAGGACCCCCGCTCGGTTGTGCGCGAGGTGGTAATTTGGGGGAATGTAAGAGGGATATTTGGGTAATAATATAGATGTGCGAAGTATTGTGGATGTTGATGTTATCTGGATCCTGATTCTCATTATGGTTAATTCGGATTTCAGAGTTATGTGATCATGTATCTGTTATGAAAGACTGTGGTACTCGTTTGTGTTTATGTTGTGAAACCGACTTCCAAAATATAGAAAAGAGATATCAATGCCTTAGAAATAGACCACTTCGAGGGGGTAACCTCCAAGTACATTACATGAATGAACAATTCTTGGATGATGCAAATTTACAAAAACCTCCTTTCTATATATAGGAGTCCATGCCACGATGTAATGCTAGCCGACCTAACAATAATAATTTAAGGGCACAAAAATAACAATACCTGGGGGATTACAAGGGTACAATATTAACAATAAGGGGGTTACACTAACAACAATAAGGGACTATACTAGTGATATAGGGACCTAGCATACCCTATCCTTCAAAAAAAGTGTTGTCCTCAACGCTGAGTAGCTCGAGGTGCTTACTGTATAAAATTCTCATCGTCCCATGTAGAATCTTTCAGATGGGTAAGTTCTTCCACTTGATGAGATACTGCGAAATTGATCGATTTTGTAGCTATCGAGTTCTTGTTTCCGTGACAACTTTAGGGTTCCAATATGACTTTTCCTTCCTCATCAAGTTACGGCAATATTTTTTGAACTGGAATATTTTCAAATATAACCTTCTCTTAAGCATGAAACATGGAAAATTGGATGCACTCGTGAAGAAGCGAAGCTCCAATTTGTATGCCATAGTACCAATCTTTTGCAACACCTTGTAAGGACCATAGTACTTTGGTGATAATTTATAATCCTTTCTTTAGCTTTCTTGAGGGACGTTTGTTTTCGCATGGTTGTATGCTCATAAAAATACCAAGTCTCCTACATCAAAACTTCTCTCTAGCGATGTTGATCTGCTTGTTGTTTCATTCGATTTTTGTGCCAAATTCGAAAGTTTGTCCTTTAAGAGTTGGAGAACTTCTTGTTGATGCTCGATGTGATCTGCTCATCGTTGAACCTTATAATTTTCTCTTAAAGATGATGTGATGGATGGTGGATGATATCCATAAAGTACCATAAATGGGGTCATTTTTTGCTACAGTATCGAAGGAAGTGTTGCACATCATTCGCCGAAAATGGAAGGTAACCACTTGACCCATTGTGTTTGTTTATCAAATACAAAACAATGAAGAAAATCCTTCCAAACATTTATTTACTATCTCGGTTTTGATCATTAGATGTGAGGACTGATAAGATGAGTTATTAGGCTAATTGATTACCCAAACAAGGAAAAATAACTCCATCCAAAGAAATTTCAGGGTAAAAATGGGATCTCCACGCTCCACAATAACCCTTGGGCTTTCCATGTAGCTTTTTGAATTGTGTCCATAAATGTAGTATTAACGTACTTTCTTTCTTTAAATGGATGAGATAATGCACAAAGTGTCATACTTGGTAATTCTATCAACTACCACAATGATGACACTCTTTCCTTCGGACTTAGGTAAACCTATGATAAAATCCATTGAAATCTCCTCCCAATGTTGACTTGGAATGGATAAAGGTTGTAGAAGACCCGAGGTCTTAACTGTCTCAACTTTATTCTCTGCTAAAACCAAACATTCGCCACAAACTTTTGAATATCGAGATTTAAGGCCATCCCATTCTTTCTACACCTATGGTAAGTTTTTTAAAAATCTCAGTGTCCTCCTAAAGGAAAAGTGTGCAATTCCAAAAGAATCATGCTTTTAGTTGGGAATTCTTCAGATATAAGCGATATGTTGTACCATAGGAATCATTTTTCCAACTAAATGTATCAGATGTACTAGGATCTTGCTACAAATTTTGAATGAGTGTCCACACTTCTTTCATCCTTCTTCCATTCATCTCTTGCTGCTCGGTTATCCAATCTAGTTGGATAATAGAAATGGCACAAAGCAATGCTTCCACCTCTTCATTCTTTCTGAGAGTGCATCTGCAACAACATTTAGCTTCCTTTTTTGTAGATTATTTCAAAGTCATAACCCAAACATCTTTTTGACCCATTTTTTCTCTTCTCTTCGAAGATAGTCTTTGTTCCAAAAAGTGTTTAAGACTATCATGATCAGCTTTTTACCTTGAAGTGTCTTCCCATTAGGTAAGTTCTCCATTTCTTTAGTGCATGCGGTATTGCTAACATTTCCTTCTCTTAAATAGGTTTCGTAAATACTTTCCTTTGATTGGACGACTTTCAAAAGCAATGGATCTTCCTTCTTGCATTAAAACCGCACCAATTCCATTTCCTGAGGCATCACATTCCATAGATAAAGGTTTTTGTGAAGTACGGCATAGCTAAGACTGTGATAGGCACATTGCCTCCTTTAAGATGTTCAAAGGCCTTAGTTAGCCGGAGTCCATGAAAATGCATCTTTCTTCAATAATGTTGTTAGAGGTGCTACTATTCTCCCATAATTCTTACCAAACTTGTGATAATACCCACATAACCCGAGAAATCCTCGCAACTACTTTATTGTTTTGGGGACTTTCCATTCCTTAATGGCTTTAATTTTGTTAGGGTCTACCTTAACACCCTCGTGAGATACAATATGACCCAAATATTCCACCTCTTGTACTCAAAAGAAACATTTGGATGTTTTTTCATATAATTGTTTCTCCTACAATAGTTTGACTCTATCAACATGTTGAACATGATCCTTCCAAGACCTGTTGTAGATTAGTATATCATCAAAAAATACTAACACAAATTTTCTAAGGAAGGGTTTTAAAATGGAATTCATCAACCCTTGAAATGTAGAAGGTGCATTGGTGAGGCCAAAAGGCATGATCAAAAATTAATTATGACCCTCATGAGTTAGAAATGTTGTTTTTGGAATATCTTCAGTCTTCATTCTAATTTGATGATATCCTGAACGAAGATCCAGCTTGGTAAAATAAATTTCCCCATGTAATTCATCCATTAATTCATCAATCACTGGAATAGGAAATTTATCTTTAATGGTGAGCTTATTGAGCTCTCATAATTGGGACACATGCGCCATGATCCATCCTTCTTGTGTACCAATACTACGAGAGTGGAGAAAGAACTTTGACTAGGTTGAATTATACCCGCCTCTAACATTTACGCAATCATACGTTCAATTTCGCTCTTTTTGGAAATAAGGATATCTATAAGGCACGATGTTTGGAGGAACACTTCTGGAATCAAATGAATAGCATGATCATGATAAAAAATAGGTGGGAGTCCTTTGGGAGTTTCAAAACACCTTGGAATGATTGTCCAAGACTTTTTGGAGATCCGCAAAAATAGATGATTTTGATGTAGGGAACTTCTAGTGAGCATAATTGTGCAATTATGCCTCATTTGTTTCTATTTAGAAGCTTTGTCATGACATTAGAGCTTATTATCTTTCTCGCTTCCCTACAATACCCCATAATTCGACTTCCTTTCCTTGAAAAAAATTTCAAGAAAAGTTCTTGAAAATTAAAAGCTACCGTCCCCAAAGATTGTAACCATTGTACTCCTACTACAACATCAGCACCTCCCATAGGAATGGAAAGAATTGGACTATTCAATACATATTCCCCCATGGTTATCTTGATATTATGGAATTTTCAGAGAAATTTATAGTTCCTCCATTTGCAACCATCACTTGACATTACGGTGTCAGGGTATAGGAAACAATTCAATTCCTTGGCTACCTTACAATGAATAAAATTATGGGTACTACTGAATCAATCAACACTATCACCTTTTTCTTCTTGATATGTCCTTCGTATCTTGAGAGTTTGAGAGTGGTAATTCCTACCAATTCATTACACGATATGGTTAGACTTCATTTCTTCCTCTTCTAGGGTTGGTTCTCTGGTGTATATCCTCTTCTTCTTCATTTTCTTTCTTCCTCTTCACAATCTATGTAAAATAATTTATTCTCGGCACACTTATGACCTTTAGTGTATTTGCTATCACAACTATAGCAAATCCCTTTTCTCTTTTTTCTTCCAATTGTTGTCGTGTCAAACTTGTAGAAGTTGTGAAATCTAGGAGTAGAAACACTTCCCTCTTTATAGAATGGTGCAGTGGACTTCCTTGTCGCTACAATTTTACATTCAATTTTTCTTGCCAACTCCAATGCCTTCCTCCAATAAATCAGGTTCCAAAACGCAAACTTATTGTTGGATGTTATCCTTTAAAGTATCTATGAAGAAATAAATTTGTGTTCCTCTGGAATATCAATTACCCTTTATATTCAATTTTGGAAGTCCTCAATGTGCTCCCCCACTAAACCCTTTTGTTTGAGATTTATCAATTGGCTAAAGAAGGTGTTTCTCTTTGTATCCTCATAATGTGCTATTATTTCCTCAGTAAAAATTGACCAAGTGACAATTTTTTACGGGAGAAAAGCCATCGATACCATACAAATGTATTTTTGTTCTAAATGTAAAGTTGCAATGTGTACCTTTTTGTGTGTTTTGCACATTATTGAGATCAAAATATTGCTCCATCTGTAGTATCCATGTTGCGAGGATCATTTCCATCAAAACTTTCTCATATCCATTTTCTTTGGAATATGGTGGTTCTTCCCTCTGATATTAGAGTTTATGAAATCACGATTAGCATTTATTTTGTTCTCATCATGAGTTTCCTCTACTATCTTTTCACCATTAGGAAACATTTATTGTATCAAACTTTTCGTCAAACCTCTCTGTCTGATTTTAGATCATTCTTCATGTTTTCTTCTATCTTGAAGCTTCCATGTCATATCCATCTTAGACTCCATTCCATGACCTTCCATTCCCATCCATATTATCTTCCATTCACATTCTTCAAACCATCCATCTTAGATTCCATGCCCTTTCTTCAAAACTTCCATGTCATTTTTTTGTTGCTCTTTGCGAGAGCGAAATTTGTTTGCACTCTCTTGTAATTCTTTGATATGTCATGTTGTCATTCTTCGTCTTCATGAGTTTCATAGCAGAGCCTTCTAAAGGCTTAATGGGTGTTGCATTATTTTTAGAGGCCATTTGAGAGCCAATGCTGATATCTATTCTATAATATGCCCTTGGAACTCGAATTCAACTTGATTCTTCAAACAAGACTTAGTGCGATTCGGATACACACACTTTTTACTTGCTTTTGAGTGGGAGCTCGATATTGAAATTGACTTATGTCTATAATTTACGGATCCTCAATTTCTGAAATTCGAGCCCTGTAGTAGTCCTCTCAAAGTTTCTTTCCAATTCCATAGGTCCGACTTGATTTGGATTCTTCAAGGAAAGAATTGTCTCATATCTCCCACAATGACCTAATTATGGACCGGTTTCGTCAGAGCGAACTTGTATGCGACTTGCTACGATGTCTTTTTGTTTTCTCTTTTATCTCTGCAATTTATAGACGGTAGACTACGGTACCATGTAATTCTAGCCACTTTTTACTTAGAATTCTGCAATCCGATGATCAAAGAGAGAGATGACACTTTTCCTTAGGATCACCTCTTTGAGATGGGGTCGGCATGCGAAAAGACCTAACTTCCACAAATCATATCTCCAAAAATGTTGTGAACCAAGCTGCGAAATTTTTGCGATGATGTTTCCTCGGATTTCACGCTTCATGCTATAAAAATTTCAAACTTATGAACTTTCGTATAAAAAATGTTTATTAGCGAAAATTGACGATGAAATTTTTAAAGTGAAATTTAGGAGACTACAAAAATACCTAACTTTCATGTAAGATCATATCTCCAAAAAATATTGTGAGACTAAGTTTTAAAATGAGGATGTTCCCTCGCGGATTTTTATCATCGCACTATAAAAATTTCATCTTCTAAACCTTCGTAGATTACTCAGCGAAAATTCCAACGATGACCTATTTGGAGCAATGAAACCCTAGAATCCCAAGCTCGACACCAAATGTTGGGGAAACCAGACTCTCCAAAATATTGAAGAAAAAGAAGATATAAAATTCCTTTATAAATAAGACACTTTCCTGAGGGGCAACCTCCAACAAATTACATGATATGAACGAATACCTGGATGATTCCAAATTCTAAAAACTTATTTTTCATATATATAGGAGTCCATGGAGGCCACGATGCACTCTAGCTCGACCTAACAATAATAATTTAAGGGCACAACAATACAAATATGGGGGTTACAAGGGTACACACAATAACAATGCGTTACACTTAACAACATAAGGGACTATACTAGTAATATAGACCTAACGGTTTATGGTAAATGTATTTGTGATTTGTTAATTTGCTACGAAGATGCATGTCATGATTATACGCTGACAGTCGTACCCACATGGATGTGAGCCTATTAATTAGATCTGACGGTAATTTATTCGGTTATTTATTGAAAACTCCTATGAATGACCTCGCGGCTAGGTATAGATCTCAATAGTTGTGGACCGATTAACTTACCTCGCTCTCTCCTAGGGTGCACAAACCCTCGGTTCCGGCACCCTCCCATATATTGCTTCAAGTGAGAATTTGGCCTACGCGACGTGTCACTGCCGAAAGGGCTTCAGTAGTTCACTAGGGGTTTGTTGGAAAACCTGGACCGCCTAAACTTTAGTCGAGACCCCTCTGCACGCCAAAGTGATCTCCATTTCCAGGACGAGCATGAGAGAGATGATCGGTAATGCGCAAGGCTATATTGGAAACTCGTAGAAAGAAAAATAAATTTGATGAATAGTTTGAACAAAATTCGTTGTGGAATTCACAGGTAGAAAGAAAATCACAATAAGAAGTCGAACACACAAGAGTGGAAGAACAAGTAGCTATTTTCATAGCTATCAATGAGATCTTATTTTGGTGTACAGTGCGATTGAGCTTCCGTGGAGTGGTTCGCAGAGGCTGGCTGCTATTTAGAAGTGTTGGAAGACGGCGGGTGCTACCTGCGTTGGACCCCAAAATGGATCCCGCAGCTGAAAAACACGGACAACACCATTACTCTCACACGGTAGATCACGCAGGTGGATAGTGTGATAAGAGGATTTGTGACATAATTTTGTCGGTCAATCAGTTGTATCCCACTCGGAAGTGGAGCCGAGGTTCTTCAAGGGTTTAAAGTAAGTTTTTGAAAACTTTTCCATTACTCGATTAAGATATTTTTGTGCAAAAAAATAATCTTGTGTAGCCATATGGAGTGAATGAGCTCCGACCGGAGCGAGGGCACAATGTGCGACGGTAATTACTATAGAAAATAACCAAGAAGACCGAACTATCTCACGAGTCTAGTAGAATTCCTATGCTACATGGCCACTCACGCCCGAACTGCCTCACAAACCCTCATAGGGGTAAAAACTCACCTCCACCCCCACCGAAAGACGATATGGTTGCGCACATGGAGAGCTACCTACCATCAAAGGCATGAGTGATGAGGAAATGGATCAGGCGTTGGTTTGTCATCGGATACGGTATGGACTCATTACGTGAGCATAGATGCTGATGTCTGATGAAGTGGGCGCTAATTATTCACTTGCTTTTTGGAAGCCGAGACTTTGTGGACTAGCACAGGTGTGGACAGTGTCGACCAACATGCGAATGCAACTATCGAGGAGCCTGAAGACATGCGTTAAAATAGTAGTTCAAGAAACCTAAGTCCTACTCTCGGATGGTAAATTATTTGAAGGGATTTCAAGCAAGGACCATCTCGGGCCTATGTGGGAAGTAGATCAATGATTAAAGAAAATGATGAGAGAGAAAGGAGGATTCCGCATGATGATAGGAAAAACACGGAATGGTTCATTGTTATGTTGTTTCCCCACTCGCGTGTACCTATGGGTCATCAAGCCACTGGAAACATCGGAGAAGGGCTTCGAGGTTGCCATGAGCGGAAAGTCAGAGCCAAGAGATGATACCTAGTTAGGTGCACAACAGATACAAAGGTCGACCTAGAAGCAGTGCACATGGAGATCCAAAACCTACGCAAGGAGAAAGCGAGGGACGGAAGGCTAGGCAAAGATGGTGCATACAATGCGTGAATGGCCACACCAAAGACATTTCTTGCTGACTTGTAAGACTACACACGAGGTCGAGGGACCCAGCCCGTTGCACCCTAGAAGCTGCTTTGGACCAAGTGGGCCGGCGCTATGCTTGCGATGACTGTCGTGGTGTCGAGTACAGCATGATACCAACCGCTACCCTCACCTTCTAAGGCATATATCCCATAAGTAACAATAGTGGTGTAGGTTTTGTGGGGTATGGAGGACACATGAAAGAAACAGAACTACGAAACGTATGATCCGATGATCGCACCAAGGAAATCTATATAGGGTACGCCGGACCTCATCAACTAGATCCCCTTCAGTGTATAAGAGGATCCATGGCCAAGAGCCAGGGAGGGGGACGAGAGAGCGCGTGTGCGAGGCGAATTAATATGCTACACTTTTGGGGAAATAGGACACTTTGACGAGGGGACCGCACGAGTCCACCTGAGCACCTGCCAGCATATTCTGCGAGACACTGGACCATGTGATCAAGGACTGCTCGGGACTGATGGCCAAGGCAATAACGAGAAAAGCACAGACTCCGACACACTGTGATACAATGGCGAGAATATTTCAAACCTCGCAAAGAGGGAACCGAGCACTACGTAATAACATCGTCAACGAAGATGGCCAACGCGGAGGATCGGTGGGAAAAGGCTGAGACCGACGCCTCCCGATTCGTAAAGTAGCTACTGAAATTGGAAGGTGCTGAGCTTAAAGAAGGAGAATGAGACCTCTGTCACGCGGTAAGACTATGCTTAAAAGGGAAAACATGGGCTCCAAAAAGTGGAATCGAGGATGAGTTCAAACCAGGCTCTTATAGGTGCAGCATGAAGCTACTACGCAACCGGTAGGCTATAGAAAACCCTCCAAGCCCTCACTGCGACGATTGCACTGGGCGAGAATCAAACCCGGTCATACAGACTTAAGGATGTGCGCAAACCTTTATGAGAGAAAAGAAGACGCACGATGCCGAGAGATGTGATTAACTACTGCGGATTAAAGATTATGAAATGGACCGGGTAATTCTATACCTAGGATCGGTCACGCGCAATGTCCTACCTAAATAGACTTGGAAACAAATGGGAGAACCTAAATTAGAATGGTATACTATCTAGTTGTGCATGGCTAATAAAACAAAAGATCATCGCCGTTATTCACCGCATTTTTCACTTGTTTTGATGACTATATGCCTTGTCAAGGTTTTTCTAGAAACCAATTTCGAGCAGTCAATTTGTCCTCTAGAAAACCCCTCAGAGATTTTTTTTTTTATCTTTTTCATCTCTTGCAGACTGTGTTAGAAGTGGTCATCAAGTTTTAGTCTTGATAAAACTCCCCTGTCCATAACTGTCATAGGCCTTGTATCTCTGAACATTCAAAATCCCCTATTTTCACATAGCTAATTGTCAAGCATAGGACAAAGTTATCTCCTCCCCTCTCACTATTTAAATTCCCATATGATGACCTGACTATGCCCAAGAATTCCTTCAGAAATTATGAAAAACTGTCTAGGTTTAGGTGATGGTGTTTATTGTAAGTATCTTGAGAAGAATATCTCTAGTCAAAAACCTTGTTTTTTAATATCAGTCAGCCATCCTCTCTTCTTATCTGGCAAAACAAAACCCTTGTTTACCCCTAGGTCATACACCATCAAAATGGTCGTTGTGTTTTGTTTCAGCAAAGCTTATAAGGTTCAAATTCAGGAAGAAACAAAGTAAGAAGGTCTTATGTCCGAAGAAATTAATCAAGTGAAATTTTCAAGCATTATCATCATGATACCTCAGAAAAGGTCTCCAATGGTCAAAGACATTTTATCAATGCATCTCTGCAGGGGTGCTAGGATAGATGGCATTAAGCAGTTATGAATAAAGGGAAACTTCAAGGAAAAGCTTCAAAGCAAGAGAAGTTGACTATTTGAAGACTAAAGGAAATACAGGTTTAAGAAGAAGAAAGCTAACAAGATTCATCCTTGCAAAATAAAAAACACCAAGAAGGTCAAAGAATTATTCATCCTGGCAAAAGAAGTACAAAGGTGTGTTAGTTTTCTGGCAAATTACTTCCACCAGTTTAGGCATCAAAGTGAAAAGCATAAAAAGGGAACAACTGCCTTTTTATATCCCTATAGCCTAGACTCTAAACCATCAAAGACACTGTCATCACAAAGGAAGCTAAAGCTAGTACAAAAGAGAGTTAACCTAAGAGACACAAAGGAGATATGTTGGAGTTTGAAATATCTTACCTGTTCACTATCTCCACAGTAAATTTCTACAAGAAGCTTGTCTCATACAGATTGATAAAGGATAAACCATTTGAATTTATTCCTTCAATGATGATACGTAGATGGAAATCACTTGATTTTATGAAATGCCTCCTTCAATGATAAGCAGATGGCAATCACTTGTTTTTATGAGGCGTCTCCTTCAATGATGATAAGCAAAGGGTATAAACAGTTCTGTTTATATTACCTCCTTCAGTGATAAGTAGACACAGGGCACAAGGTTTAGTTTTCAAGAGAGGCTTCATTCAAATCATAAGCAGAGATCCTAAGCAGTTGTGCTTTCATTGCCTCCTTCAATCATAAGTAGAGGGCAAAGACATAGTTTTAAACAAGCCTCCTTCAATGAAAAGCAAAGGGAAAAGACTGCTTTAAAGGGCCTCCTTCATTTGAAAAACAAAGAGGAAAAAGTTTATAGGAACTACCTTAAAAAGCCAAAGAAAGTGGCACCTCATTCATACATAAGCAAAGGGTACCCACAGTTTGTAAAAGGGCCTCTTTCATAAACAAGCAGAGGGCATAGATTTGTTTTTATGAGGTACCCCTCTAGAGAAAGGTAGAGGGCACATTTTATAAGTTGAAACAGGGGAGGTTTTCCTTTACACAAAAACTGAAAACTTTTTTTTGATGTTTGCAAAACGTTTTTTAAATAAAACACTGTAACACATGTTTCCAGCTTTTCATCATATAGGGTAAATGAGAAAAAGAGGAAAATTTTTAATGAAACTACTTTGAAAAAGCCAAAAGGACGACTATATGCCATAAAAGCATTTCAAAAGGCACAAAATCTCTCAACGAGAAAATCTTATCCTCATTTTATTGATTGGAAAACAGAGGGGGTTTTTCTGGTCCCTTGGCAAACACTCCATGCACATTTTCCAGGATGCGACGCGCCTGTGCCTGAGCGCTACGCGCCTATAGCAACTCACCGAAGAAAAATACAAAGGGCGTGATGCGCATGTACACTGGTGCAACGCGTTTCAACGCCTGCCGTTCGGGGCCTTTTTTCCGCCCGGCGCCCACAAATGCTCGGCGTGCAAACCTCGGCTCTAAACCCGCTTTTTTTGAACTGCTATTTTTTCTCGTGTAGCCTTTTGCAGACGCTACGCTCCTTAGCGTAAAAGCGTAGCACCTCGCCCATTTATTGAAAAAAGGCCAAAAACTACCGCATTTTAAAGTACATGCCACCACAACAAAGAAGTTTTTGAGGTATTTTACATGTTTTTACCCCGCATTCTAATTAAAAAAATTTTGTTTTTGAAAGATAAATTAGAGTTCAAGGAAATTTGAAGAAAAAGTGTTTATTATGTTTGAAAGGTTGTTTATTTGAAATTTGGGGAGAGACAGTAAGGTCAAAATGCTTCCAAAGAAAAGGGTTAAAAAGGGAGGTCAACATAACAGATTAGAGCCCACCACTATTCGAGAAATCATTGCCTCTCCCTCAGTCTTGTCCTTCTTTCAAGAGGTAGGCTGCTTTGATTTTTGCAGTAGAATACCAGAGGTCACTAGCCACCCTTATTTAACTGAGTTGTTTGCCCTGAGATTGGATGGAAAGCAAGTTCAGATAGCAAGTCTAGATTTTGAACTCACTCCTAGAGCTATTTCTAAAGCAACCAAAATTCCTTACATAGGAGAGGAGTGGTTCAAACAATCATACCTTGACCTCAACCACTATCAGCCTTTTCTAAAGCCAAATCATCAAGATGCATGCAGCTCCATTTTTCCTTTTTCACACTTGTTGGATGACTATGCAGTCCTCATGAAGATAATCATGAAGTTTTTCACTTATGAAGGTAGATTCTCCAGAGTATATTCCTATCACATCAGACTCCTTATGCATTTCATAAAAGCTAAGTTGCTAAACCTACCCTTTTTCCTGTGCAAAAGTATAGAAAAGATGTTTTCCATTGTTAGAAAGAAGCCTCCAACTCAGCAGAAAGCAAGTTTATTCCATCACTCTCTCATTAACATCATTATCCTTCACCAGCTGAAACAAAAGGGCATCCCTTGGGAAACTTTCATCTCTCACCCTAATTTCACTTCTGCATCTTCTATGCCACTAAAAATCAGGCCATTTTCATCTCGAGACCCTCCTCATGTTCATTCCTTGCCCTCCACACCCTATGTTTCCTCTTCTTCTCATGAGTCTACTCCCCAACAAAAAAAATCCTCCACAGATGACAGTGAGAAAGAAGAATATAGCAAAAGCAAAGAACAAGGAAGTTTTGGTGAAAAAGAACAAGAAAGTGATGAAAGCAGCAGTAGAGGGGAAGAAAAGCATGATGAGGTAGGCAGTCCACAAGGGGAAAGTGAAAACAGTGATAATAGTAAGGACAGTGAAGGAGGCGTCGATCAACATCACAAAGATCATGAAAGAAGCCCTCAAGAGGAAGGTGAGAGCACTAATGATGATAAAGGTAGCTCACAAAGGGATGGAAAAGGCACAGATGGTGAAAGTGGCAGCCCACAGAGAGACAGTGAAGATAGTAAAGAAGAAGGCAGCCCACAGCAAGAAAATGAAAACAGTGATCATGATGAAAGTAGCAGTAGAGGGAAAGGAAAGCATGATGAAGCAAGCAACCCTCAAGAGGAAGGTGAAAGCACTAATGATGATAAAGACAACCCACTGAGATATAGTGAAGATAGTAAAGAAGAAGGCAACCCACAACAAGAAAATGAAAACAGTGATCATGATGAAGGCAATCCACATCAGGGAAACATTGAGAACAATGAAAATGATGGAAGCAGTCACAGCAAAGAGGGAAGTAATAAAAATAGTCATGACAACAAGAAGATAGATGAAGGCAGAAATAGTTTTGGAAAGGAAAAAACAACAGACCTAGACATCTCCCACCAAACAGAAAAAGAGCATGATCTTTCTGAGTTTACTCCTGATGATGAGTTCATTACAAATATCAAATTTAATGAACAAGGAATTTCCCCACAACAAAGTAACCAAGAAGTGCAAACAGAGAATGTTTTTGGAGAAAAGGACAGCCCTGAGGCTGTAGGAGACCAAACTAAACAAGCGCAGGTATTAACTCCTCCTCTCACTCATCATCAGCAAAGTCAAGAGCATGTGTTTACTGCCTCTCCAAGGCAAGGGGCCATGCTTCCTTCATCAAAAGTAGCAAAAGCTAAAAACACCAAAACAACAAGGAAGAAAACCACTCAAGCAGTGACTAGCAATATCACTAGGGCACTAAGGAGTAGAGGCAAATTGCCAAAGAAAAACAATGTAGAATTGCCCAAGAAAACCAGAGGAAAGAAAATCATTAAAGGCAAGGGAAAAGAGAAGATTGAACAACAAGAGGGCAGCCATGAGCATGAAATGGAATTTGACATAATACAAATAGATAGTGATGCTGAAGATGATGAGGCCAGTATTCTTAGATTTCTTTTGCAAAATTGGGAGGCTCATATTAAAGACCTAGAAAGGTCAAAGAACATTATCCACTTTTTGCAAACGCAAAATAATCAAATGAGTGGACAAATGACAATCTATGAGGCCCGGGCACTTAAATACAGAAGGGAATCTCAAAAGTCACAAGTGAGGCTAGAATAATACATGGGTGAGCATGTGGAAGATGATGAAGAAGAAGGGCCAGCAAGAAAGAGACCTAAGACCATGGGTCTTAGAAGAGAATTGCAAAAGCAGAAAGAAGAGGAATCAACTCGTGCACAATAGTAACCTGTTACAGAGCTTTTTGCCAAAGAAATTGAGAATAATAAAGAGTCTTGGCTTGAGAGGGAAAATTAGCATTTGGAAACCAAATTGGAAAAAACTAACAAGGATTTGGGCCTACAAAGGAGAATGACCGAGCACTATAAGAAGTTGAATCAGTTTGCCCGAAGGAAACTCAAAGCTGCACAAAGGAGGCGCTTGGCAGAAAAACGTGGAAAAAGCCTATCCCAGCTTTGAATTCTTGCTCAAGCTTCATTACATGTTTCTAAAAACCCTTAAGGGGTTTACTCACCAAATTTGGGCATTTTTGGACACATTCTTGTTTTTTGTGAATTTTAGGCCTAAAAGCGGTGCCTTAACTTTTTCTCGGAGCATCCTCAGCTGAAGAAAAATATATTTTTGGATTCCTTGACATCAAAGGAACATGCTCAAAAATTTTCAGATCAAATGAAGTTTTTTTGGTCCCTCAAAAAGGCCAAAAACAACCATTTTTTACCTTTCTGCCCCTAATATTAGCAGGTGCTACACTCCTTGGTTTTTTCACTGTTTCTACTTTTTGACTAATTTCCATGCATCAGTTTATAAAAAATGAAGTATTTTTGGAAATTAGACATCTGTAGCTTTCCAACGAGCCCTCACAGGACTCATTTTGACATCGGGAAGTCCGCCAAATCTACACTGCAAAACAAACTTTTTTTTGGTGCTACGCTCGTGTAGATTTTGCTGAAAAGCAGTTTTATGAGTGATAACTGGGCCAAATGTGCGTTAAGCAAGTTTTTATTATGTGTAAGGCCTTGAAAGTGATTCTTTTTTTATATTTTGGTCCAAAAAGATATTTTTGAAGGATATTTTTTGCCTTGGACTTTGTTAAGCCTCAAGGACAGTTTTAAATATTTGTTTTTGGCCAATGGCCTTCTAGTTTCTCTAGGTCGTTTTCCTCCTCTTTGGCTTATATAAACCAAGAGTATTCATTGTAACAAAGAGGAAAAACTTGATATATTGATAGAAATACACAACATTATGAGCTTGGAAGAAATACTTGTTTTATGAAGTGGATGATGTCTTGCTTAGCTTGATGGTGGAAAAGCATTGTGTGCAAGATTCCATGGCTTGGTGAATGGTGATGTTTCTTTTATTTGTTTATGTTTTCTTGTTTTCATTGATGTTCCATACTTCTTGTTTGTTGTAGATCAGAAAAGTATATGTTGAGACATGCTTATAGAAACACCTCAAACATCCTGCATGTTACAGCTTTGATGTTTTCCTCTTCTTGATCATTTCTAAAGGATTCTTAACTGCCCCTTAGGTCCATCAAGAAATTTTTATTTGTTTCATTTATGGTCATTATGTTTTGCTATCTTGTATGATTTAAGGTACGCCCTGCTTACTTATAGTTTCTCAAAACTCCATTTCTGAAATCTTTTCTATGAAATATTGGTTGTTTTAGTTAAGTCAAAGAGGTCTCGTTCGATCTTGCCCTTTGTCCATGCTTACAAACTTATTTCAGAGTTCCCGATAGCTCAAAATATATTGCTTAGGAGTTCCCTCTCTATATATTGAGTTTTTTTTTTATCTTATTTGTTTTCCCAACAGCTAAAGGTGATTTTCCAGGGTTAGGAGTTCTTATGCTTCTATTTATCGCCAGATTGTTTATCTTTCATATGCATCAGTTTGAGTTTTATTCATAGAGATTTATGGTTTGCCCTACCTCATGAATACCTGCTTTAAAACTATATATGTTTAAGAGCTCTTTGTCTTTCACAAACTTAATGTTCATTTCACTTCACTTTCACCCAAAGAATCCATTTACCTTGACTAAATCAGCCCTATAGTATACCTTGTCCATCATTTAGACAGCCTTGACTTTATCTGACCCCATAGCCCTGTTGATTTGATGAACTCTGTTTCTATTTTTCCTTTTTGATCAGTTTACCTCAAAAAACCCAAAACAAACCAAAATATACTTAACAGCTAGCCTAAAATCAAACATACAAAGCGAACATGTTCACATCCTTCACATAATAGAGAGAGCCCTCTCTGAGTCCAGGAGGGCTAGGTCCTAGGACTCCAAAGATTGGGCTGATGTTACCCTGTCATTTGGTTTACCAATCTGCCAAATTACGGGACACTAACATAATGGCGATCACGGTGGGACATTTCTGAGTTCATATTAATATGAATATCTTTCAAGACTCACAGAAAACCCCTGTCGAACTGATCATGTTATCCTATTGATCCATCCCACCGTTTTCTAACATAATGGTGATCACGGTGGGACATTTTTGAGTTCATATTAATCTGAATATCTTTCAAGACTCATGGAAAATCCCTGTCGAACTGAGCATGCTATCCTATTGATCCATCCCACCGCTCTCTAACATAATGGCGATCACGGTGGGACATTGAGTCAAAACATCCTAGGTATCCCTTAGGAACTCTCAAAATCTCAGTCAAAATTAGAAGACTAAAGTATTGTCAAAAAGAGTAGAATTTGGATTTTTTCACCATTCTCGCAAAATTATGACTCAGCTATCTCACAAACCCTAGGGCTACATATAAGAAACTCATAAAAACCCCAAAACATCCTTAGATTGGTTTTTTGTCAGTATTGGTGGTGGACCATACACATATACCCTCAAAACAACTAAAAACATCCACCTGGCAACTCCACTAGCCTCCAATAGGCCTATCACTCCACTAGTCCTTATAAAATCTCCTAGGAATGCATTGAGCAATCCCAATCATGCTGATGGTGGATAGCAAAGTTCAAATCTTCCACCTGGCGACTCCACAACCCTCAATAGACCAAAAGAATCCACTGGTAGAGAACTCTAAACTGGTTGAAAAGACACAGTGACACTTTCTGATTAACAAAGATGGATCCAAGGATACAAAGGAGATATGCTTCAATGAACAGAGATCACATCCCTGGATTCCCACACAAAATGCCTCAAATAGATTGGATGAAAAACCTGCCTATTTTTCAAGATGAAAACTTTGATGACCCCATGTTACATCTCATCAAGTTTCATATACATATATGGAGGTTAAAATTTGAATGGCATGAAGACTGTCTTATGAAAATTTTCATGGCAACATTAAAAGGTAAGGCAAGAAATTGGTATGAATGGTTAGAACCTGGCATCTTGTTTTCTTTAAAGGATTTCCACAAGGTATTTTACAAACACTATATAGGGTATTGTCCATCTCTATCCTTAGCTGAAAATTGTTGTGATCAATCTGAAGATCTCATACAACACCTTGTTAGCATTGATGAAGATTTGGGAAATTGGCATCATGAAGATCTGTTAGAGGAGATCCATACATTTCTTACCCAAAATAGCCATCAAGATGGCCAAGAAGAGTTGATCAAGGATGAAATCCATCAAAAAATAAGAGAGGATCCACAAGATCTCTTTGAAAAGGTTGAAACAAATAACAATCCATCTGCCCCTTTTTGTAAAATACAAGAGGACATTCAACCACAAGATCAACCTCCACAAAAAATGGAAAACAATTGCTGCCCAATCCAAAGAAAACAGAAAATGCCTCCTCCTTTAACTGAAAAATAAATGGATCAGATGTTATCCACTACTGCCTTACCTACTAAAGAAAATACTCATAAAGAAACAAAGGAACATATTATTGCAAAACCTCCTCAAGAAAACATTCAACCCTATGAACAGTCACAAATGGAAGAAAAAACAAAACCTTTAGGATCTCTGCCTTTGTGCTTTGATTCATTTCAGATTATACAAGCAAATTGGCCTCCTGAGAATCTATCAGAGGTAACTCATGAATCCCATGCTTATTGTCCTGAACATCAAGAATAGTTGGTTGAGGATGAAATCAAATCTAAAATGGAATAAAAATCAAAACCTTTAGGATCTCTACCTTTGTGCTTTAATTCATTTCAGATTATACAAGCAAATTGGCCTCCTGAGAATCTATCAGAGGCAACTCATGAATCCCATGCTAATTGTCCCAAACATCAAGAAGAGTTGGTTGAGGATGAAATCAAATATGAAATGGAAGAAAAATCAAAACCTTTAGGATCTCTACCTTTGTGCTTTGATTCTTTTCAAACTATACAAGCAAATTGGCCTCCTGAGAATCTATCAGAGGCAACTCATGAATCCCATGCTCATTTTCCTGAACATCAAGAAGAGTTGGTTGAGGATGAAACCAATCAAGAAATGAAAGAGAACCCACAGGATCTCTCTAAAGGCACAAGCGATGATTCATCATCTCTCTTAGGTAAGGCCCAAAAATACATTCATCCTCTAAATCAGCTTTCCCAAGAGAAAGAGGATTATTGTAGTTATATCCAAAGAAAGATAAAAATGCCTCCCTTTTTAACTGAAGAGGATATAGATCAACTCATAAACATACAATCAGCCTCTAATTATTTTCCTCCTGATCTTAACTATCACATAGCAAAAAATGCATTTATAGATCAATTCAAAGATAAACAATCTGATAGTCCAATATGTATGGTTGGTGACATTAATTATATTGATGATTCTCCAAAGTTTGATCAATATGTTGATAATGATGATGCTTTCCAAATAGAAGCTAATCTTGTAGAGTATTCAGCACTTGGTTTTTGGGAGGAAGCTCAATTTCATCAACTTGAGAAAGGTAAACAACCAATGCATAGCAGCTATGACAGTGATGAAGAGAGCTTAGAAAATTTCGAAGCAAATGAAGGCTTGAAAATTGATGATCACAATAAAGTTACTACTCTTCTTTCTCGAGAAGATTTGTTGCCAAAGAGTATCCCTACTCATCAACATGATGACCTTCACACAGTTTTTAGTCCACTTAATCGGAACACATCATCTTGGAAAGAGGACTACACTGCAATATATGATGAGTCTAACAGTTCAAGTGATCATGAGCAAGGGGAAGAGTTTCTTTCCCAAGAGAGTCCCAAACATAGCGAAGTGAAAGGAGTAGTCTTGAATGGAGATTATGTCTCAAAACCTATAGATCGGGTATTATTCCAAGATCCATTTGTTGTTTTCCTTGAGAAATATGAGGGAGGAGTGTGTTCTACCATGAACATTTTGTTGCAAAGTGTGAGAAAAAACTTAAGCACTACTATCTGAAAACAAGTGAGGTGGAGGTGGCCTTTTGATTTATTCAGCATCATCAAAGAGCTAAACCAAGATCAACCATGCAATCATCTACTTGACTGGTTATATTGGAAAGAAGAGTTCACCAAATAAATGTCTATCATATATAGGTTAGATTAGAATAGATAGGCATGAAAAATATTCTCAGCCCCATGAGCATCTTTATTTCAGTTTGTTTTGAGAAAAAAAAAGAAAACACAAAAACATCAATAAAAGTAGAAAAAGAGGGCAGATTCTAAAGAAACGGTATAGCCCCATACCTAAAAAATAGTCATGCTAAAAGTGCGCAAGTATAAATGCCATTTCTAGTGCTCAAAAGATGTCTTGTTCAGTTATATAGCCTAATCATAAATGAGCATGTTTTAAATTTATTGCTGATAAGTTAGTGAAAAAGAATGATAGTCAAAATATGAAAGCTTGACTTATCAAAGAAAGTAGATTAGGAAAAAAAGATGTTAGTTCCACACGCTCAAAACAGAACCAAAGAGGAAAATAGGGATGAAAAGCAAATTATGTATCATTAGCCCTGATTTTTCTAAATCTCATTTTGTACGGAAATAACATTTGTGTGCAGCTTGTCTTTATGCCACAAACACATGATAAATAAGACTGCCTAATCCTGATTTGATCATTTTTCAATTCCATGTTTTAGTCTAGCGAATGAAATCCTGTCAAACAACTTAATCTTGATAGTTGATCTAGTATAGGTAGAGAAATAAGGGAGTTCATTAGTTTAATCTAGACTCTCGGAAGATATAAGTGTAGAATTAGATAGTGTTTTCTTTTTTCAAAAATATCATGTCAAATGGTTTGCCAGTTCAAGTGCACCCAAAGAAGAAAAAAAACGTTAGGAAAAATAGCTGGGTAAGTAGAGATGAGGTTGATGCTAATCATGTTGTCAGTTTTTCAGAAAGCATCATTTTCAGGATAAGCATCAAGAAAAAGAGAAATTTGTGCCAATGGATGAGGCACTGGTCTTCATAAGCCAGAGATCTACAATTTTGGACACCTCCCAAAAAGGAGCTGCCCTCCCCAAATGGAGCCACTGTTAGTCATCAGTATTTTTGACTGTTGTGATGACTATATGCCTTGCCTAGGTTTTCTAGAAACCAATTTCAAAAAGTCAATTTGTCCTATAGAAAACCCCTCAGAGAAAATTTTATCTTTTTCCTCTCTTACAGACTATGTTAGAAGTGGTCATCAAGTTTCAGTCTTGATAAAACCCCCCTGTCCATAACTGTCATAAGCCTTGCACCTCTGAATAGTCAAAATCCCCTATTTTCACACAGCTCACTGTCAAACATAGGACAAGGTTGTCTCCTCCCCTCTCACTAATTAAATGTCCATTTTATGACCAGAATATGTTTTAGAAACCCTTCAAAAGTCATGACAAAGTGTCTAGGTTTAGGTGATGGTGTTTAGGGTAAGTATCCTGAAAAGAATATCTCTAGTCAAAAACCTTGTTCTCAATATTAGTCAACCATCCTCTCTTCTTATCTGGAAAAACAAAACCCTTTTTTACCCCTAGGTCACACACCATCAAAATGGTCACTATGTTTTGTTTCAGCAAAACTCAAAAATTCAATCCAGGAAGAAACAGAGTAAGAAGGGTCCTATGTCCGAAGAAAAGTGATCAAGTGAAATTTTCAAGCATTATCATCATGATACCTTAGAGAAGGTCTCTAATGGTAAAAGACATTTTATCAATGCATCTCTGCAGGGGTGCTATGGATAGATGGAAATAGCCAGTTCTAAAACAAGAGGGACACTTCAAGGAAATTTTTCAAAGTTAGAACAGTTGACTGATTGGGAAATAAAGGAAATGCAGATTTCAAAGAGAAAGGAAACCTACATGATCCATACCTGCTACTCAAATCACCAAGAAAGTCAAAGAATCATCCGTCGTGAAAAATGAGTACAAAGGTTGGGAATTTACTGCATCTAGCACTTCATGTCATCTCACAATGGCATTTGCACATTCTTCCCGAACATATGGGCACATCTTTGAAAAATAGTCTTATGAGACTATATGTTAGTTCTCCGGGAAAAAAACTTCCAGCAGTTTAGGCATCAAAGTGAAAGAACATAAAAATGGAATAGCTTCCTTTTTTATACCCCTATAGCCTAGACTCTAAACTATCAAAGACTCTGTCATCACAAGGAAGCTAAAGCTATTTCAAAAGAAAGTTAACCTAAGAGACACAAGCAGTTATGTTGGAGTTTAAAATATCTTACCTGTTCACCATCTTCACAACAAATTTTTACAAAGAAACCTCTCTCATGCAAATTGATAAAGGATAAAGCATTTGAATTGCCTCCTTCATAAAAAGCAGATGGCAATCACTTGTGTTTATGAATGCCTCCTTCAATGATAAGTAGATGGCAATCACTTGTTTTTATGAGGCGCACCCCTTCAATGATGATAAGAAAAGGGTAGAAAAAGTTCTGTTTAAAATATCTCCTTCAGTGATAAATGGACACAGGGCACAAGGTTTAGTTTTCAAGAGAGGCTTCATTCAAATCATGAGCAGAGGGCCTAAACAGTTTATGTCTAACAAGCCTCATTCAAAGATGATGAGAAAATGGCATGACACAAACAGTTTGTGTGGGAGGCTAAAGGATTCATTTGGAAAACAGATACCGGGCCCAAAATTGCTTTGAAATGCCTCCTTCAAATATAAGCAGACGGAAAAAAAACACAATTGCTTTAAAATGCCTCCAAATATAAACAGAGGGCAAAAACACAGTTGCTTTGAAATGCCTCCTTCAAATATAAGCAGAGGGCAAAGACTGGTTTAAAGACCTCCTTCAATTTATAAGTAGAGGACAAAGTACAATTGGTAAAAGATCCTTTTTCATAAAAAGTATAGGGCACATTTTATAAGTTAACATCAGGGATGTTTGTTTTAAAACAAAAAATGAAAACTTATTGTGATGTTTGCAAAGCACTTTTTCGAAACTGTTTCACAAGAAATGGGGTACATGAGTAAAAAAGGGCAAAGGTTTGATAAAACCATTTTGAAAAAGTCAAAGGAAGGTTGAATGTTTTAAAAAGCATTGCCCAAGGCACAAAAGGCCTCAAAAGGCATATTTCATTTTCATATTACCGATTGGAAAAGAAGGAGGGTTTCTCTGGTTCCTCGACAAACCCTGTGCAAAATTTCTTGGTCGCGACGTGCCTGTAGCCGAGCGCTATGTGCCTGTAGTGGCTCACCACGAGATTTTACAAAGGACACGATGTGCTTGTGCACTGGCGCGATGCGTTTTGGCTCCCGACCCTCGTTTAGCCTCCGCCTGGCGCCCACGACCGCCCATCATTCAAACTCCGTTCAAAAACACAGTTTTTTGAACTGGCACGATGTATTTTCCTTGTGCAGCCTCCGTTCAGACGCTACGCGACTGGGTGTAAGGGCGTACACCTGCCCATTTCGTTTCAAAGGGCCAAAATTTCCAGTTTTTATCAAAGGTCAGTGTTCATCACTGCAAAGGAGTTTTCGAGGTATTTATCACTATTTTTACCCCTCAGCTGCTCTTAATACAGAAAGGATATCTCAAAAACTGAATTAAAGGAGGAAGAAGTGTTAAAGGAAGAGAAAACCTGTTTTTATTTAAGGGTTGTCTAGTTGATTTTGGAGAAAAACAGAAAGATCAAAATGTCTCCAAAGAAAAGGGTAAAAAAGGGAGGTCAACACAATAGATTTGAGCCCACCACTATTCAAGAAATCACTACCTCTCCCTCAATCTTGTCCTGTTTTCAAAAGGTAGGCTGCATTGACTTTTGCAGAAGAATACCAGAGGTCACTAGCCACCCTCATCTAACAGAGTTATTTTCATTGAGGTTGGATGGAAAGCAAGTTCACATAGCAGGTTTAGATTTTGAACTCACTCCTAGAGTTGTTTCTAAGGCAACCAAAATCCCTAACATAGGAGAAGAGTGGTTCAAGCAATCATACCTTGACCTCAGCCACTATCATCCTTTTCTCAAGCCAAATCATCAAGATACATGCAACTCCATTTTTCCTTTCTCACACTTGCTAGATGACTGTGCAGCCCTCATGAAAATAATCATGAAGTTTTTTCACTTGTGAAGGTAGATACTTCCAAGTATATTCCTATCACATCAGACTCCTTATGCATTTCACAAAAACTAAGTTGCTAAACCTACCCTTTTTCCTGTGTAAAAGTATAGACAAGATGTCTTCCATTGTTAGAAAAAAGCCTCCAGCTCAGCAGAAAGAAAGTTTATTTCATCACTCTCTCATTAAGATCATTGTCCTTCACCAGATAAAACAAAAGGGCATCCCTTGGGAAAATTTCATCTCTCACCCTAATTTCACTTCTCCATCTTCTATGCCACTACAAGTCAGGCCATTTTCATCCCAAGACCCTCCTCATGCTCATTCCTTGCCTTCCACACCTTATGTTTCCTCTTCTTCTCATGAGTCTACTCCCCAACAAAAACCATCCTCCACAGACAACAGTGAGACAGAAGAATGTAGTAAAAACAAAGAACAAGGGGGTAATGTTGACAAAGAGCAGGACAGTGAGGGAAGCAGCAGTACAGGTCAAGGAAAACATGATTTGGCAAGAAGCCCACATGGAGAAAGTGAAGACAGTGATGAAGAAAGAGGCAGCTCACAGAGAGACAATGAAGATATTAAAGAGGAAGGTAGCCCACAGCAAGAAAATGAAGACAGTGATGAAGTGGAAGGCAGCCCACAAGGATAAAATGAAGACAGTGATGAAATAGCAAGCACTCCATAGCAAGAAAATGAAGACAGTGATGAAGTGGCAGGCAGCCCACAAGGAGAAAATGAAGACAATGATGAAAGAGCAAGCAACCAACAACAAGAAAATGAAAACAGTGATCATAAGGAAGGCATTACACATCAGGAAAACATTGAAAACAATGAAAATGATAGAAGCAGTCACAACAAAGAAGGAAATAATAAAAATAGTCATGAAAACAAGAAAATGGATGAAGGTAGGGATAGCTTTGAAAAGGAAAAAACAGTAGACCTAGACATCTCCCACCAAACAGAAAAGGAGCATGATATTTCTGAGTTTACTCTTGATAATGAGTTCATTACAAATATCAAATTTAATGAACAAGGAATTTCCCCACAGCAAAGCAACCAAGAATTGCAAGAAGATAATGTTTTTGGAGAAGAAGACAGCCCCAAGGCTGCAGGAGACCAAACTAAACAAGCCCAGGTATTAATTCCTCCTCTCACTCATCATCAGCAAGGTCAAGAGAATGTGTTTACTGCCTCTCCAAGGCAAGGGGCCATGCTTCCTTCATCAAAAGTAGTAAAGGCTAAAAACACCAAAACATCAAGGGAGAAGACCACTCAAGCAGTGACTAGCAATGTCACTATGGCACTAAGGAGTAAAGGCAAATTGCCAAAGAAGAGCAAAGTAGAATTGCCCAAGAAAACCAGAGGAAATAAAATCATCAAAGGCAAGGGCAAGGAGAAGATTGAAGAACATGAAAGCAATCACGAGCATGAGAGGGAGTTTGAGCTAATACAAATAAACAGTGATGCTGAAGATGATGAGGCCAGTATTCTTAGATCTCTTTTGAAAAACCGGGAGGCTCAGATTAAATATTTGGAAAATGGCCTAGAAAGGTCAAAAGACATCATCCACTATTTGCAATTGCAAAATAATCAAATGAGTGGATATATGGAAATCTTTGAGGCTCAAAGAATACATGGGTGAGTATGCGAAAGATGATGAAGAAGAAGGACCAGCAAGAAAGAGACCTAGGACCATGGGTATTAGAAAAGCATTACAAAAGCAGAAAGAAGAGGAATCAACTCGTGAACAGCAGTACCCTCTTACGGAGCTCCTTTCCAAAGAAATTGAGAATAATAGAGATTCTTGGCTTGAGAGGGAAAATCAACATCTGGAAACCAAATTGGAGAAGGCTAACAAGGATTTGGGCCTACAAGGAAGAATGACCGAGCACTACAAGAAGTTGAACCAGTTTGCCCGTAAGAAACTCAAAGCTGCCCAAAGGAGGCGCCCGGTGGAAAAACATGGAAAAGATATATCCCATTTTGGAATTATTGCTCAAGCTTCATTGCATGTTTCTAAAACTATAGGGGCTTTACTCCACTAATTGGCATACTTGGACATATACCTTATTTTGTGAATTTTAGGCCTTGCAGCTTGCCTAAAGGATCCTTTGGTGCCTGCTTTTCTCGGAGCATCCTCAACTGAAGAAAAATATATTTTTGGATTCCTTGAAATCAAAGGAACATGCTCAGAAATTTTTAGATCAAATGAAGTTGTTTTGGTCTCTCAAAAAGGCCAAAAACAACCATTTTTCACCTTTCTGCCCCTAATATTAGTAGGTGCTACACTCTTGGGTTTTTTCACTGTTTATACTTTTTGACTAACTTCTAGGCATCATATTGGAAAAAATCAAGTATTTTTGGAAAGTAGACATCTGTAGCTTTCCAATGAGCCATCACGAGACTCATTTTGACATCGGGAGGTTAGCCAAAAATTCACTGCAAAACAGAACTTTTTTTGGCGCTACGTTCTTGTAGATTTTGCTGAAAAGCAGTTTTCTGAGTGATGACTGGGCCAAATGTGCGTTAAGAAAGTTTATCTTGTGTGTCAGGCCTTGAAAGTGATTCTTTTTTTCTATTTTGGTCCGAAAAGATATTTTTGAAAGATATTTTGTGCCTTGGACTTTGTTAAGCCTCAAGGACAATTTTAGATATTTGTTTTTGGCCAATGGCCTTCTAGTTGCTCTAGGTGGGTTTCCTCCTCTTTGGCTTATATAACCAAGAGGATTCATTGTAACAAATAGACAAAACTTGATATATTGAGAGCAATACATAGCATTATGAGCTTGGAAGAAATACTTGTTTTATGAAGTGGATGATGTCTTTCTTGGCTTAATGGTGGAGAAGCATTGTGTGCAGGATTCCATGGCTTGGTGAATGGTGATGTTTCTCTAATTTTGTTTACGTTTCCTTATTTTCATTAATGTTCCATATTTCTCATTTGCTGTAGATCTGAAAAGTATATGTTGATACATGCTCATGGAAGCACCTTAAACATCCTGCATGTTACAGCTTTAATGTTTTCCTCTTCTTGATCATTTCTAAAGGATTCTTAACTGCCCTTTAGGTCCATCAAGAAATTGTTATTTGTTTCAGTTATGGTCAATATGTTTTTCTATCTTGTATGATTTAAGGTATGCCCTGCTTACTTACAGCTTCTCAAAACTCCATTTCTGAAATCTTTCTATGAAATATTGGTTGTTTTAGTTAAGTCAAAGAGGTCTCATGTGATCTTGCCCTTTGTCCATGCTTGCAAACTTATTTCAGAGTTCCCGATAGCTCAAGATATGCTGTTTAGGAGTTCCCTCTTCATAGATTGAGTTGTTTGTTTATCTTATTTTTTTTCCCAAACAGCTGAAGGTGATTTTCTAGAGTTAGAATTTCTTATGCTTCTATGTATCGCCGGATTGTTTATCTTTCATATGTATCAGTTTGAGTTTTATTCATAGATATTTATGGATTTCCCTACCTCATGAATACCTGCTTTAAAACTATATATGTTTAAGATCTCTTCGTCTTTCACAGACTTGATGTTCATTTCACTTCACTTTCACCCAAAGAATCCATTTACCTTGACTAAATCATCCCTGCAGTAATACCTTGTCCACCATTTAGACAATATTGACTTTATCTGACCCCATAGCCCTGTTAATTTGACGAAATCTCTTTCTATTTGTCCTTTTTGATCAGTTTACCTCAAAAACCCAAAAAACAAACCAAAATATACTTAACAGCTAGCTTAAAATCAAACATACAAAGCGAACAAGTTCACATCCTTCGCATAATAGAGAGAGCCCTCTCTGAGTCCAGGAAGGCTAGGTCCTAGGACTCCAAAGCTTGGTCTGATGTTGCCCTGTCATTTGGTTTACCAATGTGCTAAATCACTAGACTCCAACATCATCAGTTGCTAAACTCCATCCCTTTAACCTGGACCGGGTCCACTTGGAACCCGTGTGGTCCCATTCCTTATCAAATATTATTTATCAAGGAAAACCCAGGAATCCAAGTCCTAGAAGGATTTTAGGGATTGGGAAACTTATTTAGAAGTCATATTATTCTGACCTAACCCTCAAGTCCTCACCTCCTTTTCCTAGAAAACCTTGTACCTTGCTTAAATTAAAAGTAAGATCCATTCTTAATCCTATCCTAGGGAAAGGTCTATGAGGTCACTTCACATCTATTTGTTGATCTACCCTTTATAATTAACTTCCTAAATATCGGGTTTCCTCCCATCGGTGAAAGTCTGTAAGGAGCACAGAGTCTTAGTTGTGGTGACAGTGGGATAAGTCTCCATCGTTTCCCTTAACCTAGCAGTCTCCATCTTAAGAGCCCATATTATATCCCCTGCTGGTTTGAGGGGTAATAAGGTTCATGCACCACATGTATAGTAAGAATTTTTAATAGAGTTACAAATAGAAATTTAAAATCTTATCGGTGAAAATCATTTATCATTACTTTAAAAATATGTGACCTTCAATCTCTCTCAAATGTAGGCAGACAAATTTGTTTTGACATGAGGACTCTTCTTTTGTTCTCACTTTATTATAGAGTATTTAATATTGTAGCCATACACCTTTATTTATCCTTTGCATTTTTTCTCTTCGAAATTCCTTTTTAATGGAAATTTATTCTAAATAAATTTCTCCTGTGCAATAGTATCTTCAATTTTGCATTAAAATGAAATTTATTATTCATTTAGCAAGTCATGAGGTTTGAAATATATGTTTTTTATTCACGAGGTTTGAAATTCATTGATGTTTTGAACTCGCTATTGGTTTTCCTTATGATATATGGTGCAATGATGAATTAGATTTATATATCTAACATTTAAGAATTAGATTTATCACTATAAAATTTAATATTTGATGTTTTTCTCCATTCAAAATTATCAATTCATTATTAGCCATAAAAATTTAAATACAAAACTTTCTCATTCTAAATGGCCATATAAAACTAAATACAAAAATTTCTCATTCTAAATGGCCATATAAACGTAAAAAAAAAATTGAATGAGTTTGAGAGATTAGGAACAGTGGAAAAATCTATTTTTTTTTAACAAAAAGCTCTAAAATGTTTTTGAATAATAAATTTCTAAGATATGTTTAATTGGACAAACTGAAATATTTGTAATCCTAAATTTTAAGAAAAAAAATTTTTTTTCATATATATATATACTATATATATATAACCAAAAATATATTCAATCAATTATATTAAAAAATTGATACTTGTTTTGTTTTAATATTATGTTTTTATTTCTTTCATCAATAAATATGTTATTTCTTTTTAATTATGTATTTGTTTATTCAATTGTTTTATTGATTGGATGGTTGTAAATATTGGAAAAATGTCCCCCTATGGGCTTCCCTAAAAAGGATAAAAAGCAACTTTCAATTGTTCATTAATATGGTCTCCCTCAACATCCTAATCAACCACGTAATCTTAAAAATGAAGTTGATGTTCATATACATGAAGATGATGAATCAAATAGTGTAAATTTTGTAGAAAGAGAAAAACCATGAAAATCAAATCTAAACGGAAGACAAGATTTCCCCACGATTATGTTGTAAGATATTGCAATGGTAATGATAGGATAAAATGTTCTTGGTGTGTTAAATTTAAAAGGGACACTCCATTTGAAAAATAGGGCACTATTACTCTTCAAGTTAGTGGTCTAGATGTCAAGGCAGAATCATAAGCTCATAAATTCTCTTTACAACTTTTGGAGGGAGAAAGAAAACAAATTAATATTCTAACCACCAAACATGTCAAACTAATGCTAGATGTTGAGAAGGAGAGAATGATACCAATGATTGAAACCATGTATTTTGTTGTTATACATGATTTATATTTAGAAATATATAAGTCAATATGTGACTTAAGAATGTATAAATGCACTCCACACGTACCTGTAACATATGAATATTATGTAGACACAAATATAACATCAGGAAAAAAGTTTTTTCAAGCTTCTAAAGAGGTGTATAGGAAAAAAACTAAAAGTGGATATTTTACATAACCCATTTTACTCAATTTTATTTGACGAAAGAACTATTCGAATTATGAAACATCATTTGATTGTTTATATTACATATCTGACAAATGGAAGAACAGGTCAATGTGTAACAAAGTTTATATGTTTGCCTCAAATAAATCATGGAACAACTCGGTGTATTGATGACGTTGTGAAAGATATTTTAGCATAAAAGTTAGAAAATTATATATTAAAGAGCAATGCAACACATAAAATATGCGGAAACACAAACACAAAAAACATATAAAACCAGAGAGACATAGATATACGTGGTTCACCCAATTTGGGCTACGTCAATCCTGAACAACCAGTCCTTCCTTTCTATTATCCAACAAAATGAAGAGACACAACCTACAACAGATCCACTGTAATATCCTCGGTTCTTTGTCATAGTCTCCCTATCTATTTCTTGCTTAGAGAATACACATACGATACACAACCACAATACAATGCCCTCATACAAAACTAGGGGTTTCCTTATAGGGGAAAAACCCTAAATTAAACATAAATTCTACTGTCAGATCATTTTCCTAATGAATGGCCCAGATTGACTATAAATTGCAATACTTTTACAAGGAAATTTTACATTTTTTTAAGCTTCGGGGGCATTTCCCCCAAAACTGCCTCACCATGGTATCATGGGTTTCCCACTAAAACCATGATACCCTCATGTAATTTTTCATTCCCTACTACCTTATTCCATGCTACCATCTTTCAGTACCCCTAAAACAAATATTATCCTACTTTAAAATTTCATCTTTTCACATTGAAAAAAAAACTTGTCTTACTCCATGACCTCATAGTATAAATAGTGGTTTTGTCTTTCTGAAATTATGTATGGTGCCCATTCTGCCATGTGATAAATAAATTCCCCTTACAAGGGCTTGAGTACTTTCCCTTTGAGACCATTTTTCTTGTTTTCTCCCCTTTTAGACGTGTTAGCCACCTATAAATTCTGATATACCTAGTGGTAGCTAAATTTGTTTCTAAGCCTTCAAGAGATATATTTCCTTTGAAAATCCATCATCTTTGAAGTCTTATGATGATTCCTTATCCTTTGAATTAATCTTCACTACTGTTTCCATCTTAAAACCATGTTATTTCACCAAAGAAAGTTGTTCCAAAAGGCCTCTAAAACTACCTATTTCCACTTTCCCCCCCATTTTCATAAAGCCTTCTTTCATCATTCACCCCTCCATTTCACCTCTAAGTCATCCTAAGACTCTTTTAAACCTTAATATTTCCCCTTTATTTGGTTTTAAAATCCTTCCTTTTTACCTATCAAAACCCTTACTTAGGCCTCAAAATCTCCGTTTTAGGCCTAAAAACAACTCTTCTGCACTTCTGAAATCATTAGCTCATGTGGGCTTATAGCCGATAGCCCCTTACCTCACCCGACCTCACCCCTCGCGACTAGGTGCTAAGCCCTTGTCGCTCATCGCAATCGGGGTTCCCTGTTTCTTTGTCACCTTTTTTCTTTTTAAAAAATCCCCCGATGCGATGAGCCCCTCTCCTCCGATCTTCCGATCTAATCTCGATCGTCGAATCCATAAGAACCGACGGCCGAGATTAAATCATGCTCCGCTCATAAGCCATCCACCATCGCGCCCGCCAATTAATCCCGACCGTTGATCTCCTTCCGATCCAACGGCCAACATCCAATCGCATCGCTAATCTTCTTTTCATCCACCAAGTCCCGAGTTATCTTTCCGATGCAATCTTCACCGTCCGTTCATGCGGATCCAACGGTTCTCGCATAACCCGACCACCACTCCCTCCGTTCGCTCCGCGACAAAGAAGAACACATCATCACCGAGCCCCACCATGTGTCCTTCCCGCACACATTTCTACCTATCGCGTGCAATCCGCACCATCGGATCTGCCACCCATCATCCGACAGCTGACACTCCATATCACAAAATTTTTACACCAGAGGTTTAACAAATAAAAATTTTGTGAAATGGGTGGTTTTGAGAAATCCACATGGCAATCAGTGTATGGAATCGCGTTCCAAAATTGAATACCGCCTCTCCCCCATTTCATTTTGCGAAAACCATTCCCGGTTTTTTGCCATACCGCTACCCTCCTCAATGTCATTCTTGCTTTTAAATCTCGGTTGTCGATCTTTGAGATCGAACGGCTTGTGTTATATCACGACCCCATTCTTTTTCCCTTCATCTATTCTCCCAAACTACTTCGTTGAACAATCTCCACCATAGTTCATCCTGATCTAACAGTCCACAACTCTTGTCGCACCCAAACCCCAATTAGACCTGGTTAGCTACTCTGCCAAAGTTTTTTCCTGATTTCTGCTGCAATCACCACCTCCTCACTGCTCCTCCACCACCCCCAAAGATTTTTCAAGCAGTCTAAACCAAGCCCACAGGTTTTCATAACAATTTATCGTATATTTGCAGGTTTTCTCATGACCGATGAAGGATGAACATTCTACAGTAACATAAGTGACACAAAGGCTCAGATAGCAGTCTCAGGGCCATGAATCAACGTCAAGGGGACCAGAACAAAAGGCGAGGTCATGTCAATCAATGGATCAGATCCATGAATCCTCAGTGACCCTCCATCTCAGCGAAACCCTCCACCTGTGCACAAAACACTCATAAAGATGAGGATTGCATATCCAGTGGCAGAAGACAAGGCATAAAAGATTAATAAAACCTTTGAGGACATCAGTACAGAAGAAATTAGAGCAATCAACAAGGATAAAGCATAAGCAAAGCTAAAAAGTCTGAAATACAAAGAGACAGAGCAGTTATTAGTGCAGAATGTTAACTAACACAGACATAGCCCATCTCCATGCTCAAAGGCCTGCCAAGCAGTTATTACACCAAAGAAGCTACTAAAAACTGTCAGAAGCAGTTATTTAGAAGTATGGGAGTCCTCAAAGCCCATTCTTCCACTTAACTCACTCCATAGGAGATAACAGTACTGCTGCAAATAGTATTTCCTCCCAAAGGACACTCTGTGGGTGATTTTTGTCATGTTAAAGGGACCTCAACAAGCAATGAGGTCACCAGGTCTGTCCAGGACTTATTGTTATGTTTATGAAACAACATGGAGCATTCGAATACCCTCTCCTATCTCTGATGATCATTAAAAATTTCTTCACCTACTTTTCCCATTTTCTCTATAAAGACTCTTTGAAGTCTCATTGTAAAAGGTTGGCATTTGGTGATTTCAAAAGTAATACATAGATTGCTGCTTTGAAGAAGCATTGGTGTTCTGAAGGAGTGCGAAAGTCTCTGTTTTTTCTGTTGATGAAGGAGGCTGGACCTTTGGATCCCTGAGCCTAGTTTTGGTGAAGTAATCTCTTATTGTTAATGTTGTTTCCCATTTATCACTTTGTTCCATTATGCTTTGACTTACAGTAGGATAAAAATTTTAGGCAAAGAAATGTATCTTAGAAGCACCTCTGTCCTATTTATCCTTCAATGTTTATATGTGTTCTGCTACTGAATGTGACAGGGTAGTTTGACAGCTCTCTTGAACATTCAGTTTCTTTTATTTCATAAATGGTTGATTCAGTTGTGCTAAAGACTGTTTAGGCGTTTCCTCTTTCTTTGCCATTGAATCTTGTATCTGAAATCTCCATTTGATTATTAATGCTTGCATTTTGACAGAGAGGTCTATTTCAATCATACCCTTTGTTTCTTACTGTAATTATTGTGTTGAAGGTCCCTATAATTGCAGTCTTAGATGTCTAAGGCATTCCCTCTTCTTTGAATGAAATTGTATGTCTTTGTTAACTAAGCTCTCAACAGTGAAATTATAGGAGGAAATAGGGCATTCCCCAAATCCTATAATTCATCTAGAAAGTTTAGATCTGCATTTCTCTTCTCTTTGAGTGTTTATATTGATTAAGTCCAAAACAGTGAGCTTACTGGAGGAAATAGGGCGTTCCCCGAATCATTTAAGTCATTTGTGAAAGGGTTTAGTTTGCTTTTCACTCTTAGTCCTTAATGTTCATCCCATTTCACCTATATTATTCAATAGATCCTTGACCAAGTTAGATTTTCCCTCTGGTTTCCCTTCCTTCTCAATCAGAACTATTTGGACTTTCACATGACTCCACTGCCTAATGGCTTGTAGATTCCCATGCTCTATCTATACTGCATGAAACATATTTGTCCAACCAAACAAAACAAACAACCATGCACCTCACAACTAGCCTAAATCAACTTATAAACCATTCAAGACACATCCTTAGAAACATATTGAGAGATCCCTCTCTGAGACTAGGAGGGCTAGATCCTAGAGCTCTAAAGCTTGGTTTGCATGTTGCCTTGTCACTTGGCATGCCAATCTGCCAAATCACAGGACCCCAACATAATGGCGATCACAATGGGACCTATTGAGTATGTGATAGTCTAGCTAACTCTTGTGCACTCTTTAGTCCTACAAATCTCTAAGAAAATTAGTTAGTAGGCCATAGAGTAGACTCTGTTTGTTTGAGCACCTTAGCTAGGTGTAAGATCAGACATAGGACACTCACATAACCATAAAAAATGCACAAAACCCAAAAATATTTCAGATTAGCTTCATAATAAGCATGGTGGTGGAACCATAAAACATTTTACCTTCACAAAGAGCTAAAACTTCCACTTGGCGACTCCATTAGCCCCAGTAGGCCTATTACCAATTTAGGTCTCCAGATCTCTTTAGGATTGTGTTAGCCAGCCTTGAAGAAATTGAGAAGCCTAGTCCCATATTAGATAAGACATTCTGAGAGGCAGAACATTCAAAACAGTCCCTACAAACTTCAGCCTCACTCATTTTTGAAAAGCAGTCTCGCTTCACATAGGATCAACACTAGATCCCATCCAAACCCTAATCCTCCTACAATATTTGACAATCCAAAGAAAATTCTGTGGCAAACTTCTAGAGCTGGAAAATTAACTGCCGATAGGAGCATCCCAAGAACAAAATCTCTCCCTGAAAACCTCGCTGTCTTGGAGGATTTACACTTTGACTTACATCATACTAAGAACATCTTTAGAGCCAGATCTCAAAGTGATTTAAACCAAACTGATCTTGAAACTGCAGTTTTGCAATAGAGTTTTAGTAGAGAAGCTTCACCCTCTACTCCTCCTGATTCACAGTTTCTTCACCACTTTAGCCTCTTTCATAACCAATCTGCTCAAAACTAGTTTGCTAGCCCAAGTGTTTCTTCCACTCCAATCCATACCACCACTATCCAAACACTCCATTTCAGCCCACTTTCCCTCTTGTCAATCCACCCACTATAAATCCACCTTTCTTTCCAGCCATGGCAGCATGGTATGCCCCATTAGTGTTACCACAACCTATGGTTCCCTTGCCAAATGACTATCAGTCTAAAATTCCCCATTTCACTGGAAAAGAATCTACCACAGCTCAACAACATGTAGATAGGATGGAGGATGCTTTTGATTATATGGAAATAGAAGATGAGACCATAAAGATGAGAATATTTTCTCAAAGTTTAGGAGGAGAAGTAAAGAAGTGGTTTAAAGGCTTAACTCCTAATAACATCAATGATCTTCCCTCTTTACATCAAACATTCATAAACAAATGGGAGATCAAAAGCAACCCTCTCCAAATATTAGCAGAGTATAAAAGCCTTAAAAGAAATCAGGGAGAGAGTGTTCATGATTACTCCACCAGGTTTAATAGTGTCTACAATGCTCTTCCACCTCACATGAAACCTCCCCAAGGCATGGCCTTAGTAAAATATCCTAAAGGTTTCGATGCTGATATGGCCTATCAACTAAGGGAGAGAGATTACTTAACTCTAGAAGACATGCAGAAGGGAGCTGTGAGTGTAGAAGAAAACTTAATTGAGAAAAGAGCTAGGCTAAGATCAGAGGAAAGGGTAACTTATAAAGATGATGCTGCACCCTCAACCTCATCCTCTGATACCAAAATTGACAACCTAGTAAAGGTAATGGAGAGAATGCTTGAAAAGATAAACTTGAATGATAGAGTACCACCAAGAGAAAACCAAAACAACCTCCAAAATAGAAATAGAAATTAGAACTTTAGAAGAGATAGGCAAAGAGATAATAACCAGCAAATTAGACCTCCCTTCCAACAAAACTACGTAGATCAAGAGGAAGAAAGGGAGATTGAAAATTTGGGAGAAAACCATGTAAACTTGATTGGATCAGACAATGGGGATGATATTTTCCTCATTGAAGAAGAACAAGGTTTCTTCTCCTCAGAGCCAAAGGAAGATACATATGAAGAGTCTGAAGACTATAGATTGGGGTTTGAGAACACAATCATGGAGGCACACAAACACTATGATCTAAGAAGCAAAGGGAACATAGATAGTCTAAATGACAAAAACACTAGCTCTGCTGTTAGGAAAAATACAGAAAATCAACCTAAGAAAACAGCAGAAAGGACCTACATTTTGGTTAAGAAGACAGATTCAAACAAAGAGAAAAGCAGCTAGCAAAATGTTGAACAAATTTTCCCTAGTACCTCTGCTAATGGCCCTATTAAAACAGCTCAGATTGATAATCCTAATAAAACTCAGCAAGTCAAAATTGCTGAAAGAAACATAAGTGAGAAAACAAATGTAAATACAACAAAATCAATATTTCCTTTAATCCTTGAGGGAGAGATTGCAAAGATTAAAATTAACATACCTCTGGCTGAATTAGTGACCCAGGAAGTGTACAGAAACCAGGTCCTGAAAGCTCTGAATATAAATGTTGATACTAATACTCTGAACTTGATAGATGATAAGCCAGAGCTATTTTTTGGTCATAAATTTGAAGGAAAATACCAAGAAGGGGCTGTGCCTCCCTTCTATGTCAGTCTAAACATACATGAAAAAATCCTACACAATGCCATGCTAGATTCAGGAGCATCACACAACCTTATGCCCAAGGTGGTAATGGAAAGCTTAGGATTAGAGATTACTAGACCATATAAAGACTTATACTCCTTTGATTCCAGAAGGGTCAAATGCCTAGGGTTAATTAAATATTTGTGTGTTAACTTGTCTGAAATTCCTGCCAAGAATCTTGTAATGGATATAGTAGTAGCTGACATTCCCCCAAAATATGGCATGCTCTTGTCTAGATCATGGGGAGCTAAGATTCAGGGCACCCTTCAAATGGATATGTATTATGCCACCATACTAGTGTTTGGTCAAACTAGAAGATTATATAGGGAAACCCTCATGAAATACATGGTGAGCAGCAAGGACAAACCTCACAACACTCCTGTTTATTCCACCCATTCAGATATAGATTCCTTTATTTTATACAATGAAGATGAAGTCACCCAAACAAAGAAGGAAAATGAGCAGGACATTAGTGCACCGGAGCATTCAGAATTATCTTCCTCTCAACCTTTGAATACTTCAACTCCCGGCAGCTTTGAGCAACACAAAACAAATGAGAATGAAACAGAAACACTTTGGAGAATGAGCTTTGATGGCTCTTGCAGCAAAAATAGTGTAGGGGCTGGTGTATGGATACACAACACAAACAAAGGACATGCCTGCAAATTAGATTTTTCATGCACTAACAAAATTGCAGAATATGAAGTCCTTCTCCTTGGCCTGCACATACTTAAATATTTAAAAGCCAAAAGGATATCAGTCCGGGGAGACTCTGAGTTAATCATTAGACAAATCAAAGGAGAATATTCAACCAAAAACCCCAGACACAGAGAATATAGAAACACTGTGTTAGATCTCCTGAAAATTTTCGAAAAATATGAACTCATGTTCATACCAAGAGCCCAAAATCACCTAGCAAACGAACTTGCTTTTGCTGCTAGTAACTGCCAGATACCACAAATCGATGAAAAACTAATTATAAAGGTAAAAAATAGACCAGCAGTGCCTGATAACGAAGATCATTGGTAGGTTTTTAACAATGATAAACATATAGAGGATTTCCTACAGTCAAAAAATGAGTTTTCCGCAGCATCACCAAGTTGCAGCCATGAAAAAGAATGTTTAGATGGGGAAAAAATTCCTGAAACAGAGTCCTCCTCTCCTACTGATATAAATCATTTTGATCATCTTTTCAAAGAAAATTTATCCGATGATCCAGACCAAAAGGACCTTGAAGTTCTAAAATGTAAAGGTGATACCATACCCAGAGGCCTTGCTCCATTAGAACAACTCTTTGATTTCAACGATGTAGCTAAGGAACCAAAAGCAGAAACCTTGGAAACTAATGTGGAAGAGCACAACATAGGAATCCCAACTGAGCCTAAAATGATTAATTTATCTAGCACCCTTCCTACCCACATCAAGCAACAATACATAGCACTCTTCAAAGAGTTTATAAATGTTTTTGCATGGGACTATAAAGATTTGAAATCATATGACACTAGCATCATTCAGCACAAGATTCCTCTTAAGGAAAACCAGAAACCTTTCAGACAGAAATTAAGGAGGATAAACCCTGTTTTATTGCCTGCAGTAGAAAAAGAAATTAGGAAGATGTATGATGCAGGGATCATTGTTCCTCTCAGATACTCAGACTGGGTTTCCAATCTAGTATCTGTTAGGAAGAAGACAAGGGATATTAGGCTGTGTATTGACTTCAGGAACCTGAATAGAGCCTCTCTGAAAGATAACTACCCCTTGCCAAAAATGGATCACATTCTTCAAAGGGTAGTTGGGTCAAAAATGATATCATTGTTGGATGGGTTCTCAGGTTATAATCAAGTGTTAGTTCTCCCAAGTGATCAACATAAGACAGTCTTTACTACACCTCGGGGGACATTCGTGTATGTCAAAATGCCATTCGGTTTGATGAATGTAGGGGCCACTTTCCAAAGGGCCATGGAAATATCCTTCTTAGAAGACATAGGCTATTTTATAATCATTTACCTTGATGATATTACTGTTTTCTCCAAAACTGATGAAGAACATTTGGAACATTTAAGGAAGGTTTTTGAGAAATGCAGAAGGTTTGGCTTGTCTTTAAATCCCAAGAAGACACTTTTTGGCCTCCAAGAAGGAAAGCTTCTTGGTCACATAATCTCTGAATAAGGGATCAAGATAGATCCTAAAAGAATTGATGGCATATTGAATATCAGCTACCCTAGAAACGTCAAAGAATTACAGTCTTTCATTGGAAAGATAAAATTTTTAAGGAGGTTCATCCCCAACCTTGCTGAGCTATTAAGAAACATCACCAACATGCTCAGGAAAGAAGTAGGTGTTAAATGGACAATGCAAGCTAAACAATCATTTGAACTGGTAAAGCAAGCCCTTACTCAAGCACCAGTCCTTATCAATCTTGATTTCACCAAATATTTCTATATTTTTTCCTTTGCATCTGAACATACAATAGCTACAATGTTATTGCAAAATTATAGCTTGGGGCAAGAACAACCTATATCCTTCTTTAGCAAAGCCTTAAGGGATTCCCCACTCAAATATAATATCATGGAGAAGCAAGCCTTAGCACTGGTAAAAGCATTAAAGGACTTTAGGGTGTACATTTTACATTCACATATCATTGCCTTTGTGCCACACACTGTAGTTAAAGATATTCTAAGTCAGGACCCTGATGGTAAAAGAGGAAAATGGATTGCCACTATTCTAGAATATGACTTAGAAGTCAGGCCTACTAAACTCACCAAGGGACAAGGATTAGCAAAACTCATGGCTGAGTCTAATTTCAAAGCTTTGGATATGAATATGGTTGATGCCTTGGAAGAAATAGAAGAGTTCCCAACACCATTTACTGAAGAAGAATTCATGGACTCTCCATGGTATGCTGACATCATTTATGTGTTGCTTTATTTAAATTCTCCTCCTTCTCTATCAAAAACAAAAGCCAGGTTTGTCAAATAGAAGGCTTTAAATTATTGTATAATAGATGGATTTTTATATTGGAAAAATGTTGTTGGGATACTACTAAAATGTTTACTTGAGGTTGATGCAGGAAATATCATGCATGAAATGCATGAAGGAGAATGTGGAGGGCACTTAGATTGGAAGACCACAGCAAAAAATATCCTCAGATCTGGTTACTATTGGCCCACCCTTTTTCCAGACACCCACAAACTAGTAATGTCTTGCCACAAGTGCCAATTTTTTTATGGTAGAAGAAAGCTCTTGCCCTTACCCTTGAAGCCTATTAGCGTTGAAGCACCCTTTCTACAGTGGGGTTTGGACTTCATAGGGGAAATCCATCCACCCTCCTCAGCCCAGCACAAATGGATCCTCACAGCCACTGATTATTTTACCAAATGGATAGAGGTCATACCCACTAGGAATGCTACTGACTTTGCCATTATTAAATTCCTTGAGACCAACATATTGTCCATATTTGGTTGTCCTAGAAAAATAATCACGGACAATGCTGTTGTCTTTAAATCCAAGAAGTTGGTTGATTTCTGCCATAAATATCAGATCACCTTGGGCCACTCCACTGCCTATTACCCCCAAGGAAATGGACTTGTTGAATCCTCAAACAAGAACCTGATCAACATCATCAAAAAGTTGTTGGAGCAAAATCAGAAAGCATGACATAGTAAGCTTGTTCATGCCTTATGGGATGACAGGTTAACCACCAAAAAATCAATCAACATGTCCCCCTATCAGCTGGTCTATGGCATGGATATTGTTTTCCCAACATATTTGGGAGTTCCAGTCATGAAACTCCTTCAGGAAGTCCAAGATGAAGAAAATGATATGCAGAGAAGGATCAATCAGACCATCCATTTGTAGTAGACCAGAGAGGAAGTTTATCAGAGAACTCAAAAATTCCAAGAAAACATCAAAAGTTTATTTGACAAAAGGACTAAAGCAAATGACTTCCAAGTGGGAAATGTGGTTCTAAAATGGGATTCAAGGAGGGAAGAGAAAGGAAAACATGGTAAGTTTGAAAATCTGTGGAAAGGGCCCTACATTATTCATTCCATAAGAGGGCATAATGCATTTTTCCTGCAAGAACTGAATGGTGAAGAAGTGTTGGGAGGTCCTGTCAATGGCAGGATGCTTAAACACTATTTCTGTCAAGAGTCTTAGTTTCAAAGTTTTTAATCCATTGTACATACCATTTTCATAAAGAAAAATACAAAAACAATAAAAAAAATAAATAGAAAAGAGGGCAGAAATAAAACAAGGAAGGTATAGCCCCATACCAAAAAGAAAGGAAAATATGAAAGTGCGCAAGCCCAAATGCCACTACTTTAAGGAGCACTACTGCCCAATCATACAGCCTAATCATGATTGGGTAGATTTCAATTTACTGCTGATAGGATAGTGAAGAAGATTTGGCAAACTGTTTAATCTTGGCTTATCAGTAGAACAGATTAGGATAGAAGAAGAAAGCAGCTCTAACAAGATCAAAACCAGAGCTGAAATTAAAAAAAGAAAGGTGAATCTGAAAAACTTAAAATCTGAGTCACAACAAGAAGGAAGAATGTTTTGAATTTCAGATCTTTAGCCTTCAAAATTTTGTTTTTGAATCTCTGCAAGTTTCAGTTCATGTGTAGCTTGTCTTTATGCCGTGGACCCATAGCAAATCAAACAGTCTAATCCTGCTTTGGTTGTGTTTTTAAATTTCTGTTTTAGAATGTAGAGAATGAAAATCAGTCAAACAGTTTAATATTGACTGATAGATAGATTAGGTAGAGAATTAAGAGTCCAACTGTTTAATCTGGACTCTTGGAAAAAATAAGGGTAGCATTAGATAGGTTTATTTTTCTATTTTAAAAATAATATGTAAAAGAGATGCCAGTCCAAGTGCACTCAAAGGAAGAAAATGTTAGGACAAGTAGTGTGGGGTAGGTAGAAATGTTTGTTTCAAAGAGGTTTCATGTTACAGGTCACTGAAAGAACTGCCAAGATGCAAAAGGTACCAGCAGGAAAGCAAAGAAAATTTGTCCAATGGAATGGCACTGGTCTGTTAAATACAAATATTACTGAGGTTCTGGACACCTAAAGGGCAAGCTGTCCTCCCCAAGTGGAGCCACTGTTAGCCACCTATAAATTCTGATATACCTAGTGGTGGCTAAATTTGTTTCTAAGCCTTCAAGAGATATTTCTCCTTTGAAAATCCATCGCCTTTGAATTCTTATGATGATTCCTTATCCTTTGAATTAATCTTCACTACTGTTTCCATCTTAAAACCATGTTGTTTCACCAAAGAAAGTTGTTCCAAAAGGCCTCTGAAACTGCCTATTTCCACTTTACCCCCCCCCCCCATTTTCATAAAGCCTTCTTTCATCATTAACCCCTCCATTTCACCTCTAAATCATCCTAAGACCCTTTTAAACCTTATATTTCCCCTTTATTTGGTTTAAAAATCCTTCCTTTTACTATCGAAACCCTTACTTAGGCCTCAAAATCTCTGTTTTAGGCCTAAAAACATCCTTTTGCACTTCTGAAATCATTAGCTCCCAAGGGCTTATAGCCGTTAGCCCCTTACCTCACCTAACCTCACCCCTGCGACTAGGCACTAAGCCCTTGTCACTCATCGCAATCAGGGTTCCCTGTTTCTTTGTCACCTTTTTCTTTTAAAAATCCCTAATGCGATGAGCCCCTCTCCTCCGATCTTCCGATCTAATCTCGACCGTCGAAACCACAAGAACCGACAACTGAGATTAAATCGCGCTCTACTCATAAGCCATCCACCATCGCGCCCGTTGATTAATCCCGACCGTTGATCTCCCTTTCGATCCAACAGCTAGCATCCAATCGCATCGCCAATCTTCTTTTCATCCACCAGGTCCCGAATTATCTTTCCGATGCAATCTCAGTCGTCCATTCATGCAGATCCAATGACTCTCACATAACCCGATCGCCACCCCGTCGTTCGCTCCGCGACAAAGAAGAACACGTCATCACCAGGCCCCACCATGTGTCCCGACCACACACATTGCTGCCTATCGCGTGCAATCCACACCATCGGATCTGCCACCCATCATCCGATGGCTCACACTCCATATCGCAAAATTTTTACACCAGAGGTTTAACACATAAAATTTTTGCGAAATGGGCAGTTTTGAGAAATCCACATGGCAATCGGTGTATGGAATCGTGTTCCAAAATTGAATACCACCTCTCCCCCATTTCATTTTGCGAAAACCATTCCCAGTTTTCCGCCATACCGCTACCCTCCTCAACGTCATTCTTGCTTTTAAATCTTGGTCGTCGATCTCTGAGATTGAACGGCTTGTGTTATATCGCAGCCCCATTCGTTTTCCCTTCATCTATTCTCCCAAACGACTTCATCGAACAATCTCCACCGTAGATCATCTTGATCTAACGGTCCACAGCTCTCGTCGCACCCAAACCCCCATCATACCTGGTTAGCTGCTCTGCCAAGGTTTTTTCCTGATTTCTGCTGCAATCACCACCTCCTCACTGCTCCTCCACCACCCCCAGAGCCTCTACAATCAGTCTAAACCAAGTCCGCAGGTTTTCATAACAGTTTATCGTATGTTTGTAGTTTTTTTAATGACCGATGAAGGATGAACGTTCTACAGTCACAGAAGTGACACAAAGGCTTAGATAGCAGTCTCAGGGCTAGGAATCAACGTCAAGGGGACCAGAACAGAAGGCGAGGTCGTGTTAATCAATGGATCAGATCCATGAATCCTCAGTGACCCTCCAACTCAGTGAAACCCTCCACCTATACACAGAACACTAAGAAAGATGAGGATCACATATCCAGTGGCAGAAGACAAGGCATAAAAGATTAATAAAACCTTTGAGGACATCAGTACAGAAGCAGTTCGAGAAATCAGCAAGGATAAAGCATAAGCAAAGCTAAACAGTCTGAAGTATAAAGAGACAGAGCAGTTATTAGTGTAGAATGTTCACTGACACAGACATAGCCCATCTCCATGTTTAAAGGCCTGCCAAGCAGTTATTACACCAAAGAAGCTACTAAAAACTGTCAGAAGCAGTTATTTAGAAGTATGGGAGTCCTCAAAGCCCATTCTTCCACTTAACTCACTCCATAGGAGATAACAGTACCGCTGCAGATAGTATTTCCTCCCAAAGGACACTTTGTGGGTGATTTCTGTCATGTCAAAGGGACCTCAACAAGCAACGAGGTCACCAGGTCTGTCCAGGACTTATTGTTATGTTTATGACATAGCATGGAGCATTCGAATACCCTCTCCTATCTCTGATGATCATTAAAACTTTCTTCACCTACTTTTCCCATTTTCTCTATAAAGACTCTTTGAAGTCTCATTGTAAAAGGTTGGCATTTGGTGATTTCAAACGTAATACATAGATTGTTGCTTTGAAGAAGCATTGGTGTTTTGAAGGAGTGCGGAAGTCTCTGTTTTTTCTATTGATGAAGGAGGTTAGACCTTTGGATCCCTGAGCCTGGTTTTGGTGAAGTAATATCTTATTGTTAATGTTGTTTCCCATTTATCACTTTGTTCCATTATGCTTTGACTTACAGTAGGATAAAAAGTTTAGGCAGAGAAATGTATCTTAGAAGCACCTCTGTCTTGTTTATCCTTCACTGTTTATATGTTTTATGCTACTGAATGTGATAGGGTAGTTTGATAGCTCTCTTGAATATTCAATTTGTTTTATTTCAGAAATGGTTGATTCAGTTGTGCTAAAGACTGTTTAGGCGTTCCCTCTTTCTTTGCCATTGAATGTTGTATCTGAAATCTCCCTTTGATTATTAATGCTTGCAGTTTGATAGAGAGGTCTGTTTCAATCATACCCTCTGTTTCTTACTATAATTGTTGTGTTGAAGGTCCCTATAATCGTAGTCTTAGATGTCTAAGGCGTTCCCTCTTCTTTGAATGCAATTGTTGTCTTTGTTGACTGAGCTCTCAACAGTGAACTTATAGGAGGAAATAGGGCGTTCCTCGAATCCTATAATTCATCTAGAACTTTTAGGTCTACATTTCTCTTTTCTTTGAGTGTTTATATTGATTAAGTCCAAAACAGTGAGCTTACTGGAGGAAATAGGGCGTTCCCCGAATCCTTTAAGTCATTTGTGAAAGGGTTTAGTCTGCTTTTCACTCTTAGTCCTTAATGTTCATCCCATTTCACCTATATTATTCAACAGATCCTTGACCAAGTTAGATTTTCCCTCTGGTTTCCCTTCCTTCTCAATCATAACCATTTGGACTTTCACGTGACTCCACTGTCCAATGGCTTGTAGATTCCCATGCTCTATCTATACTGCATGAAACATATTTGTCCAACCAAACAAAACAAACAACCTTGCACCTCACAACTAGCCTAAAATCAACTTCTAAACCATTCAAGACACATCCTTAGAAACATATTGAGAGATCCCTCTCTGAGACTAGGAGGGCTAGATCCTAGAGCTCTAAAGCTTGGTTTGCATGTTGCCTTGTCACTTGGCATGCCAATCTGCCAAATCACAGGACCCCAACAAGACGGACTAGTCCTTGCTTTAAAATGTCCCAAAATTGTTTGGCATTGACCTAAATGTTAGAAAAAATATTAAAAGACACAGGGGAATAATGCTTTTCACTCAACACACGGAGTTCACATAGAGTTGCGGAAATTACTTTAACCAAAATAGAACATTTACTGAAGTTTACACAGGGTTGCAGAATTCACTTAATCCATACCATGTAGTTGCGGAAATCAAATCATATGAATCCTCTTTTCAATACAGAGTGGCGGAGATAGAAGTCGCAACTATAGAGAGGAGCAAATGTAATCAACTAATTTTACTCACGGTGAAACAAAGTAAAATAGAGTGTTGCGGTAAAACACATTTGTGAAAATTCCAGAACTATATTGCAACTAAACAAACTTTATATGAAAACTTCAACACATGAAATACATCAAAATATGGAGGTTGCGGCTCCTTCACAAGTAAAACAAGACTTCTTACTTGGATTTACATTCACCAGGGTTGCAGAGTAACACACAGTAAAAACTTTTTTCACACACCCACCAAAATTAGCTCCCCAATTTTCTCCACTTGTCTTTCAGACTTACATCCGCCACATTACACAACACTATCTATCTTTCTCACTCTAACCTTACATGTAAAATCTAAACACATATATATCTAAGACATTTAATTCATGACAGACAAAATTTAATACAAAGCATGGGTGGACATCATTTACTGGACATTACAGAACTTGCATGAACTAAACATAACTTGTGGATTAAATATTTGCCCATGCTCATTTAATAACCATGTATTAACTTCTATTTGACTTTGATTTATTTAATCTGTTGTGGAATGGGTAATTGTCCTTTGCTCAGAACTTGTCCTTCTTTGCACATGCAATCAACAACCTACAAAACATTAACTGAGGTATGGCTGCTACCAGTTCACTTACTGTGGTGGTTGAGATTAATTTCCAACACTCCCCCTTAATTGCAACTACCACCATTAACCATTCCCAAACAATCACTAAGATAAAAATAAAAATAAAAAAATAAAAAATAAAAAATAAAAAAAATAAAAATAAAAATAAAAATTCTTGTGGAAATGGCTTTATGAAAATGTCTGCAAACTGTTCTTCTAACCTATAATACTGCAACACATCTCACTGTTATTAACCAATTCTCTTATGAAATGATATTTGGCATCAATATTCCTTGTCCTTTTGTGAAAGATAGAATTCTTTGATAGTGTAATTATTGAACTATTATCACAGAAAATAGTGGTTGCTCCATCTTTTTCATGACATAAATCCTGCAACGTCCTTCTCATCCAAACTGCTTGACATGCTGCTGCTGTTGCAGTAACATACTCAGCTTCTGCTATTGACAATGATACTATCAGTTGCTTCTTGGAAGCCCATGAAATGGATCCCGAACCCGAATGAAAAACATATCCTAACATGCTCTTTCTGTCATCAACACTTCCTGCCCAATCACTGTCAGTGTAACCAATAAACCTAAAATCATCAGTTGTGGAGTAAAAAACGCCATACTCCTTTGTCCCATTGACATACTTTAAATATCTTTTCACTGCTTGCCAATGTGTCTCCTTGGGTGTCTCCATGAACCTCGACACCAAACTCACTGCATACATTATATCAAGCATAGTTGCGGTCAAATCATTAGGTTTCCCACCATGCTCTTGTATAATGTCGAATTGACATTGTTGCTGTAATCTTCCTTGCTCAACTTCAACCCCATGACAGTTGGAGTTGGTGATGACTTGTTGTTCTGCATATTAAACCTCTCCAAAATTTCTGCTACATACTTTGCTTGAGAAATAAAAATTCCATTTTCTGTTTACTTTACTTCTATGCCCAAAAAATACCTTAACAACCCCAAGTCAGTCATTTCAAACTCACTTTTCATGACTGCTTTGAAATCAAAAATGAAAAAATCAGCACTGCCTGTAAAAATCAAATCATCTACATACAAAACAACAATAAGAATCTTACCGTCACTTTGCTTGATGTAGAGAGTAGGTTCACCGCCACATTTGTCGAACCCATTTTCCAGCAAGTAAGCATCTATCCTTCTGTACCATGCACACAGTGCTTGTTTCAACCCATAGAGAGCTTTCCGCAACCTACACACCTTGTTTTCTTTGCCTTCTATTTCATAGCCAAGAGGTTGCGCAACATACACCTCCTCCTTCAGCACTCCATTCAAGAACGCTGACTTTACGTCCATCTGATAGACTTTCCATTTCTGTTGCGCTACAATTGACAACACTGTACACATTTTCTCCATCCTCGCGACTGGCGCAAATGTTTCTGCATAGTCTCTTCCATGCTACTGCTTGTAGCCTTTCAAAACAAGTCTTGTTTTGTGCCTTTCAATCTTTCCTTCAGCATTGCTCTTGGTCTTATAGACCCACTTCACTCCAATGAATTCTTTACCTTGCGGAAGGTCCACTAACTCCCATGTGTCATTCTTTTCTATTGCACTTATCTCTTCATTCATTGCCGCAACCCATTTCTCTTCCTTAACTACATCTTCAAAATGGATTGGGTCCTCTACATGACAAAATAATGCAAATACTGAATTTAGACCAGCACTGCTATCAGCTTCATCTTGCTGATATATTTCACTCATATTTCTAAATTTTGGTCTTCTTGGTGTGCTTGAAGTTCCACTTGAACTCGAGGGAGTTTCTAATCCCTGTGGTGTGCTTGGAGAAGCACTTCCTTGATTTCTCAAGGCTGTTTTTTTTCCAGCTTGTGGTGTGCTCTGTTGTGCTTGTGTAGGTGGAGGAGGAACCACCGTGGAGGAATTGTTTGTTGTTGTACATTCCTCTTTCTCTTCATGAGACACACATGTCTTCACATTCACTGTTTTCTCTAAGCTTCCATCCCAAGCTTCTTCTTTAATAAACTGCACATCTCTGCTGATTATAACTTTCTTGGTGGATGGATTATATAGTTTGTATGCCTTGTACTCATCATTGTATCCAACAAAGATACACTTATCCCCCTTACCGTCCAATTTCTTCCTTAGTTGATCTGGGACATGTGCATATGCCACACATCCAAATACTTTCATGTGAGTGACAAACTGCTTTGTTCCACTCCATGCTTCTTATGGAACTCTGTTCATGACAGCTTTGGTTGGGAATCTATTCAAAATATACACTGCACAATTGACAGCTTCAGCTCAATACTCATTTGGAAAATGTTTTTCCTTCAACATACTTCTAACCATGTCCACGATGGTCCTATTCTTCCTTTCTGCAACACCATTTTGTTGTGGTGTGTACCTTGTGGTAAACTGCTTGTGTATGCCATTCTCCCTACAAAAACGTAGGAAATATTTGGAGATATATTCTCCACCTCTGTCAGTTCTCAGCACTTTGATGTAGTGCCCACTCTGCTTCTCAACAAGAGCTTTGTAGTGACAGAACTATTCAAACACTTGACTTTTCTGTTTTAGAAAATAGATCCATGTCTTCCTTGTGTAATCATATATGAATGTCAAAACATAATGGCTGCCAGCTAAAGATGGCATTTGCATTGGTCCACACAAATCTGAGTGGACAATCTCTAAGGGTGCTTTTTCCCTTATACTCTTCCCTGCTGGGAATGCTTCTATGTGTTGTTTGCCCAAGATGCATCCTTCACATAGGCAGTACAGTTTTTCTATGAGTGGTAATCCCTTCACCATGCCTTTTCTATGCAAGAGGTTCAAACCTCCAAAATTCAGATGTCCAAATCTCAAATGCCATAACCAGTTTTTGTCTTTCACTTCTTCTTGAAAGATCTCTTGTGTGAGTGCTACTACCACACCTCCTTCCTTCAAGTCTGTTCTGAGCTTGAGAGGAAAAATCCTATTCTTTGTCATGTGCACTTCTGCAATGACCCTTTTACTTGGAGGTATGTCCATGATAGTACACACATCATTCTTAAAAAACGCATTGTAGCCCTTATTCACGAGCTATCCAATGCCTAGTGTTGAGATTGCAACAAGATGAGGAGCTTATTGAAAAGAAGTCGCCTTCACTAAGTGGGCCCGCAGGCTATTTTTGGCGCAAAGTCTATTTTTAGACTATGTCTATTTTTAGACATATGGATCATGTTCTATGAGTTGCAGGATGCTATTTGTGGATGGTTGGTCAAGTCGAAAAAAATAGATGGACTTCTATTTTTAGACATACTAGGCGGAATCTATTTTTAGATTTCCAGTCTAAAAATAGATATGTCGAATATTATTAGCTCTTAATAATATTTGGACTCTAAACATTATCTTATCCTCTTGGAGCACTTCAGTTCGAGTCACAAATGTGGAACATGCAGCTGACAAGGAATTACGCTATTCCTAGGGTTTAGTGGAGCTATTGCATGGTTGACTTCAATTAGAACTCATGTGACAGAGTTTGGTGGAGTTGATGAGACAGTTAATGGAGTTGTGTTCAGTTTAACTTAGTTGAGCTAGTTGTATCTAGTCTAACTGATTGATACAATTAGTGAGAGTGGTGTGAATTAATTATTAATTAATTCACTAATTATTTACTCATAAATCAACTAAATAATACATCAGTTAACTGCAAGTGCATGGACAGTTTCAGTGGAGACCAGTGGAGAGGTAGGTGAAAGAGCAATGTGACTATTATTTGTGACTATACTGGTGCATGAGACTTGCACACACATTGATGAAGATGCCAATGAGGATTGTGCAGTACATACTAGTGGGATTCGAACTTGGATCAAGCCAATTCTCAAGGTTGGATTGGGCAGTAGAGGCAGGCTAACAGGTGGAGCAGATTGGAGCATGTGTTTTGCTAGATCTGAGCTTGTGTAGTGTGTAACAATTGGAGATTGTACTGAGAGCTTGTGAGGATTTTGTACAATGATTGTTACATGATCTCTATAATTATAATATACAGATAGTTGGGGGTTTTCAGCTTTAAGATTTCCCATAAATACTGTGTTTATATGTGTGATTTTTTATGGTTTTAATGTGCGCATGCGATTGTTTATATTTCCGCAAATTGATGATCAATGGTAGAAGAGGTTATGTATTATGCATGAAGCTCAAACAGTGTGTGATCAGGATAATCTCGGTGAATAATTTAACAGTTATTCAAATTTCTACATGGTATCAGAGCGATATTGATCATTGGAGCAATTGCAAAACATTGAAGCGGTTGAGTTTTGTGGTGGTGGAATTCGAATTTGCAGTAGTGTTTTCTTGGTGTCGAAGTTGAGATGTCTTTCAACGGATTGCGATTGGAGTATGCCCTTAAGGGCAGCTCGAATTATATTGCATGGAAGGACAGGATGGAGGCGGTGTTAGATGACAATGGGTTGAAGGAGTTCATAGATGCTGAAGTCCCAAAGCCTACTTCTAGTGATGCTGCCGTAATTGAGGCTTGGCAAAAGAAGACAGCAAAGTGTCAAAGGATTCTGTTGGAGGGCGTGAAGGATCACATAGTGTCCAGCCTGCATGGTAAGGCTTCTCCATTCTTTATGTGGAAAGCCTTGACAGATTTATTCCAAAGCAAGAGCGACCAGAGGAAGTTGGCGCTCAAGGACAAACTCAGAAACATAAAGATGGAGAAAGGCGACAGTATGCCCAAGTACCTCACAAAGTTCACCCAATGCATGGATGAGCTGGGAAGTGTGGGGGTGACTGTATATGATGAGGACTTGGTGAGCTTGGCTCTCCTTGGGCTTCCGAAGAGTTGGCATTCCTATCAGGACTCTGTCAATGGTTGGGAGAAATTGCCAGGATGGGAGCGACTTTGGTCGGATCTTGTGCAAGAGGATACAAGGTGGAGTACCAGTGGACTGACTGGCCATCAAATAACTCGATGAAGAGAATTGCGCTTGGCTGCCAAATCAAGGAAGGGGAAGAGCAAGAAGAATTCTTCTCAATCGGGTGTGAAAGGCAAGAAGCAGGACATGTCCAAGGTGAAGTGATTTCACTGTCACCAACACAAACATTACGCCACAAATTGTCCACAGAAGAAGAAAAATAAGAAGGTTGTTGGATTTGCAGCTGGACAGGCCTTAGCCTCACAGTTTGAGCTGGATTTTTCATTGATCGCATGCTTGGTCTCAAGTGTGATGGGTTCAGTGTTGTTTCTTGACAGTGGTGCATCTTTTCATATGACCGGAGACAATGATTTGTTTACTGATCTGGATGAGAAAGATCTTGAAGTGCACATCGAGATGGGCGATGATGGTAGATACACTGCGACCGGTATCGGTACCATTTCCTTTGAGAGGGAGTTTGGTAAACCCTTTGTATTGAAGGAAGTGATGCATCTTCCAGGATTGAAGAAGAATCTGATCTCGGTGGCCATGTTAGAAGATAAGGGATATGATGTTGTCTTTAGCGAGGGAAAGGCTTTCCTGCGCAGTAAGGAAACTAGTGAAACCTGGAGGATTAGGGTTCAAGTTAAGAACCTTTATCACTGTGATGGTCACAAAGAATGGCAAGCAAGGTATGAGTGGTGAGCTGATGACATGAGATGTGGCACCGAGATTGGGCCACCTTCACCATGGAGCTTTGAAGATACCGGCAGCAGATTTCTACCGGGCTTCCTAAAGGCACGGCTAGCCGTATCAAGTGCAAGGGGTGTACCTTGGGAAAATTTGTGAAAGCCACCTTTCACGAGAAGGATAGTCACGCCACGACGATCCTTGAGAGAATTCACATAGACGTGTGTGGACCTTTCTCAGTAGCTTCGACAACAAAGCACATGTATTATGTGATCTTTGTTGATGATTTTTCTCGTAAGTGCTGGATCTTCTTCATGCAGAAGAAGAACGAGACATACTCAAAGTTCTGTGAGTTCAAGGCGCTGGTGGAAAAAGAATCGGGGAAGCAGGTGAAGGCTCTTAGGAGCGACAATGGTGGTGAATTCATCTCTGGCAAATTCAAGGACTTTTGCAGCACATAAGGAATTTGAAGAGAGCTCATAGCACCTCATAACCCACAGCAGAACGGAGTTGCTGAGCGGAAGAACAGAATGATCGTGGGTGTTGCACGAGCGATGTTGCATGATCAGAGCCTACCCATTCACTTGTGGGTGGAGGCATGCAATACTGCATTATATGTGCAGAACTGTTGTCCTCATAAGATACTTGGCATGAGTACACCCGAGGAGGCGTTTTCTGGTAAGAAGCCTGATATTTTCCATTTGAGGATTTTTGGTTTACCTGTTTACATTTATGTGACGAAGGATGCCAGGAAGAAGCTAGAGCCAACTGTAGAGGTTGGGATATTTGTGGGGTATACTGATACGCCCCACAACTATCGTGTGTATTTTCCAGACAGTCGCAAGACTGTTGTGCGACGGGATATCAAATTTCAGGAGGAGAAAGCCATGAAGTGTTCGCTTGAGAGGGAGCCACACTTGCATGCAGATGAGGAGCTATTATTTCCTAAGGATGAGCTTCAGGATGTGGATCAGCCACAAGAGGAAGTTCATGGAGTGGAAGATACCACTCATGCAGTGCCAACCATCAGAGGGCGCAAGCGCACTACAGAAGATGAGCGACTGGCTCAAGATGCAAAAAAGGTTGTAGGACCACCTACAGCACAGCGCAGGTAGAGACAGTCATCGGACCGATACACTGGATACATGGCTCTTGTGAGAAAATGTGTCGTGACAGAGCCATCCTCTTTCGAGGAAGCTGTGGAGGACCCCGCATGGGTAGATGCCATGGTGGAAGAGTATGATTCGATTGTCAGAAACATTGCATGGGAGATTGTCCCAAGGCCGGAGGGGAAATCAGTGGTGGGTTCGAGATGGATCTACAAAGTGAAGCAGGCGGCTGACGGGAGTGTGGAGAAGTACAAGGCAAGATTTGTTGCTCGAGGCTTCTCACAGATAGAGGGGATCGATTATGAGGAGACCTTTGCACCTGTCGCAAGGTATTCTTCCATATGGACGATCCTAGCTCTCTCAGCGCAGATGGGGTGGCACATTCATCAGATGGATGTGAAGACTGCGTTCCTCAATGGAGTCATTGAGGAGGAGGTGTACATAGAGCAGCCCGAAGGTTTCGAGATCTTCAGCAGCGAGTCGCATGTGTGCAAGCTCAAGAGAGCGTTGTATGGGTTGAAACAAGCACCTCGTGCTTGGTACACACGGATAGACAGTTATTTCACCGGACTTGGATTCTCCAAGAGTGAGGTGGATCCTAACCTATACCAGATTGTGGTGGAGGGTAAGTTGTTGATCATTGTACTTTATGTAGATGATTTGATTATGACAGGTGATGAGCTGTTGATACTCTCATGCAAGGATGATCTTGCAAAATATTTTGAGATGAAGGACTTGGGCCTCTTTCATTATTTCCTGGGATTGGAAATTTGGCAGCGCAGTGATGGATTGTTTGTTTCTCAGGGTAAGTATGCCCGGGAGATACTGGAGAAGTTCAACATGCATGGCTGCAAGCCTGTTGATACTCCTCTTCCTGGAGGTTGGAGGAAGGAGGATGCTACTTCAGCGGAGGTAGTGGATGCCACTATTTATCGACAGTTGGTGGGTCACTTATGTATCTGGTCAATTTCCGATCTCGATATATGCTATGCAAGCAAGCCGCCTTTCACAAGCTATGCTGCTTCAACAAGCCTATTCTGGAAGGCGGGCAAGCATGTATTGTGTTGATCTGTGTAGACACACGGATATGGATTGTGGTACGATAAATGATGAGGTGAAGCTATGGCTTCACTGGAGCGCATTGGGTGAGCCCAACTACGTAAAGAACACATCGTGAGGGGACGCCAGCACTGGATCGACGTCGCTTCTATACAACAGAAGTAGGCAGATCCGTGGCACTCGCCCACGGAGACGAGTATATGGCAAACAGTTTGGCCGCATGCCAGGCCATATGGATGATAAAGATCCTGCCTGATTGTCTGGTCTACACTTAGAGCCTACTGTGATTTATTGTGATAATCAGAGTTGCATCAAACTCTCGGTTAATCCAGTATTTCATGATAGATCTAAACACATTGACATCTGGTATCATCATATCATAGATTGTGTGCAGTGGATAGTCATGTTACTTTCATACATTCCCATGGAGGATCAGGATGCTGATATCTTGACGAAGGCGCTAACCAGGAGAAAATTCAAATACCACAGGGGTAGGATAGGGGTTGCAGATAATCCTTATCTTGTTGAGAGGGAGTGTTGAGATTGCAACAAGATGAGGAGCTTAGTGAAAAGAAGTCGCCTTCACTAAGTGGGCCCGCAGGCTATTTTTGGCGCAAAGTCTATTTTTAGACTATGTCTATTTTTAAACATATGGATCATGTTCTATGAGTTGCAGGATGCTATTTGTGGATGGTTGGTCAAGTCGGATTAAATAGATGGACTTCTATTTTTAGACATACTGGGCGGAATCTATTTTTAGATTGCCAGTCTAAAAATAGATATGTCGAATATTATTAGCTCTTAATAATATTTGGACTCTAAACATTATCTTATCCTCTTGGATCACTTCAGTTTGATGCCTGGATGTGGCACATGCAGCTAACAGAAGGAATTACACTATTCCTAGGGTTTAGTGGAGCTATTGCATGGTTGACTTCAGTTAGAACTCATGTGAAAGATTTTGGTGGAGTTGATGAGACAGTTAATGGAGTTGTGTTCAGTTTAACTTAGTTGAGCTAGTTGTATCTAGTCTAACTGATTGATACAATTAGTGAGAGTGGTGTGAATTAATTATTAATTAATTCACTAATTATTAACTCATAAATCAACTCAAGAATACATCAGTTAACTGCAGTGCATGGACAGTTTCAAAGGAGGACCAAGGAGAGGTAGGTGAAAGATTAAAGCAGGACTATCAATTGTGACTATACTCTGGAAAGGAGATTTGCACACACATTGATGGAGATGCCAATGAGGATTGCGCAAGACATACTAGTGGGATTCCGAATTTGGATCAAGCCAGACCTCCTCAAGCAAGGTTGGGATTGGTGCAAGAGAGGCTGTGTGCCAACAAGTGGGAGCAACATCAGAGCATGTGTTTTGCTAGATTTGAGCTTGTGTAGTGTGTAACAATTGGAGATTGTACTGAGAGCTTGTGAGGAGTTTGTACAATGATTGTTACATGATCTCTATCATTATAATATACAGATAGTTGGGGGTTTTTAGCTTTAAGATTTCCCATAAAGACTGTGTTTATATGTGTGATTGTTTATGGTTTTAATGTGCGCATGCGATTGTTTATATTTCCACAAATTGATGATCAATGGTAGAAGAGGTTATGTATTATGCATGAAGCTCAAATAGTGTGTGATCAGGATAATCTCAGTGAATAATTTAACATTTATTCAAATTTCTACACCTAGAAGGTTACATTTCAGGCCAGGTACATAATATACATCTGTCACAAATTTATTTCCTCCCTTCCTCGTCAATATTGACACTCTTCCTTTTCCCATGATAGAGACTTTGTTATTAGTCCCTGTTGTCGGTTCAGACTTCATATTCTCATCAAGATTAGAAAACATTGCTATGTTTCCAGTCATGTGGTTACTACAGCTTGAGTCTAAAAACCATACATCATCTTGTTTTTCTTGTGCTACATTACATCTTAGAAGCACATTACTTTGGTTCTTATATTCTTTTTCAAAATTTGCATTTTGCCTATTATTCATGTCATTTTGTTTCTTTCTACATTCATTGGCATAATGCCCATACTTTTTACAATAATAACATTGGACTTGGGATTTGTCATACCTTTGTCCATGTGCTTGACTTTGGCTTGAGCCTTTGATTTGAATTTTGATTGCTGCCCCTTCCACTTGTGCTTGCAGGGCTGCTTCTTCCACCTCTGTGTGGGTTTCTTCCTCTTCCTCGGTAGTTTGATCTTCCTCGACTTCTACCTTGACCAAAATACATTTGTGTCTTCAATTCATGCTCCAATGAGGAGTTCACTATTCTGTTCTATCTATGTTCATGAGACATTAGGGATGCACAAAGCTCAGCCACTGAAAATTATGAGAGATCCTTTGTCTCTTCTATTGCTACTACTATGGCATCATATCTTGAGAGTAGACTTCTCAAGATTTTTTCCACTATTCTTATTTCCTGAAGTATCTCTCCATGAGACCTTATCTAGGTAACTAACCCAATCACATGTATGAAGAATGAGTTTATGTTATCAGACTCTTTCATATAGAGAGTTTCAAAGTCTTTTCTCAACATTTGTAGCTTTGTTGTATTCACCTTTTTCATGCCTTGGTAGGTTGTCTTGAGAATATCCCATGCCTCCTTAGACCTTGTTGCTGCTGCAATCCTTGGGAGTATATTCTCATGCACTGCTTAAAAGAGATAGAAGAGGGCTTTGCTATCCTTCTTCTTGTTATCTCTCAACATATCTCTTTCTGCTGCTGTCAAAGCAGCCAATGCTGCTGCATCTACTAGTTCTTGGAAACCTTGTTCCACCAACTCCCATATATCTTGTGAAACAAATAGGGTTCTCATTGTAATGGCCCAATAATCATAATTTTTGCCATTAAGTTGTGGTATTTGTGGATTAGTCAAACTTGTGCTTGTTGCTACCATTTTTACTGTGTAAACAACTTTCTTACTATGTAAAACTTTTCTTACTGCGTGAAAATTTCTCACTGCTGGAGAATACGTTCCACAAATTTTTTCAAAACTCTTTTTAACTCCTCAGTAAAAACACTATCTTTTACTGAGATTTTAAACCAACTCCGATACCATGTTAGAAAAAATATTAAAAGACACAGGGGAATAATGTTTTTCCCTCAACACACGGAGTTCACACAGACTTGCAGAAATTACTTTAACCAAGACAACACGTTTACTGAAGTTTACACAGAGTTAATCCATACCATGCAGTTGGGGAAATCAAATCATATGAATCTTCTTTTCAATACAGAGTGGCGGAGATTAAAATTGCAACTATAGAGAGGAGAAAATGTAATCAACTAATTTTACTCATGGTTAAACAGATAAAACAAAGTGTTGCAGTAAAACACATACATGAAAATTCCAGAACTATATCGCAACTAACCAAACTTTATATAAAAACTTCAAAACATGAAATACATTAAAATATGGAGGTTGCGGCTCCTTCACAAGTAAAACAAGACTTTTTACTTTGATTTACATGGGTTGCAGAGTAACACATAGTAAAAATTGTTTTCACGCACCCACCAAAATTCGCTCCACGATTTTCTCCACTTGTCTTTCAGAATTACATCCGCCACATTACACAACACTATCTATCTTGCTCACTCTAACCTTACATGTAAAATCTAAACACATATATATTTAAGACATTTAATTCATGACAGACCAAATTTAATACAAAGCATGGGTGAACATCATTTACTGGACATTACAGAACTTGCGTGAACTAAACTTAACTTGTCGATTAAATATTTTCCCATGCTCATTTAATAACCATGTATTAACTTCTATTTGACTTTACTGGACATTACAGAACTTGCGTGAACTAAACATAACTTGTAGATTAAATATTTTCCCATGCTCATTTAATAACCATGTATTAACTTCTATTTGACTTTGATTTATTTAATATGTTGCAGAATGGGTAATTGTCCTTTGCTCAGAACTTGTCCTTCTCTGTACACGCAATCCACAACCTAAAAAACATTAACTGAGGTATGGCTGCTGCCAGTTCATTTACTGCGGTGGTTGAGATTAATTTCCGACACTAAACCCATTTCCTTGTGCTTGCTAATAAGGTAATTTTCACTTGTCTTTAATCATTTGTTTCCATAAATCCTAAAACTTCTTACCCCATTGTTATCTTTGAATGTATTTTTGTTGTGATATGTTGTTGTTTTAAATGAAATTCCCCCTCTCACCTTAGAGAATATATTTAAATCCACATTTCATGGAAAAACTTTAATATGAAAATGCTTGAATAGCCCTCTCTCCATTTCTGAGTGAATATATTTAAATCCACATTGGAAAACCTTCACCATGAAAATGCTTGAGTTGTCGTGCCAAGATTTCATTCTTGATTGTCGGTCTTTTTTAAATAGGTTTAATCCAATCAAATACTCTTGAGAAGACCACGTGTAAGCTTGAAAATGATTTACATTTAATTTTTAAATATACTTCATTACATTAAATACCCTGAATGGAAACTATAAATCACCTCATGCCATAGACCTGAAAATTATTTATTGCAAAAATGTGTCCCTTTACTTAGGAACTTGAACTTTATTTAAATCTATATGAACATGACTCCTATGGTCTAAAGCCAACAAAATTAACTCCTTATAAAATATATGGTGGGGAGGTATTTATAATTAAAAATAATAATAAATTTTAAAATAAAATAAATATGAAATATTATTTTACTTTAATATATAATTGAGGAAAAAAAATGGCTCACTCAACGATCTCATAATATAAAAAGTGGTTTTGGCTTTCTGAAATTATGGTGGATGCCCATTCTTCCATATATAATTGAGGAAAAAAAAAATATCTCACTCAAGGACAGTTATCCAGCAATAAATACACCTGGGCATATACCACCCATCGTAGGATTAATGCAAGTACACCATCCAGTGGTGGGAAATATATGCCGAGGCGTATTTATTGCTGGATAGCTTGGAAAATAAGGCTTTCCCTCAAGGACCTCTTAATATAAAAAGTGGTTTTGGCTTTATGAAATTATGGTGCGTGCCCATTCTTCCATGTGATAAACAATTACAATTACAATAACCACTCCCAGCTTCTGGACAAACTCTTCATTGAATATATTATCCCAAAACTAGCTGCCAGAATACCTGCATAATTTTCCCTGCTGTCTTTGAAGGCCTCACATTCTAAAATGAAATTTTTTTCTGTTTCCACTTTTCCAGAAGAGCAAAAAATACATACTCTTTCCTCCCACATTTCTTTTGGCCTTTTCCAATGCCCTGTTTCACAACGGAGTTTATGATAATTAGTCCTTAATTGAGCAATAAGAATTTTAGATCTCCAAGAAATATTGGCCCCTATGTACACCTTTTGCTGATGGTTATGAGTGGGGTTAAACTCTTCAATGTAGTACTTCTTCTTTCTCCCTAGCTCTTTCTCCCAAGTACGTTTGTGGAACTTATCCATAACAAAAGTTTTTATCTCTTTACTGTTTGTAGGACACATGCTCAAGAAAATACCCCATTTACTAAACCATTTGTTATTTTTCCACATCCAAGTCTTCTTTGTTTTGCACAATCTGTCACTAAACACAACCTTAGGCCATCTACCCTCCTCCATTTGCTCAATTTTTTTCAAATACCTTATGACTCGCACCATAGCAATTTCTTCAATAGGAACAACCCCTGTTTCACTTAATAGGATAGCATAAGGAACTACACTTTTAATTTTGAATTTGTTTGTAACCAAACACTTCTGAATTTTCTCAATTTGTTTCCACTGCATCTCGGTTGAGCTCCTGGCCCACAGTTCACAACTATAGAGAATCACCGCAATCACTAGAAGCCCAAAAACTGGGATCATGTGTAATTAATGCTCCCACCATTGGATTTGCACCGATCTCAGGCTGTATGGTCATACTGGACGCTAATTTCGCTGCGTTGCATGAATACAACCACTCCGTTAGGGAGAATTAATGGCACACCAACTGGCTCGCTGATATGAATGGCAGGTAAAGAAGGTTCAGTGATCTTGTGTTGGTTTAACCTTACCAAATTGTTCTTTTAAATCTATTACATTTGAAGCATCTTGAAAGAGATAGAGATAGAGATAGGATTTAACAGGATCTCAAAATTTTCAAGTGAGTAATGAAAAATAGCTAAATTATTTTAAATAAGAATACAATATTTGTTGTTTTTAGTGAACTGTTAATATATATCAAAGCATTTCAAAACTTATTAGTTTTTTTCTCCTTGCAACCACCAAAGCAGTTTTTCTTTTTTGTTAATATTTTTTTGTAAGCTCCCAGGTTTATGTTATCATTGTTTGATTCTTTCAACATTATTCTTGCTTTTTTGCGTTCTTCACCAAACCAAGCATTAACCCTGAAGCAATTTGTTTCAAACTTCTTATTTTTTGCTCTTTTGCACTCAACAAATGCACTTTTAATTAAACTTGTTAATTAGTGACTATGAATATCATGGATCAGAATTTTCTCCTTCTCAAAGAGTCTCTCGAACTTTAATTTTAAAGGTATTATTGTTTTATGGAGTCAAAAGAATTCTGCTCTTTGGAAAATTTTGTTGAACACACTTAGTTTTTTACCCTAATTGTTTCTTTCTAGTCCAAGAGAAACTTAAAGAAATTGGCTTGTGATCTTATTTTAAATCCCAAAGATGTTCAACAATCAAAACTTCCTCCATTTTCTCACACAAACCATGCCAGGAGATTAAATAATCTACTACACTTGCTCCATTGTAAGTAGTGCAAGTGAAATTACCAAATTTTGTCCATCTAGTCAAACCATTACAAATGACTAAATCCAAACCTCCACTTAGAGTAAGCAATTGTTCACCAAAGAGATTTCAGCCCTTGTCCTCTTAAATTCTTTTCCAGTGATGATTACTTTCTTTTATAAGCCAAGTAGACTCCCAATCTTCATTACAACGAAGAATGCTAGCTTGCTCACTTGAGGTCCTAGCTCACTTACTATAAGGACTTCACCTAGCTAAGAATATGTTGCAATATTTGTTTTTAAGGATGCAAAGGGGTCTTTGTGGTGAATCCCTATACTTTTGTAAGTTTTTTACACTTGCCACCCAAAATATTATGTTGCAATTCTAATGTGATTTTCATTTTCTGATATTTTAAACCAAATGAATTGTTTATTTGAGTCTTGTATTTCTAATTTAATGAAATGACATTCCTTTTCCCTCACTAAAACCATGATACCCTAGTGTCCTTTTCCATTCCCTACTACCTCATTCTACATTGTCATCTTCCTACCCTTCAAACAAATAATATCCTACTTTAAAATATCATCTTTTCACATTGAAAAAAAAACCTAAAAATAATAATAGATTTTAAAATAAAATAAATATGAAATATTATCCTACTTTAAAATATCATCATTTCACATTGAAAAAAAAAAGCTTGTCTTACTCCAAGACCTCATAATATAAAAAGTGGTTTTGGCTTTCTGAAATTATGTATGGTGCTCATTCTCCCATGTGATAAATAATTTTCCTTTACAAGGGCTGAAGTACCTTTTCTTTGAGACCATTACTGGCTAGTCTTGGCTTTAAAATGCTCTGAAACTCTTTGGCATTGACCCAAACTCACTTCTCTGTGTTGATTAATGAGGAAATTTAAAATGCTCAGAAATTCTTTGGCATTGACCCACTTCCCTATGCTGGCTAATGAGGAAATTTACACTTGTCTTCTATCATTTGTTTCTACATGTCTTAAAATTTCTTGACCCATTCTCATGTTTGAATGTGTTTTTGTTGCCTTAAAAAATATGTCTTTTTTTTTAAATCAAATGCCCTATCTCCTTTCTTAGAAAATATATTTAAATTCACAATATAAAAAAATATGCTTAAATTCACATTGTAAAGTAAATCTTCACTATAAAAATGCTTTGAGTATGCCCTCGCCACTCCATTTAGTAAATATATTTAAATCCACATTTAAAAAAATGTCAAGATTTTATGGCCAAAATGTATCCCTTTACTTGGAACTTGAACTTTACTTAAAACTATATGAGCATGACTTCTATCCTCTAAAACAAACAAAATTAACACACTATAAAACATATGGTGTGGAATATTTATCCTAAAAAATATTAATAGATTTAAAATAAAATAAATATGAAATATTTATCTAAACTAAAAACCTGTCTTACTCCAGGAGCTCATAATATAAAAAGTGGTGTATGGTTCCCATTCTCCCATGTGATAAATAAACAAAAAATCCTGTCTTACTCCAGGAGCTCATAATATAAAAAGTGGTTTTGGCTTTCTGAAATTATGTATGGTTCCCATTCTCCCATGTGATAAATATCCAACTGGGATCCTGTGTCCAACAACGTAATTAATACTCCCACAGTGGATTTGCACCCAGCTCGGGCTGTTTGGTCGTGGACGTTGTTTTCCACGCGTTGAATGAATACAACTACCCTGTTAGGTAGAATGAATTGCACACCAGCTGGCTGGCTGATAGGAATGGCAGGTAGTTCTGTGCTCTTGCGTTGGCTTAACCTTACCAGATTGTTCTTTTAAATCTGTTCGGTTTGAACCATTTTGAAAGAGATATAGATAGGATTTAACAGAATCTCGGAAGGTTCAAATGAGTCGTGAAAAATAACTGAATTATTTTAAATAAGAATTCTAACTGAATTGTTTTAAATAAGAATACTATACTTGCAGTCTTTAATGAACTGTCCACATATATATATATATATATATATATATATATATATATATATATATATATATATATAAAAGCATTTCACAGCCTATCAGAAGTGCACTGGACAGAGAGACTTTTCTTTTTAAATTGAAGTGAGGTTTGGTCTATTTCCATAACAATGTCTTCCCAGACTAAGTCGATGAAATTTGTGGTTAATTATATCTCTTATCAGTTCAGTTCAACTGCATTGCAAGGGAGCACCTGCAAATGCAAGAGTAGAGTCCTTTCCAGGCTATCATGGCAATATTAGTTTTGAGATATATGCTGGGTAAGTGTCATATCTGTTCACGGTAAAGCATATTTAATCATATATACAGTCCATGTTCAAATATAACATGAATTGAAAGTACCAAATTCAAGTTTCATATCTTTCACAAACTTTTCATTAACACTTTTATGTTCAAAATTATCATTACGAGTAATGAATTCCTAGAGGAGACCAATGCTTTTAATATCCACAATTGATAGTATTTAACGACACCAAGTTGGTGAGAAAGCATTGAAATTAGCATCCCAACATAGCAGATTCTGGCTTGAGATGAATCTGATATGGCTTGAGATGAATCTGATAAATAAACAATCAGCTGTGTATTTATGTGAAGATTGAGAAGAGAACAGAGGAATTTATGAATTTCCCCTTTTAAGAGCAGAATGCATGTTAATATGAAAGAGAGAAAAAGATAAAAGACACATATCTCTATTTACATTGATATGCACACAGTGTGAAGTTTGACATATATGCTTGAACAGAGTTTAATGTCTATGGAGATTTGATAAAATTCTGTAACAATTGAAGCTAAAATAAAATGATTATTGGAGTCAGAATTGTTATATGAAGTAAAAAAGTAGGAGCTAAAATTGTTATATGGAGTTGTTAAAGATGTGATTCTTCAATGCTTATATTTTATAATATAAAATGATTATTGGAGTCAGAATTGTTGTATGAAGTAAAAAAGTAGGAGCTAAAATTGTTATATGGAGTTGTTAAAGATGTGATTCTTCAATGCTTATATTTTATAATGACTAATGGAGTCAAAATTGTTGTATGAAGTAAAAAAGTAGGAGCTAAAATTGTTATATGGAGTTGTTAAAGACGTGATTTTTCAATGCTTGTATTCTATTGGATGACCAATTGAGTAACTTGTGAAAGTCTTTGTGCTTTCTTCATATTCATGCAGGTACGTGACAGTTAGTGAGGTTACTGGAAGAGAACTTTTCTACTATTTTGTGAAGTCGGAAAGAAATCCAGAAAATGATCCACTTCTTGTTTGGCTCACAGGAGGGCCTGGTTGCACCGGTTTGACTGGATTTGCCTATGAGATTGGTTAGCTATGGGAAATCTTGCTCTTATTGTTTGTTTCAATGCTCAAAATTGCTATTTCGTGCTTGGATTTTGATCTTATATATAGTTTTGAAATTGAGTAATCTGAGAAATGGGCATGTGAATGCCTTGTTCAAATGACTAAATGGAAGTTCATTTTTTCCCATGTTGTTGGAAATTGGAATGGCACCCAAAACTGAGTCAACTACCATTATAATTAGGTTTATACAATACTAACATATTGTTATAACCTAAAGAATAACCAAAATCGATCAATTGTGGATTTTATACTCTTGAATCTTTACCTATACAATGTTCACCTCATCTGATTACCTTAAGGATAAGATTGTGAAAAGCTAATTGTGAGATCTAGTTCTTATGCACCTGCCATACTTGCAAGGCTAGGCAAGGTAATATTAATGTTTAGAAAATTTATAGAAGAAAATGATCTTAGATCTAAGACTTTTGTGATCTATTTGTGATCCATAGAGTAGATAGAACCAGAGTAGATAGAAGTCTTTCGATTAATCACATCATTTTCTTCAGAAAATAATAACTATTTTTTATGTTTCTCCCGATGATTATCATTTTTATGTTTCTCCCAATGCTTTTCTCCTATTGCAGGTCCAATGAATTTTGATATCAGGAACAATTCTGGGAATTTGCCCACGCTTATCCCCAATCCATACTCTTGGACTAAGGTCGGCGTTCGTAAGGCCTGTAGATTATGTGATTGATATAGCATCTCTGTTGTCAACTTTCTTGTTCTGTTTCTTTCATCACTTTGGAATGTATAAAAACTTTTACTGTAATGGATTAACATTGAATAGTTTTTCACATGTAGGTCTCCAACATTATTTTTCTTGATTCTCCAGTTGGGACTGGTTTTTCTTACTCCAATACATCTACAGATTACATGACTGGAGATTTTAAGGCTGTTTCAGATATAAATACTTTCCTCATAAAGGTTTTCAGTTCTATCCCACTACAAAATAATTTAGAAGTGTATAATTTTTTGTGAATCTCATACAGTTTATAATCTTGGATGCAGTGGTTTGAAGCATTCCCTGAGTTTCTATCTAATCCATTTTATGTCGGAGGGGATTCTTATTCTGGTATAATTGTTCCACTGGTGGTAAATGAAATAGCAAATGGTAAAGCACACAAGATGAATGTTTTGTTATTCAATTGACTTCTTTGTTCCTTTGTTTTTGGAATAGGATGGAATTTCTTTACCGCAGCAGGAGTACTATAAGTTGATTTGAGGTTTTAAACATAGGTTCTAGACTTTGTATATTTCTTAATACAGTTTGTTTTTAGATTTGATCCTTTGATGCTTAACCGTTACAATGTCTCTTTCTCGCCTATGACAGAAAATGCAGCTGGTATTAACCCAACCTTGAACCTTAAGGTCAAAACTCTTTGCTAATAATTGAAATTCATAGCCTTCATTCAGGCCTCTCCAAAATATGTTGATGACTAGGAACAACGTTACGTTTTTTACTAGATGGTCTCATGGTCTGACTTCTTGCATGGCTAGTTTTTCAGGGTTATCTTGTTGGAAATGGAAAGACAGATGTAGCATTTGACAACGCACAGGTGCCTTTTGCACATGGAACAGATGAATTATACCAGGTGTGTACCCTGCAACAGTGAAATAAGATACCATGGAATCATAGGCACAATATTTGTATTCTTCATACATGTATGGTAGTTCCAGGGATGCCATTTGACTCCTAGATAATTTAAATCAGTTGGCATTTCAGCAGCTGCTGAATATAGAATTTCTTCATACTTATGTCGCTGCAGGCAGTAAAGGACAGTTGCAATAGTAGCTATTTGTATTCCACCAATGCTTCTTGTCAATCCAACCTATTAGACATGTGGAAGGTAATGCTTGTAGTCCACTCCAGTTGCTTTTGCTAAATTCAGGACAACAGTATTCATTGGAAAACTAGTCCTGATCTGGAATTTGAAAAACAGGTTTTGAACGGAACCAACAGAGGCAATATTCTTGATCCGGTTTGTGACCCCGAAACCGTAGATAGTCAAAGAATTATAACCAAGAGGTACGAAAAATTAGAAATATTTGATCAGTTTCTTGGGTCAACGGGCAGAACCTCTAGTCATGGTTGCTTTACAAAATCCTCTGAGGACAGATGTCTGACAGTTCATCTACAACATGGTTACCAGGATAGGCCATGCCCTGTTGTGGTAAATTGCAATACACGCTACGTATTTGAAACCCGTTTTATTTACAGTATAGCAAATTTGTATTGAGTATTTTCTTTTAGGCTTTTGACAACCGACAAATACAATAAAAGAGGAGGGTTTCCTTGGTATGTGTTGTATATCTCAATATATAAGGCCTTCCAACTGCAACAGCTAGGATTTAATAAGGAAAATTATTAAATTCACAATTTTTTGGTTTGCTTTCGACTGGACGGGAATAGAGGTTTTGCATTTTGGTTTCGTAAATTTAAATATTGGCATTCGACTTATTTGTAAATGTAAACGTTGATGTATGTTTTTGTGTAAAGTTACACATTTCATTTCCTTTTTTCATAATTGCAGTTGTTATAATTGATCTTTTCTAATACATTTCACTAACAAAATGGTTCATATTGCAAAACAGAACAAATATCTCCTTTCAGACACTTGGGAAAATATTCCCTATGTCAGAAAAGCAATTCATGCGCAATCGGTATCCACTTGAACCTGGTCCTGCTAGTTACTTTTCTTCTCATCTTTTCCAAGTGTTTAGAATGGCAGGTAACTAATGCAGTTAAAATAACACCATTTATGTTCTTTGGCTTCTGAAGTCATTGCTTACTAAAAATTTTAGTGTTTTTTGTTTTCACTGGAAAGGCATTTTTTTGTAACACTTGTTTTTAGTGTTATTTTTTGGAAGTTGCCACTTGTTGGAAGTTTTTTGGTAGATTTTTTTTATCTAATTTCTCTAAAATCTAGTAAGAATTTATTGAAATTACAAGTTTGATGGTATATATATAAAATTATTGCGTAGTAAAACTTTCAGTGCTTCTTGTTTTAACTCAAAAAGTACTTCTTTTTATACATAAAAAGAAGTGTCTTTTGGGTCAAATAAAAAAGGAAGCCAAAGCAGCATAAATGGTGTTATTTTAATTGCAATTTATTTAGATGTGCTGGTAAACATGAATTAAAAACTAAAATATATTCATCTACACATATATTAGTATAGACCAATGTCAAAACAATTAATACTATAAAATTCTATATTTTTATTGTAAATTATAATATATCTTAGGATGGCATTACTAGTGTGCTCTTAAGATGATGAAATAGTCTTCATACATACTCATTACTCACATTCCAATTCCAATTCACATTCCCTTGCAGGTCTTACAACTTACTAATAGCAACTTTTATGAAAAACATGATTTTGTTGATTATTAGACAATAACTAGCATTCTTCTTATTGTTATTCCATCATCACTACTATGGAAAATCCTTTTTGATGTTAAAATGTATATTTATTGCTTCCGGAACAAAATGAGAAAGTTTATGGCGGTTGTTAACTTATTTTATTTTTTCTGCAGCAAGAGATAACTGGAGTGTGGGAAAGGTGCACACACCGCTTTAAATATGATTATCAGGTTCAAAGCGTAATTGAATATCATCGCAACCTTACCTGGAAGGGCTACCGCGCTTTAATCTACAGGTCCATTCACACAAATATAGTTTCTCTGTGTTTACATTCATAGTTCCTTGTGACTATGAATAAGGCTTTATGATGGTAGAAATACTATGCATGATTGCTTAAATGTTCGCCATCGGATTTAACTGGTTTTGTTGTCATGACAGTGGTGATCTGGATCTAATTGTACCATTTATTGGAACTGAAGCATGGGTCAGATCATTGAACTATACAATACTTGATGATTGGAGATCTTGGTGGGTGGATCAACAAGTTGCAGGGTAAGACTTGGAGCTCAGATTCCTACAACGTCCCTCAAAAATCAATTGTATATTTGATGGGTTTGAACAGGAAAGAACGTTATACATGATTCTTCAACAGAGAACCCTGCTCCACCTTGCGCTTTAAATATCTCACCTTCACTACTTTATCGTTTCGTAAAAGGCCCATTTTTTTAGGTAAGAAACATTGATGTTAGATCCATTGTGTGTGCAGATACACGAGGTTATATGAAAATAACCTAACGTTTGCAACAATCAAGGTGAAAATTCTAAACGTAGATATACCCTATGATGAATTACTTTTCTCACTCAGTTTTGCTTCATGTTATAGAAGAAAATGCAGGATGATTGATCCATCTCGAGTGTGTGATAGCTAATAATGAGTGGAACATTCTGCAGGGAGGTGGACATACAGCTCCAGAATACAAGCCTCGAGAAGGATCTGTGATGTTCAAGAAATGGATCTTAGGAGAACGTTTGTAAATTACGAATTGCATAAGTTCTCTTCTATATTTATGTTTTCATTTTATTTTTATTTCCTTACAAACTTTGCCTCAATAAAAGTTTGCATGAATGTTGTCAAAAACTTGTCTATAACTCAATTGAGTGTGAAGTTCAAATAGATGTTGCTAAAGGACAATGTCATTTCTAGGCCATTGCTAGCTATATGCTTTCGAATTTATTAGTATTTTTAGCTCGTTAAAAAGAAAAGGCTCATAAACTCATAAACAACTGAAAACAATATAATCTTGAATATACCATATAAATTAGCATAGATTCATTTTCTTCTCTTCTTATTTATGATAGGTTTATAATTATCAAAATAATTCTTTTCAAATATTTTTTATATTAAAATAATTTTCATATAAAAAAAAATTAGTCATTCACAGATGTAGAATTAATCTGAATTTATATATATTAAATAAAACAAATTAAACTTCTCCCTAATATAAAATAACATATACCATTAAAATGCTTTATATATATATATATAATGTTTTATATTAAAAAACTTTAACATTAATACTCATAAATATGATTAAAATACAAATAATTCTATATATTCATATAAAAACCATGAAAAAACATTCCAACCCTTCCTCAGTTGCTAGTCCCAAAAGGGCTAAAAGGATTTTCCCTTCCAAAAAAAAAATTAAAATATCAAAATCATTTGCTAATGGCTAAGGTTAGATTAAATTTCTATGTTTCAAAAGAAGAGAAATATTTTTTGGTACGGAGTGTAGACCAGTACATAAATCACTCTTAGAGTTTCATAGAAGAGATCGGTGTACTACCTCATATGAGTTATGTCACTAACTCCTACCAATGAGAGTCAAGCAAATAGGTGATTCATGTGCGAATGTGCCCTCTAGGTAGGGGATTCACAAACTGCAGTGAAACTTCCAACTCCTATTACAAGCATTAAAAATTATATAATGTAATATATATAGTGTCTACAAAGAGATCATTCCACAAACCTTATGTCCAAATAATAAATGATTGTTCTAACATATGATTCCTATATTTATTTCTTCATCTGAATATTATGGAGTATCAATAAAGTAAGCCTAGAGTATCTTTTAGCCTTGTGGCCATTAATTTCTTTTCTTCACACAATCGCAAATTTATTTAAAGCCAAAAATTTAGTGAGTTTTCCTCATTTTTAGCTTGCCTTTTCTTGTGTACGGAGAAGGTAATAGTTGGTGCTAGGATATTCAAGTTTCAACATCAACTTCCCAGTGACCAAGTTTAGGTATTTTCCTTTAAAATATTAGGTATTTTCCTTTTAAAATGTTTTTTTGGTTTCGCTTGCTACTTAGCACTTTATATTTTGTTTGCGTAAGTATCACTATGATTTAATAATCTGATGGGCTTCTTTCATGCATTCTAGAAGCTTAAGAAAATAGTCTGTTTTTTCCTTTCTATGGATGGTATCCATCCCACTTTATCTACTTTGTCATTTCTATGGATGGTATCCACCCCACTTTATCCAAAGATCAGGGCATGAACTTCTTGTCTTGTGTTTTTCAAGCATAGTACCTGGGATAAACAAAAACAATGAATTATGGATTTCTTATTATTAATATATAACATTCATGTTTCATATTGTAATAGCCATAAAATTGAAAGTGGCACTAAATGGAATATGTACAAGAAACAATAAATAGCATATGGTGAGGGTTATGTCCATTTTGAAGAGTGCGATATTTGTGAGAAGGAAATTGTTTTCTAAATATTATGTGCTTAACGTATCATCATCGGAAGACTCGGCATCTTAATGATGATCCCAGAGAAGGGATCAAAATGTCTAACACATAATGCAGTTTAAAATGTCTAGTTCGTAACATGGTTTTATTTTTAGGTTATGTCCATGTCATTTCAGGCAAATTTATTATGGCATATGTGCGTTACGAATTTTTAATATAGTTAGATTTATAAATCTAAAGTTCTATCAATGAATTTTTTTTAGAAAATTCATTTAACATTACTAAAAAAAATGATGTGGCCCTCACGTGCTATTGAGATGAGTTACCCACCACTTCATGGGTGATATCCCTACGAGAATTATTTTCTCCACGATGGTCCTCAGCCAGCAGCCAGAAGCCTCTTGCAACCCTCATCTTTCTTGTTGTGACATTTCTTCGCTACTTGAGCCATCCATGTGGCCCCCCACCCATTTTTATTGATCTTATGTTTGAAGGTGGGCCTCCCGAACCTAAAGGTATGTCTTTTCATTTGGTAATTGAGTATTGGGTTTACTTATCATGGACACTTATGATCATAGATTAATGGGGGGATTCAATGGAAAGAGTGGATTTTGTTTGTGCTTTTGTCGATTTTGTTTGTGCTTTTGTCCCCTTGACCTCCTTTGGGATGTTATCCTTGGATTTTAGTCCCATGGGATCTCTTTTACTGACCATTTGGTTTTAGGGTGGTGCTACTTGGGAAACCTTGACTTTGGTTGTGTGGTTCCTCTCCCTTATCCACATATACCACTCCCCTTCCACTCACTATACCCCCATTCATCATCTCTCCCACGTGGGTCCACATTTCCTCTCTGGGACCACATAGGGCTAGCCTCCCCATTCCCTTACTCCCACCTTGGTTCGAGCTTTGAATGGTGCCCTGGAGGTTGAAGCGGCCGAAAAGAAAGGTAAATGCATAAATGGCCACATTCAACAGGAAAGTGTACCACAAGATGCAAAAGATGGTCGAGACATACATATTTAACATGCGGGAAGAAACCAATGCATGAGATCTACCCCATACCCATGGCCATCACGCTAGTTCCTTAGGCCCCACATGAGCCTCATTTATAATTCAGGAACCCATGATTCTCCCAACCCCTAAAGGGAAATTAACCACCCCACCTATAGAAAATATCCAAAGGGATTCAATCTAATCTTGTAATGTACTAAAACAAAATATTGAATCCTTATACAATTTGCAGAAACCAAATACAATTGCATAATCACTTAACAAGTAAGAGAAGAAATAATCAATCACACAACACAAGATGTATCTAGGGAAATACACTGCTCAAAACCCCACTATTTGTATATTGTATTAATTCAATACCATGAAACAATACAATGCTTTTCTCTCACAAAGAAAATTTTTCACTCTGCTGACTATATCACTCTGATCTAGGAAAAATCAATCAAATACTTAACCAATTATCAACCTTTATCTAACCAGCCTTGCTTGCACATTCCTGGAGGAGTTGTGTCCCTATTAATAAGGAAATTCCTAAGAATTGATTGCACAATTTCTTCAAGGCATCCTGATGACCTCTTGCATGACCTATATAATTTTCTAATTATACAACTGATAGTTATATTTCCTTTAACCCCAATCTCAACTGGGCCTTCCTTAGAACTGACATGTAACAATTAATTATAGTGAATTATCAGTTAATCGATTAATTGCTACTTGTGAATTAAATCATATTTAATCCACTGGACCTATCACTAGCTTATCTCTCGTCCAGAACTAGTTAAACTGATTTTAACTCAAATAATTGAGTTAACTAATTACAACTCACAAATAGCTATAATTGGACCCCATAAAAATTAGGAAGAAGTCTACATGCCTCCTGTTTGATCTCCAAGTTGAATTAACTGAGCTAACTAAGTCTTCCTAGCTGAGTTAACACTTACAAGTTGTTATGAGATGAAATTTCATTTTTTCTTCTAATTTAATTAAGGGAAAATTAAATCAGAAGCCCCCTTGGGGTGTTATTTCTTGGTGCCATTCCAATATTTCTTGTTTCCATTTTCAACACTCCCTCTCAATAAGAAAGGAATTCAATCTATCTCGATCTGGTACCTTTGGAATGTTCTACATGCAACACTTCTCTAGTGTTGTTTGCTCCTACAACTCCTGAAACTGAAAAAGCATTTGAACCGAATCAATATGATGCATCCATCATCATATTATCTGACTGCTACTAGTTACTTCACTGTCTACTAAACAATATGCGTTGTTGCTGACACTTCATCTGTGCCATCTGCACTACTGCTAACTTTGATTTGCACTCCAATATTTGACATATGTCACTCTGATATCTAACTGCATCAATCGTTATTGATCCATCCTGCTACTGTGTACTATGGGGCCCCCATAGATAGGTTTGATCAATGAGACACACCATATCAATGGACCCTACCCAAATGTATTCTCTTGGGATTATGAATTCACATCACCCCACCTCTCACCTGGAGTTATGGTTGCATGTGCTCCCTCTACCAATATGGCTTGAAATTTCCCCCTACTAGAGGTATTTGTTTGAGTGGACATCTCCACTCAGTCTCCTATCGACTTCTCCAATTGTGGCTGCTCCACAACTTTCTAAGACTGCTTATGAGGCTGCATGTTAAGAGGTAATTTATGCTCCCACTCAACCACCAAGTCTCTAACTTCTTCTTTTATCTTCAAAGCTTTGCATGCATCTTTGACCTCGTGAGAATACAGGTTCTTGACTCGCACATCTATATGTTTCACCTATCCCGTGGCGATGTGTCTAAGGAAAACCTTTCCTTTTCTAAATATCACATCATAACCACAGTCTTCCAATATCGATATGGAAACAATATTCTCCTTTAGTCCTGGAACAAACAAAACATATGTTACTCTAAGAGGGGATACAGACTCCTTGGGAAAGGTAAATGTACCTATGTCGATCACGATATACCTCTCGTCATCTCCAAACTCTAGGTTCTGGATGAGGTCCTTCTCCTCCAAGTCACTGAAGAGATCTCTATTCCCTATCATATGGAATGAGGCATCGTTGTTTAGATACCACATGCATCCCATTACAGTGTTGGTCGTGCATGCAATGAGAGTAAAATCAAGCTCGAACTGTGAAGCTAGAGACTCACTTCCTGCTGCAACTATAGGCTCCTTCTTGCTTTCCTTCTGTGGACATTCCATGGCATAGTGCTCATACACGTGACAGTCAAAACACTTGATCTTGGACAAATCTCTCTTGCCCTCTTCACCTTGGGACTTCTTTCCCTTGGATTTCTTGCCTTTTCTGACAATTAAAAAATATTCTTCTTTTTCTATGTCGGAGGTCCCATCGCTAGTTCTCCTCCTTATCTCTTCTTGTACTAAGTCAGACCACAATCGCTCCTAGTTTGCCATAGCTTCTCCCTCCCATTCACAAAGTCATGGTAGCTATGCCAGCTCTTGGGAAGTCCTATAAGAGCTAAGCTCACCAAATCATCTTGGGCTACTGTCACACCAACACTTCCAATCTCATCTTGACATTGAGTGAACTTCGTCAAGTATTTTGGTATCGTCTCACCCTCCTCCATCTTGATATTTCTAAGCTTGTACTTGTACTCTGAGTCAACTTTGTAGTCATGTTATTATGAAACATATTTGTTAAGGCCTTCCACATATAATATGGTTTTTCCTTTCCATGTAGGTTGGAGACAATATGATATCGAGCTCCTTCTAACAAGATCCTTCTCTCCTTTTCTACCTTCTTCTGCCATGCATCAAGATTTTGATAATTTTTTGTTGCGGCTTGGGAATATCACTTTCTATGAATTCCTTCAACTCGTTGTCCTCCAACACTGCCTCCATCATGTCCTTCAATTTTATTTATTTTGAAGTTCCCACAAGGGCATATTCGAGTCTCAAGTCACTAAAAGACATCTTGATCTGTTATTGGTCCTGAACAATAAATTTGTAAATTCAATGTAGATGTTAAAAAAAAACTTTGGTTCTTCTCTTCCATTGTGATACCTGGCGCTCTGATACCATGTATAAATTATCTAAAGGGATTCCATATGATCTTTTAATGTACTGAAACAAGATATTGAATCCTTCTGCAATTTGTGGAAACCAAATACGGTCGCACAATCACATAACAAGTAAGAGAAAGAAATAATCAATCGTACAACACAAGATGTAATTTGGGAAAATGAGCAATATGAAAATCCAAGGAGAATACCACTGGGTCTCGATCTCAACACATTGAGATTTTTGTCTCAGTTCAATTCACATGTTGCAAGCAAGGAGGGACCTCAATACCTAAGATCTGATATAAGTAGCAGTGATGTAAACAGGTTTCAAGAAAATCTGTCAAGTGATGGGGCTTTGATATTGGGACCATGGTCTCAATATTGTGTTAAAGGAGCTAATAAGAACAAACATGATTTACCAATGTCGATGTTTTAAAGCCGGTGGTCACAAACACCAATCACAAAGTGCTAATCAATAACACTAAAAGGCTTTGGTCTTAAAACTTTGATCTTGATACAATGGGACTGTAGTTGGAAATATGGGAGTAGACCTAGTTTGTAGATGATATATATGGAATGAATCCCATGTTCATAACACTTGGTCTTAAGAAATGGTGTTAGATATGAGTTAAGAAGCGAATTATAAAAATAGCCAAAATTTACTTTGTTAGAACCCCTTTTTCTAGCCCTCTTGTAAATTTCATTATGAATTTTAATTCAGAGACCGAGGAGGAGGAGTTACTTATGTTGAGTATAAATCCAAGCCACTTATTTTATTTGAACACATATATCCCTCATGATTTTATTACCCTAATGTTAAAATAATTAAAGCGTGTATGGGAAGCCTTCAATAAAGGATAAAAATCCGATACGTTCACCCTATCTCACAGGATATGTTGTGTAAGTGAACAGACAAGGAGTAGATGAGAAGAATAATTCAAAAAGTGTGTGAGATGAGGGGTAAGGTAGTAAGTTGTATGTGTATACACATAGAAAAATTCTTGGATGTGTAGAGAGTGTGGGTTGAAAGAAAAAGAGATCACGAAAGAGAACACAAGGGGATAACATATGCACTAGAGTGGAAGCACGCTAAAAAACATTGCATAAAGTGAATACAAAGAGGAGCAGATGGAGTGATTGAGTGAGTGCCTTGGATTTGTAGCATTGTTTAATAGGTGGAGATCATAAGTGCTTTGGATTCCCATGGTGCCTAACAAATGGAGACATGATGTGCTTTGGATTCATGTTTGATCTAGTTGACTTGTATTGGTGTGAATTCCATTTAGCACTTCCCTCGGACTTTGAATTTGGATCAGGGGTGGTCAAAATCACAAACTATTGTACTATAATTAACCTATGGTTGGTTGGAGAGTTGAAGTCCTTCTCTTAGTTTCTAGTCATTGAAGGTGATCAGATAAGTGTGTTTACTTATATATACGTCACACTATAAATAATTCATAATTCATTTATGTTTTATAACAAGTTATGTAGTAACTATATTACTAGAGAAATGTGTTATTTTTATTTATTTACAATGATATTCCTATGTGAATGTTCTCATAGTTAATAAAACTTGTAGGTCTTAGTGGCTACTAATACTTCCCAGAGTTGTATAGCTAATTACATGGTAATGTATGAATTTTTGATCGCTTAATTAACTATGATGGTGTGTAAATTCCATTGTCTAGCATGGTCATGGATCTCTGACTTTCTACGATTGTTGGATTATATTTCTTAGTAAAGTAGTGAGAACAATACAATGTATGATATATCTAGGGATCTGATAGTAGTTTGTGAGATCCATTATGTGGTGAAATATTTTTCTTCTATGTTTGTGATTATAGAGTAGTGTTATCTATGTCTTATCTAGTTTTAGGTCCCACTAGTAGGCATGTGTATAAGATCATTGGTGGTATTATGGATATGAATACATATCTAGATTGTTAGTGTTAGAATGAGGATTTCATTCTTATAAAGTTAGTGTCTTGAGAAATGCTAGGTTCTAGGGAAACCATAGGAAATTTCCTTGAAATCATTAGAGTTGCTAAGTCTGAGTATTTCATAGAACCAGACTTGTATATGGGGCTGGAAGAGTCATTGATGGATATTATATCCTAGCCAAATGTAATTCATGCATGATATATGTATCCAAGAATATGAGAATTTGGATGGATTTTAGTTATGTGCATTGTAAAATAACTAAATTAGAAATAATATGGAGAACTTATGGAGAAGAAAGAGAGGTAAAATGTAGAAATTATATAACTTATGTGTTATATGTCCAAGATTCTCCTGATCTCACACTATTTTAACTTCATGCAAAATGCAGAATCTATTCCACCATTGATCATTTGCGGAAATTAAATCAAGACTGCAATGCACACATGAAACAATAAAAATTCACACACATTAACATAGTTGTTTAACCGGAAAGCCTGAAGCTGAAAACCCCAACTATATGTATAATATATGTCATAGAGATCATGTAAAAATCCTCATACAAAGCTGATCATATCAAGCTCTCAGTACAATATAATCGCTACACACTAATCAGGCCCGATATTGCAAATCCATGCACCAATCTTTGCCACCTGCTAGCCTGCCTCTACTGCGCAATCCTTGCTGAAGAATGGCTCTGAATGAACTCAAATTGCTCCAGCCTTGCTCACGAAATCCTCATAGGCATCCCCACTGAGTTTTGGATGCAATCAATGCATCACTATAGTCACAACTGATAGTCACACTTGCTCTTTCACCTATCTCTCCACTGGTCTCCACTGAAACTGCCATGCACTATAGTTAACTGATGTATTATTCAGTTGATTAATGAGTTACTATTTAGTGAATTAATTAACTAATTAATTCACACCACTCTTACTAGTGTATCAATCAGTTAGACTAGATACAACTAGCTCAACTGAGTCTAATTGAGTTAAACTAAATACAATTCAACCAACTACTTCTCCAACTCCACGAAACTCTGTCACATGAGTTCTAACTGAATTCCTCCATGAAATAGCTACATTAAACCCTTAGGAATAGTGTAATTCCTTCTGTCAGTTGTTGTGCCACATCTTTGCACTTAACTGAAGTGCTCCAAGAGAATAAGATTATGTTTAGAGTCCAAATATTATTAAGAGCTAATAATATTCGACATATTTATTTTTAGACTAGCAGTCTAAAAATAGACTCCGCCCAATATGTCTAAAATAGAAGTCTATATATTTTTCCAACTTGACCAACCATCCACAAATAGCATCTTGCAACTCATAGAATATGATCGACATTTCTAAAAGTATACATAGTCTAAAAATAGACTTTGCGCCAAAAATCACCTGTGTGGGCCCCACCTAGTTTAGGGGATTATTTCCCAACTAGGATCAAGGATGATGTTTCGGGATGCCTCGTTCACTATTTATTGTTGCGATCTTCAACACTCCCTCTCAAAAATAAAGGACTATCTTTGCATGCGACATGCAGCTCCATGCATTCGCCCTGCAACCTTTGCAAGCGGCCTGCAACTCCATGCATTCACTCTGCAACTCTTGCTACAAAACTTCTGAAACTAAATAGCCTCCAAAAAACTGAATCAATATAATGCATCTATCATCAAAGTATTTGACTTCTGCTGGTACCAAATGCACATGCCTTTAGGAACCACTGTGCTGTTGAACTCTGCACCCATGCACTCTGCACTTGTTGTCAACTCTGAACTGTGCTCCAGTATCTGACAATGTCACTTTGATCTCACTGCATCAATCCAACTGATCATGCTACTGCTGCTCTATGGGTGCCTCGTAGCTATGTTCAATTCATGAGATCCACACCATCTCAATGAATCCTTCCTAGAAATTTCTTCTTGGGATTCTCCATGCATGTCGCCCCACCTCTCACCTGGTGGTATAGATGCATGCACTCCCTCTGCCCATCTAGCATGAAATTTCTCAGCATGAGTGGTTTCTCCCACACCATGATCCTGTCGCACCTCCCGATTTCCTTCCCAATTTTTTTTTTTTCAATCTTTTAAGTTTGATTCTAGCAAGGTCTTATACTATTACTTTGCCTAATTGAGCATCTCAGAATTGTCTTCCACACTTAAGCTTTCATCTCCATGAATCAACTATATTCCACCCTCTAGGAATTTAATATATTTATACCCAAATGGGTAATAGACATATTAATAATAAAACCTACCCATACTTAAGATAACAATTCTGGGTTTATTACTCATTAGCCCTTTTTCATTCCACCTTTAATTGTATAACATCAACCTTTGCTCATTCGACATGTTCGAAATGTTAAATGAATATATGTGAAATCAATTGCCACATCGTTACATGTCAATAACCCTATATTTAATCACTTCTATTATATTTTTTTGTTGATTATTACATCATCATTAAATATACCTATGTTGGTCGCTATGCGTACCCCGCACTTATGTTCAATTATGGTATTCTCCTTCTTATTGACATCAAGAATTGAATCATTGAGTTGTCCTCCACATAATACCTTTTGGTAGATTGGTTCGACGATATATAAACTAGAGATGGAACGCTGCCTCCACGTGATTGAAAAGGGGTTCTTGGCCATTCGTGGTCACGTGAAATTGATTCCACGTAACTCTTAACTCTCTTCGTCAGCCTACTTGATTGCCAAGGCTATGGTGATGGCTCGGCCAGAATGCAGTAACATTAATTTCAAGGCTTGTTGTATTAAATGTTGAACGTATATGGTACCTTGCTCATTAACCCTTCGATCCGTGGCCTCACCCTTGCGATCCTACCGCATGAATGATGCCGATTCATCCTGGCATTAGGGTTTCATTAATCGATTCGGATGATGTTGATATAAATTCATTTTTTCATGTTATTTATCGGTTCTTTTCTCTTTCTCTTCGTTTGGTTTGTTGAATGACAGTGGAATTTTGTGGCCATATGAACTATGCGGGACTCAGACCAGTCTTTTGCATATCGTTGCACTACAAGGGACCACACAGGTATGTAAATTCTCATTGATTTTAGAATTCACGCCCTATTATCTCTATTTTCTATGGGATTCCCCTTTCTACTTTGGGTTTACGCTTCTCGCTTCTCGTCAGCGCTGAGATTGTTGGGTTTAGACAGATCTATTGCCATCATTTTAGCTCGGGATTTAATTTCATCTGTCAATTTGTCAAGACTGTGCATCTTTCTCATAATAGGTTCTATTATGTTTGCAGATAATTGATTTCTTCGTTTTCAATTGATTCAGTTTGCGTAGGTTAAATTCACAGTATGAATATTAACTATTTCCCTTCACGTTCCATCTATGGCTGGAATAGAATGCATGCTCTTGGGTGTCATAGCTGACCTTCTGTCTTACACTCCTCGAGGTTTTCTATGGAGACGTTCACATGGCGCCAGAGGTATACTACTCCTCTCGTCTTCCTGGTTCGTTTTTTGTTTTCAACCTGTGTAGGGCGCCATACTTCTGGTGCGGTCACCCTTTGAATTTGAACGCCCACCTTCAGGTTATATGTATTGATGAAAATTTATATTTATATGTACAGGGAATATATGAATTTAAATTTCTCTCTCGCCATGTAGCCATTCCCTCTCTTAGCTATCCTTTTATCTTTGGTTCTCCTAATTTTTCTTCTCGTCATACTATACATCGTATTTATTTTGGGTTTTGTTTGTTACAGGTAACTATGACCTGCGCCTTACTCTTTCTCTAGAGCAACGAGAGTAATGACTTCTTTTGTACTTTAACCTTGACTTCTCTTGCCTCTCGCGGGTCGGTATTCACCGAAATCTGGTTAGAGGAAGTCCGTCCTTCTACAGCTTAAAATTTGTACTGCTAAATTTGTAGAATTTTTTTGACAATTGTAAATGTTAATTTCCAATACTGCTTATGTACTTATATCAGTTCTCGGAGAGTCATGAAACTCTTCCCAGGCTACAGTGACGTATAAACGTTTAGATTTTATATATCTGTTGTACCTTACTTTTCACAATACCCCTTTTTGATTTAATGGATTTCTATGCGTATTTTATTACCTTGGAGCTTCCATATCCTACACTCATTACACTATATTTTTGAATCTGGTAATATTTTAGTGCATAGTGTACTATTCTTCTCCATATTATAAATCAGTATCCTGTACTCTTATGATTACTCATTTTATTTTTTTTCTGTACATACTATGTTCATAGTGGTAAGATGTTTAGTCCAGTACATTTGCCTGTAGTTCTCATGCCACAATAGTGTGTAGTTTTGACAGTAGTAGAAGTTGAGTTTCTTTCATAATGGTTGGAAATAGTATAACATATCACCCTTTCTGTTTTATACCCTGGTTAATACTTTACACAGGATATGTGTCTAAATTATCTACAAATGGTATACGAATATGTGTCTCTATTTTTTTTTTTCTAAAAGACCTTGGTATTTATAATCTACCATTTTTAACCCCTTGGCTTGGGTTCACAAAATAGACTATAATACATATATTTCAATATGCCATGCTGTGATGAATCTGCATGTTGGTTATTTACTTTAATGTTCTTTCCTCTATTAATTCTGTTCTCTAATATTAGAATAGCTCCATACAATTTAATAGATGCTTTCTTCTGCTATAGAAATTGGTGCTTACATGCAAAGTTTATTTACTATTGAGGTTCTAGTTATGTATAATTGATGTGCTGACCCTGAGGTCAATCTATACAATTTCTCCTTTCATTCTTTAATGCACCGTTTAAATCACAATTTAAAAATTCAGTTCATCTTCTGTTAATTTCCAGTATAATACAGGAAATCTCAGATTGCTCTCTATTACGTGTGTATATTTTAGTATCATTCTATGAAACAGAAGCATATTAAGGTTAAATCATAAATTTTACTGTGGAGAAATAAGTATCCTCAGATTTAAACCAACCCTGCTTTAGAGATTATGTTGGATTCTTCACCACAAATTTAATTTCTACAATTATGCAGAATTATAAAGGTGAATACCTTATGATTAATTCTGTTAAATGTAGCATTTATTTTCTAATATACAATTAACTTTTATATGTAGCCAATTCATACTATCTGAAGTAAACATGTTCAGTAATTTCAAATACATACCACACATGCAATCAACCAACCTCCCAACCTTAGAGTCCTTCTGTCTCCCAGAACTCACCCCCGAGCTGAGATCACCTCCACCACAGACCAACCACTAATCTATTTAGGAGCAGCTTATTTAAGCTATTATTCCCCAAAGCCTGTTTCCAATTCTGCATCCAGAATATCAGGATGCTTTTCTTCCTCGTTGCCTAGGCTTCCCATTTTAGGGATTCTTTAAAGATGTTTTATGCTTTTCCTTAGCTTTTCCAGCTTTTTACCTCTTCCCAACTACTTTCCTCATCATTGGGGAATTCAGATTTTTCCTCAAAAATCTAAATTTAGAAATAATTTCTTTCAAGGATTTTTGAAAGATTGTGGGGATATATTTTCCTCATCCATCCTCATGGATTTAGTAAGTGATCTCATAAATCTCATTTTGGTCAATTTGCACAATTCATTTAATTAATTTCCTCAAATTTATTATTTACTTACATTCACAAAATACTTATCCTTTGGGGTCCACTCCCCTTAGGATTAAAGTTCAAATGTCTAACTTTGAAATTCAAACACCTAAATTTGGGGTGTTACATATTCCCCCTCTGAAAATAAACACCGTCCTCGGTGTTGTTATTCAACTACTAGAGTTCATTTTTCAAACAAAAATGGATATCTTTCCATCATTTCAGCTTCTCTTTCCCAGGTAGCTTCTTCAGCAGTAAAGTGCTTCCACTGCACCTTTACTCTTGCTACTATTTTGTTTCTCAATTCAATTTCTTCCCGCTCCAATATTTGAAGCGGTTCTGGAAGAAACTCCCCTTCTGGTTCCACTTGTACAACATTCCAATCAAATATGTGAGAAGCATCATGCACATATCTTTTTAATAATGAAACATGAAATACATCATGAAATCTAACATGGGGTGGTAAGGCCAGCTTGTAAGCCACTGGTCCCACCCTTTCTAATACTTCAAAAGGACCACAGTATCTAGGGCCAGTTTTGCACAACTTCCAGCATAAAAGGTGCTCTTTTTTGGGTTTAATACGCAAATACACATGCTCCCCCACTTTAAATTCTCGGTGCACTCTTTTCTTATCAGCATAGTTCTTCTGGCGATCTTGTGCTGTCTTGATGTTTCTTTGTATCTGTTTAACAATTCTTTCCATCTCTTGTAAAGCATCTAGTCCCAACATTAGTTTATCTTCTGGCTGACTCCAGCTCAAAGGAGTACGACACTTCCTTCCATACAGTGCCTCAAACAGACTCATTTTGATGGAGGATTGGTAGCTGTTATTATAGGCAAATTCAGCTAAATGTAAGTAATCTTCCCACTTTGAGGGTCTATCCATCACATACATTCTCAGCATGTCCTCCAAAATTTGATTAGTTCTTTCCGTTTGACCATCTGTCTGAGGGTGGTAAGCAGTACTAAAATTTAATTTAGTACCCATCCCTCCAAATAGTCCTTTCCAAAAAGTTGTTGTAAACTTAGCATCTCGGTCAGAAACAATCACCTTTGGAACCCCATGGAGTCTTACTACCTCCTTCAAGAACACATTCGTTACTTGAGTTGTTCCGAAGGTAGATTTCACTGGTATCAAATGTGAAACTTTTGTTAAAGTGTCTACTACCACCATTACTGAATCATGTTGGTGTTTGGTTTTGGGTAACCCTATCATGAAATCCATGGAAACTGTATCCCACTTCCATTCTGCAATCGGCAAGGGGTTTAAAAGACCAGCAGGATGCTGATGTTCAACTTTAACTAGTTGACATTCCATGCATCTAGCTAAATATTCTGCTACATCTCTTTTCATTCTTGGCAAAAACAACTTCTTTTTCAACGCTGTTAACATTTTCTGATATCCTGGATGTCCTGCATATGGCTGTTTGTGATATTCATCTAGAATTTCTTTTTTCAAGGACTCCACATTTGGAATATATAATCTGTTCTTATAGCAAATCAGTCCTTTTTGGTTTTGAGTGAATCCAGTTTTCTCCTTCTTCAGTTGTTTTACCAGTAGAACTTCATAATTTGGATCCTGGTTTGCTGCCTTTTTCACTAAGTCTTCTACATCGATATGAGCACTACTTCCAATGCTATTGATATTCAGACAAGCATTTCTGCTCAATGCATCAGAAATTTTATTTTCTTTCCCTCTGGTATGTTTTATGTCCATATCAAATTCACTGAGAAAAGACAACCATCTGGCTTGTCTAGCATTCAAATCAGTTTGGGAAAAGAAATACTTGAGACTAATATGATCAGTCATCAATGTAATTTTTTTTCCAAGGAGATAGTGTCGCCACATTTTCAAAGCATGGATAATAGCTATTAATTCTAAATCATAGGAACTATAGTTCTGTTCATGTATCTTCAGTTTTCTATATTCATAGGCAATAACTGAATTTTCTTGCAAAAGGACTCCTCCCAACCCCTCTCTACAGGCATCTGTACATACAACAAAGTCTTTGTCAGGATCTGCAATCTTCAGTATAGGGGCTGTAGTAAGTTTCAGTTTTAATTGGTCAAAATTGTTTTGGCATTTTTCAGTCCACTCAAATTTGACACCCTTCCTTTGTAATGAAATTATGGGATGTGCTATGGTAGAAAACCTCTCCACAAATCTGCGATAATAACCTGAAATTCCCATGAATGATATCACTGTTGAAACATCAGTTGGTACTGGCCATTATTTTATAGCCTTTATCTTTTCAGGGTCAACAGCAAGGCCTTGTTTAGAAATAATATGACCCAAATATTGGATCTTATCTTTATAAAATTCACATTTGCTAAACTTGGCATATAACTGGTTTTCCTTCAGAGTTTGCAATACTATCCTCAAGTGTTATTTATGTTCCTCTTCACTTTTTGAGTAGACTAAAATATCATCTATGAACACAAGGACAGATTTATCCAAGTACTTGTTTAACACACTGTTCATTAGGCACATAAATGTGGCAGGGGCATTTGTCAAACTAAAAGGTAGGACTACAAATTCGTAATGACCATACCTGGTTCGAAAGGCTGTTTTGCTGATGTCTTCTTCTTTAATTCTAAGCTGGTGATAACCAGTCCTTAGATCAATCTTCGAAAATACTGAAGCTCCTCTCACTTGATCAAAAAGATCATCAATTCTAGTAAAAGGTATCTATTCTTAATGGTCAACTTATTCAATTGATGATAATCAATACACATCCAAAAAGTTCCAACTTTCTTTTTCACGAACAGCACCGGTGCTCCCCAAGGAGACACACTCGGTCTGATATACCCTTTATCTAACAGTTCTTGCAATTGCATTTTCAGTTCCATTAGTTCAGGGGGACTCATTCGATAAGGCGCTCGGGAGACAGGTGTTGCTCCTGGCACCAGATCAATTGAGAAGTCAATCTCTCTTTTGGGGGGAAGATGAGGGATTTCATCTGGAAAAACTTCTTTAAATTCCCTTATCAATGGTAATACATCCAGCAAGTTTTCTTCAGTTTTCTGTTCAATTTCTTCTACATGTACTGCATAAACTTGATATCCTTTTCTAGCTGTTCTTTTTAATTGCAATGCTGAAATTTGTCTTACAAAGATAGGTTTTGGTTTTCCTTGGAGAATAAAAGGTTTCCCTTCCTCATCTACACAATGTAACGTTTTATCCTAGCAGTTCATCAAAGCTTTCTTCTTTTCCAGCCAGTCCATTCCTATCAGTAGGTCATATGAACCTAAGGGCAAAATGTTCAAATTTACCTCTGTTTGAAAATCATTTAATTTGATTGTTGTTCGGGGTAGTTTATGTGTTACCTTTCTCTTGGTTCTAGTGGCCAGCTGAACCAACCATGACTGCTGAAAATTTTCAGGTTTAAGATTACATTTTCCTACAATTTCTAGACTAATGTAACTCAAAGAAGCACCCGGATCAATCAAAACTGTAACATACTGGTCAGAAATCTTACCCTCCATTTCAACCATGGTAGCTTGATGTTCTGCTTGCCGATTTTCCAAGGCTGCACTGATAGTTGGTATATTTCTGGCTATGTCATTTACTGTAGTGGCTTCTCGATCTCTCATAATCATCTGAATGTTTCGATGGGGACAATCTCTCAACAAATGAGGTTCTCCACATCCCCAACATTTCAGGGGTTCTCTCATTTTCACGGTGCCCTCCTTCTTACTATCTCCATCTATTTGTTTTGAGGCCACTTGGGACTGAGCAGTTTGACTTTCTTTGGGTTTATTAAACTTGTTCCGCTAATGATCTCTGCCAAAATTCTTCAAATAGGCTGGTTTCTGTTTCCTCCCTTTAAACTCATTCTTATTTACCCAACTTTTCCCTTGTTTAGTTTTTCCTTTGAACTGTTGGTAACATAATCTGGCTTTTCTAACAGCTTTGTCCATTGTTTTTGGGTTGTCAAACTCAATTTTCTCTTTGTATACAGCAGGCAAACAATTCAGAAACCTTTGTACTTTTGCCTTTTCTTCCCTTATGTAGGGTACATATCTCAGCAGATTTGTAAACTTAGTAACAAACTCATCAATAGTGAGTTGTCCCAGTCTAAGTTCATGAAATTCTTTGGCTTTATCATCATAATAACGTTCATTTAGGTAGCGGTTTTTGAACTTAACCTAGAAATATTCCCAGGTGACTGTCTTTTCATCAATGGCATAAACCATTTTTGTCTCCTCCCACCACAAGGTAGCCTTACCTTGTAGCTGGTAAATAGCTAATATTGCCTTCAGATTGCTTTCATATTCATAGACCTGGAAATACTTAATCATATTCAGCAACCAGGCTTCAGCATCCTCCTCCTTCTCCCCATCATAGGAGGGAGGTTTAATCTTTTATAATTCCCCCTGTAATTCCTTTTTCTATTTATTCTGATGACTAACAGCATCTTCCTCATCAGACTCATCAGTTTTCCTCTTTCCGGAACCTTCGCCTTCTTGGCTGTTCCACGAAGTTAATTCTCTGATGAGCTTTTCCTGCTCCTCTGATCCAGGTGGATATCGGTGGCCACCCACCTATTCCATTTGGACCAGCACCATCAATTCTTGCAGCTTTTCACATTCAGCACAACTTACTATTTTTAGCAGGTTTTCGAGTCCTCCACTCTCGAAGCCGTTTTGGGGGCTTAATGATCCAGGTGGATATTGGTGGCCACCCACCTATTCCATTTGAACCCCCATCTTCAGTTCTTTCAATTTTCAAGTTGCAACAAAACTTACTATTTTTAGTAGTTTTTCGGGTCCTGAACTTCCGGAGCTGTTTTGAGGCCCTAAACGACATTTTTTGGGAAAACGGAGAGCAACATGGGTCCATGGACCGATGTTGCTCGTTCAAAAATTGAAGTCCTTGGATAGATCTTTCTAACGAGCTATTGAACGCGTCAAACGGAGATCGGGTGCCAAAGTTATGCCCTCGGGAAGTTGAACCACCAATTTACCCAAACGGGCGCCCACAGTTTTGGCGCCTCATCTCCTACGGTTAGGTTTTTGGACGTTTCAGATTCTACATTGTTTCTCAACAATAAATAGGCCCTCGAGCCTCATTGTAACACAGTTCAGAGGTCTATAGCCATCACATCTCTTCTCAGAGATTCGCTACCAGCACCCTAGCTATTTTATTTCCATTATGTCTGTAAGCATATTTCTGTTATTAATGAAATGACGCATTATTTCCGCTGCATCTCTGTATTTATGGTTATGTGTTTATTCTGTTTCGTTCCTGCATAAATCCGGATCATCCTCACTAGCTAATGAAAATTTGTCATTCTGGCTTTTTATCTCAGCCAACTCTTGTTGCAACTCCCACAACATAGCCATCATGGGCGCATTTGGATCTGGTGCATTATCCTGATCACGCAGATCAACATAGATTTCGCCACCTTCTGCCATTTCATCACCACTGTACACTACACAACACAGATCAGCGAAAATACAAATATATTTTTTTTTTTTTTTTTTCACAAAATCAATTTATACAGTGAACACACAGCAACCGTGAGCACAATGTCACCAGCCCAGTTTTATAACTTGGGCTCTGATACCATTTGTCGCACCTCCCGATTTCCTTCCCGATTTTTTTTTTTTCAATATTTTAAGTTTGATTCTAGCAAGGTCTTATACTATTACTTTGCCTAATTGAGCATGTTAGAATTGTCTTCCACACTTAAGCTTTCATCTCCATGAATCAACTATATTCCACCATCTCGGAATTTAATATATTTATACCCAAATGGGTAATAGACATATTAATAAAAAAATCTACCCATACTTAACATAACAATTATGGGTTTATTACTCATTAGCCCTTTTCCATTCGACCTTTAATTGTATAACATCAACCTTTGCTCACTCGACATGTTCGAAATGTTAAATGAATATATGTGAAATCGGTTGCCACATCGTTACATGTCAATAACCCTATATTTAATCACTTCTATTATATATTTTTTTGTTGATTATTACATGGTCTCCAATCGTTGGTGACCTATGATCCTTAAATGGGCTTTAATACCTATGTTGGTCGCTATGCGTAACCCGCACTTATGTTCAATTATGGTATTCTCCTCCTTATTGACATCAAGAATTGAATCATTGAGTTGTCCTCCACATAATACCTTTTGGTAGATTGGTTCGATGATATTTAAACTAGAGATGGAATGCTGGCTCCACATGAGTGAAAAGGGGTTCTTGTCCATTCGTGGTCACGTGAAATTGATTCCACGTAACTCTTAACTCTCTTCGTCAGCCTACCTGGTTGCCAAGGCTATGGTGATGGCTCGGCCAGAATGTAGTAACATTAATTTCAGGGCTTGTTGTATTAAATGTTGAACGTATATGGTACCTTGCTCATTAACCCTTCGATCCATGGCCTCACCCTTGCGATCTTGCCACGTGAACGATGTTGATTCATCCTGGCATTAGGGTTTCATTAATCGATTCAGATGATGTTGATATAAATTCATTTTTTCATGTTATTTATCGGTTCTTTTCTCTTTCTCTTCGTTTGGTTTGTTGAATGACAGTGGAATTTTGTGGCCATATGAACTGCGCGGGACTCAAACCAGTCTTTCACATATCGTTGCGCTACAAGGGACCACACACGTATGTAAATTCTCATTGATTTTAGAATTCACGCCCTATTATCTCTATTTTCTATGGGATTCCCCTTTCTGGTTTGGGTTTACGCTTCTCACTTCTCGTCAGCGCTGAGATTGTTGAGTTTAGATGGATCTATTGCCATCGTTTTAGCTCGAGATTTTATTTCATCTGTCAATTTCTCAAGACTGTGCGTCGTTCTCATAATAGGTTCTATTATGTTTGCAGATAATTGATTTCTTCGTTTTCAATTGATTAAGTTTGCGTAGGTTAAATTCACGGTATGAATATTAACTATTTCCCTTCACGTTCCATCTATGGCTGGAATAGAACGCATGCTCTTAGGTGTCAGAGCTGACCTTCTGTCTTACACTCCTCGACGTTTTCTATGGAGACGTTCGCATGGCGCCAGAGGTATACTACTCCTCTTGTCTTCCTGGTTCGCTTTGGTTTTCAACCTGTGTAGGGCGCCATACTTCTGGTGCGGTCACCCTTTGAATTTGAATGCCCACCTTCAGGTTATATGTATTGATGAAAATTTCTATTTATATGTACAGGGCATATATGAAGTTAAATTTCTCTCTCGCCAGGTAGCCATTCCCTCTCTTAGCTATCCTTTTATCTCTGGTTCTCCTAATTTTTCTTCTCGTCATACTATACATCGTATTTATTTTGGGTTTTGTTTGTTACAGGTAACTACGACCTGCGTCTTACTCTTTCTCTGGAGCAACGAGAGTAATTACTTCTTTCGTCCTTTAACCTTGACTTCTCTTGCCTCTCACAGGTCGGTATTCACCGAACTCTGGTTAGAGGAAGTCCGTCCTTCTACAGCTTAAAATTTGTACTGCTAAATTTGTAGAATTTTTTTGACAATTGTAAATGTTAATTTCCAATACTGCTTATGTACTTATATCAGTTCTTGGAGATTCATGAAACTCTTCCCAGGCTGCAGTGACGTATAAACGTTTGGATTTTATATATCTGTTGTACCTTACTTTTCACAATACCCCTTTTTGATTTAATGGATTTCTATGTGTATTTTATTACCTTGGAGCTTCCATATCCTATAGTCCTTACACTATATTACTGAATCTGGTAATATTTTAGTGCATAGTGTGCTGTTCTTCTCCATATTATAAATCAGTATCCTGTACTCTTATGATTACTCATTTTATTTTTGTTCTGTACATACTATGTTCATAGTGGTAAGATGTTTAGTCCAGTACATTTGCCTGTAGTTCTCATGCCACAATAGTGTGTAGTTTTGACAGTAGTAGAAGTTGAGTTTCTTTCATAATGGTTGGAAATTGTATAACATATCACCCTTTCTGTTTTATACCCTGGTTAATAATTTACACAGGATATGTGTCTAAATTATCTACAGATGGTATACGAATATGTGTCTCCTTTTTTTTTCTTTCTAAAAGACCTTGGTATTTATAATCTACCATTTTTAACACCTTGGCTTGGGTTCAAAAAATAGACTATAATACATATATTTCAATATGCCATGCTGTGATGAATCTGCATGTTGGTTATTTACTTTAATGTTCTTTCGTCTATTAATTCTATTCTCTAATATTAGAATAGTTCCATACAATTTCATAGCTGCTTTCTTCTGCTATAGAAATTGGTGCTTACATGCAAAGTTTATTTACTATTAAGGTTCTGGTTATGTATAATTGATGTGCTGACCCTGAGGTCAATCTATACAATTTCTCCTTTCATTCTTTAATGCACCATTTAAATCACAATTTAAAAATTCCGTTCATCTTCTGTTAATTTCCAGTATAATACATGAAATCTCATATTGCTCTCTACTACGTGTATATATTCTAGTATCATTCTATGAAATAGAAGCAGATTAAGGTTAAATCATAAATTTTACTATGGAGAAATAAGTATCCTCAGATTTAAACCAACCCTAGTTTAGAGATTTTGTTGGATTCTTCACCACAGCTTTAATTTCTACAATTATGTAGAATTATAAAGGTGAATACCTTATGATTAATTCTATTAAATGTAGCATTTATTTTCTAATATACAATTAACTTTTATATGTAGCCAATTCATACTATCTGAAGTAAACACATTCAGTAATTTCAAATACATACCACACATGCAATCGACCAACCTCCCAACCTTAGATTCCTTCTGTCTCCCAGAACTCACCCCCGAGCTGAGATCACCTCCACCACAGACCAACCACTAATATGTTTAGGAGCAGCTTATTTAAGCTATTGTTCCCCAAAGCCTGTTTCCAATTCTGCGTCTAGAATATCAGGATTCTTTTCTTCCTGTTTGCCTAGGCTTCCCATTTTAGGGATTCTTTAAAGCTGTTTTATGCTTTTCATCAGCTTTTCCAGATTTTTACCTCTTCCCAACTACTTTCCTCATCATTGGTGAATTCAGATTTTTCCTCAAAAATCTAAATTTAGAAATAATTTCTTTCAAGGATTTTTGAAAGATTGTGGGGATATATTTGCCTCATCCATCCTCATGGATTTAGCAAGTGATCTCATAAATCTCATTTTGGTCAATCTGCATAATTCATTTAATTCATTTCCTCAAATTTATTATTTAATTACATTCACAAAATACTTATCATTTGGGGTCCACTCCCCTTAGGATTAAAGTTCAAATGTCTAGCTTTGAAATTCAAACACCTAAATTGGGGGTGTTACATATTCCCCCTCTGGAAATAAACACCGTCCTCGGTGTTGTTATTCAACTACTAGAGTTCATTTTTCAAAAAAAAATGGATATCTTTCCATCATTTCAGCTTCTCTTTCCCAGGTAGCTTCTTCAGTCGTAAAGTGCTTCCACTGCACCTTTACTCTTGCTATTGTTCTGTTTCTCAATTCAATTTCTTCCCGCTCCAATATTTGAAGCGGTTCTAGCAAAAACTCCCCTTCTGGTTCCACCTGTACAACATTCCAATCAACTATGTGAGAAGCATCATGCACATATCTTTTTAATAACGAAACATGAAACACATCATGAACTCTAACATGGGGTGGTAAGGCCAGCTTGTAAGCCACTGGTCCCACCCTTTCTAATACTTCAAAAGGACCACAGTATCTAGGAGCCAGTTTGGCACAACTTCCAGCATAAAGAGTGCTCTTTTTGGGTTTAATACACAAATACACATGCTCCCCCACTTTAAACTCTCTGTGCACTCTTTTCTTATTAGCATAGTTCTTCTGGTGATCTTGTGCTGTCTTGATGTTTCTTTGTATTTGTTTGACAATTATTTCCATCTCTTGTAAAGAATCTGGTCCCAACATTAGTTTATCTTCTGGCTGACTCTAGCTCAATGGGGTATGACACTTCCTTCCATACAGTGCCTCAAACGGACTCATTTTGATGGAGGATTGGTAGCTGTTATTATAGGAAAATTCAGCTAAATGCAAGTAATCTTCCCACTTTGAGGGTCTATCCATCACATACATTCTCAGCATGTCCTCCAAAATTTGATTAGTTCTTTCCGTTTGACCATCTGTCTGAGGGTGGAAAGCAGTACTAAAATTCAATTTAGTACCCATCCCTCCAAATAGTCCTTTCCTAAAAGCTGCTGTAAACTTAGCATCTCAGTCAGAAACAATCACCTTTGGAACCCCATGGAGTCTTACTACCTCCTTCAAGAACACATTCGCTACTTGAGTTGTTCCGAAGGTAGATTTCACTGGTATCAAATGTGCAGCTTTTGTTAAAGTGTCTACTACCACCATTACTGAATCATGTTGGTGTTTGGTTTTGGGTAACCCTATTATGAAATCCATGGATACTATATCCCACTTCCGTTCTGCAATCGACAAGGGGTTTAAAAGACCAGCAGGATGCTGATGTTAAACTTTAACTAGTTGACATTCCATGCATCTAGCTAAATATTCTGCTACATCTCTTTTCATTCCTGGCCAAAACAACTTCTTTTTCAAGGCTGTTAACATTTTCTGATATCCTGGATGTCCTGCATATGGCTGTTTGTGATATTCATCTAGAATTTATTTTTTCAAGGACTCCACATTAGGAATATATAATCTTTTCTTATAGCAGATCAGTCCTTTTTGGTTTTAAGTGAATTCAATTTTCTCCTTCTTTAGTTGTTTAACCAGTAGAACTTCATAATTTGGATCTTGGTTTGCTGCCTTTTTCACTAAGTCTTCTACATCGATCTGAGCACTACTTCCAATGCTATTGATATTCTGACAAGCATTTCTGCTCAATGCATCAGAAAGTTTATTTTCTTTCCCTTTGATATGTATGTATCACATTCAACGAAAAACTGACCATATGGCTTGTCCTAGCATTCAAATTAGTTTGGGAAAAAGAAATAAAATTTACTTGCTTTGAAAGCGAACACGGCATGGATTTAGGGATTCTTTGGTCACTATGGATTTCATTTCTCTAAGTATTTTTGGAATGGGTTGATGATTTTATCTTCAGGTGAAGTTGTGACTTGAGCTCCTCCCGGGGCGACTCCTTTATGGGTTCTTATGAATTCACCCTTGTGGTAACCCTCCTTGGCTTATGGTTGTGTCTCGTGTGTGGTCCAGGAACAATGTATATCATGTGTGGTATGAAATCTAGTATGCTCTCCATTCAAATTTTGGTTTTTGATTCTAGTCGTACTTTTACATATGTTTGGTGGGTTCAATGTTCGGTCACCAATTGGGTTCTATGTTTGGGTCGATTGGTGATGTTCATAATCCATGGAAATAAAGGATGAAGCCCCTTGAGGTCCATTTATGAAAATTTTTGGTTTTTTATGTTCTTGTGATGACAAGTGAGTAGGACGATAGTGGGACATGGATGCCAAGTATCTCTAGGATTGGCTATCAAAGTTTGTACAAAATTATATTGTAAGGACTCCCATATCAACAAGTTTTAAGATTATAGTCATGGTCTCCGTGATGACAGTCGTAGCTAGAAGCCCAAACCCAAGGGGTCGAGGTAAGAAAATCATGGAAACCACATCGATTGGGAAACCCATCTCTCCTCGGAGAAAACTTGAGTGGGAGAAACCATCTACTTCCAGAACCACAAACAATTCGTCTACATATTATCATAAAGGAACAATAGACGAAATCGGGATGTTAATTGAAGAGTGTGAAGAAGATTTGAAACTCATTAGGAAGGCGAGATGGAAACCAACGCGAGTATTGGTAGGGTTTGGTGACAGATCTTTGGTCACACCCATTGTCACATTACTCTATTCAAGAAAACCTTTTTCTTTTTATTGGTACATGAAAGGAATATTAGGGTAATGATTTGCAACATATTTATGTTGGCACGAAAACAACAGTCCCAAAGCTTTCTCGACTACGAAAAAACAAGATGAACGCTTACGATGAATATAAATCATCTCCCTTGTATTCTCTTCCGAGACATAACTACGAGGTTACAATGCTAGGGAGTCAGTCTACGATGGATTCCGTAGTGGGCCGATGGAGCGAGAATGTTATTCTAGGTTTGGGTCACTATGTGTTGTTTTTTCTTCTACTTTATTGTTTGCGAGGGAAAGCTTTTTAGATTTAACTATGTTGATAGTTTGGCCACTAGGAAAATAGTTTTTAGGAAATGCAAAGAAACTCAAACATATATAGATTGGATAAACAAAAACTTCAAATATTTTGTTTCTAGATGGCATATCATGCTATTAGGTGGCCAACAAACTTGGTTTCCCTCTCAGGGGAAGTTGAGGGCCACCCTAACCATCTATAATCTAGATGTAATTTGTTGTTTTATTAATGAAAAAAGGAAGGCACTATGAAGCTTACTATTATGACTATACAACCTATAAATAATTTATAATAGAAATAATCTTATCGAAGCCACAATACATTAACTTATTTTTTTAATCTTATTTAGTTATATGCATTGATAAATGTTTGTAAATGCATTACATGCTCGAAATTACTTTGATCACATTAATGTAAGTAAATATATACTTTTTCCAAAACAAACTATAATTAAATGATAATGAGTTATATGTCGTCTATTTGATTTTCAATCCATAATTTCTTATAACTAGGTATTCTTAAATCAATTACTTATATATGCAATCATCTCATGTAAGTTATTAAATCTGAAGCCATTTATTGGCTCATTTATTGATCACGTATGTGATCGAGATGTGGTTCAATATCAATGCATAAATATGACATTGTTGTTATAAAAAAATGTTCCATATAAAAGAAAATTATTTTCATAATAAAACATGGAACAATTACTTGAAAATTAGTGTTATTTGGAATATCCAATATCATTCAAGATATTAACAACAAATGGATTAGTTTACACATTTCGCACCACAATATGAAATTATTTTTTCAGATCCATATTAACATTTTAAATTTCAAATTTTAAAAAACATTACTTGTAATTAATATAATCTCATAGAAGCCAACAAGAGATGAAAAAAATTATCAAATTCCTTGTTTTTTTTCCCTAGAACGGACAACAATACCTAGATATTCATAAGGAATCAAAGATGCATACAATAAGCATCACACAATCATAAGAAGGAGACCACAAAGTGTCCAACATAGATATATGGACAAATATTCATGATTGAAAACTTAAATGATAGCCACAAAGAAAACTATCAAAAGAGTCTAATTGATAATTCATGCATATAGGCTAGAGATGCTTCAAGCATAATCTGAGATTTTCGCGACTTTTAAAAAACAAGGATACAAACATGAATTTACTGCTTTAAACCACAGAAATAATTCATGGTTCACTCAAAAATAACTCTAACTAGTTGAAGATATGAAAGAGATGAAAATATACTTAACATAACCAACCAAAGGCAAAAAAAATAGATGATAAGGGAACCATAAGAGGATTTTTTCCTATGATCCATTCTTAGATGTGTATTAAAACATTAATTAATAGGATACATCAATGGATAAATCGGAAAACCTCCCAACGTTTACAATTCTCCAAAAATGCACAAAAATATGATGAATTGATAATGCCACCATCATAAGTTAGTCGCTAAATAGAGGAACCATAGAGTAGAGGAAAGTTGGTCTACCTGAGAGAAGCTAACAATGAAGAGAAGAAACAAGTAATGAGAAATAAATAGACATAGTACCTTGATGGTGTCGATTTTATCTTGCATGATGCTATAGTGGATTCTCCTCAAACCAATGGGAATGGCTTATATAAGTCCAAGTCATTAGGTAGAGAGAAGCTCGGAAGAGACTAGGTGATTGGAGGATGCACACAATTTAGCAAAACATTTCTTGAGTCATCGTGGCGTGGGACATCGGGTCCATTGGTCGTCTGGAAATTGTGAACTCTTCCTAAGTCATGGGAAGGACCCATGCAGACTAGGTTTGACATCAATTTGTGATGAAGCGGGCGATGACTAGGAGATGGATGCATGGTCACACATGAAGATCACCTGAAATTTATATGGAGTAATATTAATCATTGACCATATCACTTAATGTGGAATCATACCGATCAAGTTCTGCCGGTGTAGACAATAAATTTGATCAGTATATTAACTTACTACGATGGAGGTGATATTGCAAGTCAAACACATGATCCCTCATGCTGAAAAATTAATATCATTTTGATAATTTTAATGATGTACTAGCACGTTGTGCAAGGCCCAAAGTTGGTATATTTAATTTTCTAGCTCATGGGATTCAACATCAACCACCATTATTCGGAAATAAATGGGGGATTCCACTATTAAAGTGCTCATCTACATGTCAATGTGAGGATGGGTGAGAGGTCATCCTTGCGCATGTCGTCCTATGTTGATCCTTTCTTGCTCTTGAACCATCGACGTGAGGACACCCTTACTCAAAAATTAAGGGATTTGATACAACTGACAAACCACCCTCTCTTAAAAATCTAGAATTGAATTTCAAGGTGACATATTCCATCATTTTAATGGTAGATGGTATCCAAGTAGGGGAAAGTAGAGAATGCTAGGAGTTACTTTCACTTTAAATTCTTCAAGGAGTAGACTTGACAATGAGAAACCACCTCATCTCTCCCTTTTTTTAGGCAGCAATGAAAGAATAATTGTGTGTTCCACCAAATTCTTGTTGTCGGGTTGGAGGTATTAATAACCTTGTATGTATGGATGTCCACATCATGTTGATTTCCACCCTGAGATATGTGGTAGTAAAGATACAAATTTTAGAAGAAAATTAATTTATAGGTTGGGAACAACACAACTTGACATAGATTTTGGTCAAAGATCTACATTTTTAGGATCAAAGTGTGAATTACATCGCGCAATGCCATAATTTTGATATGTCGAGTAGTAACAGATGGGATTTGGGTGGGTTGGGACCCTCATTTTGTAATGGGTATTAGGGTTGTATTTAATTTTTTTTTGTCGAGACCATGGTATGTGCACCACGGTTTTATAGCAATGTAATGTTATTGTTTTTTTCTAAGAGGATCATGATATCAATGTAATGGTCTTGGCCAAGTTTTTGTATTTGTCTTTTTGTAGTTGAGGAAAGGTTCTCATAGATGAGTCCATAGAGACCTTGGAACAACTTGGAGCTTAGTGGGCAAACCACCTGCATCGTGTGTGTAGGTTGAAGAGTTGACTATATTGGAAAAAGTTCAAGATTAATAAATAAAGAAGAATTTTTTGCGTAAATATTTTTGTGTCTTTAGGAATTGTTACATTTTCTTGATACTTGTTGATGCGAAGTAGTTGTGTACAATCTTATGTTATACTAATGTAGTTTCTCATATGAAGTGTTTTTGTATGGTGAATTAGCTTATAATATTATACAACATAATAATTAGATGTATGTTAGAAGATAAAACAAAAAAAGAGTACATGATAGTTTAACATCTCTGCAGTCCATCAAGGCTATAGAAACCTAGTTCTACGGCCACCCATTGTCACTCTCGGGTGAGACTACGATATGCTTACTAGGTTGTTGCCAAAAGGGTCGATGATTTAGGGTTTTGTTAATGTGATGCTAAGATATGAACCTCGGTCAAGCCCAATTGGGCCAAAAAAATTGTTATGTTACTAAGATCTGTTTTCAGGGATACGTGGACATGGCACGCGTGAAGAAATTCAAGATTGGATAGTTTGGAAGGAGGGAGAATTTGTAGTTAAGGAGAACATAAATCCATGTCGACATCAAAAGTGTAGTTTCAAAGGTATCTCTTCACAAACTAGTACGAAATTTTATTTGGATCATTCCCTTATGAATTTCATGAGTGGGTGTCGAGGTTAGTCGAAAGGAAGGATTTATTCGAGAACGATGAGCCTACAACATGGAATCCTAAGTTGATTGAGCGATTGAAGACCAGGTAACAATAAAATATGAAGGGATGTCAAATTTTTTGATTGATAGCATCTTGGGTGGATTCCATACGAGTTTGTCATAGACTCATTTGCTGGCTCACGGTGAAGGATAATGAATATTATTCAAAGACTTTGTGAGCTAGGTATTTAAATTCTTTAAAACTATTGATTAAGATGATTTCATGTGAAAAAAAAGAGTCTTACGAGATGTTGTCTGATTGTTAATTGCTTATGTTTGGAGGAAGAAATAAATTAGAGTCGGAAAGGCGTGAGCAACGTGAAGTGAAAAATATATAGCGTAGATACTTGAACCTTTATAGAGACTATTTATAGTCGTACTTTGAGTGAATACAAAAATTTCTAACGAAGAGAATTGCCCAAAGAAGCCTTAGGAAACTTCGAAACATCTCCTTCCAAGACTGAAAGTCCGTAGAAGTCGAACCATAGTAGGAGTCGGGAGTAATTTTTGAAATCCTCCCCCCTCCCCCTCCCACCCCTCCCACTCCCAATTCCCTCCAACCCCCCCCAAAAGAGGTATGGTGGATGATATTAAGCTACCTATTTTTAGAGGAACTCGATCATAGCATCTTGAGCGGTTTAGTTCCTAGATGAAGAGTATGGATATCTGAACAAGTTAATGATGAATATGTAGAAAAGGTGTGGCTCATTACAATGCTCGCAGTAAAGAGCGTTGACATGGTACATGAAGTATTCAACTAATGAGGCGGCTTCATCGCCCAATATTAAGAAATATCTGATATTAGAATTTAAGCAGTTGAATTCACAGTCGCAATCCATCAGTCGAGCTAAAGGAAATAAAACAAAAGGCTAATGAGCATGTTTGGTATTTGGATAAAGGATTAAAGGTTTTTAATGGGATAGGTGAGCTTCACCATACCCCTCAAAAAGCATCATAAATAATGGTTTTATTATTGTGTTGTTGCCACATATCAAACTAACTTTGACTCGGTAGAACATAATAACTCAAGCTCCTTTTTGAGTATATATTGTACATATTTGGGTGTCCTAAGATATTCATGAGTGATCGAGGCTCACATTTTCTAAATAATACTATTGAAGCATTGATTAAGGAATTCCAAGTCTACCAACAAAAGAGCACCTCTTATCATGCTCAAAGCCCGATGGGATAGTGGAAGGTTTTAGAAAGAAATTGGAAAATTCACTCACAAAAAATATGAAATGTGAACAGAGAGGACTCTGAATATGGGATAATTCCGGCACTTGTTATGGGCTTACACGACCACACGTAAGGAAATCAAAGAGGTCGGACACCCTTCGGAGTTGGTGTATGGACAATAAGTTGTGATACCTATGGAATATATTTTTCTTAGCTTGAGGATTGCATTTTTCACGGATATGGTAGACCCTCAAACAATGGGGAAAATAATGTCACGGGTGGTTGCCTTAGAAGAAGACAAAATTTATAGGGAGGTTTCCATCAATAGGTGCGAAAATAAAGAGATAAGGCTTGGCATGTTAGACATATTAATCATAACAAGTTTAAAGTTTGATATCTTGTTCTCGCTACGATAGTAAGTTCGTAAAATTTCCACATAAATTCAAAACACATTGGGTGGGCCCCTCATGTTATAAATCACATTACTCATGGAGGCGTAGTTTAATTGGAAAATTTTAATGAAGAATTGATTCATGGAAGGGTAAATGGAAGTCGGGTTAGAAGCTACACGGGGATGACACTACCCCTATAGCTTACGCTTTGAAGAAGAAAAAACAACAAAGTCTTAGTGCGTTGCGTGAGTTGAGGTGGGCACTAGACTATAAGCTACTTCTGCAAAGAGAGCTTCAACAAGGAAATCACTTCATACTAATGTGAAAAATTTCAAAGTTTGTGCGGGAGGCATGATAAAGGAAGGATTGTTCGCTACAATGGAAGGTTTTTTTGATGTTCATGGAAACATGAATGTTAAAAGCGAAGCTTTTGCATTGGAAGAGTGGGAAATATTCATTTATGGAGACAGTTTTGGCATAAATATAGCGAGAGATAGGCAATTAATGAGTGTAATTCTAGCGAGATTTTAGCTAATGATGAGGTTCAAAGATTCTGATCAATATAAAAACCCACGTCTAGCCAATATTTTAGCACTTTGTTGTCCGAGAGTTAAAATTTTATAAGTATTGACGGACTCAAAAAAAATCACAATACATGAGCCCCCAAGATTTCATATGAATTATCGCGAGAGAAAGGTCGAGCATGACTTAGGGGAGGAAATGGAAGACAATATGCTCGCAACAACCATAGAAGTATAATCAAGAGCGAATGCTACAATCGGAGAAGCCTCACGCTCACATAACGTCGATCACCCCAAGAGGAAAGCTGATAGTAGAACAAATAACAAATAAAAGAATGGACAAAAAGCCCATGAAACTGCAACCCAGAAACCCCAATTTGTGTGCCACAATGATTAAGTAGCGAAGAAAAGTGAGCTGGAACATAAATCCCATATATTTAGCTGCCTTCGCCACCATATTTAATACCAATAAATACCAAACCCAAACCTATTAAGGACTCCAAGGATGCGAAGTGCGACACATTCACACCATTTATATCGGATAAGATGTCGTTAGAAGGAAAGATGCTAGGAAAGATACCCATAATTAAAAGTTTTCGAATTCTGAATTCAATGAAATAAACAAGTACCGTAGTTATTGCCTTATAGATACTTGAAGAAAGTCCATTATCCGAGAATAAAGTCACAATATAGAACCACATATTTGGGTGAAGGAATTCGACAATAAAGCACTCGACTAAACATGCTAAATATACCCCATTTCTCTTGAAGCATGCACGAACACCACATGCATTGGACAACTATTAGTGTTGGTTCAAGATGGATGCCTGCTGGTTGAGGGAAGAGGATCCCAATATATGAAATGATAATAGGAATAATAAACCTGTACTCATCATATCAAAGAAGCTACTCTTCTGAAGAGTTCATAGGAAAAAGATCGGGACAAGAAAAACTGCGAAAAATATGAAGAATAAGTTCAACTCGGTCAAAGAAAACACATCTACAACATAAGTTTCATAAGTGGGAAAGGACTATGCTTCATCACACATATCTTACCTAGTAAGATGATGTAAATGTAGAGATAATGAGGTCCCCACAACAGCAGTTTGTCCCTTAGCCTCACATTGAAACAATGGGATCCGGTATAGTGGGCTACGCTACTTATGTAGGGGAATTTTTTCGAGGATTACTTTGTGAAGAACAAGGAAAGGGTACACTAAATTTACTACATATGTTTTATATTTATCATCGTAATATTAGTATGGAAGGAGTTGGAGGACTCATAGTCCCTACCATCAAAGTAGATGTCTACTAAGCGATGCAGATGCCCTCACCGTGGCATACAACCAAATAGTTGAGAGGTCAAGAAAATCGACATTTTCTTTGTGTTACATCACATCGATATTCACATGGTTGTGAAAAAACATTTTAGGTTGTCAGCTAGCTTGTTTGAAATATATCACAATGTGGAAAAGCTCAAAGCGATTTCCATAGGTTTTATGTACGAGCGAGGAAAGATATTGAGAAGTCCCCTGGATTTTAGTTTCCACATATGTCGAAGATGATTTTCTAGAGGTTGTGCAATAATGGCCTCTAGATTATATGAATGGAATGGAGACCGAGAGCAAGAGATAGAGAAAAAAAAATAAGAAACCCCGTAGTAGAGACGGAGCCCAGTGGTAATGTCCGGAAAAAAATAGAACAAGAAAAAGAAGAGGAACAACGGCGAGAAAAAGACAAGGATCAATAGAGATGCTCTTGAAGGCACAAAAACATGTAAAGGAAATGATAGAAGTAGAACAAGGGAAAATAAATAAGCGGGGAAAATTGTCCCCACAAGCCAAAAAGCAATAAAATGTTGACAAGTCCAAGGGTGCACAACCAATGGTCCTTCTTGATGGGGACTTAGATGAAATTGGAGAGAAATTTCAAGATGTAGTGTAGGAGTGATGGGGCAAGATTGAGGATCGCCATGACACACTTCTCACGGGGTTCAACAAAGTATATTAGCGGTGAAGCTTCTCACACGGACTGAGAAAAACAACTAGTGCCAATCAACCAGGAAGACTTATAGAATCAAAAATTTTGCGGAAAGAATGATTTAGATAGTGGTCGGAAACTATCCAGTTGGACTCCACTTTAGGGATGCAACAAAAATAAAATACATGGGAAAATGTCAACATGAATATTTTAGTGCTTCCACTCCCAATGTTGCATGACTTGCATGAAGGTATTACAATTAAGCTAAAGCACGAGGGGGAATAACGTGGGACACAATTAACCATTTAGATAAAGAAAGATAGATTTTGGCTAAAGAAGAAGCTCGACCGGAGGAAATGTAGGAGAATATCATGACATAACAACAATTGTAGAGACTAAAAGATGTGGTTGAGCCCATCTATAGAGAATTTAGAGGCATGGATGTCCACGAGGAGGACACGAGTCAAGCATGAGGTCGTGAATATTGACCTTGCGATCAACAATTCGCAGCGGAAGATTAAGGATATCTGGTTCGAATATGAGATCAATACGTGAGATGAAAATTAAGTTGCAACCCACCATGACACCGGAAAGTCGGGAGTAGAGAGAGATTGAGTTGAAGACCACAGGTATCAGTGTATATTTGCAATAGTGCGGGACTTTCATAAGTTTTTGATTACACATTACTAATTTGGACTTCGCTGCTAAAGAAAATTCAAACATCCAAAATATCGAAGAATATATACAATAGAAGCATAAACAACTCGAAGATATTAGGGACAATGGCGAAAAAATTTCTAGTTTCACAAAAGCTACAAAGTTTTAGTCGAGGGCAACGCCATCCAAAAATAAAATTGAATAATTAAGAAGGAAGAATAGACATTGACAAAAAAAATCTCAACCTTGACGGGTGACGAGGCTCTCTAGCTCCCACGTGTGAAGTTGATGGGAATCTCCAAGAGATTTGGAAGTTGGAGGAAACAACATTGAAGAGGAGTGATGGATCGGTCATAGAGGAAGCATTAGAATAAGTCCGTATTAAGAAAAAATAGTCTACGATAGTGCTACGGAAGCTCAACAACGCACACAAAAACATCTTAGCCAAGATAAAAGGTTAAAGTAGTTGAGTGACTCACGACGTGACACATGTGAGTGTTGGGAGAGCTTGTTGAGTACAACCCTAACTTGGCTTCAGGGATTTTGGTCACAACTCACGTTTTGACGAGAAGCAGTGAAAATTAAAACACATAATGGGGTAATTTTGATATACCGTGGTAACAAAGGGGCTCGGGGTGGGTCGAGGCCCCTCATTTTGTAATGGGTATCAAGGTTTTATTTGATTTTTTTTCAATCCCATTATATATGCGGACCATGGTTTTGTAGCAATGTAATGTTATATAAAGAGATGTAATGCTTTTTTGAATAGGATCATGATATCATTCTAATGGTCTTCAGCTAGTTTTGTATATGTATCTTGTAGTTAAGGAAAGGCTCCGTAGTTGAGTGTACGGATACCTTAGAAAGATTCGGCAAATTATCACGTAGAATAGCTATAACCGTGTAGTACGAAGTCGAAGAGTCTGAATGTACTGAAAAATATCCATCTTAATAAATAAATAAGAAATTTTTTGGAAATATTCTTTGTCTTTATACATTGTTACATTTGATTGATACTTGTTGATGTGAAGTAGTTTTTACAATCTTATGTAATACTAATGAATTTTTTTTATGAAGTGTTATGTATGGCGAAGGATCTTATAATATTATACAATGCAGTAATTAGATTTATGTTAGAAGAGAAAAACAGAAAATTACAGTAATGCCACATTGCACGGTCCCCTCAAGACTACCAAATATTGTTTCTATAACCACCCATAGTAAACTCGGATAGAGATTGATATCTACTTGAATTTCGTTGACAAAAGGGTTGGCCATTGAGGGTTTTTGTTGGTGTGAAGTTGAAGTTGACCCGAGTCAAGCCATGACTTAAAGCCAACATTATAATTAATTCATAATCCACTATAAAAGGTCTACTTCGATTTTTTAATCACTAAATTCTTCTATGTATTATTAAATATAGAACTCATGATAATTTAATCACCAAACATGGTGAAAATATAGTTTGAATGTAGTTAAAAACATTGTTGAATATTTCTTTCATGAAAAAACAAAAATGTTACATTACTGTAATAGAAATATGATGAGACCATAAAAGATAACAACAAATAGTAAATATAGACTAGTTGTAACATCCCTAAAAACCACGTAGGTACACATGGGATTAATAAGAAAAAAGTAATTTATTTTTTTTGTAATTTCGAGGTGGTACATTTCGATTTTCTATTAATAAATTCGGGCAAAAAGATACAAAACAAGACCTCAACGCCCGTCATAGGGAAACCGAGTATTTTTGGCCATCGAAGTTCAAAATAAGTTAGCAAAAACATAAAAAGTCTTAATAGTCTATACCATATCTCGTCGATACTGGATATCAAAGTCTATGACAACATCATATACAAAAAAATTATTAAAAGGATTAACCATTTAAAACAAAAGAGAAACATAAGATCAAGAAAGTCTTAATCCTCCTCGAATTCAATAGTGATGGAGCTTTGGCTATAGCTCTTGGTAATTCAAAGCGAAACTTGTTGCATAGCCTTAATTTCTCCTTCTCCAATCTTTCCAAAGCCTTGCATATTGATACATTTGACATAAATTAATTTCTAGATATTCCTATTGATATCGGCCAAGTTGTTGATTCCAGCTTTGTTTCGGCTATAGACATAATTTCCTTGGACTAACGAAACATTTAATTAACCAATAGGTTCAAACAGTATTGTTGAAAAAAGAGAATTTCGACCCTTGTGCCCATGGTCTGTCCCAATAACGATCTGCATATCCTCAGAGCCATATCATCTTCCAAATCTATGTTATCAAGAACGTCGGTTTCCCATCCATAAATATGAGAACGAATCGAATTAGGAACGTCTTCGCATAAAAGTTTGAACCAGTGGTTCAAGATGTTGTTGAATCGTATCGCTTCCCTCTTTTTCTCGTGTTTGTTTCGGGTGAGAGATTTGCTTTCCTTTTCCCCCAACGAGCTTCCTTCCTCTTTTTAACCATTTTAGAGAGACTTGACAAATACGTTAAAACTTTCGGCCCAAGCAACAACACTAGTCGACTTCATAGAGAACATGTAAGGCAGAGCATGAAGAAACTGGATCCATCTCTGATGTCAGTCACCAAGAATAATATAAGAGGTAAACAACCTGTGAGCGAACATGAAAAACATCTGAACAGGGTAAAGGGTTGAAAAAGCAACAGATTGTCTCAGAAACCCTACCAAAGACCCCAGAAATCATAACTAGAACAACAAACCTAAAGGGAAAAAGGACAATTCAAAGTCCTCATTATAGAAATATGTAAGGTAAAAATGAACCAAGGCAAATGCCCCATAAGAATTTGCATGCGAGTTCCCAACAAGCCCGAAAGTAAGCATGTACAAAGTAATTACCCGATTTCGATATTGTAAAAGGAAAAAAATTAACAAGAGGGGAGCATTACATGTAAATCCCAACACCCAAACTAAAGTATAGAAATCTGAAGGGAAAAAAGGACAATTCAAAGTCCCGATTACAGAAATATTAAGGTAAAAATGAACCAAGGAAACCCATAAGAGTTTGCATGTAGGTTCCCAACAAAGCGTAAAGTAGACGGTGCACAAAGCAATTTCCCATGTATGATACTATAAAAGGAAAAAAATTAATAGAGGGAGTAACACACTTAATTCCCAACACCCATTCTAAAGCATAACGCCTACTAACAAGCCCATTATTGATATGCAACAAGCCCACCAGAAGAGGGATAAAGAAAAAAACCATAATTCGATAAATACCGGGGTCAAAGGGAAGGAACGAGGAGATGTAAATAGACTTTCGCGAGTGCATAAAGAAGGAAGACAGAGCAGAAAAATCCACGTTGATGAAAAAAGATGATGTAGCCAACTTCTCTGAATCTATCGCATGAATTCAAACCGTACGGAAGCCATATCATCATTCCCACAAATCCTCTAAGAAAATCATGACAACATATCCAGAGTATGAGTGTAGAACAAAGTCCAAAGCTCGAGAGGGGAAAGAGCGGAGATACATACAACTACCGAACCTAAGCGTGCCATCCCGAAAATCTTCCCGCTAGAACCTCTCACAAGCAGCTCGCCAACTTCGAAAGACAAATTCATACTAAAACAAAAACACAATGAATCATCGAACACCCTTGTACCTACCTTAACCCCATACTTCGCGCGCTTTTTTCCAAACTTGATCGACATTCTGCTCGCTGTCAGATCTAGTCGGGAGCCTCTGGAAATGTACTATACATTTATGACAGGGTGGGTGCCAAAAGTCCCATCAAATATTACCTCTCGACAGCTTCCATGCTGCCACCACGTAGTCGCTATCCCTCACTCGCACACGTAACGTGATCACACTTGTTGAGCTGGGATCACCCTTGGTTAATCGCTCTCACGCTATGCCATCGAACATTATTAATTTAATGAATTAGTTTTTTTTTCATGACGTAGTCGTTAAGGTTTTTATGAAGTGGGTGGGATCTTAAGTAACTAATTTGAGGATTACTATTCCATCCTTGTTAGTTTCTTTTAATATGTAGAGGTTTTGAGCATTCAAGGGGAGTCGCATAGGCAGTATTCTAAACCCTTGTCCTCATCCATAGGGTAGATGCTCGTAATGAGAATTATGGAATGTTGCAGCCCATGGAGAATTACATAATGTTCCATCCATCGCGAAGGATGAGAGTCAAGAACACAGATAGAAGATTTTGAGTGTACATAGGATGGATTGTATATTGTTGTAAAGATTAGTTATGACATACAACGGTTTATATATTGTCGCAGAGATTAGCTATGATGTGCAAGGATGAGTACAGTGGTTCCATTATGTTTTAACTCCATTGAATAATTGAATCGTGTCTCATTTAAATTTTTTGATGGTGCTATGGAACAAGTAACCATGATTATGATATTCAAAGTCTTTTTCAAGACAAAGGTATTGCATGTGTGGTAGAATGCGTTGTCCGTTATGGCTCCCAAATTTAGCTCCACTTTGAAGGTGCTTGATGGAGGTAAGGATTTTTCCATGGAAAAGATAAGTAAATTTCTCATCTTCTCGAAGGAAAAATATATGTAAGTTTATTTAGGTATCTTGTGAAAGATTTCATAGAAAATATATACAATATATATACATAATCGTATTCATAGAGGAAAAATATGTTTTTATTTGTACTTTTTTTTCAAAGATATAAATTACTACATTATTTTTCCCAAAAAAGAGAGTTTACATATATATTATGTATATAGAGGACTTACTATATTCTTTATAAAAAAAAGAGTTTATATAAATATTTATGCATATTAATCTTTTACCTATGTTTTTTTTGAAAGAAAAGCAAGATTGCATACTAAAATACTTTTTGTTTCTTAGAGAGATACCATGGCAAGATACAAACTTACTATTTTATTTTGTTTTCGGGAAAATAATTCAAAAAGGTTCTTGATAATATTGACTTTATTTTAATCTTTAGAAATATATTTTTCTTATAGATATACCATGGTAAAAGAAAAATACGCTAGTTTTTTAGAAAAGAAACCATGTGAGTACTTGCAAAAGATTGCTATTATGTAACTCTACTCGTAGGTAAGATATATAACTCTTACTTGTCTTTATATACATATATGCATCTTATGTAAGAAAAGATAAGATTCTTTCTCTTTAAAAAAGAAAAGGGAATTTTAGTACGTGTATGAAATGATAAGAAACCAAGTTATTTCTTGAAAAGTAATATATTAAAGCAGGGTAATTCTTGTAGGAGTATTTCATGGAGTTTGGGAGATAAAGGCAGTAATGAGTTTTTCTAGAAAAAAAGTCAGTGAAGAACCCATGTTATTTTCTCATATTTTCTTTGAAAATATTATGTTGTTTTATATATATTGTTCTTACATGAAAAGAATAACCTCTTAGAAAAGATTATTTATTTCATAAATCCATGCGTAGAATCATCATGGTGTTGGTAAAGATTAATTATTTACATACAAATCCATGGGTATATTACCACTGGTGTTGCAGTAAATATTAGTTATTTAATAAATCCATGGATAAAAGAACTATTCAGCTATATTTTCCCCTTTAGAAGATAAACACTGTGTGATTAATTTTCATGTTATCATGATTATGATGTTAGTTTCTTTTCGGAATAAGATCTATTATGAATGCAATATTTGTATTATATTTCATTGGAAAGAATATACGTTTGTATATGGGAAATGATAAGTTTTGTTATCCTACATTGATTCTTTGGCAAAGAAGATGAATTACATGTACAAAAAACTAAAGTAATGTTTTGGTTCCTTGATATATATATATATATATATATATATATATATATATATATATGGGTATGTTAGTATCACATTTGGAGAATAAGACACGTATTCTTATGCTTTTATTCCCTTTAGTCTTTATAGAAACAGCCCAATGATCCAGAAAGTGGATAGTATGGTGGCCACCCACCTATTCCATCTACACCTCCCGATTAGTTTCATTAGTTGTTTTTATAGTATAATTTACTATTTGTTTTAGAATTTCTTTAGGTTCGTGAACTTCTAGCAGTAGTTTTTGACCCACTGCATGTAATTTTTTTATTAGTCCTAGACTACAACAAACCCTATAGCCATATCGTAGTGGGTTTGCGGTAAATTTGGAGTGCTCAAAGAGATTTTTCCCATGATATATCTACATAGCCAGAAAAGATAACATGACCAAGCGTACGACCTCGGTAGTTGGCTACCCAACTAACCTCGATGGGGCCCACAAAAATCTTGGTTTCATCTCCTGGAGTTAAGTTGTTTTGGTTGTTAGAGTTTGACTATGTTGTTAAATAATAAAAATGCCCTCGAGCATCATTATAATGTAGTTCGTAGATCCATGTAGCCTAGCGCATCTCTTGTGAGAGATAAGCTAACATCGCTTCAGACCCTAGTTTTATTTTCCCTCTACGTCTATAACCATTTTTCGCATTTATATTAATGAAATTAAGTGGTATATATGTTTCATTCAGTAAATTTATGTTTATTTATGTATTTTATTGTCTCCTACATAACTTGTAGATGAGTGGTATCATAGCTTGGTCTTCTCTTTCTCGGTCTTTCCTTTGCATGTCCCCCGAAGAGGTTAGGGGTGTATAAGAGTTAGGGCTTGATCCTGTTGAACCTTTGCAAGATCGGCCTTGGAAAACCCCAATGACCTCCCATGGAGGAAGAAAATAAATTCGAGGGAGTAGGATATCCTCTCAAAATAGTTGCTCGAGGAGTTCCTCACAGAAATAAAGGAATGTGATGATGTATATCTTTTTGCACAAATCCTTCAACGTTCGCCTTCATCATGACACATATCTTCATCCAATATGAAATCTAGATGCGTGACCCCTTTTAACGTACAAATAAAACTTTTATATTCGACGATAGTTTTATGGTCAAAATATATGCATATTTCTAGATAGATGGTTTAATATATTAGATAGTATTTTCTAGGGTTCATGAATTTTTCTAAGTGGGAAAATAATATTTTTCCCACTCCTCGAAAAGCCGCCCCACATGTCGAAGGAAAGCGGTAGAAACCCTACTCGTGATAAAAAGGATCATACAAAACCCTCTATTATCTCAACCCCACCCACTTAGAATTATTTTCCGTGTCTCCATCAAGGAAAATATTATCTCATGGGGAGATATGAGGACAAGTACATACAATGTACTACGTTGACGTGTAAACTAAAGGATCAAGATGTGCACTACTGACAAAATTTGTTCCATACTCTGTAGAAAAAGTTGGGCTATCAAATATTCAAGAGACATTTGGTGTTGAAAGTCATCATGCTGTTTACACCCTGGCAGATAAATTCGAGGAGTGAAATGGAGTTCTTCGGACATATCCTCACTCTGGTTCAACATACCACTATGCTGCCAAGATTGAGAGCAGAAATTCAAATAGCATAGGAGCGAGACTTTGGATCTACAAATTAGAAGCAATAGAAAGGAGACCCCAAACCATAGAAAAGGACAACTTCTAAGTAGGAGCGACCCACGAGGATAATTGGCTATATATGCAATCAAAATAAAAACACCACAAATCCAAATAAGGACACTAATGAAAGTGGCGTGAGTTAGACATAACATCGCCACTCACACACAAATGTGAATGCTCGATCCAAGCAATCACTGGTGGCCGTAGTTGAAGGCTATCGAATTAGATGCATCTTTCAACCTCGAGTCAAAATACGACGAAAGAGGAATGATAAATGGAAGTATATTATCGAGTGTAGAGCTTTCAATGCCATCATTATTGTCACCACCAGGATCCAAAAGGAGGAACTCGGAGAAGAACCCAAAATACATCGATCTCGTACTTCTCGCCTCATTTAGAAAACTAATCTCATCAAGAATCAAGGCCCTCTATACTCTAATACCTACCCTCTAGTCGACCACTTTGTATTCGTGTATCCATTGATTACATGTGGGGACTTCCTTCTACTAAGCATGGAGATGAGCGTGCTTTTTTGGTCGTCGACTCATGCTTGAATATGGCCATTATGAAGGCACACTCCAATAATAACTATCACGCGTACATGCCACTTGCTAAACTCTTATTTCAACAAGTGTGGGTACACTTTGGATATCCCTACAGTCCACTATCTCCAATTGGGGACAACAATGTGTTTCTCAAAGTACATTTTGGTCTAGTATCCTGGTCAATGTTGGACACCAAGATCACTAAGTCCACACAACTTCGATCCCCTAATTGATTTCCAAAAAAAAGGTCGTCAACAAGATGGTTGTACAAATTTTGTGCATGTACATCACTCAAAGCATCCGACACACATCGGATGAAATCTCCCCTTACTTGACCCTTATCCCCTTTCGGGTGGGCTTGGATTCCAGCGCACTATGTCCTATTGACATAGCCATGCCATTTTACAAGCTACTAAGGCCGATTCATCATCATCGTACACTCTAAAGATGATAAGGAGAACAACTTCATTGAGTGCATGCGAGAGAAAATCCGCCAATAGGTCCATAGGGACATATTGAACATAGCCAATGTTAAGTAAAACAGCGTGACATGATCAACATCGGGTGCACACAAAAATTCTGTGGTTGGCGCAAAAAGTGTCCCTAAATTTCTTTGAAGGAGCACCCTACGTGGACCCCACCAAAATCTTCACCGTTCTAATATGGGGATATACACCATCACCAAGGTTTTAGGGTACAATTAGCTTTGAGCAATAATATTCTACTATTCCTTGAGTCGTACGCACAGTGTTCAATGTGGACCTCTTTGACCCTACTTTCCACCATTACTTGAAACATTCGACATGGCATAAAAACTCACGAAAACAAAGTGAAACCAAAACTAAATGGAACAAGACACAAATGATCAAATCATGTGGAGACATAGATCAAGAACACCAACTAGTATAAGATCCAACTATTTCTTGATGTTGTTAAAGCGCTGCCAACTCCTTCACCAAGTCAAGTCATTCACTAGGGACCACATTCAATAGAAATTTCCTCTACTTCATGTGAGGTTGTGCACACAATGGGGGCCATTTTATTCCCTAAGGGGTAGGAATTATCTAGGTGGATATTGATGGGAGACCCACCTATTCCACCCTATTCCTATTCCTATTAGAATATAGAGATTTCTTCCATGTAAAAAATTTCATTTGGACTAGGGACAAGAAATCAAGATTTATTGCTTTGTAGTTGTTCATTGACTACATACCATTGATAAAAGATGTATGCAATTAGAATTTTATGTGCACTGCTATATTTATAGTACTAGCTTGAGAAAACATAAGTGTGCATAAAAGCTTCTTCTTTCTCCTCATACTAATGAAAACTTTTAAGGAATAAAGATCACTTCTATTACATATATTTTTCTCACAGATATAGGAACACAACTAAAATTTCCACTACCAATCAAAAGAAGGTATAAATTTGAAAAATTACTTGTGCCAAGTGATGGCACAAATACGAGGAGAAACAACTATGAGTATTTTCATATGCGTTTAGGGACCTCTCTAAATGTTGGTCTAACACACATATGTTTTTTGGAACACTACGTATTCTGAACCATACTCACAGCAATATTATATGTAAAGCAATTTATGTGCACTCGATAGAATATAATACCTTTTTTCAATATCATGTTAAACATGAATTGTTGTTCAACAATATCTATTTTTTGAAGCACAAAAATGGAGTATATGTATATGAAAGGAAGCTCTAAAATATTATAGAACATATTAACATAAAAAACATAAATACACCTTCTGTGTATCTTTAGAAGATAATTTTAGGTCAATTTATGAATGAATTAAAAATTAAGTTTTTTTTCCTTGGGAGAGAAAAAAATGAAAAAGTATATAAAAAAATTCTATAATCTAATTTAATATTTCATTACAATAGGAATTCTCTTATTGTATTATTGGTTATGGAATTTTCTTTGACAATAAAAAGTGTATTGAATACCCCAATTTAAAGTGTTCGATTAAAAGATATATATAGAAAATAAAAAAATTTATTCTAAATTCCAGATGCAATAACACATTACCATAAAATCATAATCTAGTGCTTATTTTCTTAACCATTTTATAGTTATGTTTCCTAGCCAATATTGCATGGAATATACAAGGAGTATATTGAAATCACAAGTCTGGGATCGTATGGACTAGGTACAATTTTAGTTTCCCAAAGGTTTTTTTTTCAAGGTTTTGAATCCAATTATGCACAAAAAATGCATTTTAAAACAATGAAAAATCAAAATATTTTCTAGCAAAATTTATCACTATGTTCCATAAAGAAAAAGCAAAAACGTAGGACAATTAAGAGTGTGCCCATTATAAAATCTTATTTATATATACTCACTCTAAAAATCTAATCCCTACTAGATATCACATGTTATTTTCTTAGATTTATATGATTTTCTTTCATAGAAAAAAATATATTTTATGAAACATTCCAAACTCGCTTTTAACTATAACTAGTATATTGATTAGTAATGGAGTTTGTGTTTGGTTATAATAGGGCTTTCAAAAGTAGATTCTATAGACCCATAATTTTATAGACCCTCCTATTAATGACTTATTTTTTGCATGGATATGTACCCATACATAGTAAAAAAACAAATTTACACGAATTTCTAAATGTAAAAATATTTCCAAGAAAACCATTCAAATCGCACACATCACTTTAATTTCATGAAGGACATCTATTCTACCATCCCAATAGAGGAATATTCTCACAAATCTAAAATTTCTTCTAGAGTTGGGACATTCATATTAAAGTGCTTAGCCAAAGGGAGGAGCATATCCATTTTTCTAATGACTTTGAACCTATTGTTAAGGTGGAAGGAAAATTTTTAATTTTCCTTAAATCAAGAATGTATTTTAATATTTTTGATCTCAAAATACATCATTTATTTCATGTGTTTTGTGGGGTGACCCATCATCTGAATGGTGGTCATTAGTTCCAATGATAAATCGGGTCATACAATAGATCGAGGGACATGGACTATCGATACAACTCCAACGTATGTCCTCTTAAATTGTCGCTAAAGTGTTCCAACTATTTTCTATATACCATCACATCATGCTAATTAGTGTTAGCAGCTAATGAACTTGAAAATTGATGTGATTACACCACCCCCTCTCCTACAATTTTTTACTGGAAGATTTTTTTTGCTTCCACGAAGCTTCCTTTATGTTCCACTTCGAATATAGCGGACCAACTCCACTAAAATAAACCTAGGTACGGAACTCAGCTGAAGCCTACTTCTAAAATGATGATGACACCTAGACAACACCTTTTTACTACCATAATTAAATGAAAAATTATTTATAGACGGGTACCTGTTTAACTCCTAGTTAATGCTCCTATGAATGATAAACGAGATATCTGAATTCCATATCTCATAGGTGTATACCTCCCATGCATGAGAGTTAATATCACTCCATGCCAACATTTTGATATATTTTCTTCCCACCGCACTTCATGTTAGGGATGAGTAGAACCATATATTCCAAATAAAAATTGCTTAACTATTTTTAATTGTTGTGTAATTATTCCACACATCAAGAATATGCTCCACCCTCTTCTCCAAATTGTACACTCGGAAATGCCAATTTGAAACTATTTTCATCCATTTCATACATCATATAGGATTGGGCATGTATGTGAAAGTCTCTATTCCACAAAATACGAATAATAATAAAATCTTGTAAATAAATATAATTCATAGATGGCATTACGAGTAAGATACTATGCCCATGGTTATCTTGAACACTTAGTACCATAACCCCCCCCTCCCTAAAGAAAAAAATATTATTAATTTTTTATATAATATATCATTTGTGTTTGTACAAAATAATAATATAAAATGAGCAATAAGCTATTTAAAAGAATTACATGTATTTATCAATTATATCATCAGATAAAAAATTAATTTCTCATGGATCACCAATTGTATATTCATTTTGATTGTAATTTATCATAAGATATTTATCATATATTTTTTAATTGTACATTGAATTATTGCACATCTATGATTCAAATTTTATCCACTTGTGATGTTATTATTATTTTTCTTATTTAAATAATATTAATTAAAAAAAACAAAGGAAAACTTATGGTTTCCAAAATGTCTATTTAATGATGATTCTTAAAAAAAGATCAATGTTCATAACTATTTGTGATATTGTCATGGTCATAGTAAGTATAGTTATATATATCGTGATATATCTTTTTAAAAAATGTTATGATTGTGTTATATTTATTTATATTTTTGAAATATATATAGCTATATGATACTTATGTTTAAAACAATATGTAATAATGAATGAGTGTTTTAAAAATATTATGATTGTAGAACATTGTCAAGTAACTATTATTTGTTTGTTGAATATATATTAATTGATGGGAATTTATCAAAACCTGCAGCTTTTTAAATGTATGTTGAATGTTAGTTCTTTCAGGAAGATTATTTGTGATATTGTCGTTATGGTTATTAGTATAATTTAATTTATTTGTGATACATTTTGAAAATGTTATAATAATTTCATATATTTATATTTTTGAGATATATATTAGTTAATAATATTTGTTAAAAAAATGATTTACAAAGAATAAGGATTAAAAAAATCCATGATTATAGTTTTTATTTTTGTATGTAAGAAACATTTTCATTATATTTTTATAAGGTTATAGAGAATACCATAAATATTTGACATGCATAGACCCTCGCCTTTAGGGAGAGTACCTTTGAGATAACGCAACCATAGTAAGAATTCGAAGTGCAAACTAAGTATAGCCCACTGATATGTATCTTCTTAATATAATTTTGAATCATTTTATCAATCAATGAAAATTACATTATTTTCTTCTTGGGAAAAAAAATTATAAAAAATATCTATAATTAATTTAAGATTTCCCTTATGACAGAATTCTCTCGGTTATTTTTGGAAATGATTAGAAAATGGAAAATCAAAATAAGTTGATAAAACCTTTCTCCATACTCTCCAATTAAAATAAAGACAAAATGTAGAAATTTAGATTTTTCCCATTATAAAGCTTATATAACTATATGGAAAGACAAACATGTAGCCATTTAGATTTTTCCCATATATAAAGCTTATATAACTAATCTAAAAGTTAGTCATTATGAGTTTTTCCATGTTATTTCCCCTATATTATATAATATTTTCTTTTATAAAAAAATTGTATATTTTCTTGAACACTCCAAATTCTATTTTAACAATAGCTCATATATTTATTAGGAGAAAAAGAGATTGTTTTTACCCTGTCATAGGCTTACAAAGTAGATTATATCGAGACATAATTATGTATACCATCCCTACCAATTACTTAAATTTTGATTTGATATATACCCATACATAAAAAAAAATTAATGGAGGTCTAAATGTAAATTCTTTTTAGAAAACATCACCAATAGTACACAACTAGTACCATGACTATTATTTCATAAAAGCCAATTAAATGTACCTTCTTATGAGAGGATGCTTATCCTCACTAAATTTTCTCTTCTAGAGTTGGGAAATTCAAATTAAAGGTAGCCAAGTGGGAGGAGAAAGACAATTTTTCATGTGAATTTAAACCTATATCTATGATGGAAATATACATTTCTTTCCCTTTAAAAAGCTATGTATCTCCTCTACTAGATATTGAGAACTATAATCCCCTCTACTTAAGAGGGAATATCATTCATGCCTACATTTTGAGTAGTAGCCCTCCCAATACTTTCAATACATAGGTGATGATGGGAACCTTATTATCCAACATAAATTTCTCTGAAATGTCAGCATAGGATCATTCCACTAATTGTTCTTAAATGTTATTGTAATCATTATACACATTAGTAATCTCATCCATACTCTACTCCTAAAATGTGCACTTTGCGGTAGGCTTTGAATATATGTGCATCCGTTCATACATTATAAGAATGTATATGTATGGGTGTTACATCAACCTATCCAAAAATAATGAGAACAATAATGTATTCTCAAGGAAATAATAACAACAATCACAAAAATACTATTGTTATTAATATATTCTTTGTGTGTCTATAAAAATGGTAATATAATTTACGAATGTTAAATTCTCTCATTATAAATCTTAATTATGTAACAAACCATCAATAATATTATTATTATTTTCCTTGTTGAAATGATATTAATTAAAAACGTGTTGAAAAGCTTTGTATAATTTTTAAACATAGGTACGATGATAATGACATTGTCATGATGATATGTATAGTGATAGTTATTTCATGATATACCTTTAGTTATTATCATTGATATCATACTTTATTTATATTTTAAAAATATACATTATCTAATAATTACCAAAATTTGATGATTAGGTTATTATAATTTTTCTAGTTAAAATATATATTAATTAAGCGAAATTATGAGTAACGGTTCTTTCAAGGATTATTTGTGATAATTTTATGGACATTTAGTATAATTTTAATATTTTTTATTTACTTTTGAAAATTATTTGATCATGTCATATTTATATTTTTTAAAATATACATTGGATGCTAATATGTGTTAATAAAAATTCACAATGAATAATGACACTTACAAAAAAATTCATGGAAAATTGTAGTTTTTTTTTTTAAGACAAATTTTCATTAGATTTTCACAATATTTTTTAAAATTTGGTAGTACCTCTATATTCATTCATATAAACAAAAGAATAAGGTTACATTAACAAAGTATATGCCTCATGGCCTCAGGCTGACGAAGTATGCAAGTTTGTTGGCCATTTAAAAGAGTTAAACACGAATCAAAATTCAAGCAGTTTAGTTGTGTCTCTAGATACCTTATGGAGTGTATCTACTATATCTTTTGACATATTAAAAAGATAAAAGCTATCGCCCCTTTCATATTTAAACACTATATCTGTAATGATTAAAAAATTAAATGTTATACACCCCTTTCATATTTAAACAAAAATAATAGACCACTTGGACTTACTCATCTGGCAAGCAAATTCAATAGGTGTTGGATCCTTGACACTTGACCGAGGCATATCAACTTGATGCATACTTTGGAGTTGACGTTCCACTCAACCTAAATGCAAATTACGGTGATGTAGCGAAGGTGCATTTTTCTAAATATCTCAACTCGTTTGAAACCAATATGGAAGTTACCTTTAGGTCTCCTCCTACCCTTGTTTACTACGATGGTCTTTTTACCATTAAATACTTCATTGTCCAATATGGATGAACTTCTTAGCGAGGATATTCTTCCTCTTGTGTTTGCAGATAATTCACCATTGGATCAGTTTCCTCATTTGGATTATCTTCCTCAACTTCTAGTTTGAGTCATGCTTCCATCCTACAATCAAGCCTTTTACTTGTACGGGTGTCCCCACTTGCATAGGCATGCGATAGGTTTATCTCCTTACCGAGTTTTCTTCCTCGTTCTTAGGAGTCCCACATTTCTTTTTCCTTTGTCCTTTCCTTATCTTTTTCTAGCATTTCCTTTTTCTTGTCTAAACTTACCATTTTTATTTGTAGATATCCCAACGGAGTTGTACCTTCTTGAATCGGAGTTCTTCCTTGACGTGCAAATATGTGAGGGTGAAAGATGCTAGGAGGACTGTACATGGAAAAAAACAAAAATCATTATTTTTAATTATGAATCAAATAATCTCTTCTATATTGAGGGTCGGATGTTTCCATCCCACCACCTTAGACATGTTACTATTCATGTGCTCTTAAAATAATATTACCATACCTTTGTAGCAACTCCTCTTCACAACCCGGCAACATCTCGAATAATGATAGTACAAACTATTGTGTTTCACATACCCGATAAGCCTTAGGATAGAGCATTGTGAGCATACCTTTATACTCTAAATTTTATAGTAATTATGTTCCTTAATGATAACCAAACTAACGTATTTAGCATGCCACGAGCCATGTATTAACACCTATGAGACAATAAAATAGTTCCCGATTAATTACTAAAAGTAGACCTTTGATCGACAAAACCTATGAATCCAAAAGAAAAAAATAATAAATCTTATACAAGGTTACATTTAATAGAAGTAAGGGATTACGTGTGTATACCATATCAAGGAGAGTGCCTTCCTATGAAGCAAAAATCGATACTATGTAGGTATAAACTAAGAAGAGACCATCTTACATTATGAGGGAAACGGTGGTCATATTGATAAGTTTGAGGATAGTTTTTTTTTTATTCTATAATATGAGTGAAGAAAAGAATAACAAAGATATCAATAGATGATATGAAAAATATTGACGGAGACGAGAACAAGCCCTACTTGGGGCTCTTTAGTGAGCATTAATCTATCAGAAGGGGTATTCAAAGGGCTCACCATAGCCTCCGGGAAAAATTGAGGTTATCGCACTCAATCAACACACTATACTAACTTGTGGTGTTATTATGTTATGAATTCTCCTTTTTGTATGTCTATAGAAATGCTAGAACTTCTACATCCTCCATTAGAACAAAAAGGCAGTCATTCCCCCTAAACCCTTGGTTATTTATTCTTATATTTGTAAGGTCTAAAAATATTAGGGATATGAGGTTTAGAGCCCTAAACATACGATTTGAAATGTATGATTTATTAGGCACATTGTGTGAGGTTAGAAAGAGAGAAAGAGGTATAAATGAAATTCACATGTTTCCAACAAGGGATCTCAGAATAGATAGACCTAAATCGAGATGGGAGTGCTTATTTGTACCTCCACGAAAACATGAAAAAATGGTTAATACTCATGTTGGATATGCCCAGAGATGAACCCGAGAAGAAATGTTCCAATACAAATGGAAAAATTACCTATGTAAGAAGAAAACTATTTAGAAGAAATGAAGGTTCAAGCTACAAAAGAAAAACAACAAGAATGATGATTAGAATAACCTAGAATTCGAACTAAAAATCTTGAAAATACAAAGTGTTTTGGTGAGGGTTTTCGAGGATACCATCGGTTGCTTGAATTCGGAAAGTCCAAGCGGAGGATAGTTTCATTGCACTATGGAAACCTTGTAAATGAAGACCAAAATTTAGAAGCAAGAACGAATAATGGAGAAATTACATTTAGAAAAGGGCTCACAGAATCAAATCAATTTTGTGAGCTTTCGTGTTACCTTTCCTCACTTTGTAAATAATAATGGAAGCCCCACATCAAAATACAATGGAGGTTTACTTACGGATGGAAGAGTCAAAGTCGAAAGGCCGATGATGATGAGTAATAATCTTGTGGAAAAAGGTTACGGAAGATGAGGCTCTACGACGGAGTGCGGTACAATCACCAAATCACGAAAATGGTTACAAAAATGAGGTCAATAACATAGGTTTGAAACCCTAATCCAAAATAGTCGTGGTATCCCAACTCTAGAAGATCGGCAGTAAAGGAACAAACCAATTATGCATACACATTAAATGCCGCATCGGGAGCGAGCCTCCAACAATAAACCAAATTATTGACGAAATCTAGATATAGTGATAAGGAGATCATACAGATCTTGGTTGATATAATCAATAAATAATTGTTAATGCCAAGTATAGGATAGTAGTAATTGCTGATGTAGTATATCAAAGCATCAGTCCCACGAGAAGTAAATTTTTGTCGAACAAACAGCAACCCTTAGTAAACTGTGTTTAGTAGACTCTTTGATTGTATTTAGTACAAATAGATAAGTTACGTAAAGCTTTATAACTCTGGTGGAACGGCAGTGCTATTATAAAGTTTTAGAGAATGTTGTAATTTTTTGTGAAAATGATTTTATATTATTTATAATCCATTATAATATGAAGTTAAAAACTATGAATGTATTTTTTTATATGGAATGTGGATGTGTAGTTACAATGATTGAATGTAAAATAAAAGATAAACTTTTCAACTTAGTATTTTTTATAATATACTTGATTTGATAATATCACTAACAAAGTTACATATTAATTTTGCAAATGTGTATTATGTATAGTTATATTGTATTGTTGAATTTATAAATTTAGATGTAATTATTAAAATTTGTAACTTTCAGAGTTACATTCAATAATAATTCTTACAAAAATTTCATAGCTATTCTGTCATGTTATACGTATACCTCAAAAATATTCATAAAAATAATAATTTAAATTAGTTTTTTGAAATAAAGCATCAAATTAAAAAATATTAATTAACTCAATACATTAAAAAAATATTAGAAGGAGTTATCAAATTAATAATATTTGCAAAAGTGATTAACTTTTACTAAACTGAAAACTTAAATTAATAATAGTTGTTAAACTATTAAATTTTTACTAAAAATAGATCATCAATTTTTTAGACATAGATAGTTACTATACAATGAAATTATTCATGTTAAACAAAAACTTTCTTATTCAACTTATTTGAAGTGTAAATTCTAGACATTATATTGTGTCATATTTATGTATATTTTTAAAAATATATATTGTTTGATAATACTAGTTAAAAATCATAAATTAAAATTAAAATATAAACAACCAACTATACTTATATAATTCAAATATGAACATATGCTTCCAAAAAATAATTCCACTAAATTTAACATAAGTGTAAAATAAAATATAAAAATTGGATTTCATATTTTTGAAATCTAAAATATAAATATAAAATATTGATCATAAAATATAAATTTAACTAATTAACTTTCAAATCATAGATTTCTTGGGTTTTGTGATATTGTTTTAAATATGTTGAAAATAATTTTTTGCAAAAAAAACCTATAATCACATTCATTTAGTATAGCTATTGCTTCAAATTATTCAACTTATTTGAAGCAAATTTACTAAGTGATTTTGTGTAAAGTGGTTATAAAGAGACATGATGTTGACTAATAAATATCTTAAACATATATTTGCTTCAATTTATGATAAGGGTTTTATAAATTTGTTAAAATTGTAAATTTTTTATTATAAAATATAAATTTGTGAATTAACTTTCAAAACATAGATTTCTTAGGTTTAATGATATTATTTTAAATATATTGAATATTTGTTCTTGAAAAAGAAAGCCATAATCACATTCATTTATTATAGTTATTGGTATTGTTGAGTTTGATAAATTTAAAGCAAATACTAAAATTTGTAACTTTCAATTACATTGAAATTATGCTTACAAAAAATTTATAGTTATTCATCATGTTATGTTGAATAGAAATATTCATAAAAATAATAATTTTAGATTTTTTCTTTAAACTAATTATAGACTCCAATAACAATTTTATATTAAAAAATATTAGTTAGTTGATATATCAAAAAATAAATTAATAATATGTGAAAAAGATTTATTTTTATTAAAGTAAACAACAATTTAATATACAATAAATTTCATCTTAAACAAAAACTTGCTTATTCAACATGTGTGAAGTGTAATTTTTTTGCACGTGATATTAATTAAAGTAATTTTAAAGACACATAATAATAATTGAAAAAATTAGTTAGAACTTTATCATAAAACATGAAGTTGAATAATAAATTTCTAAAACAAATGTTTCTTTCAAATTATGATGAGGATATTATAATATAGTTTTCAAATATATTAAATATTTGTTATTGCCAAAATATTATGATCATAATATATTGAGATGTTATAGTTATTTCCATTGTTGAAATATATTTTTTTTCAAAGTAATTATGAAAAATTGTGATACTAATATATATATATATATATATATATATGTGTGTGTGTGTGTGTGTGTGGGGTCATAAAATCCAAGAATAAAATATTATAGAATATCAAGTACTTTATATATTAAAAATAAATTCAAAATCACTTATTCAATAAGAGTGTCTAAAAAAAAATCATAGTTAATGAAGATGTTATAATGCATTAAAAATATTATTTAAGAAACAATTATATTATTGTTTTAACCAATTCATAATATCCAATAATTAAATATTACAAAATATAAACTAACTAATAAACTTAAAAACACTGGTTAAATTAATAATATTTGTAAAAACAAATCAAACATCATTAAATAAAAATAATAATTTTAAAAACAAATTAAACATTATTAAATGAAACAATAATTTTAATATAAAAAAGTTAATATAAAACATTCCAGTCATTTAAAGTGGTATGATATGCATGTGTAAAATCATTGTACACACACAAACAGACATATAATACAAACAAACAAACACAAACATAGAATTCTAAAAACAAACACAAACATTGAATACAAACAAAAAAAAATACATGACATAAAAAAATTGAAAGAACAAAGAAAAGATAGACACATTTAAAATTCTACTTGTAACTAGTTATCAATTAATTTTAAAATTGTATATTTATTTCATTTTTATTCTATTATAAGGTCTTTGTGATATGTTTTCTAAATGTATATGGAAGGAATGTGGTTAAAAAAGGAAAAATGATAGTTATAGTAATTTGTGATGTTGTAAGTATTCGTATTGTGGAAATATTAATTAAAAGAAAATATAAAAGCATGTTATTTTTGAAATGTGTATTGAATATTTTTAAAATGTGTATTGAATGGTGATGATTACAATGAAATTCATGGTCATACTTTATAATTTGAAAATATAATTAGTACAAATATTCATGAAAATTAGATTTTATTTAAAATATAAATAAGAAATAATAAACTTTAACAACTCCATATCATAAAACTTTGTTAACATTAATTATAAACTTACAACCATTAAATATTAAAAAAATTGATTAAAAAAATATTAGAAAAAGATAGAAATACATATTAAATTAACAACTAATATCAATTTATTTAAAGAATTTAGTGTTATTTTAAAATCATTTTTATATTCCACAACATTATATAAATTTGTTCAAAACATAAATAAAAAACATAACTGAGAAAAAAATTAATAATCACAAGTAACCGTAATAACCTATATAAATTTGTTTAAAACATAAATAAAAAAACATAATTAAGAAAAAAAAAATTAATAATCACAAGTAACCATAATCATAGGAGACATTTCTCAAAGAGATAACCATGGCCATGGCTATCTTTGAGAACTTGAGAAGGGGAAAACCCCTTCTCTAAAAACAAATAATAACTTTATTGACATATGTGTTTGAGTTTTTACAAATAATAATACAATTAAAAAAGGAAAAAAAACACAAAAAATTACATGTTGTATCTACTTCATTTTCCATATCCTTCCCTGTAAACCCATGTAATTCGTTTTCTATCAACCTCCCTGGAAACACAATTAAAAATAGAAAATTATATTGTTAGCATTACATTAAATATATATGTTAATAATAGAAAACATTATATTATTAAAAATTAAAATTAAAACTACAAATTACAAATGCAACACAATTAAAAAAAAAGGAAAAACAACCCTAACCTTTCTTTCTCCTTGGAAATGGAAGATTCCTGCCCAGCAAGGGCCAGCGGAGACTTTGCATATTCCCGCCCAGCATTAAAATGATAAAATGATGGGAAAAGCATTTGAACTAAAATTGTAAAATAATCTAGAAAAGCATTTGAGCTAAAATTGTAAAATAATTTGCAGAGTGATAGAAAAAAGAATTTGAACCACAACTTTTAATCTGGTAGAAAAAAGAATTTGAACCACAACTTTTAATCTAGTAGAAAAAAGAATTTGAACCACAACTTTTAATCTATCCAGTGTAAGATTAAAGTGCAGTGTCTATTTATTAAATGCGTCAAATATTAATGGTTTGTACCAGCTGAGCCGATTGAAGTCTGTGTCCATCAACACCACCATTTGCCTTCCCACTTCTGCAACATTGCATCGATCTATCAGTGTCAGCGTGATCCCTCAACACCACCATTGGCCTCTACTTCAAGGACTCTCCAGGCAGCGAAAGCCACATTCCTCTGCCTCTCTTTAGACCCTAAAGAAACAAAAACAAAAAAAAGAAAATATAGATATCTTAATACTAATATTTGCGGCTTACAAAATTCAACATGATCAAATAACCTTTTGTATACCAAAACAAATTTGGGGTTATCCCAGGAAGGTTTCCCAAGATACTGCGAAATAATTCTTTGATATATATATATATATATATATATATTCTTGTTTAAAAGAACAAAACGATTGGTATACATTTTCCCTATATTCTAAAATACACATTAATAAATATTTAATACAATTATCTATAATTAATTTATATTGGTATCTCTATACAAAATACAAATACCTGTTGAATGACAATGCTTACTGCAGGATGTTGATAATCCCATTCCTCCATCTTATTAACTCTTCATATTTATCTTCACTTTCTACCTTACCCTACCCTTTGTAAACCAGAAGCTAATAAAATCAAAATACAAAACAACCAGAAGCTAATAAAATCAAAATACAAAACAACAAAAGAAGAAGAAGAAAAATAAACAACTCACACCAGAGGACGACAATTATTAAAACAGGTAAGCATGGCCATGCTTGACAAAAACAAAAACAAAAAGAGAAATACAAAACAAGAACCCAAAAATCTCCTCTCCTCCACCCTACTCGCTGCTGCTCAATGGCAAGTCTGCTCCTCTTCCAGACATGTCCAGCTGCACGGCGGCCTGAGCAATATCTGCAAATGCCCAGCCCCGCTCATCCCAGTAGCCTACCCATATCAAAAACGACATCTCCTCTTGCCATTTTTAACAAGGAGATTAATGCCGGTTTGTTCAAATTTTCAAATCCGCCTGAAACAGACAACTAACCGTAGACTCCTCTTGCCATATTTAACAAGGAGATTAATGCCGGTTTGTTCAAATTTTCAAATCCGCCTGAAACAGACAACTAACCGTAGGCTCCTCTTGCCATATTTAACAAGGAGATTAATGCCGGTTTGTTCAAATTTTCAAATCCGCCTGAAACCGACAACTGACCGTAGGCTCCTTACCCGATCTCAGCGTTTCGATTTTGCTGTGGTTAAACCCTTATTACTATTTTTTATTTTTATTTTTAGAACCAGTCACCTGCCAACCATCTCCTTATTAGTATATTTACTATTTTTAGAAAGGTTCACCTGCAAGTTTTCTACTATATGCAAGCTTTTTACTCTTATCGATTCTTTTCGCAGCTTTTTTCTTACATTTCCTGTAATGATACCATCGCATCGCATTTCCATTAGTTGCTGCTTTAATTTTAATGACCTCTGACAGCTTAAACGGCATGGATCTCCATGATTCTGACTCAGAGAATCCCATGCCACTCGATTCCCGTTGGAAAAACTAAACATCCTTGCGATTCTCGATTTCAGTAATTGTTCGCTAAATACGTTGTCCGGAAAACTAAACTAGGATGTTTACAATTTATATGCGCTGGTCGTTCATTTCTTGTAAATTGCATCATTTAAATGTAATCTTCAATTTACAATGTTAAATTTAAACTACAACGTCAAATTTAAATTTTATAAATTAAAAGATGTTAAATTTAAATGATATTAATTTATTTTTTTGTTTTATAAATTAAAAGATATTAAATTTAAATGATATTAATTTATTTTTTTGTTTCTTTTATTTTATTTTAATTTTATTGTAAATTTTTGTTTCCAATTTTATAAATTGAAAGACATTAAATTTAAATGATATTAATATAGTATTTGACCATTTATTGTTTGTTTGCTTTATTTTTAAGCAAAAATATTTTATTTTAATTTTATAGTAATTTTTTGTTTCCAGTTTTATAAATTAGAAGATGTTAAGTTTAAAGGATATTAATACAGTACTTAACCTTTGTTTCCTTTATTTTTACTTTTACTTACAATAAAATATTTTATTTTTATTTTAATAGTAAATTTTTGTTTTCAAAATGTTGTTATGTAACCAAGATTTCCAAAGTTTGTATAACCAAAAAAAACTATGCTCATTAAAAAAAATGTTTTTTTTTGTCTTTTAAATATTTTAATTGATAAATTTTTTTTTTTTTAAATTTAAAAATGTTATTATGTAAAACAAATTAATAGCTTATTTTAAAGTTCATGTTTTACCAAAAATATAATACGTTTATTAAAAAGTGTCTTTATGTATACCCAATAATTAATATGCTTCTTAAAAAAAATGTTAACCCTTTTTTTTATTAAAAAAAAATAAAGTAATTTTTTTTTGAAGATGGTGTTATGTAAAAAAATTTAATAGCTTATTCTAAAGTTGTTGTTTTTCTGTATACCAAAAAATTATATGCTCATTAAAAAAAAAGTATTCCTTATTTTTTTAAATTAATTGTATATTTATAAGTAACATAATTTCATAATTTTTTTTTCTTTACGTTAGAAAATAAAATAAATATCCAACACATGTCTTTCTCAATTTCAAAAACTAAATAAAAATAATAAAACATGTAAGTCATAAAGTAAGTCTTTCTAGGGTATTACATCTCCCCTTCTCACAAAAAGGGACATTGCCTTAGTTGTTATTTCAACATTAATGGTCACATAAAAAACCTAGAATAAGCACTACAAGGAATTGACCTTATAGTGTAGGTTTCTGCGGACGACCCTATAAAATAGAGTTGGGTGGTTGGATGCATCTAAATTACTAAAGAACATTTGTACTTTGTTATCAATACATGAACCAGAGCTGCATATAACATGGTGTACGATAGCATTTATTTTTTTGAAAGAAAAAAAATATGGTGCACTAAATGCCCTAATGCACGAGTGCTTGGATATTCTCTGTCACCATAGTCCTTCATATATTAAAACATGTCTATGTTATTCGAAAATTATAGCCTGGTGCGCTAAATGTATAAGAATGCTTGACGGCATCATATAAAGCATACCAATAGATGATTTCTAATTTCTAAAAAAGTACTGATGCTATTGTAAAGCCACAAAATTGGAGTGTTACGAGTAACTGAAAGCCCCGATGAATCTCGATAGAGTACCGTGATAATTTTAAATTTAAAAATAATAGGTAGCTTTTGAATATACCTTGCTATGGTGTGCTTTGAGATACACACCACTGAAGGGTTAGGGTATGTCAATTTTATATTGACATACATTATCATTGTCTTATGGTTCTAGATCAGTCATTCCAAGAGTTAGCATGTTGGAAATTATGGTTTGATTATTCATAATCCCTCATATTGACATGGACTTGGTCTCACTGGCACCCTCAACACCATTAATCTCCTCTCAGATTAAATAGTGGAGCTTGTTTCGTAGAGGGTTAGCACTCTTATATTGGTATTTTCAAGCTGGACTTGGTTACTATACGCAACAAAATATCCCTTTTTCGTTATAGAAACACCATCTAATCTATTGGGAATATAATTTCTTACGTTTAAACATTTCCTTCAATTAATACAACAATAATTCTAGGGTTCGCTCGAGTTACTTTTCTATGAATACCTTTGGAAATGATAAAGTGTCTTATTCAAGTTTTAAGGTAATTACGTGGTTCATTTCATTTTGTTTTGTTACTGACTTATTTTTTCTTTTTAGCCACAATTTTCTCCAGTTAGAACTTTCACACATTATTTTTCATGACATACCCACAATAATGCCTCATGTCGCCAACTAATCCACGTAAGGGAGATACTAAATTATTCATATTTGTTTAACTAATGAACAACATGGCTTTTTAAGTGTTTTATTAAAAAATACCTTGTCTCTATCTTAACTCAATTAAACAAGAAATTTTTCCTTTTCTTTTATGTGTGAGGATTTTTTAGGCTTTTAACTTGTCCTATGTTCAACTTGACCAAGAATTCTATGTTCTATTTTTTTTTTTTCTATTTTTTTTTATAATATCCGTGCATGAAGCCAAGGGATTCCACCCTCGTGTAAGCATGCATATTTATAGGTTTCCATTCTTTTTTACTTTTATTTCTTATCCACCCATGGTGAGATTCTATGATCATAGAATATATGTAATATTAAGCTAAAAATTGTTATGTCCTTCAATGGATGCATGCCCAATTAACCTCAACAAAATGATAAATGTTTATATTTTTATACTACAATATCCTTTTGTGAATATAACCCTATGAGATTATTGATTTGTATAAAATAATGGAACAATCTTTCTTATTTTTATTACATTATTTTTGGAGACACGTTCATTGATATAGTACTATATGTATACTCTTTATGGCTTCAATAACGAAACTAATGAATGGTTTAAATTCTTCTGATTTCATATGGCACTTCTACATAGAGAAATTTCCTAGGAGTTAGCATGCTCCTTTTATTGTGCTCATGTTGCGAAAATCTGTATTACATTTTTGTGTGTCTCTAGAACTTCAATGTACATTTAAAAGAAAATATTTTTTTCTACAACACATACAATAAGAAATTTGAAAACTTATGGACACGAGTTGACTATTTTCTTCCTTCACTTTCTATTACTTAAAATTTTCAATTTAAATGATTAGTGCAACTTTTTGTTCTCATAATTATTTTCTGATGGACACTATCAGCCTGGTATATTTATTATTTCCTGGAATATACATTTTTCCCCCCTTGGAAAAATTGTAATTTTTCATTAAATATGGAAAATTACATGTTGTAGATGCCTTAAGGCATATGAATCAAAATGTGACATAGTCACATATCAAAAATATAGCCCAGGTAGGTACCCTTGTCGGGGTTTACATGATAGTATCAACAAATTCTGATAATCTAAATAATAAAAAATACATATGTTTAGTTCTGTATACTGAATAACCAAAATAATATTAGCTAGATGTCAGCAATCCAGTGTTGATCTATGTATGGCCAATGATAATATCTAAAGTGTTCATGTTTGTTGTGTTCATAAATCATCCATGTCCCCCGAGGTTGGAGCGTGGCCTCCTTGGATAACGCGTCGGAAAGCTGGTTACACTCCTTGTAAATGTGACAACATGAGATAGATTCAAATTGTGTTTTTAACTGCCATAGGTCCTCTAATAGGTGCCTCTAACTTCCATAAACAGTGCCACCACCATAAAATATCATTGGGACGATGATCAGAGTAACTGAATGAGTACCCAACATTCAGAGTGTATCGACTGCTCGGGGCATGTTTCCAAATGAGTTCATCATCTACCTGTGTGATACGAATGTGTGATTCAGAGAGGGAGTTTATAGAATCATGCCAGTGATCATGCCACTGTTCGGGTAGCCCGAGGAGAGTGGCATATTTCCAGCCCTACACAAATATAGATGTACACTCTGGGTGAGAAATTTGATCAAAATTAGTGATCCCCAAGCTTTTGAGATGATCCACAAGTGCAGAGGGTAATATATGGGAAACGACGCATCCTCACCAAGGGTCAACTGTAATCCTAGAAGATGCCCCTGAATTGATATTCCAAGCAAGACCATCCCAGATGTGAGGCAGTGATTTGATAACACCCTTCCAAACAACAGACACCTTTCTGGTACTCCATGAGGTCCTACAAATCCATTCAATAGGAGATAGAGGATGAATATATTTCTGAGTGACCACCTCAGTCCACAGTTTGTGGGAGGTCATGATCTGGCATCCCATTTTTCTAGAAAGTGCACAGGCAATTGAGTCCAAATTTTTTATGCCACAGCCCCCCCATTTCTTAGACAAAGTGACACTGTCCCTGTTGATCCATGTGAAAGTGTTCCCTTATTTTTTTCCTATAGCCTCGAATATATATATATATATATATATATATAGACTCTACATTTCATGTTAAAAATCACTACAATACTTATATTTATGTGCATATCTACTTTATTTATCTAGTATGGGGAATCAATGGTACCTATAACTACAAACCATTTCCTAGTCCTTGTGACCTATCTTATTTACCCCAAGACCAAAAATAAAATAAAAACCTAATCAAATATCTCCTCCTAGCAATTTTAGGGGTTTCAACTTGGGTTCCATCGAAAAAATCACACTATAGAATTAAATAATTTACTATGTTGTGCTACTATGAACCATAGAATTTTCTTTTTTTGAAAATAAAAAACCACGACATGCTAAATACCCTAACATACTAGTTCTTGGATATTATCTAAGACTAAACTCCTTCATAGAGTAAAACATATCGATATTATTTGAAAATTATGGCCAGGTGCGGTAAATGTATAACAACCCCTTGGGTTGTCATATAAAGCGTACTAATAGATTATTTCTATTTTCTAAAAGAAATATCATTGATATTGTAAACCGCAACACTGGTGTGGTACGAGTCACTTAAAGCCCCAATGGGTTTACATATTTATAGGTTTCCATTATTTTTTACTTTTATTTCTTATCCACCCATGGTGAGATTCTATGATCATAGAATATATGTAATATTGAGTTGAAAATTGTTATGTCCTTCCATGGATGCATGCCCAATTAACCTTGAAAAAATGAGAAATTTTTATATTTTTATACTACAATATCCTTCTGTGACTATAACCCTATGAGGTTATGGATTTGTATAAAAAAGGTGGAACAATACTTCTTATTTTCATTGCATTATTTTTGGAGACGCGTTCATTGATATGGTACTATATGTATATTCTTTGTGGCTTCAATAACGGAACTAATGAATGGTTTAAATTATTCTACTTTCATGTGGCAATTCTACATAGAGAAATTTCCTAGGAGTTAGCATGCTCCTTTTATTGTGCTCATGTTGCAGAAATATGTAGTATGCTTTTGTGTGTCTCTAGAACTTAAATGTACATTTAAAATAAAATATTTTTTTCTACAACACATACAATAATAAATTTGAAAACTTATAGACACGAGTTGACTATTTTCTTCCTTCACTTTCTATTACTTAACATTCACAATTTAAATGATTAGTACAAATTTTTATTCTCATAATTATTTTACGATGGACATTATTAGCTTGGTATATTTATTATTTACTGGAATATACATTTTTTCCCCTTTGGAAAAATCGTAATTTTTCATTAAATATGGACAATAACATGTTGTAGATGCCTTAAGGCATATGAATCAAAATGTTACATAGTCACATATCAACAAAATAGCCCATGTAGATACCCCTGTCAGGGTTTACATGATACTATCAACAAGTGCTAATAATATAAATAATACAAAATACATATGTTCAATTCTGTATGCTAAATAACCAAAATAACATCAGCTAGATGTCAGCAATCGGGTGTTGATCTATGTACAGGAAATCATAATATCTAAAGTGCTCATGTCCATTGTTTTCATAAATCGTCCATGTGCCATGAGGTTGGAGTGTGACCTCCTTGGATAGTGCGTGGGAAATATGGTTACGCTCCCTGTAAATGTGACAACATGAGATAGATTCAAATTGTGTTTTTAATTGCCATAGGTCCTCCAATATGTGAAAAAGTGTCTGAACGTGACATGTAGAAGACATATTGAACCAACCAATGATAATATTGGTGTCCCCGAAAATCTAAAGATCATGGAATTCATGTTCTATAGAAAAATGTTGGAGGTGACATAAGGTGATAATGGTGGCATTCGTGCCTGGTCCTAGACCCATTCTAATTATGTAATGGTTATCGTCATTGATGTGAAGCACGAAACCGCCCCCGCAACCATGAATCTGGGCGGAGCCATCGAAAAATACACATTGGTTTTCCTTGTTGATGACTTCTGGGTCAATGATGCGAGGAGGTGATTGAGGGGCGATCGAAGGGAGAAAGTTTAACAGAGACATCACCTATGTGGAGGCCAATATCCAATGAGGTTTTATGTCTTGAAAGATTATTTGGTTCCAAATATTCCAGAGGGACCAACAAATCAACAAAGGTAGGTTGTGGGATTTGAGAGAAGTTTCCTGATGCCATCATAATTTCCAAGATTCGGCAATACCAAAACCATGCCATTGTGTTGATATATTGAGATCATCCAATATCATTTGGAAGAATGCAAGTGATAGATTGCACTGAAGGAAAAGGTGACAAAATGATTCAGAATTTTCTTTGCATAAAACACACCATGTCGGGCCAATGATAGAGTGTTTTTGTAAGTTGTCTCTCATAGGGGAAATGTTACACAGGATGCACCCCATGAAAAGGATGGAGTGAGGAGGTTCCTTTAACTTCCATAAACAGTGCCACCACCATAAAGTATCATTGGGACGATGATCAGAGTGAATGAATGAGTACCCAATATTTAGAGTGTATCGGCTGCTTGGGGCATGTTGCCAAATGAGTTCATCATCTGCCTGTGTGATTCAGAGAGGGAGTTTATAAAATCGTGCCAGTGATCATGCCATTGTTCGGGTAGCCCGAGGAGAGTGGCATATTTCCAAACCTGCACAAATATAGATGTACCCTCGGAGTGTGCAATCTGATCAAAAGTAGTGATCCCCAATCCTTTGAGATGATACACAAGTGCAGAGGGTAATATATGGGAAACGCCGCATCCTGGTCAGGGATCAAGCCTAATCCTAAAATATGCCCCTAAATTGATATTCCAAGCAAGACCATCCCAGATGTGAGGCAGTGATTTGATAACACCTTTCCAAACAACATACACCTTTCTGGTACTCCATGAGGGCCTACGAATCCATTCAATAGGAGATAGAGGGCGAATATATTTTTGAGTGACCACCTCAGTCTAGAGGTTGTGGGAGGTCATGATATGGCATCCCATTTTTCCAGCAAGTGCAGAGCCAACTAAGTCCAAATTTTTGATGCCCCAACCCCACCATTTCTTAGGTAAAGTGACATTGTCCCAGTTGATCCATGTGAAAGTGTGCCCTTATTTGTTTCCTATTTCTTGGAATATATATATATATATATATATATATATATATAGACTCTACATTTCATGTTAAAAATCACTACAATACTTATATTTATGTGCACATCTACTTTATTTATCTAGTATGGAGAATCAATGGTACCTGTAACTAGGAACCATTTCCTAGTCCTCGTGACCTATCCTATTTACCCCTAGACCAAACTAAAAGAAAACCCTAATAAAAAATATCCTCCTAGCAATTTTAGGGGTTTCAAATTGTGTTCCATCAAAAAACTCACACTATAGAATTAAATAATTTACTATGTTGTGCTAATATACACCATAGATTTTATTTTATTTTAAATAAAGAATGATGGCATGCTAAATACCCTAACATACTAGTTCTTGGATATTATCTAAGATTGAACTCCTTCATATAGTAAAACATATTCATATTATTTGAAAATTATGGCCAGGTGCGGTAAATGTATAACAACCGCTTGGGTCGTCATATAAAGCATACCCATAGATGGTTTCTATTTTCTAAAAAAAATATCATTGATATTGTAAAACCGCAACACTAGTGTGGTAAGAGTCACTTAAAGCACCAATGGCTTTCGATAGAGTAACATGATAATTTACACTTGAAAAAAAAGGGAGATTTTGTATATAGCTTTCCATGGTGCGCTTTGAGATCCACAGTAGTAGAGGGTGAAATAGAAAAAACCATTTTGGTTGTAATTTTCATTTTTACCATCTACAGTATGAGATAGATCTAAATAATTTATGCCATTCATTGCATGTGTAAGCATCCCCACGTTGTTGCTTCTCTTCCTCACAAACTTTTAGTACTTTGATCACTGTTTTATCTTCCAACATTTTTAAATGGTGTGAATTTTTTTTTCTCCATTACATGTGCACAATGCCTCTATGAAAACCATATTTCCATGTAATCTCTCTGTATATTTCTTATTTAATATTCAAGTTGATTATAATTTCAAATTACATTGAATTCATCATTATTTTTTCCAAAAAAAAAAAAAATCGATGCGCGATGCACTCTATTTGTTCTGCTCACACCTACAGTGGTGTGCATTGTAAATTTACAGGGTGTACCATGTTTCGCTATGTGAACATAAAGCACCTCCATTGTCGTGGTGTGTTTTATAGATACAAATACACCAGGAAATATTTGGCATGAGCACTAGTGCACAAGTATGTTTCACTACTATGAAAAGTAATTTTTTTGAAAAACTCACAGTCCATCACACTTATGTGTGCACCGTTACAAGTGAAATTATAGTTGAAATCATATTAGCATTGGTGCATCACTGTGTCTTGAGTGCATCTAAATTTTCTTTTTTTTTTCTTTTTTTTTTTAGATTGAAAGTGATGTTTCCATGGCTACAAATCCATGTTTCATTTAATAAGAAAATAAAAAATATTTTATGTATGAGGTTGATGTATTTTATATTTCAATGATGTACCGAGGATGTTGCGAGAGGGAGAGAGAATTATATCCTCGCCCTATTACTGTAGTGACTCAAGTGCCCTTGAAAAATCTAGGCCTCCTAAAGTAATATGAGAAAAGTACATCCCTAAAGGCACACTTTGTCTTATTGGAACATCTGATATGTCAATGGAATGTCTAGCAGTAGGCTTCCCATGTCGATCATGAGTTGTGGTATAGGCCCACTGAGGAGGACATTTATTTTATCAATAGCATGTCAATGAGAGGGAAGATTTTGCATAGTTCCCCAATGTCCTCCATGGTGTTGCAGCTGAGAGTCATATTTCATACACTTTGAGATATATTGGGACTTATGTAGTCCTTCCATCCAATTTTCAAGTTTGTGGTTGAAAAGTACATATTTATTCTTTTGATATAGAGGAGGCTAGTTTCCTCTCATTATTAGTCACCACCATTTCACATTCATGTGGTGATTGGAAGACCATAAGTTTACCTCTTTTGTATTATGTTGATTCTTTGATTCAAGTGCCACATTCCATCAAATGGTAATTCATTATTTTGAGACACGTTTTGCACAAATTTAGATAGATGTCATGCATTGTCGAGAGAAGGGAGGGAGACTTTCCCATTTACTTTCTAGTATTTTTTTTTTAATTTTTTGAGAAGTTTCTAGAGACGAGTCATATGTTTTATATTTTCCCTCTTAGGTTGATCAGAGGCCCATATGAGCATGCAGGGGAAGATGATGCCCAAGTGGGAAATGCTAGATTTTTGGACTAGGATTTCGGACGAGGCACTCGAGCTACATGCCAATGTGCATCACAATTTTTTTGTTGTGTTGGTGTATTTGTACATGCTAATTTGTTCAAGAGGGTCTCCCAAAATATTATTGACAACAGATAAGCCTATAGATTATAGAGGTAATACTATTGTTTTATTTCAATTAATATAGTATACTTTTCTTGTTTTAATTAATTAGAATAAAATTTATTCTAGCACGTTCTTTAACTTGTTTTGTTAAATTGTTTAATGAAATTTTCTAATTATTTTTACGTACTACATATTTTATATACATCGGAACATTCTATGTCGACATGCCTCCTCTCACACCAAATGTCAGATGAGATGAGGACATGGGTGAGGCTAAATAAATCCTTAGGGGGGCATGAACATCAGGGGGCAGAGGCCTACTATGCGATGTCAGATGGACTAGTCGAATAGATTGGTCAAATTTTTGTTTCAGCAAGGAGTCCGCCCTATGAGGCCTTAAGATGTTAACATGGATATGGTGTTCCTCAATATATATAGGACATGTCTATGGGATTTGATTTCTCCTATGCCGCATGTCATAGGACCTAGTAGGGAACTAACAACGATGAGGGTTGTACGTCATCATGAAATAACACATCGATCAAATGATGAGGTTGGTCATGACGATGATGAGGGTAATGATGATGGTGATGATCATAATAATTATCATGGCAATGGTGATGATGATTCTTCTAGTGCTCATTCCACCGCATCGAATAATGGTTGTTGGGGTTTCAAACATCTCTTTGGTAGTAGAACTTCTCGTCAGTTATGACCTAATGATGTGGATATTCCAAAGCTTGGGGATGCGTCATATGTTTCTCCAGATAGAGCAGACCTGCTAACTTCTCTTACGTACCATCTATGTCCTGCTATAGACCAACCACCTCTTAGTTGGCCTCCACCTCAGTGAAGTTCCACAGACGTACTTCATCAAGCAGTAGTTGAGCATCCGTTGTCTTCAAGTGCAAACCAAGATATAAGAACTTCTATGTCTATTGTATTGGATATTTAATTTCACTTATTTCGCTTCATGATGTATTTATTTGACTTCTTTGTATATATATAGATATATATATATATATATATATATATATATATATTGCATTTTTTGTGTTCATGTTTATATAATTAATTTATATGTTGTTGTTAATGTGAATTTAATGTGCTTGCCGATAGATGTGTATGTGATAGAACTTATTTGACATGCGATTTATATTAATTTGAGAGTGTGTGGTGAATATGTTATATTACAATCTTTGTGCTTTTTTTGATGTGATCACGATGATCATCCTCTACTCGATTATTAGATTTGTGTGCTACCTATGATGTTCATATTTGCTACTGAAAGTGTATATAATTAGATGACGGTAGTGAATTTGAATTTGTATGTTAGATTATGTTTATGTTTTATGGTTATCGTCATGATTTTTCTTTTTATGAAATAGAGTTTATTATACATTATGTATTGGTGAAGTTATATCAAACTTTCATATACAATATTGCATGTAAGACAACTTACTTAAAAAAAATGCAAAGATATCTTTATAAATCACAAAGTTTAGTTTGGTTGAAACAATGATTGTAAAAATATGATAAATATTTTTCTATTGCTTAGTTAGTTCATTGATATTAAATATATCTTAATTAGTAAAATATTTCGATACTAACAATGATAAAATAATTAAAGGTAAACATATTTTATTTAGTTCTTAAAAGGACAAAAATGTGCAACACATTCAATTTTTAATATAAAATATTATTAATAATAAATCATTAAAATTTTTATATTGGTTTATAAAATTCAATCTATTGTTAAATTTAAAAAACATAAGTAATAAGTATTTTACAACCTACAACCTAGATCTATCTTGACATTGGATCTAGCAAGAACTCAGAGCTATCAAAACCCTTGAGATGCAAACATTTTTTTTGAGTGAAAAGATATTTGATCCCTCTGGGCACTTGGTGGATCTAGATAGCTGGTATATTATTAATGTATATGTAGTTCACATTGAAATATTTTATTTATAAATCAGGTGTTGTGTATTAAAATGTTAAAATATAACCCCTTATATTTTTTTGTCTATGTCTACATTTAATTATTATTATTAATATTAATATTTTATAAATTAATATTAGATATCCAATCCATATTAGACATTGAAAATTTATAATATCTCTAATAAATTGAATTACAAAAACACTATTAATGGAATAAGAATTTTCTCAATCTTTCTCACTAAAGTGAAAATGTAAGAAAATTTTGAATTTTAATTACCTTAATTTTCTATATATAAATTATCTATAAAATTATGTTATTTAATATGGAGATTGGAATATTTTACATATGGTTGTCACTAAAATAATTTTTTATAAATTGATATTGGTTTTAAATATTGCATGCAAATGGAACATAGAATGAATTATGCATAATATAATATCAATAATACTATTTCTTTCCATGTGAAAAAATTACAATTTTCCCTTCTAGTAAAAAGTAAATTATTATTTTTTACTCATATATTTTTTCATTTTAATTTTGGTTAGGCTATATCTCTATATAAATTTATATAAGATTAATGTGTAATTTCAAGTATTGTAATATGTCTCAAATTAATTTATTTTCTTATTATTATTTTTAATTTGTTAATTTTAATTATTATTTTACTATTCATAAATGTAACATTATGTGACAAAATATCTCCCATACTAAGTTGTAAAGAGCGTCTTAGTGCAATTAATTTAGATTTAATATGAATTTTACTTTTATCAAAATTATTTTATTACTAAAGTTATCATCTTTTCAAGAAATTTAAATTTAATCTTTATAGCCACTCTTACCAATTTAAATGAAAAATTCCTCTCTCTAAAGACGACGATAAAGAAATATAAAATGAGGCTTTTGATCAAGCTACTTGTACTTGGGGTTTTCTCTATTCCAAGTTCTCCCTTAAAGAGAGGCATGTGAACATTTTTCTAGTAATAAAAATATAACATTTTGATGTTATTTTCGTTATTTATTTGTTAAATGTACTAGTTTAAATTTAATTCTTTTTAATAATAGATATGACTTAAATAATACAAATTAAATTATCATGAGATATTCAATAAAATTCATTCTTTTTACATTTCTCCTAGCTAATACTACATCATGTTTGCAATCGTAAGGACATGTCTACTTTAAATAATTTAGTTAGAAATACGTAAAAAATAGATATTTATTTTACATAATCTAAACAGGAAGAAAAAATGTATCACTAAGTCTATTTGAAACTCAAATAAATGCCTCTTAATCACCATGACAAATGTGGTGTGCTTGGTATGTTATGATTGCACCCGTACTATCATATTTACCCAACAGGCCGCCTAAATAATATTTAAAATTATAGCTATATATTGGTACATTAGATAACGTGAACATTTCGTCCCATTGTGAAAATGTTATATGTGCACACCGATGCTTAAGTGTGATGTGTCATAGTTAAGTCAGCACCATCTGTGGTTCGGTTGTGTTTGACTGCATGCCTATGTTTTTAGCACATCGATAATTTTTTTAAGTTGAGAGTTATGTTTCGAAATTAATAAATATATTTTTTATTTAAAAAAAAAAATATGTATGAGGTTTATTTATTTATATATTTTTCAACCATTTGAATTATTTCCTATCACTATCCAATTTTCTCCTCTTCTCTTTCTACAATTCGATTGTCCCTTCCATATTCTAGAGAATTAATTTTTTATGGCTTCATTTCCTAAATTAACTAATGGAATCAAACCAACATATATATATATATATATATATATATATATAGAGAGAGAGAGAGAGAGAGAGCACGAGATCAAAATATGCATTAATATGAATTTTAGTGTGAATAGTTATTGTGTAGTAATTTGACAAATGATAAGCTTGGAATCATTATTTATCATGGATCTCTTTCCATTCGTTTCGAGAAACTCCCATTCTCTTTTTTCTTCGTCCCTTTCATCATCAAACAATTTCACACATAGTTTGTCGACAATTTGCCTTATGTACTCATTGGCATAATAGAAAGGCCAGTACAATATATACCGGTCTTCCATAGAACCCTTTGGTTTTTCCGTTTGTGGAACAAAACATTTCTATTTATTCATATACCTGTCTAAGAAGAACATCCAATGAAAAAAAAAGAGCCCATCTAATTCAACTTCATCTACTAAGTGAATTAGAAGATGAACTTGCAAGTCTATGAAACTTGTTAACATTTCTTTCTGAAAAATACAAATAATCCCAACTATCTTTGGACACCACCTTTCAATTCTAGCCATATAAATCTCCTTTGTTGTGATTGAACATAAAAATGCAGGTAATTTAGATATGGCATGTCATACCTCTTTGGGGAGTTCACGATTCACACACCCATGCACGAGTAGAGGATAATAACACTGCAAAATAAATAGTACATTATACAAATTTTTTTTGTAAAATATCCCATTACATAAAGATAAAATAAAATAAAAAAACATTTTTTTAACATACATACTATTAGAATGTTTAAATAGTCATGCAATTTTGACCATGACAAATTATCATCCACATTGAAAAAATGTTGTACTGAAGACACATATAAATAAGGCACCCTCACATTCATTATAACTTCCTTTACCAAAGAAATATCATATTTAATTAACATCCATGGGACAGGACCTTCTTTGAAAGACCAAGACGGGCTAATGACTCTTGTAGTTTCTTGTCTGGCTAATGTGTCCTTTCAAATTTTGAAGAAATACGATGTACCCTAACAACCAATGTGTCACTTTATTTTGATGATATATGGCTCCATAAAGAAGACTAAACATTTTTAGCTATATACATGGGATATGGTAAGTGTGAAATATTAAGATGCTACCAATATGGTAGCTCTTAAAAGAAAATTTTCATTTTCATGCCAACAAGAAATTTCTCAAGATAGGTGTCAAAGAAGTCTAAATCATCGAACATAGGCTTCCCATTTGAATTGAACATTTCTACAAATTCCTTCTCCTTCAATATCTCATATGCTATAAGCCATCGAGCTAGTGTCATTATTGCAGTCCTTTAAGTTCTCTTTGGTTTAGCATTAAAAGAAGAAGTTGCTCTGCTATAAGGGTGTTCTTCTACGAGGAATACACTGGAGCAATCATACAACATATTTCGTAGTTGTTCATACCGCCTAGAATTTAGAGAAGGTCCACAACATTTAAATCCATCATACCCTTTTGATACAAGATCTATGAAATTATTGTATACATGGACCAACACATTAGTGGTAATGAATATTTGAACAATTGCAACAAACTAAATGAATATACGAAACAATATTGCTACTAAACAAATGAGTAAGAATATAATTTAAAATAGAAAGCTTCTAATCTCAGATAATCATGTATGGTGTAAGAAAATATGACATACAATGAAAAACTCCTATCCATTGCAATGGATATTTATACATCCTACATATGTATCACTTCCCATAATTCCTTAAATTAATCTAGCAGTGGTTGTAAGTAGACATCCATGTTCCTCACTTGTCTTCTATCAGGACTATAAAATCCACCATATGATTTTGATTCTTCATGGAAAACCATCGGGGGATATTTCTATTGATCACTACTACAAGGGAAAGAAATATTTAATGTTTTGGAGGGAATATGGTTTGATGCCATCCATGGTTACGTTGAGTCCTACACTTCCTACTTGCAAATAATTTTCATACATTATTATTCAAAATGATGTGGATTAAAATAAATAAATTCAATTAGATAAAAAAATATAAATAAATTCTAAACTTACTCAATATGCAAAGGGAGAACTTTGTGAAGGACTTTAATGAACAATATGGAATGAGCTGGAATTTGAAGAATTCTCCATTTTATATTATTGAGATTTTTTCCTTGTATTTGTGAAAAATTAGAACTAATATTTTGTGTGAACATTTAAAATTAATCTTGGGAACCATATAAATATAATTTGAATTTCAATATAGATTTGAAACAGGTTTTCAAGAACAAGGCCATTTTAAGTGGAAAATCTAAATTATGAACTACTGTAATTCATGTGAATGTGTCCTAAAGAATAATTTGAGAGTAATATGCCATTTTATGTGAAAATAAAATTTTATATAGATTTTAAATTCAGTGAGTGTACTAATCAGAATAAATCACACCAGTTTGTTTAAATAATAAGTGCACTGATGCAAGGTCATGGAGGCGGCGTACTAGTAAATTAAACCTCATAATGACGGACCGGTCTTGTGTTCGATGCCAAGAAAGGTCATAGCTCATCGTGCGAGTAGTTAGTCTAAACCGGGCCAAGCCCACTACCTTTTCCCTAGATGCGGGTGTTATATAGTCTCGATGGGGTACACGGGGCATCCATGTGGCTCACCACATGGTGCGCCCATGTGCGATGGCCTGGGGATACCCGAAGCCTTAATTTCTCGCATGGGCTGGGCTTTAAAGTGCCATGCGCCACCATTCCCTCAACGTACTCAGCGTCATTTTTATTTACTCATTTCTGCGCTATGAAGTTCGCCATTCTCGCTCCTCCCTTGGCTCTTCAGCTTGCTCTACTTGCCTTCCCTATGCTTCTGTGGCTTGGCCCCCCTCAGCTCTGGATAGAACCCTCTAGGCTTCATCTTCTGTCTCGACTCTGCAACAATACTCTGCCTTACCCAGGATCGCTAAGATGTCATGGCACCATCGGTAGTGTTGCAGGTGAGCGGGGGGAAGGGGCTTCCTTGCATGGCCCCCTCTGCCACATACTCTCCACATAGACTTGAATCTTCCTGTCTGAAGAAACATTTTCTGGAGAATATAAAAATTACTGAAAGGAATAATTAAACATAACCAGCAACAAATAATTAACATAAACACAAATGTTTAACTGGGAAAAACCTCAAACTCTGGGGAAAACCCATCCTAATGAAATTTCATTAGCCTTGGCCAAAACCCTAGCCAATCTAGCAAAGTGAGCATTCACCGCTCACATCCAGGCCTGTATTACAATGAAGTCCTCCGAGCCTTTTATAGGCTCCATTACATGCAATACCATGAGCTGAAAACCATGGGTGCACAATACCATGTGCCCCAAAACCATCATTGTTTAACTCAGTCAAACTTGACTCTAATCCCGAGTCAATTTACCTAACATCCCCCCCTTAAACTTGACTTGGGGATTATTGACTAAATCCAGCCAAAACTTCTAAGTGAGACAACCCCGCTCACTGTAGCCCTTCCCCCGTCAAATTTTTTCCCAGGGTATTTATTAACTTAACATCCTCTCTATCACTTAGATCTAACCCAGACTTTACTAGTGATTACCCAGGAGTACGCATGCCATACCAGGTCTTACAGTAGTATGCCCATTTACATGGTATAAATTTACTCCATTATAATAAATAAATTTTTTTATTTTATTTTATTTATTGTTGTGACCATTCTCTTTCCTTCCTACCCTTGGAACCACAAGCTCTTATCTCCTCCATTACACATTGCGGCCTTGCTTCCTTGTTACCTTCCATGATGAAGCCCTTTACTTACGCGTCGAGAAATTCCTAGAACATCATCATCATTGTCATTGACGCTGATGTCCAACTCTACTTGTGCCTTATTATTGTGCGGTTTGTCTTAGCATAGCTCCATCACATCAATTTCAACCTTTCATCCTCTAAAACATGAAAACATTTTATGAACCACAATATTACTATGATAACCCTTGTTGATCTTCACCACATGCATAGCGCATAAATCATGTGACCATGTTACGCCATTTTTGTGAATAGATCTCCTTTGGCCGCAACACCCCTTCATAGCCACCTTAGGTGCAGACACACACCACACCATCATTGTTCCTTGCCTGACTTTCTGTCAGCGCTAGATCCACACTCGATCTAACCAGTTCTTTGCTTGCCCAAAACAATTTTGGAAATAAAATCCATATTCTGTGACCATGATTTTCTTATCAACCTTCCCTACCTTCATAGACTTTCATCCATTCATGACCATCACTTTCCTCCAAGATCGCATCGCTCATTTCCATGCCACATCCCAGCATTGAGACCCAATGCCTTTGTTTTAAGCAGACGAACCTGTCATGCGACCTTTAGGCCATCAAAACCATGTCCTCTATTGAAAACACTCTTCATTGGCACATTATGAAGCCTTTTTATCTTTAAAACCCTCTCTTCGACGTGGATACTTTACTTCTTCCTGCAAAAATAACCATTGCCCCGTCCACATCTAATTTTTTTGGAAGCCCTTCTATTTTTAGTGGTCCTCACAGGTTGGATGCTCAACCTCTTCTTGAGCACCGAAATTCAGAGACATCACCTCTACCGTAACTGTTATCCTTCATTGGACTCTTCTCAACATTGCTTCGCATCAATTCTCATTAACACAATAGATAAGCAATCTTGGTCCATAGTGACATCCCATTGCACCATCACTGAGCAACATCTGGGCATTCTTGTCACCATTGTCAATGACCTTTATCTTCCTCGCTTTATCCAGCGATTTCTCCACTGACACAATTTCCCTGTCAACGATCTCCTAGAACTTCGATGTACCTTTGTTATGAATTATCAAGCTGAACAATTACAACATTCCAAAGAATAGTATCACATGGGCATGGTTATTCTCGGGATAGAGACCAAAATAATTTCCATTCCGTGGCACGACTCTCTCCATCCATATTGCTCGTCCACCACGATGGATGGTTGTGGATATTGACAGAATCTCCCACCAAATCAAAAACGACATCTGGGTTACGTCGATCATCTTCATCGATCTCTTTTGTCAACATCGCCTCCTTTGTAGCACTCTGCTTGCATGAGCAGACCTAAGCCCTCCTTTCCTCAAACGCCCTCAAAAATTACATTGGAAATAGCTACGCAACAACAAATCATATCTCCATTCATAGATCAATAAAACCCATGGCTACAAAAGCATCCCTCTGAAGCCAAATATGGCTCTGATACCAAATGAAGAAACATTTTCTGGAGAATATAAAAATTACTGAAAGGAATAATTAAACATAACCAGCAAAAAATCATTAACATAAAAAAAAATGTTTAACTGGGGAAAACCCATCCTAATGAAATTTCATTAGCCTTGGCCAAAACCCTAGCCAATCTAGTCGAGTGAGCCTTCATCGCTCACCTCCAAGCCTACATTACAATGAAATATTCTTAGCCTTTTATAGGCTCCATTACATGCAATACCATGAGTTGAAAACCATTGGTGCACAATACCATGTGCCCCAAAACCATCATTGTTTAACTCGGTCAAACTTGACTCTAATCCTGAGTCAATTTACCTAACACTATTGACTAGGATATGGCAGACTTGTCGCCCTCTATCCTTGCTTTGACCTCGCCTCCTACTATGTTTTCTAACCCTTTGGCTCTCTCGCATAGTTCTCTGATTCGTATGCTTCACCCTCCTCCTCCCGTTGCAACAAGAGGGCTCGTAAATCCACCATTGCTGCTGAGCCTGCCTTCCTCCAACATAAAATTAAAGCCCTCCTCATGCAGCCTGTTTCCAGCTCTAATTCAAATGACAGTGATTTTGAACTAGCTGCGGAGAAGTGACTCACGGGGTTGAGCCATTCGGGCACCCCCCGAAGAAAGATGACCAAAATGTGATGGCCTCTCTGGATAATCCAGCCTTCTTGCAGGATATCGCCTCTACAGACTCATCAGAGGAGTGCCTCGGTCTTCCTTCTTCTTCGCATGAACCACTTGAGGATGTGAACCAAGGCCTGGACACTCTGGATTATGGATATATCTACCACATTCTCAAAGAATCGCCTCCCCCCAATGACTCACATGAAGGTTCCCCATATAGTTCACCCTTCGAATTTATCCATTTACTGGTTTATCTGCTTTCTTTGTTTAGCTCTGTTTATCTCTTTTTGTACTACTACTAAGGTCGGTTTCCTGCTATGGGCAACAATTATGTTTGGATTTTCAAGGTTGGTTTCCCCTCTAGGGGCAGTCTAGTTTTAGACAGTAGCGTTTTTCCTATTCCCTCCATCATGGATTCATCCATTTATGAGGATGAGAATTGTAACTCTGGTTTGAATGCTTAATAGATATAGTTTTACTTAGAAAATAAAAATAAAAAATGCACTGATGCATTTAAATAATACCCACATTGTTTTCTGATATTCAAAAATAAAAAGGTTATCACATCAGTGCCCTTTGACATAAAAATGCAATGGTATGTTTAGAAAAAAAAACAACACTAATATGAAAATATTTCCTAAATTTAGAAAATAAAAACGAATTTCCTATTTTTAAATCTAAAAAACTAACGGCAATTGATTTTTCGAAATCTAATTTCATAAAATCTTTTAAATTATGGTAAAAGGTTATTCACCATTTAATTCTTTTAACCAAAATTTCAAGGGAGTAATTTGAAAGAGAGATATATCATGAAAATTTTGTAGTTGTAGTAGAATAGAAAAAAAATTATTCAGATGATCAAAATCTAAAAGGTATGGTGATTCACTGAAAAATCTCCATAATAAGTTCTGAATTTTATTGTTTATTTTATGAATAAAAATTTTACAATTTATGACACAGTTTGATTAAAAAGAGAGATAATTTGGAAGAGAAGATGAGATCAAAGTTGCAAAATATTGTGGATGTACTGAAAGATTAGAAGTTCAAAGGTATAGTGATTCACTCAAAACTCTCAATAACAAGAATATTACATTTTGTTGTTAAAATATTTTACAATTTCTATTATATTTATTCACAATCTAAAAAAAAAAAAAAAAAAATTGTATAATTAAAAATTTACTATATATTTTAGTAGTGTAATTTTTAAGATCTCTATTCCTATTTAAATTTAATTAAAATTTAGAAAAATAAAACAAAAAAAATCAATACTTAAACTCTTGCTTCTTCCTGTAAAATTTCACATTAGGGTTTAACTTTCACTACCACTTCATAACTAAGATTTTTCAATTTAGGAACTTTATATTTAATTGGTGTGTACTTACTATTTAATAAGCGTTTGGCACACAACAACAAAAAACATACAACAACAAAAAAATGATTCATTCAAAAAGTAATATTCCATATCTTATAAAATGAATTTTTAAAATTATATGTATATATTACTCCAAACCATTAATTTATTCATATTGATTTTGTTATATTATTTATTTTTCATATATCATTATAAAAAAAGTTTATTAGTTTTTCTTCGAATATTATGAAAATAAAAAATGATCAATACAATGATATAATAAACATACCTATGGAAATGACCAAAAAAATGTATAAGGGGAGGGTCAAATAAATGGAAATAATTGCATCACAAGAGGATACATCTCAAGAACATCATGCTTCAAATTATGTAATCATGATTGAATTTGTATATAGAAAAAATTAATTTAGAATTAAATAATAATTTTCAATTTTTTAATTGCAGTAAAGAAAACAAGGTGGAACTCATTCAACACATAAAACATGACCACATGGAATAAAATGTTGATTTCAAAGTTTGTGAGTAGTTGTTAATATTTCCTTATAACAAATCAAGTTTTAATTTTTTAATATTTTAAGTTGTTTTACAAAAACCATCCTTGGTTGTCTTCAAATAGGTGCCAACATAGAAAAAAGAGCCATCAGAAGAATTGATTCACATTGGATTAAATAACAGTTGTGAGTATATGTTGGAGTATCAGAAATATATTATGGAATTTGTAATTATCTATGTTGTTTTACTTCTTTGATTTTATAATTAATAGAACACAATTTTTCTTTTATCAAATATATGATTTATAATGGGGTTTAAGACATGCATGAAATAAAGTATGGGACTACGCCTATAGAAAATTTGTTGCAACAAGGCATGAGACATGTTTTTGAAACCATGTGCATAGTTTATGAGTCACTTATTGCTACACTCTATTGCTATTCGATTTACATTCATGTATATTATTTATTTATATTTTCATTACTCTCATCAATGTAGATATGCTCATTACACTCTATTTTTATGTTAACATATGGAAAAAAATAAAGAATATGAAAACAATCGATGTTATCAACAAAACCTTCTTCTAAATAACCTAAGTCTTGGAAGTAACTCAAGCACTGACAACATTTCTAGCAAAGAATGATGAGCTATTTGGATATCAATGCAACCTATTATATTTTTTGAAATATTTTTTTGTGAAAATTAGAAATGTGTTTAATGTAAACATAGACATAGTGTTACCAATAATAATCCTATTTTGTATGACACAGAGCCTCTTATTAATATATAATAAAATACATTTTAATTTATTGTATTCTGTTATCCAATGTCACTGTGAAATGCTACACCATCGATTAAATATATGCATGATTAATAATTATAATTAAGACATGTGGAATCTCATAATATAACAAATTAATCCAAACATCATATACAATTGCACAAATAAAATATTAATTTATATGACTATTTTTATAATATATATGGTGATTTCTCAATGAATAACGAATTTAAAAAGTTACAATAATCTCATTGTCACGGGTCCATGCCTCCAAAAAAGATAAAATCTCATACAAAAACATCGGTGTATCCATAACATAAAAACTCACCTTTTATTTACTTTAAATAAAATCACTATGACACCATCTCTCAGCATAGTCGGTGATTTTTCAAAAAATAACAGCACTAGGGCTTTAAGGTCTTCAAGCACTGATATTATTATTAATTAATGCCCCTATGTTTTGTAACTCTTAACACACTAGTGCTTTCATAGAATTAACACCCCTCATTCTACAAAATGTTATTTCCATTCCCGGTGCCCTCTTAAAATTAACATCACCAGACACTCTATGTAACAAACATGCTGGTGACTTTATGGAGACAACATATTGTGGTGTTGCATCTTTAAGAGAAATCACTAGGACTGTAATTTTTTTTTTCATGCCCCATATTCATTCTTTCATCAAAGAATGACCATGGATTTTTTCATATAAGCACTCCCATAGTATAAATTTCAAGGTCTAGTGTTGTTTGACTTGAACACATCGAGAATTTTTTTTGTAATCACTGAGGTGGTATACATTTCAAGTTCTTGTGCTCTTTTGATTAAATTCCTCGATGCTTTTAATTATTATAAAGCCTAGTGCATTTGTATAAGTATCACATCGGGGCTTCTTCTACCATAAATTTCATGAAGAATAAAAATATACTAAAACCTTTGGCCACCCATATTTTTTCAGTTTTGCTGAAGTTTTGTTATAGGATCCGCTAAAAAATCCATTCCCACTAATAGATGTTTTAATAGACTTTTTTGACAATTTTCGCCAATTTTATAAAAACACTAAAAGACTTTGGTATAACCATCGCTAGAAGCTTTTTTCCTTGTAGTGAAGCCTTCTTCATTTCTTCTTCCATCTCCCATGTGGCCTCTTCAGCTGAAACTGCTTCCATCACTACAAGGAAACGACCTTCTAGTGGAGGTTTTTTTAGAGGCCCCTATAAAAATACCACAAGTATCTATTTGTAGCCGAGGTGGGTGGGAGAATGTTTTAGTAGAAGTTTCTTGGACAGTGCATATAAATTAATAAAGTTCATTGGTGTTTCTTTTATCAATAAACACACATCAGTTGCATATAACATAGTGCATTGTAGATTAAGTTTTTTTAAAACAACAATCATGGTGCGCTAAATACCCTAATGCACTAGTTCTTGAATATTCTCTAGAAAAAGACTCCTTCATATAGTAAGTATAAAATTTCTATTTGAAAATTATGGCCATCTGCGATAAACGCATAACAATGCTTTGGGGAATCATAGAAAGAATACTAATAGATGGTTTCTAATTTCTAGAAAATGACCGGTGTAATTGTAAAACCATAGAACTTCTCTGCCCTTTGGATATAATCTCAAGAGTTCTCTGATTTGGTTTAAAATTTGTGGTTTGAATGGGTGGCAGGAAACCCAATTTCTATTTGGGAAATAAAATCAAACCCCTTAAAGGAGATATTTAAAAATGGCTCAAGGAGAATAAATTGGGAAGGAAACATTTAATAAGAGACATGGAACAACAACTGGCATATATATAGGATGAAATAGAGGCTTCCCTAGTAACTTATATAGAGTTCCAAAAATATGTTGATACTTTTAAGGCACTCCGCTCTCTGCTCATAAGCAAAGAAGAATATTGGCTGCTAAAATCAATAAATACTTGGCTTTCAGTCATGAATTGGAACACTAAATTCTTCCATAAGCAAACAAATACCAGAGAAAGTAAAAACCACATCTCTTAGATTCAGTACAAGGGGAAAACCATCTCATAGTTCGAGGAAATAAAGGATGGTTTAGTCTAACACTTCCAAGTTGTATAACACTTCTACCACATTTTGTTTGCACACCCAAAAATTTGCAGTAGGGAAATTTTATCATGTTTCACTTGGTCGTTTGCATGGACTTGAATGGGAAAATGTCACCAAGAGTTCACTTCACAACTCCAAATATTCATAATGATGGAAATATGACAATAACCATAACTCATGAGGTGATTTCTCATTGGTGTGGTAATCTTCCTAAAATTTTGTATCTACAATTAGACAACACTTGTCATGAAAACAAAAATCAGATTTTTTTTTATATCTAAAAATCCTTGTTGAATTGCGAATTTTCATAAGGTAAAGGTTGGCTTCCTTCTTATGGCCACACTCATGACCATATTGATGAGATGTTCAGTCATTTTTCAATAACATTCAGCATGAAGGATGTTGGGATATTTCCATCATTAATTGAATATATTAAGAAATCATATATGTCATAGCCTATCCTTCATGTGTTAGAGGAAATTGTTGACATGCAAAGGTTTATTCTCGGATCGCATGGTGGGGAGAAATGAATTGAAAAACTTAATGAAATTAGCTTCCATCATCGATTTCATATCAAAACTTTTGATGGGAAAACACTTCTAGGGGCAAGAAGTTCTCAACTAATGCAGAATGGGCATCGTTATCAGGTTTGGAAGTTTTTAAGTTCATTCCAAATCATCCAATATTTTCATCAAATATATTGTTATTATAATCAGTTGTTGAAGTTCATAATACACAAATATAGAAGAGACATATAGATTATTTTGAATTCCTGGAAAAAATTAAAATATCCATTATATATACATATAAGTACTTTGATGTTGCTGATTCAATTTTGTGGGAGTCATTTTTCAATGATCAGAGTGATATCCTTTCAAGCCTAAAGAATAAATAAATGATTTTGAAGACTCCATTTATTTGGGCACAAAATGTGTCAAATGAACAGGAGGAAACAAACATTGTTGAAAAACAACAGTCACATGGTATTGTTAATTCTACACGGGTGGAGGAAAGTGAAATGTATATTGGTTCCAGATGATCTCATCCACAAAGTGAAGCCATGGAAATCCTTTACAGGGCCTCAGTATAGGATATTAAGGAGGGTTGCATGATACAATTCTTAGCACATGAAGATCCACATGGCTATCCATTATGGGTTTCTAAGGTTATAAAGGTCATTATAGAAAATGAAGACGTTACAGGTATTAAAGTACATTGGTATGCCACAAACACACACTCGTTCAATGGTGTGTACAATCCAGATATTAAAATTGGAGGAAGTTGACATACTTGTTTATGACTTCAATTGAACAAAGAGAGGAACTCTTCACTCTAGGATGATAGAGATTCTGAAGAGGTTTCTACCAGAAGAAACAATGTTGATATGGGAGTCTGTTGAACCCAATCATCGCTCTAGAATACTTATGAAACATCAAATGGTGGGCATCCATGTTGACTTAGATGGGGCACTATTTATTAAAAGATAAGAGTATGGACCATCTTCATCTACATCGAGTCATTCATCTGAAGATTTGAATTCTCATGTGTGCAATAAAATATGAGCTATTTTGAAGAATTGTGTAAGGAAATTTATATAAATTATGTTTGGATTGAGTAATAAAAATTATATTTTAACTTCCGTATGATATTACATGAATTTATGAGTCATTTTGATTTTTGTTGAATTATATATTTTAATTATCATGAATTAATTTGTCTAAAATATTTACAATGAAAAAATAAATTGGAGAAATAATATATGTTTTCATTGGGTTATTTTATTCATATAATTTGTTCATAATATCATGGGTGAAATATGTTGAAAAGTTAATGGTTCTTAATTATATGGGTGACAAATTGTGAAATATCTTTTATCTTTAACATTATGGTGGAAAACAATTAGAATTTTAGGGATTTTTACTGTCATGATATTATATGTTAAATCATATGGATATAAATTATTGGAATTTAAATGTGTTTAAAAACTCATTATTTTTTATTTAACATCATTACTAGAAATACTTTTAAATTGTAATCGGAAAATAAAAATGGTATTATAGCACCAACATTAGTGTTATTTTTCCATTTATTTGGCACATGAAAATTGTTTTACAACCGTTTTTAAAAAATGTTGCAAATTAACCCTAAAAAAATAATTCCTCATTCGGGAATACACACTTTTCATTTCTGGGTTGTTTTTCATGTTTTTTGGGGTTTTTCTGGCTAGACTTCTCATTTTCAATTTATAGTTTCCATTTCAAAAATTACATTGTTTAGTAAAAAGTATTCAAAGATTAGAGTTCTTTGTTAAGCGATTAATTTCTAATAAATTTCCAAAAATATTTCACTAGAAAATGGATGAAGTGAAGTGAATTAGAAAAAATAATCTGTGAAGTTTTTAAAATTTCCTAGGAATTTTCTTTTTCGGCAATTATGGTATGGGGCTCTTATTAGGTGAATATTTATTTTAACACCACATGAAAAATTTCTGAAAGTGATATCCTTGTGGAAGCACAAATTGGGGTAGGGAGGATTTCTAGAAAAACCATCAGTAAGGTCTTGAAACCTTTGGAATGAAATTTTTTTCAATTCATAGAGGTTGAATTCACATTGTATTTCCACGACCTTAACATCTCCCTTAATTAAAGGCATCTCATAATTTTTTGCTAAATTTGAGGGATGTGGAGCTTTGGATTTGGTTTTACTCATCTCACTTGTACTCATAGTTGCAGTAGATATGAATAGGAACAAGAGAGTGATTAGTAAAATTACCTAGTGATTGGAAAGATTTTGAATCTGTGCTTTGATTTTTGTGACTTCGTTACTTTGGTTTATTCATGTTGATAGAACAAATGACCGAATGATAAAAGGAAACAAAAACTTTGTATTGTGAGGCGTTTAATGTTTCTTTGAAAATTTTCTAATAGAACATTTGCTGGTAAAATCCCTTGACATGACCCCAAAATATGGTGGTACTGTGCAATGAATCACATGTATTATTCCAGCATTAGTATATGGACTTTGCGATAAGCATTGTAGATGCCAAGGTGTCAGAGTTCGAACCTCATCCACTGATTTATCCATCCATATCTACAAAGTTCAAAGAAGAACATGATTATGCCACACTTTACTTATAAATCTATCAAAACAATTTGGGAAAAAAAAATATTTAAATTTTCATTTAATATATAGTTCTTTAATGAATATAAGCTATACATTATTTATACAAATTGTGAACAAAAATAAAATAAATTTGCAATATTTTTGAAAAAAAATCTGGCAAGAAAATGTTACATCAATCTCCACGATGTCATTACTTATATCAAGAATACATATTTCTTCTAACTCTCACTTTGATTTAATGTTCACGAATACCTGTTTCTTCTAGAACACGCTTTACAAATGAATCATTTATTGAATTTAGAATAATAAAAATTATACTTTCATATTAATACATAGCATTTTATTAATATTAAACTACATATTAATCCTTAAAAAATGAAAAAAAAATCAAATATTCACAATATTTGAAATGGAAATTTGTATTACATGAACTAATTAATTTTTTTATTTTGCATTCATTTATCTATTAAAATTTAAATGGTCCAAGCCAAATTAGTTGATGCATTGAGTACTACATCCTCCATGTTCCTATGCCATCTTAAGTGTCTTCAACCTTTACCAATAATGGTTTTTCCTTCCTTTGAAAAGAAGGTTTCAACTACTATCGCGATCCTACCATGATTCAAAATAATCAAATTGTAGCCAATTTCATTGAAGGACATAATTTGATGATCCATCTGTGTTAGCACATGATGTCATGATATTTGTTATGTGTGTCGTGTGTTTGATCAAGGATCTGATGTAATTTAGATGAAAATGAGAGATCTACCTTTAAAAATATTCATACATTTCTTGTCGATGCCTATGTTTTGCATTGAGATCTGAAGCCTTGGTGGTGGCGAATCTAATACGTTAACACCTAGAGAACTCAAAAATCTAAGGTATACATTGAAGCTGCACAAAAGAGTTCTGTAAAAGTATCAAATAATACTTTGGCACCATCTTATATGTCACTAGAACTAAAATAATAATAAAATTTTAGAATTTGAGATTAATAAATAGCATTAATATTTACAAAGTGTAAAAAATCAAATATTCAAAATATTTTTTTGGGAAACTTTTTCTGACAATAATTTTTTACAACAACAATATTAATATTGTGAATGAATTTTTTTTAGGTTCTCTTAGTATAATGTTACCAATAAGTGTTATCCTAGAGATACCCACCTACTCACCTCAATCAATCAAATTCTTGTTTCAACATTTTCCAAATGCAATATGTTTTACATGTCCTCCAAATCTAATTCATCTATTTATATATATATGCCTATCAAAAATTTAAACGATCTAAATTTAAGTATGCTAGATGCACAAAGTTAGTTGAAACCAATAGTTGATTGGATGATATTAATTATATAGGATGATCCAAATGAAGGAATTTACCACTATTTTTATACTTTTAAGCATGTGGTTTTACTGTGATAAGTGATCAAGTTAATGTCTCCTCATCACACCTTGCACGTTATGTCTACTCTTCTTAATGTCTAGTCATTCATGAAGTAACCCCTTGTAGACTGAGTCATTTGCAACCTTCCCTCCACGTGGTATGTCCCACCTCCCCTTGACACTAACGTAGCATAATACAAACCCAACCGATTCGTACACTCAGATACAAAAATTCCGAAGGTATTTCCTATGACTGTTTTGGGTCTTTCACACCATAAATTTCAACTAGTGTAGAGGAGCCCAAATATTACTCTGGTGCCAAACATTCCTAGTCAACATTCGATGTGTCTAGCCCCACTTATTAATGTCCACATGATGTCATACAAAATTTCTTGCCAAATTTTTCCCTCACACATGCCATTCCCTAGCTAGAATAAAAGGAGAACAGTGTCACATTTTTGAATTTTCTACTGACACCATCTAGCTTGAGCTCAGCAAAAATGTAACAAAATTTTTCCAAATTTGGTAATCTTTGAGTCCAAGTATTGAAATTGTGAGGTTCATATTAGCACCAATTATCTTCTCATGGCGGTATTAAACATGAGAAATATTTTTTTTGTTTTAGGTGAGTAATTGGATGCCTTAAAAGAATCCAATATAATCGAAATGTACCAATTTCTAGTTTTGAATCAAGGAAAAGGGTTAGAAATTTCAAATACAAAACTCCTTTGGGTGTGGCAACACATTAAGAGAATGGAAAACTGAGTTGGAACTTCTGAGAAAGAGAAATCTAACAAACATTCTATCAAGAACTCAGGAATAAATGGAAAATACCAATCGTAATAGGTATAAATGGGTGACAAGTGAAAAGTAAATAATAAGAAAAAATGAATTACTGATGATGGATAGAGAATAGGTTAAAGAACTTATGGAAGGAATATAATATTTTAAGGGGATGTGTGAGATTCTTTACCAAAATAATCTCCAACATTCTTCGATAATGACGGGAGCTTCCTCCCCAATGATTCCTTCATTAAAATCGTAGCTGGAATTAAAGAATACCACAAGGGTTTAGAAGAGAAATATCACTCTATAGGGGAAGGACATTATAAAATTATATAATTATCATTTTGAAGTTCTGTTCTTTCTCAAGAATATTTTGAAAGAGTGAATTATAATTGACTATGAATATATTACTATTTTGAAAGGAGCTATCATATGGGTTTGGTTATGTGATACTTCAAATGATATAGCGTGTAGGAATCTGATGGACTATATGAATGGTCTATCAAATATGGATTTGTGAAAATATCGCAAGAGGCCTCAGTAGAGGGGAGTTACAACTCAGGACCTTGATCAAATTAGACATGATTTCAACAACCGAAATTAGCTTCAACACTAACATCGACACAACCATTGATAGATCAACCATGGTAGCACCCAACTGAAGCAGCGCCCAGCCAAGAGATACAAGGCCCAACACACAACGAAGAGACGAAACGAAGACCTATTCTAGCTAAATCTACAAGGAACCACTCTAGAGCTAGCAGATGCTTCAAGAAACTTCTAGAGAAAGTTAGTTAAAATAAATATAGTTGTTTTGTAATGGTGTTTATAAATTATGCATTGTAATCCTAGTTTCTTTGATAATCATGATGAAATTTGAATAAAAATGATTTTGAACGGAATAAATATGTGTTAGTTATATTATAATGAATTTTATTACATTCAAAATAGAAATAAACATGCATACAGTTGGATTTACCTACTGCTTCAATGGTTGTAATAGTTCTCCATACTACATTTCTTTCTCATGTCATTTTATAGGGGGAAATAAAGTGTATGATACTTGAAACTAAAATCAACTTTTCCAACAACAATAAGGTTCAAGGAAAAACTAGATAGTCATTTGATAAAATTTCATTTTGATGGAATTGTTGTCATTGATGGCAAAGGAGTCGCAAGGTATGCAGGAGCAACAAAAAGGTATGAAGGAGAAAGAGGAGGGAAATGTATGCACTAGTGAATAGGATCAGAAAAGGTATGCAAATGAGAAAAAATATAGTGGTATGCTTGAGTTGAATGGAGACTTAAAAAATAAAAGGAGCATCAGTAAGGAACACTAAAGGAGCTATGTTGAAGAATTTATTTTGATGTTAAATTGTGGTTGAGTTGAATTATTATGATTCAAGGAAAATGAAAGATGCCATGAAAACAAAACAAAGATAAGACTAGAAACTATTGAGGCAGTGACATTAATATTATATATATATATATATATATATATATATATATATATATATGGATTTGGAGAGTGAATTTGAAAGAAGAGAGGGTAATAATGAGAGATAAAATGATGTGTATTTATTTACTAGAGCCTAAATAAAATGATTAAAGTATGCACATATGGTGAAATATTAAGAATGTTCCGTATCAGTGAATCTTCCAAAAACCTTTGAAATCGAATAGTGAAGTGGATATGGAAGTTTAATGAATATGTTAGAAGATCTTCATTTGAGTTAGATAGCTTGTAACATTGTATTGATGCAATCATAAGTATTTATTCATGTGGAAAATGATTTTTATAATAAAAGAAAATAAATAAAATATAAACATGAATGGAATTGAAAGATAAAAATGTATTGTTGGTCATAACTAACGCTTTGAATTTCATTTTCTCATTCAGGAGATATACTTGATGAATGTTCAAAACTTAACTATTCAATATGCCAACATAGGATATATAAAAATAGAAAAGAGGAAGATTAATATAAATATAAAAATCCCCATAATAGATGAATAAAAGAATTAAAATAAAATTATTATTTACACTATTATTACAACTATAGTTGGGACTCATTTGAAGTAATTTTTTTTTTTAACAAGAATTAGCAGGACAATATAATCAAAAGAATTAATGGAAAGTACTTGTGAATAAGGGATAGGGTTAGTACTATGAGTAGGAATAGAAACTTGAATACTTTCAAAACCATAAATTGGAATGGGAAAGTCATCATGATCTAATGGAATTTCAAAATTAAGCTCTTGAATAGTAATGTCAGTAAACAGAGAAATTTAATTTTGAAACATACAAGAATTATCAAGAGTGTGGGTAATTATAAATGACTGAATTGATTGGGTGCCCTTCAGCTGAAAATAATCTTGATAAATAACTTTAATGATTTCATGGTTATTCCCTCTTTGGCATAGAATGTATCATAACAAGAAAAATGATTTAGCAAATTTTGAACAATGTTGAAAGAATGATCATTAAATATCTCCTTTCCTTAAAAAAAAATAAAGTGTATTTCACTGATATTATTTTATTTATTCTCTAGACATTCATATATGCAAAGAGGATTGGTTGGATTGAAATTAAATGAATCACAATTAGCAAAAATATAGAGATAAAAAGTATTGTGATTGTTGGAACAAATGAACTTACGTTTTCTCCAATGTAAATTTCATATTCATGTTCATTCATCTGGATGATCATGATTTCTTGAATATTAGTATTTGGCTGACTTCGATTTTGTAGCTGATCAACATGATAAAATAAATAAATTTTTGTGAGAGAAAGCACTTTGTTAGAATTTTAAATTAATGATTTTTATTTCTGATTAGCTGGTTGATTTTCGAATTTTATTTCCTAATATTTTTTAGATTTATTAAAAGTGAATTCTTCAAGTTTTTTTCCATACTTTCTTGAATTTTATTGTCAAGAGATTCCAAACTCTATGATTGTGAATTTATAACATGCGAGAGAGAATTATTGTGTTCATTGACACTCTAGGAAATATGTAGTACTTGTAGGAATGTAACATACATGGTTGATGCAATTTCATCATGAATAACATGTGTATATTTAGTATATGATTTTTTAGTCATCATCATAGAAACATTAGATAAATCATAAAAGGTTGAAACTATTCCATTATGTGGATTTGGAATACAAAAAAATTAAATTTATAAACCATCCTATTAACAGAAACTCAGAGGTAAGATTGAAACTGGAAATAAATTAATCTAAATCTAATAAGAAAATCATCCAAAGACTCACCTTCAAATATTTGAATTATCTCAAGTTGGACAAAAACCATTTCATAATCGTCATCTTAAATGTTGAGAATGGCAACAAGAAATATTGAAAATGGTATCCAGAAATGGCACAATAGGGGGATTCTGATTTAATTTTCCCTTAATTAAATTGGAAGAGCAATTGTAATTGCATCACTTAACGAAGTCAAAAAAATAGAGCTAACTTAGTAATTTTGAGTGGAGGTGTCAAATATGAGGCATGTAGAGGATTCTCCTACTTTTAGGGGGTCCAATTACAATTATTTGTCAATTGTAAATAGTTAACTCAATTAATTAAGTTAAAAAACATTTAACTAGTTCTAACTAAGAGACGAGATAGTGATAGATCTAGTGAAATAATTATAATTTAATTAACATGCAGTGATCAATAAAGTAACTGGTAATTTGCTATAAATTGTTGTTTCATGTCCGTACTAAGGAAGGCCCAATTGAGACCTGAGTTAAAGGGAAGATAACCATGTTTTGTGTAATTAGAAAATTGAATAGATCATGCTTGAGTTCATCAGAAGACCTTAGATTAATTTAAATATCATTAATTGGGAATTTTGTAATTAATAAGGGCTCAATTGGCCCAAGACTACGTAAGGACAGTAGGGCAGACATAGGCAAGAAAAGGTTAAATATAAAAGGAAACTTACTTAGATGAGTGCCATATTAGAGAAAGATCAGATTGAGATAGTTGTTAGAGGGCATAGGCTTCTTATTAAAGTAAACAAAATTGTATTTTTTCATGATATTGACTTTATGTAATATACTTATAATGGGATTTTGAGTAGTTTTTTCCCCAAATACATCATGTGTTGTGCATGTTGGGAAAAAAATAAGGTACATTTTCACCCTACCTTTACCTTGATTTATTATACACATTGAGGACTTTTTCCTCCTCTTAACAGTAAAGGAAAGGAAGATTAATGTAAAATCAGGACAAATGAACTAGCGGTAAAAGGGATGTTTAACAACGGGAATTTCACTTATTGTATTTTTATTCATTGGGAAACAAAGCAGCTAAATTAATGAAAACCAGAAGACAGCTGATAGGTAGAGACTAACAGAATCATAATGAATCCCATGGGTTGGAGGAAGATATAAATGCATATCCACATCTGAGGAACTCAAGAAACAACCACAAGCAGTGGGTTGTCATTTGTAAAACACTGTAACTGCTGATTGAAATCACCTTTAAAAGGTCAAAGAAGAATGAGATAGAGAGAGAATTTCTTCTGTAATAGACGTATCGTATCGGGAAGGGATTTTCCAGTTATATCAATGTATTAAATTTCAGCTTAATAAAGGTTTTGGCATTTTTTTTATAATCAATTTCTATGTTTTCTGTAGCAGTAGACTTTTGTTTGTTTGGGCCAAGCTCTGGGATTTTCTACACTAATCTCTCTGCTATACGTTCAATTATAGAATTTACGCTTCAGTCATCAAATGCATTTTGTGAAATATCATTTAATTGGTTGGATTACGAACATAAAATACCACAACTTTCTCTTTCATTAGAATAGTTCATTATTCATGCCTCCCTGCTTACAATCAATGCTTTCATAGTTGTTAGATGATTTTATCATTTCCCAATGCTTTTAAACTTGTTTCATTAGTTTAACATGAATGTTGTTCAATTCTGTACATAGCTAAGAGTTGGACCTTTCCATCATTGATGTAAGGCGTCTAGTTGTTAATTGAGTCAAAGAGATGTCATCTATTTAATTTACAAAGAGAATTCCATAGCAAAATTAGATAAGAAATTATTGTTCAATTTACTATATTTGTTGTTCAATTCAGTAAGACTACTGTTCAATTCATCAATGTGTTGCTCAATCGCTGATTTTTCTTTTCTGTACTGATTTAGACAGAATAGTTAAACTAAATTTTACAATTCCATCTCCCTTTGAATTGATTGAACTTAGAGAATTAGATAATCCTCTTCATGGAAATATAGGGTAGTTGTTCTTGATATCACTTTCATATACTGTTCTCACAATCTTGAAATAATAAGACTTGCCCTGGATTGACAATTGAATGAGAAGCATCGAAGTTTTTTGTAACAGTCACCTTTGTGAGCCAACATTTTTGGTGTCATTTCAGAGGAGAGTGTTTAAGAGTGATGTCCTTCATTTATTCTCTCTTTTGCTGTGAATAATTGGGTATTGAAAATGAGAGGTAAGAACCTGCGTATCAACAAGCAACACGCTTACTCTCCAGCCCTCTTCTTAGCAATTGTACATAAGCTAGTAGAATAGGTGCTCTATTTTATGGCTAGGAAGAAAAATATATAAACAAATCAAAATCATTTTCTTAAGTCTATAAAACTCAAAGGACTGGTGATCCTTGGTAGAACAACATATATCGATGAAATCATTAATAAAGTTGAATCCCAGGCATCCGTAGGACCCAAAACCATTCCTATTCAAATTCCTACTGCACTCCCTCAAGCAGCAGCCTCACCATATGCAGCCTACGCTGAGATTCATAGTGAGATAGAAGGGTATGAAAAAAGCCTTCAAACTGCTGATCACGTAAGTGCTGACCCTTCGAGAGAGGTAGGCTCTTGCAATTTATAGGAAGGGAAAGGAGAAACTAGCAGTGCAATACAGGTAAGAACTCCAGAGCCTAGATCCCATAAGAGAGTGGTTGAGACAGAGACACTCGATATCCCAGATCAGGGAAGTGTTGTAAGGCTTCCTTCACATCCACCCCCTGATTCCACTGAGATGATTCCTCTGAAATAATAAATCCATGAAGTTTACTGGCATATCTTTGATCAAATGGAAAACAAACATAACTAGAATTAGAGGCATACATCAACATTGGAATATCCCATTGTTGATCATGCTGCAAATGCCCCTATGAAATTCATTTTCTTACAAAACATCCTCGCCTTCCATGGGTTGACCTCGGAAGATCCTGATGCATTTTTATTTGAATTTGATGTCTTATGTAGGGGATATGACTACACCATTGACCCTAAGAAACTTAAATTATTTCCCTCTACCTTGAAGGGGACCGCATTACGTTGGTTCATGGGGCTTGGTGGAGGAACCATCAATAACTTGGACCAAATGAAGAACACTTTCCTTGATAAATATCAAGATTATTTCCGGACTCGAGAATTAAAAGATGAAATCTTCAATATATCTCCAAAAGACAACGAGACATTAGAAGAGTACGTTGAAATATTTCAACATAATTTACAAAGGTCTCCATATACTGCACTATCCAAATATATATTAGAAGAAACAATGATTAAGGGAATGAAAGAAGAATGGGTTGAAACACTTAACATAATGGGAAAAGGGGAAATCTACTAAGAAGCATATGATGATATTATTTCGCTGTGTATTAGGTGCTCTCGAGGTAGTACGTGAAATAGAGAAATTAGACGAGACTCAACTAAAAGGGATCCTAGGCAGTCTGGTGGAAATGTAACCAGAGCAGGGTTTGGTAATATTTTAGAAGATGTCAAAACTGACATCCTGGGCACCTTGACAACATAGCTAGATATCCTCCAAGCCAAGCAGAAGCAATCTATAGTGAAACAAAACTTGGTTTTCATTTTCCCATGCTATCAGAAGAACCACAACCAAAGGGAATGTCCATTAGAAATGGTTCATACATGCACTATTTGCACCAAAGACCATGCTATGGAACATTATCCTTCACTTCCGGGGCTGAAGGAAGTTTTTAAAGAAGCAAAAGAACATATAGAACTAGTCTATCTCATGAACTAGCGTCTCCAGTGGCAAGCACAACCAGGTATGCCACAAGACCTGCCTCAGTTCTTTTCTTCCCCACTGTTTAACGAGTAAAATCCTGCATTAGCTTCGTAGAATCAACCACCTTTCTCTACTTGGCCATCTCAATCATTTCCTATGCCACCTTGACCAACACAACCCTCTTTAGGGAATAATTTGCCAAGTTTTCCTTTTTCTCCCCCTTATTGGCCAAACACTTCCTAGAAAACCTAGTGGCCAACCTCCCCTTCACAAACCACAAATTGGCCTCAGAAATGGCAGCAACCTCTGGGAAGGACCAACCTACCAATGGGGACAGGGGTTCAAAATCAACCTACACTACCAGTTCCATACCCAATACAACACAACCCTTAGCCTATCATACGACCTCAATTACCAGCCCAACCCAATCCTAACCCCAACAATAGGCCTGTTCAGCTAATTCATATTGTAGAAAATACAAACCCCGAAACTGAATAGAAGTAATGTAATGAAATAAGGTTGAGATCAAGACGTATTATCTCACCAGCAGAGGATGCAACCCCACCACAATTGGAATCTAGAACTTCAACAATGCCTAGACAAAAAATTCTGACTGAAACAAAAGTAGAGCAGGGAAAGGAAATGATTGAACAAGGAAAACCTGAAAATCTTAGGATTTATCCCCCTCCATTCCCTAAAAGGTTAACGCTACCTAGACTAATAGTCTCTCTATATTTCGATATCCTGGGAGCATTAAGAAAACTTCACATTAAAATTCCTCTTTTACGGGCCATACAAGACATTCCCATCTATTCCAAGGCAATTAAAGAACTGTGTGGGAAGAAGAAGGTAAGGAAATAAAAAACTGCACCCACTTTTCATGTGGTAGGGGCACTATCTGACTTACCGTTGGGTAAGGAAACACCGGTGAAATATGAGGAACGAGGGAATCCCATAATAACTGTGCAAATATCTAGCCACTCCTTTCCAAACATATTGGTTTACTTAGGGGCAGCCATTAATATCTTAACTACAAGGACTTGCGAAAATCTAGGCATATCGGCTTTAGAAACCATAGCTACTTTGTTGAAACTTGCTAACAGATCTGTTATCAGACCAGAAAGAATGTTACAAGACATCCTGGTTTCTGTGGACTCATGGGAATATCCAGCTGACTTCTTAGTTATTGACCCAAAGAATAGGTTGGACAGACACCCATTGATACTTGGGCGACCTTGGTTGGCAACAATCGATGCTTACATAAGCTACCGGATAGGAATCATGACCATTGCTAGAGGAGATTACATGAAAAACATTATCATTTACCCTCCCACCAAGAAAATTCTACACACGGTAAACATTCACAAAGCATCCACCTACATATTGGGAACAAAATATTCGTCCACCTCTGACATTAGTTGAGGCTCTTGAATTTAAGGATCAAACTTAAGACGATGTAATCAATAACTTCATGAATCATCCATCTACATCTAAAAACTTGAAATGCCAAATGTTAAAAATATTTCTTGAAGATGAAACACAAGAATATCCCTTGGTAGACCTTCATGATCAACATATACCCACAATTTCTATACGCAACAACATACCCATTGAAATTGAGCCAGGGAAAATTTTAAATATCAATGGAAATCTAGATAGTAACCAAAATAAAAGGCTCATAAATGTTCTACATAAGTATCAGGAAGCGTTTTATTAGGACTACCTAGACATGAAGGGTATAGACCCTCAACTATGCACCCATCACATATATATTGTCAAGGAGGCTCGGCCTATTCGAAAACCTCAGTGGTGGCTAAATCCACATCTAAAAGACATTGTAAAAGATGAGCTGCAAAAGCTGCTGGATTTAAATTTCATTTATCCTATCTCGAGCAAAAAATGGGTCTCCCCTCTAGTAGTCGTTCTTACAAAGAATGGGAAATGGAGAATCTGTGTGGATTACAGAGAACTGAATAAAGAAACACAGAAGGACCACTTCTCCCTTCCTTTAATTTACCAAGTCCTTGATACATTGGTAGGAAAATGGTTCTTTCCCTTTCTTTACGGGTTCAGTGGTTACAATAAAATCTAGATAGACCCCGAATGTGAGGATTAAACAACCTTTACCTGCCCATGGGGTACATTTTCCTATCGAGTATTACCATTTGGACTATGCAATGCCCCAGCAACCTTCCAAAGAGCCATACTCAGCATTTTTTCTGATTTAATAAATGAGGGACTTGAAATTTACATGGATGACTTCACCCCATATGGTGATGACTTTGATCAAGAATTAGAAACACTAGAAAAGGTATTGCAACAACATATTGATACCAATTTATGTTTAAACAATGAAAAATGCCACATGATGATGACAGAAGGAGTAATCCTAGGACACTACATCTTTGCAGCTGGAATACAGGTAGACCATCAAAAATATAAGTAATCCTTTTATTAACCCCACCTTGTACGCAAACAGAGGTATGTAGTTTTCTTTCATATGCAGGGTATTATCACAGGTTTATAAAGAATTTCTCACAAATCGTTGAACCCTTGTATGCATTAACTGGAAATGTTTAATTCCATTGGTATGATAAATGTGACACTACTTTTACATATTTAAAGAAACTATTCTCGATGGTACCGATCCTACGTGGTCCTAACTGGAAGCTTCCCTTTCACATTTATTTGGATGCATCCGACACAACAATACGGGCAGTTCTTGGTGAAGAAGAAGATAAAAATCCCTATGCTATTTATTACATTATGAAAAATCTCACTCCTGCTGAATTAAACTATACAGTGACAGAGAAATAATTCTTGGATGTCATTTACGCTATCGATAGATTTAGACATTATATAACTGGCTATCCTCTATACTGATCACTCTGCCATTATATATCTAGCCAATAAACCAATTACAAATGGGAGAATAACTCAGTGGTTGTTTCTTTTGCAGGAATTCGATATAACTATCAAAGACCATCTAGGGAAGGAGAACGTGGTTGCTGACTTCATATATAGGGTTCCAAAGATAGATGACACACTAGAAATGGACGATCAATTTCTTGACGAACACCTATTCATCGTTGCAGTAAAACTACTACTTGGCAAACTACTTGGTAGTAGGAAAGTTTCCTATACACGTAACATCAAGGGAATGGAAATTGATTGTACAACGCAGTGATAGGTTCTCCTGGATCGGTGTATACCTCTTTCATATAGGGGTCGACATGCATATACAAAGATGCATTCGGGAAGATAATATTTTGACATCCTACGGGCCTGTCACAATGAACCTTGTGGTGGTTATTTCACAGATCGCAGAATGGGGAACAAAGTGTTACAATTGTGTTATTACTCGCCTACGATTTTTAAAGATGAAAACAATATGTCCAAATCTGTGATAGTTTCCAAAGAATGGGCTGCTCGGGCCAAGCTGATGAAATGGAACTACAACCACAATTGGTAGTAGAACCACTAGAATGATGACACTAGACTTATTTGGACCATTCAACCCGCCATCGAACTAGAAAATCTACATACTGGTTGCCATAGATTAAGTAACAATGTGGGTGGAAACAGTGGCCTTATCAAGAGCCACGGAAGAAACTATGATTAACTTTATTTTTGAGATATTTGTGTGATGTGGTCTACCATGGGAAGTGATAACAGATGGAGGGGAAATGTTTGTGGGTAATAAAGTTACAACCACCCTGAAGAATCACCATATCATCCATAGAATCACGTCTCGTTACCACCCACAGGAAAATGGGCAAGTCAAAAGTACCAACAAATTCCTTGAGGAAATTCTTACTAAAACAATATTAGCACATCGTCGAGACTGGGCCACTAGAATACCAGAGGCCTTATGGTCTTACCACACCACTGGATATTCTCCGTATCATCTAGTGTTCAGGAGAGAGCCTATTTTTCCTATTGAATTCGAAGTAAAGACTCTAAGGACAACCCAAGAGGTAGGACTGGACTTGACGGAGGCCCATATTAAAAGACTCCAGAAAATAAATGAACTAGATGAAATACGACTACTGGCTCTGCAACACATAACAATCATACAAAAACATCGAGCTAAGTCGCATGACAACCTCATCAAAAGGAAGACATTATAGAAAGGATATTGGGCACTTCTCTATGACTCCAAATTTCAAGATTTTCTGGGGAAGTTGCAAACAAGGTGGCTCGGTCCATATGAAATTCAAGAAGTACACAACAATGGTACCCTCACCTTGACCACCATAGATGGGTCTGGTTCTACATTTCGAGTCAACGTGCACAGAGTGTGCCTCTATCAGGAAAATCTTACAAAACAGTCTTTCTGCCAGCAGGTACGCAATGATCCTACTATCCAAATTCTAGCAGAAGGGGGTGACAACCCCACAACTTTAAGTACATAAGAGCTTGTTTTTTCTTTTTTGTAAATATTGTATATAATTTCCTTGCAATTTTTTTAAAAAAAATTTATACATTCTTCATCACCCCTTGTGTTTTTCTTTGTCATTCAAATCTTTGAATGGTTTTTGTTCAATCCAATTGAACAGATGCGGTTCAATGAAATTGAACAGTTGTGTTTTATGTTTTTTCTTTTGTTGTTCAAATCTTTCAATGACTACTATTCAATCCAATTGAACAACTGTTGAATAGTCATGTTTTTCTCGCATGTTTTCTTTTGCTATTCAAATATTTGAACGACTACTATTCAATCCAATTGAATAGCTTCTATTGAATCAGATTGAACAACTGTGTTTTTTTGTGTCTTTACTTTTGATGTCCAAATCCTTGAACAATTATTATTCAATCCAATTGAACAATTGTTGTTCAATCAGATTAAATAACTGTTTCCTTGTTGCGTTTTTTCTTTTCCTATTCAAATCTTCGAACGAATGCTATTTAATCCAATTGAACAACTATTGTTCAATCGAATTGAACAACAATATTTTTTTGTTTTTCCTTTTGATTTTCAAATATTTGAATGATTGTTGTTCAATCCAATTGAATAGCTGCTATTCAATCGAATTGAACAACCATGTTTTTTTGTGTTTTTACCGTTGTTGTTCAAATACTTGAACGACTGTTATTCAATCCAATTCAACAGTTGTTGTTCAATTGGATTGAACAATTATTTCCTTTGGAGTGTTTATTTACTGATGTTCAATCGGATTGAACAACATATTTTTTTTCTTCCCTCTTTAAGAATGATTCTTCTTTCTTTATTTTTTTTGATGACCTATCCTCATCCCACACCCTAGTTATAAAACACATTTCTGAGTGGAAATTGGCACCTGAAGAGGATAAAATTAGAACTATTACTAATATGATGATCCTTTGAAACTTTAATGGAAATCTATACTCCAGAAGATGACATGGTACATCTATGCAATGAATGGCTAAGACATCTCCTATTAAAACATGTTATTACATGATACATAGTCTTATAATAGTATATCTTTATACACACTCAAGTAGTATTTCCCTTTGACATAAGGATTCATGAATAAGAAGTATTAATTATATTATCATTCTTCTTTTACTTCTCACACCATCCCTGACTCTTGAGTTAATGAGCCTCCCTTCATGTATAAAGAACAAATATTATGCTTACATAAAAATTTTAAGAGAGAATAGGGGATCTCGTCATGAGCCAACCTACTATGATCATAAGGGTTTAGTAGGTGACATGCCCACAATGGCCAACACACCAAGGTAATGACCTTTTTGACATATCTAACTTCTTGAAGGATAGGAGGTCTCATCACGAGCCGGCCTTATCAATCTATTACAATCCCAGTGAATGGCACTGTGACTATCTAGCTACCACACAAAAACAGTGGTCTCTTCATAAAATTAAATGCTTACTTTTCAAAAACAAGTACTATATCTATATGAAATTTTTTAAGAGAGAATAGGGGGTCTCATCACGAGCCAACCTACCATGATCATAAGGGTTTAGTAGGTGACATTCCCCCAATGGCCAACACACCAGGGTAATAACCTTCTCAACTGATTGAAGGACAGGAGGTCTCATCACGATCCAACCTGAGCACTCTGTTACAACACCAATTAGTTCCACTGTGACTATTTGGCCACCACATGAGCACGGTCATATCTCCATAAAATTATAACACTAACTAATTTTACATAAAGGATTATAGCTCATTTTTCAGGTTAATATAGTGACCCTGTCAAGGCTATAAATGCCTGCTGGAAGCAGTGGCTCTGCTTGTGGTATGAAAGTATGTTTCAATGATAGCCAATTAATATTACATATACCTTATCTCCTATTTCCGTCCATTCCCAAGATAAACCCACTACTTGAATTAGTGATAATATTATTTTACCGCATAAGTAACTATAAATGAATTATGCTTTCATGTTTGAATTTTGGGATGATGGCACCACTCATTATCTTTCACATTCATGCTTCTGTCACACCATACCATTAAATAAGGACATCCTATCATAACTAATTTTTGTACTGCTTCTTCCGTTCTTCGGTCACTTTTGCATGAGATACACTTATGATAAATTCCAATTCTAACCTTCATACTGCACGCGTACATAATTATTACAATCACTCCTCTTTCCTTGAGCTCCAAGGCCACGAAGACCATTCTCGTGTACAGACTATGATTAATAACCCCTAACATTTTCCCCCATATGGATTCATGATTGATCAAATCCCTCTCATACTTAAGGACGTGGACGCCCTTATTTTGAGAGAGGTGGTGTAAATATCCATAAATATCAAGCATGCAAATTCCCTACACAAATGTTTTTGGATACACTGATAAGACCAAAGGATAATTGCAATTACAATATGAAGCTGCCTAAATTTTTGGTAGAAGGCTGGAAATTATTTTTCTCTTGCATGCAATGTTTATTCTAACCAAAAAGGCCGAAAGGAAACACAGTTAGAAGGAGAAACTAGCTCAGGAAAACACATCATCCATGGGAGGAAAATCTCTCTGGAATGAACCTACGACCTTCCCAATCTCAGATGCACCTTACACCATTCTCCAACGAGCTGGTGGGTTATGATAATTACACAAATTACAAGGGTTTGACATAGAGATAGCAATTGAATTCCTACAAAACCTACAGGAGGGAGATACCAGGCTCAGTGGAAGGATTGTACCAGTCACAGAAGATATCATTACTGAAGTCTTTGGAATACCAGCAGAAGGAGAAACATGGGCTGAAAAGCACCTTCTTCTATGAGAAGAAATCACAGCATACCAAGATCCAGGAGAACCATTGGGATTAAAAGGAAAAGGGATTAACCCTACCTATCTATAACAAACGTGGCAGGAATTGATAGCATTCATCCAGAGATTCATCACATGTGATGGACCCGAAGACGTGGTAAAACCCTATCAACCCAAATTATTAGTTTTTCTTAAACAAAATATTTTAGTTAATCTACCTGCTTTCTTAAATTATGTATTACACGACACTATTGTTTGAATGGGAAAGGATAAAACCCCTAAGCGGTCATTAGCTAGCATGGTTTAATCAAGTTAATCATCATGCATCAGTCAGGCAAATAGAAGACATCCTGGGATGACTTTGTTAACCCTGCCATGCAGACACTTAAGGAAAACCCTGTCGAGACAAAAATTGAGAAAAATAGAATGAACATAACTAGAGGAATAAGAGGGAAAAGGACCCGTGCTTCGACTTCAGAACCAATCAAGCGAAGAGGATCTAAAAGACTGCAATTACAAAAAGTAAACCTCAACATTTCTAGAGGATGTAGGGCCATCACATTCACCACCTAAGAACCCTCAAAAAATACCCTTACAAGACTATGAGGAAGATATGGCTCGAGTCCTGGAGAAAATGAGGACATTTCGTGAAGCTAGAAGCCCATCTGAACAAGCTGAGGAGCAAGAGGAACCGCTAAACCAATATTACACTACCAGTAGCTCTGGTTGCACCGAGATATTACCCCACCAAGATGAATCACAGGATTTTAGGGCTTTGTATCCTCTCGAAAGTGATGGGGCGAATACGGAAGAGCAGGAAGAAGGGGTAGCCGAATCAAAAAACCAGTCAGGAGACACCATCAACTTAGAACAAGATGCAAGCATAGAGACAATCCCTCTAATGCCTGAAGGGATTAATATCTCACCATCCGGGACATTAATGCAGAAGTAAATTCCAAAATACAGGTAGAAAATACCATCAGTGACAACCTCAAAACTGGCACCACCATTTCTGGAAATGAGGTTGTTTCTCCTTCGTCTCCTACTAAAACTAGGCTAGAAGAGAATTTAGATGAAAATAAGTTAAATAAAATGAGAAAGACCTGCCAAAGATTAAAGAAAATTATCAAACATTTGACAAAGCAGTTGAAGGAAGTAAACAGGGCCTGAAAGCCTAAGAAAGAATTGACTACCACAGAAACCCAAACAAGGTTTGTCACCAATTTGGTAGACACTGTTGAAGTTGAGATACAAACTGATTTGGAAAACACTGCTGAGATAGAGCTATAGACAAACCTAGTGGACACTACTGAAGCCTCTGTGCAGACTACGCTAGAATTTACAGAAGAAAAGGAAACCCAAATAGAGGAAGCGTCTAGTAGAAAAGGCTGCCAATCAAAAATTTCATAATGAATTAATTCGAAAACAGCATGAGTTAGAACAATGTAGAAAGGAAGTAGTGCCCACAGAAGATTATCAGGAACTGTTAAAGAAATTCACATACCTTTCTGTAACAGAGGATGAGACATTTGCTCAACTCAGAGAAGAACAGAAAAAGGTAAAGAAAGCACAGGGTTAGGTGGAACAAACCGAGAAACAAACCACTATGATTTTATATTTGTACTCTGATGTGCTAACATGGAGGGCACCAGTGACCAACTATGTCCTATTTATAGTAGAACGATATTTATTACTAAAGATCAAGGCCGTCAGGGCAGGGAAGCCCACGAATTTTAAAACAATAGAGGAATTTTTCCATTGCTACAATGATTAGAGTGAGCAGGTCCAACACCTTTTGTGTGAACTATACATGCACAAATTCTTCCTAGAGGATGAAAGGGACAGTAATCCCAATCCCTTTATAGGAGATATTCAGTTCCAGCTCTCCTCTCTTTTGCTAAAATCCAGATTCAGTGGGTTAAAGCCTATAACATTTTCCATAACAAGGAACATGGCGTAGAACTATGGGTTAGCGGGGAGCCTACTAGACACCTACATCCATTCACCCAACATAAGAATTTCATGTAGAGAAGAGGACTAAGGACTAAACTGGGGCCTATCCATAAGAACATCATCCACCATGGGAGTGAGTATTTAGAAGACATTCATGAAGAAGCTCTCGAAGCATCCAAACAGACGTGGATGGCCTCCAGGAAGAAGGTAAAAAACAGGGAGCCATTTGGCTATAGAAACTTCAAAGCGGCTGCCTCCAGGTTCTTTTATACAACAATTTGAGCCTCAACATGGGCCATAATTGGATAGGATGTAGGTACATATGCCATCTCATCTAGTACCCCTCAGGGCTATGATCATGATTACAAACTACTGGAAGGTCACACAAATGCTTCCTTTGAAAAAATTAGACAGAGAAATGGCTTTAGAGCCTATAAAGAAGAAGTCTACCCTGCCTATTTTCTGGCCCAGTTACACATCAATAATTTTTTTGTATGAGGACCTGAAAATAGGTAAGTGAGGGATTATGTTGGGCTGAAAATAATGTAAGTTTTCACCCTACATGTACCTCAAATTAGTATACACATTTAGGAAATTTTCCTCCTCTTAACAGTAAAGGAAAGGAAGATTAATGTAAAATCAGGACAAATAAACTAGTAGTAAAAGGGATGTTTAACAATGGGAATTTGACTTATTGTGTCTTTATTCATAGGGAAATAAAGCAGTTGAATCAACAACAACTACAAGACAACTGATAGGAAGATACTAACGGAATCATAATGACTCCCATGGGCTGGCGGAAGATGGAAAGGCATATCCACATCCGAAGAACTCAAACGACAACCACGAGTAGTGAGATCTCGTTTGGAAAATATCATTACCTCTGAATGAAATCACCTTTAAAAGGTCAAAGATGAACGAGATAGAGAGAGACCTGCTTCTGTAATAGATGTATCAAGACAAGATTGTCCAGTTATATCAATGTATTAACTTTCATCTTAATAAATATTTGATGTTTTTTATTATCAATTTTTAAGTTTTCCATAACAATAGACTTCTGGTGGTTTGGGCCCAACCCTGGGAGTTTTTGTTATAATCTCTATGCTGTATGTTCAATTATAGAATTTATGCTTCAGTCATCAAATTAATTTTGTGAAATATCATTTAATTGGTTCGATTGAAAACATAAGATACTACAACTTTCTCTTTCATTATAATAGTTAATTATTCATTCTTCCTTGCTTACAATCAATGCTTTCATACTTGTTAGATGATTTTATCATTTCCCAATACTTTGATGCTCGTTTAATTAGTTTAGAATGACTACCGTTCAATTCTGTACATAGTTAACAGTTGGATATTTCCATCATTAATGTAAGGCATCTAGTTGCTACTTGAGTTAGAGGCATGTCATCTATTTAATTTACAAAGAGAATTCCATTGAAAAATTAGATAAGAAATTGATGTTAAATTTATTAAAGTTTTTGTTCAATTCAGTAAGACTCTTGTTCAATTCATTAGTGTATTGATCATTTGTAGATTGCTCTTTTCTGTGCTTATTTAGACAAAATAGTTAAATCTAATTTTACAATTCCATCTCCCTTTTAATTGATTGAACTTCGAGAATTAGATAATCCCCTTCATGGTAATATAGGGTAGCTTTTCTTGATATCACTTGCATATACTGTGCTCACACTCTTGAAATAATAATACTTGCCCTGGGTTGACAATTGAATGAGAAGCATCGAATTTTCCCGTAACAGTCACCTTTGTGAGCCAACAGTGCAATCGATTGATTTATTTCTCTTTCTTGTTTGTGATTATACCATTGTATTTGGTTTCCGCAAATTTGTATAGGTGATTGAATATTTTGTTTTATTACATTACAACATCAGGTTGAATCCATTAATTAAATTTTTACATGGTATCAGAGTAGGAATCACTATAGAAGTGACGAAATATAGTTTGTTTTGTATAGGAATATCAAATTTGTAGATTTGTTCTTCAAGACCTAATAGTAGATCAAGATTTATTTCAATGACTTGAGACTGGAATATGAACTAAAGGGAAATTTGAATTTCATAGAATGGAAGGAAAATATGTAGGAATTTTTGGAGAGAAAAGTATTTAAAAAATTCATAGATACTGATATTCTAAAGCCTGCAACAAAAAATTCTCCAAATATTGATACATGGAAGAACAATGTAGCAAAGGGGAGAAGGATCTTGTTAGAAGGAGTTCAAGATCATATTAGATCGAATCTCCAAGGAAAAGTGACTCCATATGTGGTGGGGAAGGCCTTAATCGATATGTTTTAGAATAATAATGACCACAGGAAGTCAGTGTTGAAAGAAAATCTTAGAAAGATTAAGTTGAAGGAGAGAAACACGTTCCAAAAATACTTGACGAATTTCACTCAATGCCGAGGCGAGCTTGGAAGTGTTGGTGTGATAGTTGGCGATGAAAATTTGGTGGGCCTAGCACTTATAGGCCTTCCCAAGAGCTGAAATATCTACCATGAATCTATGAATGGGAGGGAGAAGTTACTAAACTACGAGAGTTTATGATCTCACTTGGTACAATAACAGATAAGATAGAGCACTAGAGAAAAAACCTCTTCCACTGAAAAAGTAGAAGATTTTACGTTATTCCTAAAAGGAGAGAAAGAGAAGGGAAATAATTCCCAAGGTGAATACGGAAAGAGAGACTTGTCAAAGGCCAATTTTTTTCACTATCACGAGGATGAGAAATATGCCACGAAATGTCCATAAAAGGAAATCAATAAGGAGCCTACAATTGCAGTAGTGAGTGAAGCAATAGCTTCATATTTCAAGCTTGATTTTACTCTGATTTCATGCATCTACATCACTCTAATGGGATGCATGTGGTATCTCAACAACGGTGCCTAGTTCCATATGACGGGGAATAGAGATATCTTAAGTGACTTGGAGAAGAAGGACCTCCAACAAAACATAGATTTTTGAGATGACGAGAGGTATAACGTGACTGACATAGGTACAGTTACCTTTGAGTGGGATACTGGTTGCCCTCTAATACTCAAATTTGTTTTGTACGTTCCATGACTAAATAGGAATCTTTTCCCCATAGCAGTATTGGAATATCATGGTTATGGTATGATATTTAGAAAAGGAAAGGTGTTCCTTAGAAACATCGCCACGAGATGGATGAAATAGATTAGTATAATATTCAAAAATACATATGCTCTCGAGGTCAAATATGGATGCAAATATTTAAGGATAAAATGACAGGCTAGTGACTTGGTGTTTGAGAGGGAGAATAAATTACCTCTAAACTTGTAGCCTCAGAAGCAGTCTTAGAAGGTTCTGGAGTAGCCACAATTTGAGAAGCAGAGAGGAGACCAAGTGGAGGTGTCCAGTCAAGGAGAGACATCTTGAAGTGGGAATTTTTGAGCCAGGTGAGCAGAGGGAGCACATGCAACCATACCTCCATGTGAGAGGTGGGGCGATGTGAAGACATAATCCCAAGGGAATAAATTTGGGAAGGATCCATTGAGATGGCTTTGCTCATGGATCATAATTTTCTATGAGGGGGACTGCAGTAAATGGTAGGAGGAAGGGTCCGTAGCAATTGATGTAATCGGATCTCAAAAAGACAAAAATTAGATTGAAAAAATTTATATACTAGAGTTCAGACCAAATTTGGCAGCAATGCATATGGTAGATGCAGAGTCAGTAGCAACACAACATTTTTAGTAGATAATGTAGTAACTAGTATTAGTCAAAGACTCTTATGAGAGATGCATCATACTGATTCAATTTTGGAGACTATTCAATTTCAAAAGTTGAAGGAAAAAACAACACTAGAGAAGTATGGAATGTAGAAAATTCCAAAGGTATTATATTGGGATAGAGTTGAATTCTTTTCTTTTTTTAAAGGCAATGTTGAAAATGGAAATAAGAAATATTGAGAATGACATCTAGAAATGTTACCCAGAAAATGGCACTAAAAAATGGTACCATAGGTGGCTTTTGATTTAATTTTCCCTAAATTAAATTGGAAGATAAATTCTAATTCCATCACATGATGAATTGTATTAGTTAACTAAGTTATAAATAATGTGTTATATTAGTAAATTGAAGTTGACGGGTCAAAGAGGAGGAATGTAGAATATTTTCCTATTTTTACTAGGTCTAGTGACAGTTACATGGGAGTTGTAATTAGTTAACTCAATTAATTGAGTTAAAATTAGTCTAACTAGTTCTAACAGAGATATAAGCTAGTGATAGGTCCAGTGTATTAAATATTATTTAAGTCACATGCATTGATCAATCATTTAACTAATAATTTGCCATAAATAATTTTTACATGTCAATTCTAAGGAAAACCCAATTCAGACATGGGTTAAAAGGAAGATAACTATAGGTTGTATAAATAGAAAATTGTACAAGTCATGCATCAGGTCATCGAGAAACCTTAGATGAATTAAAAAATCATTAATTGGGATTTTCATAATTAAAAGGGTCACAATTAGCCCAAGAATGCGTAAGGATGAAAGGCCAAGTAGAGGCAATAAAAAGGTTAAATATTGGACCAAACATGCGTAGATCAGAGCTAGATTCGTGTAGGATCGGAGTGAGACACTGAACAGAGTGTAGAGGTTTCTTAGTATGGTAAATAGAATTGTATTGTTCCATGATCTTCACTTTATGAAATATAAAGATAGCAAGGTTTTTATTAGTTTCTTTCCCCATATACATGTTATGTTGTGTGATCGATTTATTTCCTTCTCTTTCTTGTTTGTGATTATGTGATTATATTTGGTCTTCAAAAATTTATAGAAGTGATTCAATATTATGTTTTAGAAAATTAGAATAGAATATTAAATAAATTAGTTAAATTTATACACTAAAAAAAATGTAGGAAATTTCTTATAAACTTATCCCCAGTGTGTATGGAGGTAGACTGTAATGGTCTACACCATCCTTTTGAAAATCCTGTCAAAGTGAGAGTAACCATCCTGCACATCACACCATCCTCAATAAAAAAATTATTACAATTTAAAATGAGTTTCGAAACATTATCAAAATCATAAACATCCTTCTTACCATTCATATTCATCTTCTACAAGAGCTTTCCCACCTTTAGTGGAGTGGTAGCAGCTGGAAGTCTAGTGAAGCAACTCCAGATAGGTTGTTTAGAAGGAGACATTGTAAAATGGTAAAAAATTTAAAAAACTAAACTATTTAAAGAGAAAACCTATTTTTAGCCTTCCTTCTAGTGCAAAAAATGCTAATGGGAAAAAATGACCACATCAACATTTAGGAATACCACTAAGTTAGAGTTCCAAATGAGACTATTTTCCATTTGTAAGAATGCCTCCAATTGGTTCTAATGCATTCAATTACCCCATCACCCTTCTTGTTTACTTATGATTTTTCTAATTATTCATCAATAAGAAGAGATAAATCATATTTACCCTCTTGTAGAGCTCTTTCAAGAAATCAAACCTTAAGTTGAGTTAATGGCTCAAGCAAACAACAATAGTTTTTACTCCTAAGTGAGGAGACTTTATAAAAGATATAATGAATTTATTCTAAATGTAAATTGTAGAAATATAACTACTAGATTCAATATGATCTTTTAATGTACTAAAACAAAATATTGAATCCTTCTACAATTTGTGGAAACCAAGTTCGATTGCACAATCACATAATAAGTAAGAGAAATAAACTATCATATCACATAACACAAAATGTATCTGGGGAAAGAAAATTATCAAACCCCACTATTTATATATTGTAAAAATTAAAGAGCATGAAAAATACAATTTTATTTCCTTCACTAAGAAACCTATGTACAATGTTGATTGTATCATGCTGATCTAGGAAAATCAGTCCAGTACTTAATCAATTCTCAGCCTTTGTATGACTAGCTTTTCTTATGCAACCTTGGAGGAATTGTGGCCCTAATTATTAGGAAACTCCAAAGAATTTATTGCGATATTTCTTCAAGGAATCCATATCACATAATGCATGACTTGTACAAAATTCTAATTATACAAAAAATAGTTATCTTACCTTTATCCCCAATCTCAACTAGTAGTTCCTTAGAACTGGCATGCAATAACTATTTATAGAAAATTATCGATTAACTGATTGACCTCTATTTTTGAATTAAATTGGATTTAATTCACTGGAACTATGACTATTCCATCTCTCAGTTACAACTAGTTAAACTAATTTTAACTCAATTAATTGAGTTAAATAATTACAACTCACAAATAACTATAACTAGACCCCTTAAAATCATGGGAGAATGCTACATACCTCCCCTTGGACCCTCAAATCGACTTTACTAAGCTAACTAGTCATCCTAACTCAGTTAGAGAATAAAATTTGTAAAGTGATGGAATTATGATTTCTATTACAATTTAATTTAGGGAAAATTAAATTAGAAGCCCCCTTAGGGTACCATTTATTATTTCCATTTCAACACTCCAACTCAAAAATAAAGGGATTATCTACCACCTCGATCTTGTCTCTGTGGAACTCAAATTTTCTTCTTTCCAGTGCCTCATCAATATGTCTGCATCCTGCTCCTCTGTGTGAATGTACTCTAATGATATACGCTGCCTCTACTCACAATCTCTGAGATGGTGATACTAGATATCAATATGCTTGGACATGTCATGAAAAACTATGTTAACTGAGAGTTTAATGCTACTCTAGTTATCGTAATGTATCACTATCGAATCCATTAATCAACCAAGAAAATCAACAAGTATCTTCCTCATCCATATGGCTGCACATGATGTCTCACTGGCCTCCATGTACTCTGCCTCTACTTGAAACTAATCTATGTTTCATGTTTTACTAGGAAACTGTTGTTGATCCTATGTTGATGATGCCCCTTGATGTTCTCCTCATGTCGGATGGAATCACTTCCCAATCTGCATCGGTGAAGCCTTGAAGCTTCACTCACCATGTTCGTGTGTACCATAGCCTATACTTTGTAGTACCTTTGTGGTATCTCAACACATTCTTTCCTACCTTTGAAAAGAGCTTGGTAGATTTAACCATAGCTTGAATAAGTTTGTTAAATTTTTAGCGTACGTTGGGTCATGCGTTCTCCAAATACATGAGTGAACCCACAAGTTGCTTATAAATAATAGTATCCACTACTTCACCTGAAGTAGCATCCTCCTTTCTCCAGTTTCCTGCTAGAGGAGTCTCCATGGGTTTGTTTCCCTCCGTGTGGAAGTTCGTGAAGATCTTATTGGAATACTTGATCTGACATTCAAATATATCCCCATCTCTTTGCCATATTTCCAATCAGAAGAAATAGTGCAATAGACCCATGTCCTTCATCCCAAATTCTCATGAAAGATCCTCTTTAGAGGACTTGATGAACTTCTTATCACTTGTCAATACTAGATCATCGGCATAAAGTACAATAATAAAAATATGATCATCTACCAAAATATGATATATGTTCATATCTGCTTCACTCTTGGTGAAGCCCAACCAAGTGAAATAGTTTTCGATCATGGTGTACCAAGAACGAGGGGCTGGCTTCAACCTATGCAACGCTCTCTTCAGTCTACACACATGTGACTCTTTGTCTAAGGTATCTAAACCTTACATATACTCAATGTATACCTATTCCTCAACAAATCCATTCACAAATGTGATATTTACATCCATATGATGTATATTCCATCCCATCTGCACTGAGAGTGCAAGGATGGATGTGAGAGATGAGTACCTTGTGACTAGTGAAAAATCCTCACCATAGTCAATCCCCTCCACCTGAGAGAACCCTTTGGCCACAAATATAGACATGTTATTCTCCACACTCCCATATTCTTCCTGCCTCACCTTGCAAATCCACCTAGATCCTATAGCTAACTTCCCCACTGGTCTTGGGACAACTTCCCATGCATTTTTTCGATAATGGAGTCATACTCCTCAACAATGGAATCAACATAAAATGCATGTTGCATCTCTTCCTCAAAAAAGTATGGTTCTATCTCAATAAATTTTCTCATAAAGGCCATGTATCTGTGTACTGATCTGGGGACATCCTCTTCCTACAATGTGATGTGGATTTTCCCACATTCTCTCTTGCATCTGGCAACAATATTTCATCATATCTGATGTGCTTTCTTGCATCTCTGGTGGATGGATTTGCATGAGTAGTTTTCATGACTCTTTGTTTCTATGCTTGTGGCTGCTCCACATTTTGAGGTCCTTATTTAGGAGCTAAGAGCTCCTCAACTACATGCAACTCAAGCTCCCTCTAAAGGGTCAATCACATGGTTTTCTCTTCATCAAATTTCACATCTCTTCTGACCACTATCATCCTTTGTGCTAGAAAGTACACAAGATTGTTGCTGGCTGTATCAGTGTACCCCACAAATATCCTCAACCTTGTTGTTGGCTCAATCTTCTTCCTTGCCTATTTGGTTTCATGGTAATAAACAAATGAACCAAATATTTTAGAATACGAGACATATGGTCTCTTATCTAAAAAACCCTCTTCTACTATACTCATCCTAAGTATCTGATCAGGAATTATGTTATACACAAATATTGTTGCATTAAATTATTCCACCCATATATGAAATGATATGCGCTGATCATGAAACATGGATCATGCTTCTCACACAATATTTTTTTTCTTTCTTTCTCAACCCAATTCTCTTGTGGGTTATGAGGTGCTATTAGTTCTCTTCAAATTCCATATGAGGAAAAAAATTTATTGAATTCATTAGAGATATATTCTCCAACATTGATGCTGCTCAGAGCCTTTACCTTATTCCTTGTATCTTTATTGACAAGTGCCTTGAACTCACAAAACTTGGATATGTCTGGTATTTATTCTACATGAAGCAAATCCAACAAAAATCATATAATACTTGTTATTTTATATGGAATTTTTTGAGAAATTTCTAGACACGTCTGAGTTAACTCTCTCAAGGATCACCTTTGCTCGACTTTCCTTATCATGAAAGATGGCTTTGGTATATTTCCCTGATTTACACCCTTTGCATGTATCACTTTGTGAAAGTACACCCTTTAGAAGTCTTGTAGAAATATGTTTCATGATATTCAAGGTTCCATGGTGTAGTTGTCCCAATATCATGTGCCAGAACTCACCAATGTCTCGTCTCTCCACCTTCTCTACTTGAGTGCTCAATGCAACAAATTTTTCTACATCTAGTTTGTAGAGGTTCTTTACTCGAACCTCAATATTTTTCACGTGTCCCATTGCTCTGTGATGAATGATTGACTTTCCTTCAGCAAAGATCACATCATATCCACAATCTTCCAACATAGCAACAGAAACGAAATTATTCTTTAAACAAGCAACATACATGACATACTTTAATGTGATTGGATTGCTTGACTCCCTCTAAAAGGTAGCGATACCAACACTAGTAGTGCTATACCTCCCATTGTCACCCATCTTAATATGCATTTGTATATCCTAATCCTCTAAGATACTGAAGCATTATTTATTGCCGGTTAGATGGAAAGAAGCTCCATTATCCAAGTACCACACAAAACCCATCACCAATGAAAGATTGCATGCGATGAGAATGAAATCCAACTCAAAGTGTGAAATAAGTGCTTTACCTACTTCTCTTCCTCAGGCCATCTTTTTGGTATAATTTTCAGGAGAATTTGTGGCATAGTGTCCACGCTCATGACAGTTGAAACTTTTTACCTTTGACAAGTCTCGCTTTTTGTCTACCTTGATAGACTCTGATTTGGAATAGGACGACTTCCCTTTTCATTTATTCACCTTTCCATCCAAGGCAAAATTCTCCTCATCATCATTCTTTGATGAGGATCCATATTTGGTTCTCCATTGAATCTCTTCTTGTACCAAGTCAGACCACAATCACTCCCACTCGTGTAGCTTCTCCCTCCCAGTCACATAGTCATGGTAACTATGTGAGGATCACCAAATCATCATCGATAATTTTCACCTGGTACTTCTAATATCATCTATACATTGAGTGAACTTCATCAATTATTTTTGGATTATGTCGCCCTTCTCCATCTTGATCTTTTTGAGATTTTCTTCCAGCACCAGCTTCATGTGGCCAGTGCTATTATGAAATAGATCTGTTAAGGCCTTCCACATAGCATATGGAGTTTCCTTTCCATGTATATTCGATACAATATGATCTCCAACCCCTTTTAACAATAACCTTGTCACCTTTGCTACATTCTTGTTCCATGCATCAAGAATTTGAGCGTCTGATGTTGCGAGCTGAGGAATATCATTGTCTATGAATTTCTTCAATCCATTTTCCTCGAGCACTACCTCCATCATGTACTTCCATTGTATCTAGTTCTAATTTCCCTCGAGTTCAGATTCAAGTCTCAATCCATTGAAAGAAATTTTAATCTACTACTCAACCTTGAAGAAAAAATATGCAAATTCGATATAACTATCCAAAACAAACTCTGATTATTCTCTTTTGTAGCGATTCTTGCTCTAAATTCGAATCCTTCTACAGTTTGCGGAAACCAAATTCGATCTCACAATCACATAACAAGTAAGAGAATGAAATTATCAATCACATAACATAAGATGTATCTAGGGAAAGAACCTTATAAAAACCTCATTGTATGTATATTTCATAAATTAAATATCATGAAACAATACAATGTTATTTCCCTCAGAGATAAACCTCTACACTCTATTGACTGTTTTACGTTGATCAAGGAAAATCAGTCCAATACTTAACCAATTGTTAACATCTATCTGACCATCCTTTCTTACACATTCCTGGAATAATTTTGGCCCTATTGATTAGGAAATTCGAAATAATTTATTATCGAATCGATTCAATGCGTCCTGATGACATCATGCATGACCTGTACAATTCTCTAATTATACAACTGATAGTTATCATCCCTTTAACCCCAATCTCAACTAGGGCTTCCTTACTTATAGTGAATTATTAGTTAAATTATTAACCACTAATTTTTAATTTAATCATATTTAATTCACTGTACCTATCATTAGCTCATCTCTCAGTTAGAACTAGTTAAACTAATTTTAACTCAATTAAGTGAGTTAACTAATTACAACTCACAAATAACTGTAATTGGACCCCATAAAATTGTGGGAGAACTATACATGCCTCCTCTTAGACTCTGAAATTGAATTTACTAATCTAACTAAGTCTTCCTGACTCAGTTAACTAATACAACTTGTCATGTGATGGAATTACAATTTCTCTTCCAATATAATTAAGGGAAAATTAAATCAAAAGCCCCCTTTGGGTGCCATTTCAACATAAATCTATTCTAAGTTGCAAGTAACAAAAAAAAAATCCTAAATATATCATGATTGAAATAAATATGAATCCCCTTCTCAACCAAGACCAAGGTAAAGGAATATTTGGACTAGCTTTGAATTTAGAATAAAAATGAAGTCAATAAGCCAAGGAAATAGTTATAGGACTTATTACTAGTCCGTGCAAGTATATACATTTAGCTATGTGATGAATATTCATCATATATGTGCTATAAATACATCCAAACTCAAATAAAATTAATTTTAACTCAATAATATGATTTCCTTCAATAAATATTTATCATAAAAGAATCAATTTTAAAATGAACATAAATTTAACATGAATTTACTAAATAGTTAAAGACTGTACCATTTTTATCTATTTGAATTTTTTATTTAACTTGATAGCAATTAGCTTCATCATTAAAAGATAGCTTTCAAATGATTCACACGAGCATATAATTAAATTAATTTATAATATTATGAAACTCAAAAACCACATACTTATCTACATCAAGAATTGCTTGTTTTGCAGAGGGATTTTCCCAAGATTTCAGATCTTCAAACCCCTTCTCCCCTATCAAATTTTCAATTTATAATATACAAAAATAAATCCAAAATTACATAGTTGTTGGGAGACATATTTTCTCTTTCAATTTATAATATACAAAAATAAATCCAAAATTACATAGTTGTTGGGAGACATATTTTCTCCCTTAAAGTTCAGTTGCCAATTTTTTTTTTCTCCTTTGTTGGTGCAATCTCATTCATTTCGGAAATTTAGGGGCTAATTCTTCCAACTAATCGCTTCTAAAATAAATCCAAAAACAAAAAATGAAAAAAAAATAATTTTTCATGATAGAAATCAAAATATCAATTATGTCAACAAAAGTCCAAAGCTAGGTTAAATTATATATATATAAAAAGATGTTGCATGCTATGATTTCTTCCTGTGGAGATTTGGTTAGTTCTTGAATAATTTGGAAAATGAATTAGCAACAACAATTTTTTCTAGCCAATGGAATTTTCCCATACTAAACTCATGAAAACCCATTATTGTTGCAAATTTATTCATAATGTTGCTAAATTTTTGGTGTATTAAGTATTCATATATGCTTGATATAAAGATCCCATATTATTCTGTAGGATTCTAGCTTTCCAACAAGCTATCATTTGCAAAAAAATTGGTTGAATAAAACTCAGCTTATGGATTGTCAAGAATTGATTTCCATAATTGGATGTATGCTAGAAAATCTATAAAAATATGAATTTATGCTAATTTTTTGTTTAAATAAAAAAATAAAAAAATATTTAAAATTAATTAACAAACTATTTACAAAATAATAAATAAAATTAATTAATATTATTTAAATAAATAAAAACTAAAAAAAATAAAATATGAGAATTTAGGATTTTGTGGTTCATGACTTATAAAATTATTTTCCGGAAAAATCACATATCAAATGTAATTTCAACATGTTTCTAACCAATTAATGTTGTTCATAATAAAATAAAAATGAAATATCAAAAAATTTAAATTAAAAAACAATCAACAAAGGAAATTTAGTTATGGGTCATAAAGGAGTTTATTAGTAAATGGAAGAAGCCCGGGAGTTTTAAATGGAGGACGGGAGGAAGAGCTGAGCTCCACATGGAGTGGATCGTCCCTCCATGTGTTATACAAAATTTTAACATAAAACCCATTCATCCCATCCATTATGACATGATACCAGAAGTTGAAACCCGGGAATTCATGTAATTAGTATTTAATGTTTTGTTTCGGGATTCAGGCTCTGAAAAAATATTTTGATTCTTATATTATATAATATATACAATGTGAATTTAATGGGTTTTTAACATACTTAATACTTACATTAATTTCTTTAATCCGATGGTTCTGTAAAATACTTAATTAATAAAATATTAACTAATTAATTAATTAAAAATCAATATTTGCAAATGAAATAATATCTACTGAATTACTCTATATTAATCCAATTAAATAAATTATTAAATAAATAAATTTACATATAAAATTAAAATACATTTTTTACGTGCACGTAGCAAAAATTATTCAAACTTTGAACAAGCATTATTTTCTAGTCGTAAGTCCAAATTTAAGAAAATTGGAGTTGTTGGAAATCTAGTGAGAAACCACATATAATGAAGCAATTAAATTGGAAAATAGAGAAAAATGAAAATCCTGTTAAATTAGAAAAAGAAAAACATGAGAGAAGCAAGATGTCCAAAATTAACATAGAGGGTCCCCATTATATTGTGATGATAATAACGTAAAAATGTGGGTTTTTGTTTTTCCACAATACTAGGGTAGGGTGATTCCCAAAGGCTCAATTCTCAGTGCATTATCGTTCTAAAATATTTTGTCGAAAAAACAAATTAAGCTAATCTCATGTGAAATACGTTCTTAAATTCGTTGTTAAGGTCCTAGACTTTGTAGCCCCAATCTGATATCATGTGTAGGGTCTATCGTTATAGATCAACTAGATAATAGAATTTCATGTACATTTTATCAAATGAAATACAAGTATATATTTGGTTCTCCCATTTGGTGTCGATGCCAACTAGATAATAATATATATGTAAATTAATTGCACTAAGAGGCTCTTTACAACTTAGTATGGGAGATATTTTGTCACGTACATAACGTTACATTTATAAATAATAAAATAATAATTAAAATTAACAAATTAAAAATAGTAATAAGAAAATAAATTAATCTGAGACATATTAAAATACTTTAAATTACACATTAATCTTATATAAATTTATATAGAGATATAGCCTAACCGAAAGTAAAATGAAAAAAGATAGCTTTTATTATAAGGAAGAAATGAAATGAGTAAAAAATAATAATTTACTTCTTCTTCTTCTTTTTTCTTTTTTTTCCTTTTTCTTTTTTCTTTTTTCTTTTTTTTTTCTGAAGAAGGCTAATTCTATTAACAGAAAACATATAGTACAATCAGAGCTTGCATGCAAGCGAAGCTGAAAAGCAGGGGAGTCAGAGGTGAAAGGCTATCAACCCCGCTCTAGAATAACAGCTAAGGAAAGAGCAACAAGAGAACAAGGAAGCAGATAAAACGAGAGCTGGACTGAGGTATCTACCTAGTATGGGTGGATACTTCCAAACGACATTTTTTCACTTTTTTCTTGCTTACTTTGACCCATTCAATGGAACTTGGCTGGGCTGAGACCAGTTGTAGACTATTCTACACTGAGGGTGGAATATCCTTATCAAAGTCGGAGGAAGAAGACACATGTGAGCGTTTTTGGGAGATTGGAGGGGCAGAGGGATCCGCAGGACTGGATGAGGGCATGTCCATCATAATCCCAGCATTCTCCCCATCTGCATCATTTTCCTCCTCATCCGAGCTGGAGGAGTCTGTGTCTTCCAATGGGGGGGGGGGGGGAGGAACACAGGAATTCCAATTCTTAGATTTGGATTTGCGATTGGGATTCTTCTTTTTGACGGGAAACTGAGTGCAAGTATTTTGGATATGCCATGTTTGATGACAATGGCGACATTGGAAGGCTATATTCTCGTAGTCCAAGGTTTGTGTCCAATGGAAGTCCCCAATTTTGAGGTTGATCTAATCCGGAAATCCTTTGCTGATGTCTATTTCTGCACATAATCTATCGTAGGTGTAGAGTACATTCTCCCTTCTTGAGGTATCTATAGCGAGATAGCGGCCTAAGGTGTCTCCAATGCTTAAGAATATAGAGAAATGCCATAGATGCGCTGGAAGGTTTGGGAGTCTAACCCAGATGGGTATTTTGGTGATGACTACTGTAGAGGGGTCGAAATCTGGAAACCAAGGGGTGAGGAAAAGCCTAGCCGAGCCCCATAACCAAGGGCCTCCCGTTAAGGCTTTCTGATAATCTTTATTTAGGGCAAAAGCCACAATGAAGAAGCCTTTGGAGCATAGGAAGATCTTGCATTGAGTATTCCAGTTGGAGTGAATCCATTGGTATAAATATGATGTACGAGGCCATAGGCCATTGAATCTGCATATGATTGTGGTTTCTGCAAATTTCTGGTAATGATCGGCAAGCGCAGGATGAGAGAGTTCAATAGAAGGAACTTCGTCCAATTTATCCACCAAAAATGGTTTGGGAGCCATAGAAGGTGGAACAACCTTGGAAGAATACTGAGGGCAGACTGCATCTTTATGAACTACATCTTTGTATGAGAATGGAGGGGCAGAGGAGGCCTGCCCAAATGACCCTCCTCTTAGACGAAGGGTAAAAACAATAGAAGCATCTCTTTGAATACAATAAAAGGAGAGGGTAAAAGGGTCCTTTAGATGTTTACCTTTATACAACAATCTCTGGTAAGAGGAGGGAATCCCCAGACAGAGTTCAAGTTTGCGTGAAAGATCCTGCACTAGATCTGTAGAAAACACCCATTGCAGCAACGTTTTTCCAAAGAGGAGAGTGATTTGGATCTGAAAAGTTGGTGCTTCTACGGTTTGATCTAGCTGGTCTAGGAAGCAAGAGCGCTTCTTGCATACGGTAGAGGTGGTGTCTGAAGGCCCACCCGCTCATATTCCTTGTGGACATGGTTTTCTGAAACATCCCCTGTCTAGCTACTAACCATCGTTTTGCTATGGGGACATGTACTTTCTTGGGCATTCTCTGATGCGACAGAATCACCAGTGAAAACCCTCAATTTCTTTCTCTCAGCAATATTGGCGGCGGTCCAGAGAGGTGGAGTATGACTCCAATACTGAGCTACAGCTAAAACCCTTAGTTTTATAGTAAGGGCGGCATTACCAGGGCCTCCAGAAGTATTTGCACAGAATGGAACCTCACCAACCTTTTCTGCATCTGCGCTGAGGAGAAGCCAGTACCGAATCAAGCATCCCTGCAAACTTAGGATTGCAACCAGGAGCTTGAGAGAGCGGAGATCAGCTATCAGAGCTGTTATGAAGGAGCAAAAAGCTTTATCTTTGTTGGCTGTGCTGGATTCATAAGTTGCATATGTCAAATGAAGCTTCAGGAAAAAACAGGTGCTCAATGAGATTGAATCTGTAGAAAGTTCAAGGCAACGAAAATTGCGAAAAAATGGAGATTTGTCAAAACTGGGCAGCCTGCAGTTGGGGCCCAGGACCTTCAAGCTAGTGATGAGCCGCCATTGTCCAGAGTACTTGAGAGCGATCATCCCAACGCCGCTGAAAAAACTCAGAACATCAAACCCTATTCACTTCGCTCACCATCACTCTTTTCCTAGATCACTTGGAAAGAGTTGTTGCCGCAAAATGTTACACATCAAAAAATCATAATAATTTAATTTTTACTAGAAGGGAAAATTGTAATTTTTTCACATGGCAAGAAATAGTATTATTGATATTATATTATGCATAATTCATTCTATGTCCTGTTTGCATGCGATATTTAAAACCAATATCTATTTATAAAAAAATTATTTTAGTGACAACCATAAGTAAAATATTCCAATCTCCATATTAAATAACATAATTTTATAGATACTTTATATATATAAAATTAAGGTAATTTAAATTGAGAATTTTCTTACATTCTCACTTTAGTGAGAAATATTGAGAAAATTCTTATTCCATTAATATATTTTTTTTGTAATTCATTGTATTAGAGATATTTGTAAATTCTCAGTGTCTAATATGGATTGGATATGTAATATTAATTTAGAAAATATTAATATTAATAGTAATAATTAAATGTATACATAGACAAAACAATATAAGGGAGTATATTTTAACATTTTAATACACAACACCTGAATTATAAATAAAATATTTCAATGTTAACTACATATACATTAATAATATACCAGCTACCTAGATCCACCAAGTGGCCAGAGGGATCAAATATCTTTTCACTCAAAAAAATGTTTGCATCTCAAGGGTTTTGATAGCTCTGAGTGCATGCTAAATCCAATGTCAAGATTGATCTAGGTTGTAGGTTGTAAAATACTTATTACTTATGTTTTTTAAATTTAACAGTGTAACATCTAACAACATCATCGTAAAAGAAATAAGTAAAAAAAAAAAAAAAAAGTATACCATGAGAACTTCTGTATCTATATAACTCTAACTACGCATGAAATCGAATGTTTAACCATAAATTTTTAAAGCATACAATACTTATTTGGGTGCATAAGAAATAATGCAACATCAATACCCTAAGTTTATATGTTATATACAACTCGGACCTTTAACTTGGCATTTAAGCATTGCGTATGATCCTTGTCTCTGTTTTCAATGCTTCCGTAGCTGGCAAGTTTAATCGTGATAGTAGGCCTTTACTTCACAACTGACTTCTGTTCCTTGTCATTTAAAATGTTTAGCACGATGGCACCATTGTATTTACTTCTAGGATCACACTGCAGCTATCAATATTCCACTTGTATGTTTAATCTTACAGTTGGTAATTTTCTCCACCGTAGATCTTTTGGATAGTCATCCGATGGCACTGATTGATTAGGTTTTGGGCAAATGACTTAGCCGCAGTAACCGCTTTCATTTGGAATTCGCTTGGTCTTCTCCAAAGGTTTCTAGGTTTCTTTTCCACTTGTGCCCTTGGTTAGCATTTCTCTACCTTAGGTTACGACATTGCTTAATTATTCTTTTTTTTCTTCTGCGACTAGTTTATAACCAGGAAGGTTTGTCTTATATCTATATATATATATATATATATATATATATATATATATATATTAAAATAGTTTTAACTTTGAAATTTGTTCCGGTTTGGAATTTCCAAATGGTACATTTGGTAACATAGATCCATCGGTACCCATATTGAAGAACTTCTATTCCGACTTTGTCTACAGCTTCAGAAAGAAATCACCAAGTATTTTTCTCCGTCGCCTCTGAGTGAGATAGGATAAGAATTGTTTACCTGTCTTATTTTAAATCCATCGTGTTCTAGTTGTTAGTTTTCTATCTTGCTTTCAGAAGTTTTGTTTTGTTAACCAAAATGGTTTTCTCATAGTTTTTGTTTTCATATTGTGGAAGTTAAGGGAATTCCATTTGTTGGATTTCGTTATTTGTTTTGCTTTCTGGAACATAACAGGTACCCCTGTTTCCATGAACTTCACTAATCAATTCCCTCTCTCTTCATCCACGTTAAACAAGTACCCATATTCTAATCAAATTGGGATTTTAGATTCTCAGCCTGAATGCTGCTAAGCTTCAGAAGAAACTGTGCTATCAATTTTCATCTCAGTATTTTTCATACATGTGTACTATAAAAAATTGATTGGGGAAGATTGCAATGTAACGCTTTGGAGTTCGAACTCTGTTTTCTTGGCAATATTAATTTAAGTCACGGCCACATGCCCTTTTTTATGGGTGAAAATCTCTCTTTTAATACTGTTATAATAAGTGTAAAGATTTAAGAAATGTGGACTTTTGTACCCCAGTCTCACGATAGTTTATACCATTGTTATTTGTATTATATATAACATTTGAAGAAGTGTATATGAATAGTATTTCAATGTTATGCTAGTACTATTTTTTTTATCTCAGAGAATAATTTATTCTCCTATTGGGTTTTTCACCATAATTCCTACTGTTCATTTCTTTCTGCTATTCCACCATGATAACAAAGAAGGTTCAAATTATCTTATATTATTGAATTTGTACTTAGTCTTTTTATAAATACTATAATACTATTTTAATTCTTACAACTATATGAATGCCCAGAGATTCCATGGTTCTTATGAGTTGTATTTTTTTTCCCTTTTGCTTTTCTGGTAACTGAGATTTTTGTTTCCTGTTAAATTTACTATAACATACTGTAATTTAGATTTACCTATAAGTGTCCATTTATCCTGTTCATAGTTATATCTGGTTATATTCACTTTCTACATGCCTGGACCAATATTTGTCTGTATATCATCACAGGCCATAAGGACAACTAGCCCAAAATCTTGTTTAAGGAACCGAGCTAACAATCCTTCGTCAAATCATTTTACAGTAGAATAGAATAATTCATATAATCCTTTTTTTTGTTAACTGACATTGGATGAACAAGTTTTTTTTTTTTTAAAGAACTCTACTTAGTCAACAGAAACCTATTCCTACTTACTCAGCAGATTCTTTTCTGTCTGCACATTTTCCTAGATTAAACCATAAGGGTAAATCAAAAATCACATCATATAACACTTTCCAGATTCAACTTTCAGTTAAAATCAGAGGATACAAATAACACTTTTCATATTCAACTCCTATTTAGTCAGAGAATACATGTTTTTTAGCTTTTATCTACATAACTTAATAGAATTTACTTATCTATACTTAAATCTGACTGATAAATGTTTGCCTCCCTTCCACGAGTGAGGCAATTACTTCCTCTAACTCTCCCCTGTGCTCTAAGTCTGAGCTTTTGTTGCTTACATAATTCTAGAAGAGAACTTGGGACAATCCAGTCCAATCTCCAATTCCACTAGAAACAGATATCTGAAGAATTCCTCTGGTGAGCTCCAGAACAGGAATTACTAACTAGAATTTTGTTCTTTTCCTCAGTTACCCAACAGAACCCCCAAACCTCCCTGGAATTACCCTTTATTACCATAGGTTTAGGTAACTGTTTAAACTGATTTTATGTTCAACCAACTCCAGATCTTGAATTTACTTTTACCATCAGTCTTTACCTTATCAAAATAATTCCATAATTAATCTTTTCATTTATTTACTAAAATTAAATTCCTGTTCATAATATTTTGTTTCCAACAAAATAAAAATAAATGTTTTAAACACTCTTAACAATAGCATAACAATTAGTCAATGATTAATGCAGTGGTTACAACTACCCCCCCTGAAAGTGAACACCGTCCTTGGTGTTCTCAATCTATACCAGCAAAAATTTCAGGATATGCTTCACGAACAAAACCTTCGTCCTCCCATGTAGCCTCTTCCAGGCCAAAGTGCTTCCATTGCACTTAACCTGGGCGATGGCACGTATCTGGAGCATGATTTCCCTCCGATTGATTATACTGTGAGGCTCGACCAGAAATTCTCTGTCCAGTTCTACCTGCAAACAATGGACTTGAGTTAGTTCACTCATAAGTCTTAACATTTTTTTTTAATCAATCTTACCCGCATATTCTACCTGAATATTCTGCCAATGGATTATGTGATTTGAACCATGAATGTATCATTTCAATTACAACATGTGAAAGAAATTATGCACCCGAATATGACTGGGAAGAGCCAATCGGTACGCCACAGGTCCTACTCTTTCCAATATTTGGAAAGGGCCGCAAAACCTGGGAGCTATCTTGGCACAAGATGCCCATCTCAAAGTACTTTTCTTTGGCTTGATTCTCACATACACATGATCCCCCATTTCAAATTCACGATATGATCTCTTTTTATCTGCATACACTTTTTTCCTATCTTGGTCTTCTTTTAAATTTTGTCTGATTTTCTTCACTTCAGTCTCCATCTCAGCTAACATGTCTGGTCCAAGCATCAGCTTGGTCTCATGACTACTTCAGTTAATAGGAGTTCTACACCATCGCCCATATAGGGCTTCAAACAGACTCATTTTTAGTGACTCCTGATAACCGTTGTTATATGAAAATTCCACTAGGTGTAAATATTCTTCCCACCTAGTCGGCTGCTGCATTACGTACATACGTAACCTGTCCTCCGAAACTTGATTTACCCACTCTGTCTATCTATCAGTCTGCGGATGGTAAGTAGTACTAAAATTAATTTCAGTCCCCAAACCAGTGAACAACGTTTTCCAGAAGGCTGATGTAAATTTTACATCCCTGTCCGAAATAACAGTCTCTAGAATTGCGTGCAATCTAAATATCTCTCGCATAAATATATCTGCTATTTGTACTATCTTGTATATGGAATGAACTGGTATAAAGTGTGCTGATTTTCTCAATCTATCCACTACTGCTATTACAGAGTCATTATTCCTTTTTTATCTTGGTAGTACAGTGATGAAATCTAGTGATATCACTTCCCATTTCCACTCTGGTACTGGTATAGGCTACATTAATCCAGCTGGATGCCAGTGTTCCACTTTCACTTGTTGGCATTCTAAACACTTGTTTAGATATGCTGCTATATCTTTTCTCATACCAAGCCAACAATAATCATTTCTTATTTTTATCAACATCTTTTGATACGCCGGATGCCCTGCATAATTACTTCTATGATGTTCATCCAAAAATAGAGTTTTCAACTCCATCCTATTTGGAATGAGTATTTGTTTCTTAAAAGTCAGCAATCTATCCTTGTTGATTTCATAATCCACCAGATTTCCTTGGTCTTTGGATTCCTTAAGTTGTCGCCACATAAACTGATATTCAGGGTCTTTCTCAGCTTCAGATTTAATTTTCTCTAGGAATTGGCATTCAACTTTGTTAACATATAATTTATAGAGATTATGCAGTTTCCTTCTTAATGCATCAGCTACTCTATCCTCCTTACATTTTACGTGTTGTATATCAATGTCAAATTCTCTCAAGAAAGCGTTCCACCTTGCTTGGCGAGAAATTAAATCAGCTTGTTTAAAATAGTTGGTTAAACTGTTGTGATCTATTTTGAGCACAAATATTTTCCCAAGTAAGTATTTCCTCCATACCCGAAGTTCGTGAACCACTGTGGTTAGATCTAAATCATAAGCCGAGTATCGATGTTCATGATCTTTTATTTTTCGGAACTCATATGTGACCACTTTTCCTTTTGCGAAAAAATTTCTCCGACACCCTCCTTGCATGCATCTCTGCAGACTTCGAAATCTTTATTCAGATCAACTACTCTTAACACTGGTGTTGTTTTTAATAACTGTTTCAGATTTTCAAAACTGTCTTGACATCCTTTGTCCACTTAAATATTTTTCCCTTCCTTTGTAAGGAGGTAATAGGAAAAACAATTTTTGAAAATCCTTTGATAAATCTCCAGTAATAACCAGCGAGCCCCATAAATGATCGTATGTCTGCCACATTTTGCGGTACCTTCCATTCCATGATTTTTTTGATTTTCTCCAGATCTACTGCAATACCTTCAGTAGTAATAACATGCCCAAGGTATTGTATTTCTTCCTTGAAGAAGTCGCACTTGCTGAATTTTTCATACAACTGATGTTTCCTTAACATTTCCAGCACTATCCGCAAATGTTCCTTATGTTCTTCTGTATTCTTAGAGTAGACTAAGGTATCATCGACGAAAAATTAACACAAAATTATCTAGGTAGGGGTGAAATATACCATGCATCAACCTCATGAATGTCACTGATGCATTGGTCAACCCGAAGGGTAGCACCACAAATTCATAGTATTTGTACCTTGTATGAAAGGTAGTTTTGTGTATGTCCTCATCCTTTATCCAGATTTGATGATATCCCAATCTCAGATATATCTTTAAAAATATTGTGGCTCCTTTTACTTGGTCTAACAGATCATTAATTCGTGGTAAGGGGCACCTGTTCCTAATAGTCAGTTTATTTAGCTGACGATAATCCATGCACATATGCATGGTTCCGTCCTTCTTTTTCACAAATAATATAGGTGCTCCCCAAGGAGATACACTTGGTCATATATATCTCTTGTCTAATAATTCCTATAAATTCATTTTTAACTCAGTTAATTCTGGTACACTCATCCGATAGTGTGCTCTTGAAAATGGTGATGCTCCTGGCATCAATTCAACTGTAAAATCTATATCCCTTCTAGGTGGAAAACCTACTATTTCTTCTAGAAATACATCCTTGAATTCCTACACTATTGGTATATTTTCCATCATAGGAGCCTTTTCTTTAGAATCAGAAAAAACCCACTTGAATGGCGTACAGTTGACATCCTTTCCTCATGCATTTATCCATTTGGGATGCTATGATTGGACGCAACTACATTGGTTTCTTTATCCCTTTAATTTCTTGGCGAGTACCATCTTGATTTCTGTAGTAGATAACCTTTTCTTTGCAATCTACTAGAGTCCAATGCTTTTCCAACCAATCCATTCCAAACAACACATCATATGATCCCAAAGGAAAAATATTCAAATTCACAGTTAGCTGCTGTTCATCAATTTGTAGTGCACAATTTGGTATTTTTGGCACTAAATTTCCTCTTAGTTCCAGTAGCCAGCTGAACTAGCCATGATTTCCTAAATTTTTTTACTATGTAATTTATATTTCTCTAGTACTTTAGGACTTATATAGCTTAAACTTGCTCCCAGATCTACCAAAATAGAAACATATTAAGATAATAGTTTACCTTCTAGTTCAATCATTGTTGGCCGATAGTCAGCTTGCTGGTCCTCCAGGGCTGCATTAATTATGGGTATGCTTCAAGAAACATCACCCACTATTGAGGCTTCCTGTCAATTGGTTACTGCTTCACTTCTACCCCACTGTGGGCAATTTCGGTAGTAGTGTGCCTCCCCACACCCCCAGCATTGTAAAGGTGGCTTATGGTTATGAATCTGCTCTGGCTTACTAGAGGCTTTTGCGGTTCTATCTTCTACAGGCCACCTTATTCTTTGATGGTTTTTACCAAGATGTTTACTACCCCAACTTCTAACTACACCTTTGAATTTACCAGTTTTACCTCTTCTAAAACTAGAGCTGCCTTTATGTTCTTTCTTTATCTGCCAGCCTTTTCCTTGTTCCACCTTGTCTTTGGTTTGCTGATAACACATTCTGGCTTTTCTGATAGCCTCATCCATCGTCTTAGGATTTACGAACTCAATACGTTCTTTCATATGAGTTGGTAGATTGCTTAAAAATCTCTGTACTTTAGCTTTCTCATCTCTTAAGTAAGGCACGTAACGCAGCAAGGAAGTAAACTTAGTGATAAACTCGTCCATGGTCAATTTTCCTAGTTTCAAATCATGAAATTCTCGAGATTTTTCATCATAGAAGTGCTCTGTTAGGTACTTATCTTTAAAATACTGTTGAAATACATCCCAGGTTACGTCTTGGTCCTCTATACTGTGAACGTTCTTTAGTTCTTCCCACCATAAGGTGGCTTTTTCTCTTAACTGGTAAATAGCCAACCTGGCCTTAAGATTATTGTTGTAATGATATACCTGAAAATACTTATTCATATTAATTAGCCATGCCTCAGCTACCTCTTCTTCTACTCCATCAAATGTCAGAGGATTTATTTTCCTAAATTCGCCTTGGAGCTCTACCTTCTGATTTTTAATTCCTTTTGGGTCTGTTACATTATCATATTCTGCTTCATTGTAATCCTTATTTCGGTTACTTCGCTGAGACTGAATTCCTTCTATTCAGCCCATGTCATGATCTCTAGTTTGTTGTTCATTTCCTTACTGAAATTCTCTCTCGGTACTTGGCTTCTCAGACCCTTCATTTTGTTTGTCTAAGAGAATTTTTAATATCCTCTCCTACTCTTGCATCAACCTTGCATTATCGTTTCACACCCTTTCCATTTCCTCTTGTAAATTTTGCATAGTAGTTAAAAGAATACTAGTTTGGTGTTGTTGTTCTTCTAACAACCTACTCGTTTGTTTTTTTTGTTTTGCCCCCAGCTGTATCCACATTTCGAGATTCACCTCTTGTTGGGGCTGTGTTTCCCCAGCATTCCGAGGTGGTTGTTGCAATGGTGTCCTTCTCATTATGTCTGGCTAACATTTCTGTGTGCATCAGGAGTACACAACTTTAAGGTTAGTTGACCCATAGGGTCCCAGCGTTACAACACTACTCCGATACCACTTGTAACATCTAACCACATCATAGTAAAAGAAATAAGTAAAAATAAAAAAAAGTATACTATGAGAACTTCTGTATCTATATAATTCTAATTACGCATGAAATTGAATGTTTAACCCATCGATTTGTAAAACATATAATACTGATTTGGGTGAATAAGAAATAATGTAACATCGGTACCCTAGGTTTATATGTTATACACAACTCAGACCATTAACTTGGCATTTAAAAATTTTGTATGATCCTTGTATCTGTTTTCAATGCTTCCGTAGCTAGCGATTTTAATCATGATAGTAAGCCTTTACTTCACAACTGACTTCCATTCCTGGTCATTTAAAATTTTTGGCACGGTGGCACCATTGTATTTACTGCCAGGATCACACTACAACTGTCAATCTTCCTCTTGTATGTTTAATATTACACTTGGAAATTTTCTCCACCGTAGATCTTCTGGATAGTCATCTGATGGAAATGATTGATTAGGGTTTGGGATAATGACTTAGCCACAGTAATCGCTTTCATTTGGCATTCGCTTGGTCTTCTCCGAAGGGTTCTGGGTTGCTTTTCTGCCTGCGCCCTGGGTTAGTATTTCTCTACCTTAGGTCCTTCTGCATTTCTACTCGTGAGCTGCATGGTGTTGGCGTATACCCCCGAGGCTTCTCCATTAGTTCAATGCTTGCTCCAATTTATTATGTGGCCACCGAAGGTAATGGTAATTAGGATTACGACACTGCTTACTTATTCTTTTTTTTCTTCTGCGACTGGTTTATAACCAGTAAGCTTTAGTTATATATATATATATATATATTAAAATTGTTCAAACTTTGAAATTTTTTCTAGCTTGGAATTTCTGAATGGTACATTTGGTAACACAGATACATCGATACCCAGATTGAAGAAATTCTATTGTGGCTTTGTCTACAACTTCAGAAAGAAATCACTAGGTATTTTTCTCTGTCGCCTCTGAGTGAAATAGGATAAGAATTGTTTACCCGTCTTCTTTTAAATCCATCGCATTCTGGTTGTCAGTATCCTATCGTGCTTTTAGAAGTTTTATTTTGTTAACCAAAATGGTTTTCTCACAGTTTTCGTTTCCATATTGTGGCAGGTAAGGGAATTCCATTTCTTGGATTTCGTTATTTGTTTTTCTTTCTGGAAGATAACAGGTACCCCTGTTTCCATGAACTTCACTAATCAATTCCCTCTCTCTTTGTCTGCCTTAAACAGGTACCCATATTCTAATTGAATTGGGATTTTAGTTTCTCGGCCTGAATGCCACTAAGCTTCATAAGCAACTGTGCTATCAATTTTCATCTCAGTGTTTTTCATACATGTGTACTATAAAAAATTGATTGGGGAAGATTGCAATGTAACGCTTTGGAGTTCAAACTCTGTTTTCTTGGCAATATTAATTTAATTCATGGCCACAGGACCTTTTTTATGGGTGAAATTGTCTCTTTTAATACTATTGTAATAAGTGTAATGATTTAAGCAATGTGGAATTCTATACCCTAGTCTCATGACAATTTATACCATTGCTATTTGTATTATATATAACATTTGAAGAAGTGTATATGAATAGTATTTCAGTGTTATGCTAGTACTATTACTGTTATCTCAAAGAATAATTTATTCTCCTGTTAGGTTTTTCACAAGAATTCCTACCATTCATTTCTTTCTGCAATTCCACCATGATAACAAAGAAGGTTCAGAATTTTCTTATATTCTTGAATTTGTACTTAGTCTTTTTATAAATACTATAATACTGTTTTAATTCTTACTACTGTATGAATGCCCAGAGATTCCATGGTTCTTGTGAGCTGTATTTTTTTTCCCTTTTGCTTTTATGGTAACTAAGAGTTTTGTTTCGTGTTAAATTTACTATAACATACTGTAATTTAGATTTACCTATAAGTCTCCATTTCTCCTGTTCATGGTTATATATGGTTATATTCACTTTCTACGTGTCCGGACAACTATTTGTCTGTGTATCATCATAGGACATAAGGACAACCAGCCCAAAATCTTGTTTAAGGAACTGGGCTAACAGTCCTTCGTCAAATCCTTTTACAGTAGAACTGAATAATTCATATAATCCTTTTTTTTTGTTAACTAACATTGGACAAACATTTTTTTTTTTTTTTAAAGAACTCTACTTAGTCAACAGAAACCTAATTCCTACTTACTCAGTAGATTTTTTTCTATATGCACATTTTCCTAGACTAAAACATAAGGGTAAATCAACATTCACATCATATAACACTTTCCAGATTCAACTTTGAGTTAAAATCAGAGGATACAAATAACACTTTTCAGATCCAACTCCTAGTTAGTTGGAGAATACATTTTTTTCAGCTTTTATCTGCAGAACTTAACAGAATTTACTTATATGTACTTAAATCAAACTAATAAATGTTTTCCTCCCTTCCATGAGTGAGGAAATTATGTCCTCTAACTCTCCCCTATGCTCCAAGTCTAAGCTTTTGTTGCTTATAGAATTTGCGAAGAGAACTCGGGACAATCGGGTCCAATCTCCAATTCCAGCGGAAATAGATATCTGAAGTATTCCTCTGGTGAGCTCCAGAACATGAATTACTAACCAGAATTTTCTTCTTTTCCTCAGTTACCCAACAGAACCACCAAACCTCCGTGGAATTACCCTTTATTACCAGAGGTTTAGGTAACTGTTTGAACTGATTTTCTGTTCAACGAACTGTAGATCTTGAATTTACTTTTACCATAAGTATTTACCTTATGAAACTAATTCCATAATTAATATTTTCATTTAATTACCAAAATTAAATTCTTGTTCATAATATTTTGTTTCCAACAAAATAACAATAAATGTTTTAAACACTCTTAACAATAGCATAACAATTAGTCAATGATTAATGCAGTGGTTAACAAACAGGTAGATTGAATTTTATAAACTAGTATAAAATTTTGAGCGATTTATTATTAATAATATTTTATATTAAAAAATTGAATGTGTTACACATTTTCGTCCTTTTAAGAACTAAATAAAATATTTTGACCTTTAATTATTTTATCATTATTAGTATTGAAATATTTTACTAATTAAGATAGATTTAATATCAATGAACTAAATAAAATATCTTTGCATTTTTTCTAAGTAAAATTTCTTACATGAAATATTGTATATGAAAGTTTGATATAACTTCACCATTACATAATGTATAATAAACTGTATTTCATAAAAATAAAAATCACGACGATAATCATAAAACATAAACATAATCTAACATACAAATTCAAATTCATTACCATCCTCTAATTATATACACTTTTAGTAACACATATAAACATCATAGGTAGCATACAAATCTAATAATCGAGTAGAGGATGATCATCATGATCATATCAAAAAAATCACAAAGATTTTAATCTAACATATTCACCACACATTCTCTCAAATTAATATAAATCACGTGTCAAATAAGTTCTATCACGTACACATTTATCTGTAAGCACATTAAATTCACATCAACACCAACATATAAATTAAGTGTATAAACATGAACACAAAAAATTCACCATATATATATATATATATATATATATATATATATATATACATACATACATACATACATACATACATACATACATACATACATACATACATACATACATACATACATATACATATATATATATATATATATATACATACATACATACATACATACATACATGCATACATACATAGATACATATATATATATATATATATATATATATATATATATATATATACATACAAAGAAGTCAAATAAATAGATCATGAAGTCAAATAACTGAAATTAAATATCCAATACAATAGACGTAGAAGTTCCTATATCTTCGTTTACACTTGAAGACAATGGATGCTCAACTACTACTTGATGAAGTACGTCTGTGGAACTCCACTGAGGTGGAGGCCAACTAAGAGGTGGTTGGTCTACAGTAGGACATAGATGGTATGTAGGAGAAGGTGGTGGGTCTGGTCTATCTGGAGAAACATATGACACATCCCCGAGCTTTGGAATATCGACATCATTAGGTCACAATTGACGAGCAGTTGTACTGCCAAAGAAATGCCTGAAACCCTAACAACCATTATCCGATGGGGTGGCATGACCACTAGAAGAATCATCTTCACCATCGCCATGATAATTATTATGATAATAACCGTCATCATTACCCTCATCCTTGTCATGAACAACCTCATCATTTGATTGATGTGTTATTTCATGATGATGTACAACCCTCATCATTTTTAGTGGCCTACTAGCTTCTATGACATGCGGCATAAGAGACATCAAATCCCACAGACAAGTCATATACATATTGTGGAAAACTAGATCCATGTTAATATCTTAAGGCCTCATAGGGAAGACTCCTCACTGAAACAAAAATTTGACCAATCTATTCGACTATTCAATCTGACATCACATAGTAGGCCTCTGCCCCCTGATGCTCATGCCCCCCTAAGGATTTCTTCACCCTCACCATCTTGAGCCTCACCCATGTCCTCATCTCATCTGACATCTGGTGTGAGAGGAGGCATGTCCACATAGAATGGTCCGATGTATATAAAATATATAGTACATAAAAATAATTAGAAAATTTCATTAAAAATTTAATAAAACAAGTTAAAGAACATGCTAGAATAAATTTTATTCTAATTAATTAAAACAAGAAAAATATACTATATTAATTGAAATAAAACAATAGTATTACCTATATAATCTAGAGGCTTATCTGTTATCAATAATATGTTGGGAGACCCTCTCCAATAAATTAGCTTGTACAGATACACCAACACAACAAAGAAATTTTGATCCACACTGGCAAGTAGCTCGAGTGCCTCGTACGAAATCCTAGTCCAAAAATCTAGCATGCCCCACTTGGGCATCATCTTCCCTCGCATGCTCATATGGGCCTCAATGATCGACCTAAGAGGGAAAAGATAAAACGCACGACTCGTCTCTAGAAACCTCTCAAAAAATAAATAAAAATACTTGAAAGTAAATGGGAAAGTCTCCCTCCCTTCTCTCGACAATGCATGAAATTTATCTAAACTTGTGCAAAAAATGTCTCAAAATAATGAAATACCTTTTGATCGAATGTGGCAGTTGAATCAAAGAATCAACATAATCCAAAAGAGGGAAACTAATGGGCTTCCAATCACCACATGAATGTGAAATGGTGGTGACTAATAATGAGAGGCACCTAGCCTCCTCTATATCAAAAGAATAAATATGTATTTTTCAACCACAAACTTGAAAACTGGATGGAAGGACTACATGAGTCTCAAAATATCTCAAAGTGTATGAAATATGACCCTCAGTTGCAACACCATGGGGGACATTGGGGAACTATGCAAAATCTTCCCCTCTCATCGACATGCTATTGATAAAATAAATGTCCTCCTCAGTAGGCCTATACCACAACTCATGACCGACATGGGAAGCTTGCTGCTAGATATTCCATTGACATATAATATGTTCCAATAGGACAAAGTGTGCCTTTAGGGATGTACCCTTCTCATATTATTTTAGGAGGCCTAAATTTTTCAAGGGCACTCGAGTCACTGTAGTAATATGGCGATGATATAAATCTCTCTCCCTCTCGCAACATCCCCAGTACATGATTGAAATATAAAATACATCAACCTCATACATAAAATATTTTTTATTTTTTTATTAAATTAAACGTGGATTTGTAGCTATGGAAACATCACTTTCAATCTAAAAAAAAAACTTAGATGCACTCAAAACACAGTGATGCACCAATGCTAATACAATTTCAACTATAACTGCACTTGTAACGGTGCACACATAAGTATGATGCACTGTGAGTTTTTCAAAAAAAATACCTTTCATAGCGGTGAGACATACTTGTGCACTAGTGCTCACGTCAAATATTTCCTAGTGTATTTGTATCTACAAAACACACCATGAAAATGGAGGTGTTTTATGTTCATGCAGCGAAACATGGTGCACCCTATAAATTTACAATGCACACTACTGTAGGTGTGAGCAGAACAAATAGAATGCACCGCACATCAATTTTTTTTTTGTGCAAAAAAAATGATGAATTTAACCTAATTTGCGATTCTAATCAACTAGAAACTTAAATCAAAAAGATACAGAGAGATTACATGGAAATTTGGTTTTCATGGAGGCATTATGGACATGTAATGGAGAAAAAAAAATCACACTGTTTAAAAATGTTGGAAAATAAAAAAGTGATCAAAGTACTAAAATTTTGTGAGGAAGAGAAGAAACGACATGAGGATGCTTGCACATGCAATGAATGACATCAATTCTTCAGATCTATCCCATACTGTAGATGGTAAAAATCAAAATTACAGCCAAAAGGGTTTTTTCTATTTCACCCTCTTCTATTGTGGATCTCAAAGCACACCATGGAAAGCAATATACAAAATCTCCATTTTTTTTTTAAGTGTTAATTATCATGTTACTCTATCGAAACCCATTGGGGCTTTAAGTGGCTGGTACCACACCAGTGTTGTATTTTTACAATATCAATGATATTTCTTTTAGAAAATAGAAATCATCTATTAGTATGCTTTATATGATGGCCCAAGGGGTAGCTATACATTTACCGCAGCTGGCCATAATTTTCAAATAATATTGATTTGTTTTACTATATGAAGGAGTTCAGTCTTAGATAATATCCAAGAACTATTATGTTAGGGTATTTAGCATGCCCTGGTTTTTTACTTTCAAAAAAAAAAATCTATGGTGCATAGTAGCACAACATAGTAAATTATTTAATTATATAGTGTGAGTTTTTCCATGGAACCCAAGTTGAAACCCCTAAAATTGCTAGTAGGAGATATTCAATTAGGGTTTTCTTTTAGTTTTGGTCTTGGGGTAAATAAGATAGGTCACGAGGACTAGGAAATGGTTCATAGTTACAGGTACCATTGATTCCCCATACTAGATAAATAAAGTAGATATGCACATAAATATAAGTATTGTAGTGATATTTAACATGAAATGTAGAGTCTATATATATATTTATATTTTAGGAAACAGGAAACAAATAAGGGCATACTTTCACATGGATCAACTGGGACAGTGTCACTTTACCTAAGAAAAGGGGGGGCTGGGACATTAAAAATTTGGACTCAATTTCCTCTGCACTGGCTGGAAAAATGGGACGCCAGATCATGACTTCCCACAACCTCTGGACTGAGGTGGTCACTCAGAAATATATTCGTCCTCTATCTCTTATTGAATGGATTCGTAGGACCTCATGGAGTACTGGAAAGGTGTTTGTTGTTTGGAAGGGTGTTATCAAATCACTATCTCACATCTGGGATGGTCTTGCTTGGAATATCAATTCAGGGGCATCTTCTATGATTAGGCTTGACGCCTAGCTAGGATGTGGCATTTCCCATATATTACCCTCTGCACTTGTGGATCATCTCAAAGGCTTGGGGATCACTACTTTTGATCAGATTGTACACCCCGAGGGTACATCTATATTTGTGCACGGGTGGAAATATGCCACTCTCCTTGGGCTACCCGAATAGTGGCATGATCACTGGCACAATTCTATAAACTCCCTCTCTGAATCACACATTTAGATCTCACAGGCAGATGATGAACTCATTTGGAAACATGCCCCGAGCAGCCGTTACACTCTAAATTTTGTGTACTCATTCATTCACTCTGATCATCATCCCAATGATATTTTATGGTGGTGGTACTGTTTATGGAAGTTAGAGGCACCTCATTGCTCCATCCTCTTCATGGGGTGCATCCTGCGTAACATCTCCCCTATAGGAGACAACTTACAAAAATGATCTATCATTGGCCCCACATGGTTTGTTCTATGCAAAGAAAATTCTAAATTAGTTTTTCACCTTTTCCTTCAGTGCAATATATCCCTTGCATTCTGTCGAATGATATTGGACGATCTCAATATATTGACACAATGGCATGGGTTTGATATTGCCGAATCTTTGCCATTATGATGGAAACAAGCCATGTCTCTGAAAGCCCACAACCTACCTCTGTTGATTTGTTGGTCCCTCTGGAATATTCAGAACCAAATCATCTTTCAAGGCACAAAACCTCATTGGATATTGGTCTCTGCATAGGTGATATATCTATTCAAATTTCTCCCTTCGATCACCCCTCAAGCACCTCCTCGCATCATTTCCTTGGAAGTCATCAACAAGGAAAAAAAATGGTCATTTTCGAAGGCTCCACCCAGATTCATGGCTGCGGGGGTGGTGTTGTGCTTCAAATCAATGGAGATAAACATTATAGAATTAGAATGGGTGTAGGACCAGGCACCAATGACACCATTATCACCCTACGTCACCTCGTACATTTTTCTATAGAACATGAATGCCACCATCTTCAAATTTTTGGGGACTCCAAGATTATCATTAGTTCATTCAATATGTCTTCTACATGTCATGTTCAAACACTTTGTCACATATTAGAGGACCTATGGCAATTAAAAACACAATTTGAATCTATCTCATGTTGTCACATTTACAAGGAGCGTAACCATCTTTCCGATGCGTTATCCAAGGAGGCCATGCTCCAACCTTGGGGGAATCATCTTTCAAGACATTAAAATTCATTGGATATCGGTCTCTGCATAGGTGATATCTCTGTTCAACTTTCTCCCTTCGATCACCCCTCAAGCCCCTCCTCGCATCATTTCCTCGGAAGTCATCAACAAGGAAAACCAATGCGCATTTTTTGACGGCTCCGCCCAGATTCATGGCTGCGGGGGTGGTGTTGTGCTTTAAATCAATTGTGATAAACATTATAGAATTAGAATGGGTCTAGTACCGGGTACCAATGACACCATGATCACCCTACGTCACCTGCTACATTTTTCTATAGAACATGAATGCCACCATCTTCAGATTTTCGGGGACTCCAAGATTATCATTAATTGGTTCAATATGTCTTCTACATGTCACGTTCAAGCACTTTGTCACATATTAGAGGACCTATGGCAATTAAAAACAAAATTTGAATCTATCTCATGTTGTCACATTTACAAGGAGCGTAACCAACTTTCCGACACATTATCCAAGGAGGCCATGCTCCGACCTCGGGGGACATGGATGATTCATGAACACAATGGACATGAAAACTTTAGATATTATCACAAGCCATACATAGATCATCACTGGATTTCTGACATCTAGCTAATATTATTTTGGCTATTTAGCATACAAAACTAAACATATGTATTTTGTATTATTTAGATTATCAAAATTTGTTGATACTATCATGTAAACCCCGAAAGGGGTACCTACCTTGGCTATATTTTTGATATGTGACTATGTCACATTTTGATTCATATGCCTTAAGGCATCTACAACATGTAATTTTCCATATTTAATGAAAAATTATGATTTCTCCAAGGGGGAAAATATGTACATTCCAGGAAATAATAAATATACCAGGCTGATAATGTCCATCGTAAAATAATTATGAGAACAAAAAGTTGTACTAATCATTTAAATTGTGAATCTTAAGTAATAGAAAGTGAAGGAAGAAAATAGTCATCTTGTGTCCATAAATTTTCAAATTTTTTATTGTATGTGTTGTAGAAAAATATATTTTCTTTTAAATGTACATTTAAGTTCTAGAGACACACAAAAATGTACTATAGATTTCCGCCACATGAGCACAATTAAAGGAGCATGCTAACTCCTAGGAAATTTCTCTATAAAGAAGTCACATATGAAAGCAGAAGAATTTAAACGATTCTTTAGTTCTGTTATCAAAGCCACGAAGAATATACATATAGTACCATATCAATGAACGCATCTCCAAAAATAATGCAATAAAAATAAGAAATAGTGTTCCACTTTTTTATATAAATCCATAACCTCGTAGGGTTATAGTCATAGAAGGATATTGTATTATAAAAATATAAACATTTTTCACTTTTTCGAGGTTAATTGGGCATGCATCCATGGAAGGACATAACAATTTTCAGCTCAATATTACATATATTCTATGATCATAGAATCTCACCATGGGTGGATAAGAAATAAAAGTAAAAAAGAATGGAAACCTATAAATATGCATGCTTACATGAGGGTGGAATCCCTTGGCTTCATGGATGGATAATATAAAAAAAATAGAAAAAAAAAATTAGAACCTAGCATTCTTGGTCGAGTTGAACATAGGACAAGTTAAAAGCCTAAAAAATCCTCACGCATAAAAGAAAATGAAAAATTTATGGTTTAATTGAGTTAAGATAGAGACAAGGTATTTTTTAATAAAACACTTAAAAATCCATGTTTTTCATTAGTTAAACAAATACAAATAATTTAGTATCTCCCTTACGTGGATTAGTTGACGACGTGAGGCATTATTGTGGGTATGTCATGAAAAATAATGTGTGAAAGTTCTAACTGGAGAAAATCGTGGCCAAAAAGAAAAAAATAGTCAGTAACAAAACAAAAAAAAATCAACATGTAATTACCTTAAAACTTGAATAAGACACTTTATCATTTCCAAAGGAGTTCAGAGAAAAGTAACTTGAGCGAACCCTTGAATGATTGTTGTATTAATTGAAGGAAATGTTTAAGCCCAAGAAATTATATTCCCAATAGATTAGATGGTGATGATATAATGAAAAAGGGATATTTTGTTGCCTAAAGTAACAAAGTCGAGCTTGAAAATACCAATATAAGAGTGCTAACCCCCTATTGAACAAGCTCCACTTTTTAATCTGAGAGGATATTAATGGTGTTCAGGGTGCCAGCGAGACCAAGTCGATGTCAATATGAGGGATTGTGAATAATAAAACCATAATTTCCAACATGCTAACTCTTGGAATGAATAATCTAGAACCATAATACAATGATAATGTATGTCAATATAAAATTGACATACCCTAACCCTTCACTAGTGTGTATCTCAAAGCACACCATGGCAAGCTATATTCAAAATCTCCCTATTATTTTTAGATTTAAAATTATCATGGTACTCTATCAAGATTCATCGGGGCTTTCAGTAACTCGTAACACACCAATTTTGTGGCTTTACAATAGCATCAATATTTTTTTAGAAATCAGAAATCAACTATTCGTATGCTTTATATGACGCCATGAGGCATTCTTATACATTTAACACGCCAGGCTATAATTTTCGAGTAGCATAGATATGTTTTACTATATGAAGGACTGTGGTGAAAGAGAATATTCAAACACTCGTGCATTAGGGTATTTAGCACAACATGTTTTTTTTTTCAAAAAAATAAATGTTATCGTACACCATGTTATATGCAGCTCTAGTTCATGTATTGATAAAAAAGTACAAATGTTCTTTAGTAATTTAGATGCATCCGTCCACCCAAATTTGTTAGTGACATCCACTAAAAACGGATTTTTGGGCTCTTCCGCAAAAACCTACACTATAAGGTCAATTCCTTGTAGTGTTTATTCTAGGTTTTTTTAAGGTGTAAATTATCATGTTCTCTATCGAAACCCATTGGTGCTTTAAGTGAGTCGTACCACACCAGTGTTGCGGTTTTACAATATCAATGATATTTTCTTTAGAAAATAGAAATCATCTATTGGTATGATTTATATGATGGCCCAAGGGGTTGTTATACATTTACCGCACTTGGCCATAATTTTCAAATAATATCGTCATTTTTTACTATATCAAGGAGTTCAGTCTTAGATAATATCCAAGAACTAGTATGTTAGGGTATTTAGCATGCTGTGGTTTTTTATTTTCAAAAAAAAAAAAATCTATGGTGCATAGTAGCACAACATAGTAAAATATTTAATTCTATAGTGTGAGTTTATCCATGGAACCCAAGTTGAAACCCCTAAAATTGCTAGGAGGAGATATTCGAGTAGGGATTTCTTTTAGTTTTGGTCTTGGGGTAAATAAGATAGGTCACGAGGACTAGGAAATGGTTCATAGTTACAGGTACCATTGATTCCCCATAATAGATAAATAAAGTAGATATGCACATAAATATAAGTATTGTAGTGATGTTTAACATGAAATGTAGAGTCTATATATATACTTATATTTGAGGAAATAGGAAACAAATAAGGGCACACTTTCACATGGATCAACTGGGATAGTGTCACTTTACCTAAGAAAAGGGGGGGCTGGGGCATCAAAAATTTGGACTCAATTGCCTCTGCACTTGCTAGAAAAATGGGATGCCAGATCATGACCTCCCGCAGCCTCTGGACTGAGGTGGTCACTAAGAAATATATCCGTCCTCTATCTCATATTGTATGGATTCGCAGGACCTCATGGAGTACCGGAAAGGTGTCAGCTGTTTGGAAGGGTGTTATCAAATCACTACCTCACATCTGGGATGGTCTTGCTTGGAATATCAATTTAGGGGCATCTTCTAGGATTAGGCTTGACCCCTGGCTAGGATGCAACATTTCCCATATATTACCCTCTGCACTTGTGGATCATCTCAAATGCTTTGGGATTACTACTTTTGATCAGATTGCGCACCTCGAGGGTACATCTATATTTGTGCAGGGTTGGACATATGCCACTCTCCTCGGGCTACCCGAACAGTGGCATGATCACTGGAACAATTTTATAAACTTCCTCTCCGAATCACACATTCAAATCACACAGGTAGATGATGAACTCATTTGGCAACATGCCTCGGGCAGCCGATACACTCTGAATCTTGGGTACTCATTCATTCACTATGATCATCATCCCAATGATATTTTATGGTGGTGGCACTATTTATGGAAGTTAAAGGAACCTCCTCGCTCCATCCTCTTCATGGGGCGCATCTTGTGTAACATTTCCCCTATGAGATACAACTTACAAAAACACTCTATCATTGGCCCCACATGGTGTGTTTTATGCAAAGAAAATTATGAATCGTTTTGTCACCTTTTCCTTCAGTGCAATCTATGACTTGCATTCTGCCAAATGATATTGGATGATCTCAATATATAAACACAGTGGCATGGGTCTGGTATTGCCAAATCTTGTCAATTATGATGGCATTAGGCAACTTCTCTCAAAGCCCACAACCTACTTCTGTTGATTTTTTGGTCCGTCTAGAATATTTGGAACCGAATAATATTTCAAGACATAAAACCTCATTGGATATTGGCCTCTACACAGGTGACGTCTCTGTTCAACTTTCTCCCTTCGATCGCCCCTCAAGCACCTCCTCGCATCATTGCCCCAGAAGTCATCAACAAGGGAAACCAATGGGAATTTTTTGACGGCTCCACCCAGATTCATGGCTACGGGAGCGGTGTCATGCTTCACATCAATGACAATAAACATTACATAATTAGAATGGGTCTAGGAACAGGCACCAATGCCACCATTATCACCTTACGTCACCTCCTACATTTTTCTATAGAACATGAATGCCACCATCTTCAGATTTTTGGGGACGCAAGGACTATTATTAATTGGTTCAATATTGCTTCTAAATGTCACATTTAGACACTTTGTCACATATTGGAGGACCTATGGCAATTAATAACACAATTTGAATCTATCTCATGTTGTCACATTTACAGGGAGCGTAACCAGATTTCCCATGCGATATCCAAGGAGGCCACACCCCAACCCTAGGGGACATGGATGATTGATGAAAACAATGGATATGAACACTTTAGATATTATCACCGGCTGTACATAGATCAGCACCGGATTGCTGAAATCTAGCTGATGTTATTTTGGTTATTTAGCATATAGAACTAACCATATGTATTTTGTATTATTTATATTATTAGAACTTGTTGATACTATCATGTAAACCCTGACAGGGGTATCTACGTGGGCTATATTTTTGATATGTGACTATGTCACATTTTGATTCATATGCCTTAAGGCATCTACAACATGTAATTTTCCATATTTAATGAAAAATTACGATTTTTCCAAGGGGGATAAATGTATATTCTAGGAAATAAAAAATATTACCAAGCCGATAATTTCCATCGTAAAATAATTATGAGAACAAAAATTTGTACTAATCATTTAAATTGTGAATGTTAAGTAATAGAAAGTGAGAGAAGAAAATAGTCAACTCGTGTCCATAAGTTTTCAAATTTATTATTATATGTGTTGTAGAAAAAAATATTTTCTTTTAAATGTACATTTAAGTTCTAGAGACACACAAAAGCGTACTACAGATTTCCGCAACATGAGCACAATAAAAGGAGCATGCTAACTCCTAGGAAATTTCTCTATGTAGAAGTGCCACATGAAAGAAGAAGAATTTAAACCATTCATTAGTTCCGTTATCGAAGCCACAAAGAATATACATATAGTACCATATCAATGAACACGTCTCCAAAAATAATGCAATAAAAATAAGAAATATTGTTCCACCTTTTTTAAACAAATCCATAATCTCGTAGGGTTATAGTCACAGAAGGATATTGTAGTATAAAAATATAAACATTTCTCATTTTTTCAAGGTTAATTGGGCATGCATCCATGGAAGGACATAACAATTTTCAGCTCAATATTACATATATTCTATGATCATAGAATCTCACCATGGGTGGATGGATAATAAAAGTAAAAAAGAATGGAAACTTATAAATATCTAAACCCATTGGGGCTTTAAGTGACTCGTACCACACTAGTGTTGCGGTTTTACAATATCAATGATATTTCTTTTAGAAAATAGAAATCATCTATTAGTATGCTTTATATGACGGCCCAAGGGGTTGTTATACATTTACCGCACCTGGCCATAATTTTCAAATAATACCGATACGTTTTACTATATGAAGGAGTTCAATCTTAGATAATATCCAAGAACTAGTACGTTATTGTATTTAGCATGTCGTGGTTTTTTATTTTCAAAAAAAGAAAATTCCATGGTGCATAGTAGCACAACATATTAAATTATTTAATTCTATAGTGTGAGTATTTCGATGGAACCCAAGTTGAAACCCCTAAAATTGCTAGGAGGAGATATTCGATTAGGGTTTTCTTTTAGTTTTGGTCTTGGGGTAAATAATATAGGTCACGAGGACTAGGAAATGGTTCATAGTTATAGGTACCATTGATTCCCCATACTAGATAAATAAAGTAGATATGCACATAAATATAAGCATTGTAGTGATTTTTAACATGAAATGTAGAGTGTATATATATATTTATATTTGAGGCAATAGGAAACAAATAAGGGCACACTTTCACATGGATCAACAGGGATAGTTTCACTTTACCTAAGAAATGGGGGTGCTGGGGCATCAAAAATTTTGAGCCAATTGCCTCTGCACTTTGTGGAAAAATGGGATGCCAAATCATGACCTCCCAAAACCTCTGGACTAAGGTGGTCACTCAGAAATATATTCATCCTCTATCTCCTATTGAATGGATTTGCAGGACCTCATGGAGTACTGGAAAGGTGTTATCAAATCACTGCCTCACATCTGGGATGGTCTTGCTTGGAATATCAATTCAGGGGCATCTTCTAGGATTAGGCTTGACTCCTGGCGAGGATGCGGTGTTTCCCATATATTACCCTCTACACTTGTGGATAATCTCAAAGGCTTGGGGATCACTACTTTTGATCAGATTGTGTACCCAAAGGGTACATCTATATTTGTGTAGGGTTAGAAATATGCCACTCTCCTCGGGCTACCCGAACAGTAGCATGATCGCTGGCATGATTCTATAAACTCCCTCTCCGAATCACACATTCGGATCACACACGCAGACGATGAACTCATTTGGAAACATGCCCCAAGCGGTCGACACACTCGGAATCTTGGGTACTCATTCATTCACTTTGATCATCGTCCCAATGATATTTTATGGTGGTGGCACTGTTTATTGAAGTAAGAGGCACCTATTAGAGGACCTATGGCAATTAAAAACACAATTTGAATCTATCTCATGTTGTCACATTTACAAGGAGCCTAACTAGCTTTCCGACGCATTATCCAAGGAGGCCACGCTCCAACCTCGGGGGACATGGATGATTTATTAACACAACGGACATGATCACTTTAGATATTATCACTGGCCGTACATAGATCAACACTGGATTGCTCACATCTAGCTGATATTATTTTTTTTATTCAGTATAAAAAATTGAACATATGTATTTTATTATTATTTAGATTATCATAATTTGATGATACTATCATGTAAACCCCGACAGGGGTACCTACCTGGGCTATATTTTTGATATGTGACTATATCACATTTTGATTCATATGCCTTAAGGCATCTACAACATGTAATTTTTCATATTTAATGAAAAATTACAATTTTTCGAAGGGGGGCAAATGTATATTCTAGGAAATAATAAATATACCAGGCTGATAGTGTCCATCATAAAATAATTACGAGAACAAAAAGTTGCACTAATCATTTAAATTGAGAATTCTAAGTAATAGAAAGTGAAGGAAGAAAATAATCAACTCGGGTCCATAAGTTTTCAAATTTCTTGTTGTATGTGTTGTAAAAAAATATTTTCTTTTAAATGTACATTTAAGTTCTTGAGAGACACAAAAATGTACTACAGATTTTCGCAACATGAGCACAATAAAAGGAGCATGCTAACTCCTAGGAAATTTCTCTATGTAGAAGTGCCATATGAAAGTAGAAGAATTTAAACCATTCATTAGTTCCGTTATTGAAGCCACAAAGAATATACATATGGTACTATATCAATGAACGCGTCTCCAAAAATAATGTAATAAAAATAAGAAAGATTGTTCCACTTTTTTATACAAATCCATAATCTCATAGGGCTATATTCACAGAAGGATATTGTAGTATAAAAATATAAACATTTCTCATTTTGTCGAGGTTAATTGGGCATGCATCCATTGAAGGACAAAACAATTTTTAGCTAAATATTACATATATTCTATGATCATAGAATCTCACCATGGGTGGATAAGAAATAAAAGTAAAAAAGAATGGAAACCTATAAATATGCATGCTTACACGAGGGTGGAATCCCTTGGCTTCATGGACGGATAATATAAAAAAAATAGAAAAAAAAATTAGAACCTAGAAATCTTGGTCGAGTTGAACATAGGACAAGTTAAAAGCCTAAAAAATCCTCACGCATAAAAGAAAAGGAAAAAATTCTAGTTTAATTGAGTTAAGATAGAGACAAGGTATTTTTTAATAAAACACTTAAAAAACCATGTTGTTCATTAGTTAAAAAAATATGAATAATTTAGTATCTCCCTTACGTGGATTAGTTGGCGACATGAGGCATTATTGTGGGTATGTCATGAAAAATAATGTGTGAAAGTTCTAACTGGAGAAAATCATGGCTAAAAAAAAAAAACAGTCAGTAACAAAATAAAATAAAATGAACATGTAATTACCTTAAAACTTGAATAAGACACTTTATCATTTCCAAAGGCGTTCAGAGAAAAGTAACTCTTGCGAACCCTTGAATTATTGTTGTATTAATTGAAGGAAATGTTTAAACCCAAGAAATTATATTCCCAATAGATTAGATGGCGATGGTATAACGAAAAATAGATATTTTGTTGCCTAAAGTAACCAAGTCAAGCTTGAAAATACCAATATAAGAGTGCTAACCCCCTACCGAACAAGCTCCACTATTTAATCTGAGAGGAGATTAATGGTGTTGAGGGTGCCAGCGAGACCAAGTCCATGTCAATATAAGGGATTATGAATAATAAAACCATAATTTACAACATGCTAACTCTTGGAATGACTAATCTAGAACCATAAGACAATGATAATGTATGTCAATATAAAATTTACATACCCTAACCCTTCACTGGTGTGTATCTCAAAGCACACCATGGCAAGCTATATTCAAAATCTCCCTATTATTTTTAGATTTAAAATTATCGCGATACTCTATCGAGATTCATCGGGGCTTTCAGTTACTCGTAACACACCAATTTTGTCGCTTTACAATAGCATCAATATTTTTTTAGAAATCAGAAATCGTCTATTGGTATGCTTTATATGACGCCATGAGGCATTCTTATACATTTAAGTTCTAGAGACACACAAAAATGTACTACAGATTTTCGCAACATAAGCACAATAAAAGGAGTATGCTAACTCCATGAAATTTCTCTATGTAGAACTGCCATATGAAAGCAGAAGAATTTAAACCATTCATTAGTTTCGTTATTGAAGCCACAAAGAATATACATATAGTACCATATCAATGAGCGCGTCTACAAAAATAAGAAATATTGTTCCAATTTTTTATACAAATCCATAACCTCATAGGGTTATATTCACAGAAGGATATTGTAGAATAAAAATATAAACATTTCTCATTTTGTCAAGGTTAATTGGGCATGCATCCATGGAAGCACATAACAATTTTCAGCTCAATATTACATATATTCTATGATCATAGAATCTCACCATGGGTGGATAAGAAATAAAAGTAAAAAAGAATGGAAACTTATAAATATGCATGCTTACACAAGGGTGGAATCCCTTGGCTTCATGGATGGATAATATAAAAAAAAAATAGAACCTAGAATTCTTGGTCGAGTTGAACAAAGAACAAGTTAAAAGCCTAAAAAATCCTCATGCATAAAAGAAAAGGAAAAATTTCTAGTTTAATTGAGTTAAGATAGAGACAAGGTATTTTTTAATTAAACATTTAAAAATCCATGTTGTTCATTAGTTAAACAAATATGAATAATTTAGTATCTGCCTTACGTGGATTATTTGGCGACATGAGACGTTATCGTGGGTGTGTCATGAAAAATAATGTGTGAAAGTTCTAACTGGAGAAAATCATGGCTAAAAAGAAAAAAAATAGTCAGTAACAAATCAGAATAAAATGAACCATGTAATTACCTTAAAGATTGAATAAGACACTTTATCATTTCCAAAGGCATTCGGAGAAAAGTAACTCGAGTGAACCCTTGAATTATTGTTGTATTACTTGAAGGAAATGTTTAAACCCAAGAAATTGTATTCCCATCAAATTAGATGACGATGGTATAACGAAAAAGGGATATTTTGTTGCCTAAATTAACCAAGTCGAGCTTGAATATACCAATATAAGAGTCCTAACCCCCTACCAAACAAGCTACACTATTTAATCTGAGAGGAGATTAATGGCGTTGAGGGTGCCAGTGAGACCAAGTCCATGTTAATATGAGGGATTATGAATAATCAAACCATAATTTCCAACATGCTAACTCTTGGAATGACTGATCTAGAACCATAAGACAATGATAATGTATGTCAATATAAAATTGACATACCCTAACCCTTCACTGGTGTGTATCTCAAAGCACACCATAGCAAGCTACATTCAAAAGCTCCCTATTATTTTTAAATTTAAAATTATCACGGTACTCTATCGAGATTCATCGGGGCTTTCAGTTACTCGTAACACACCCATTTTGTGGCTTTACAATAACATCAGTGCTTTTTTAGAAATTAGAAATCATCTATTGGTATGCTTTATATGACGCCGTGAGGCATTCTTATACATTTAGCGCACCGGGCTATAATTTTCGAATAGCATAGATATGTTTTACTATATGAAGGACTATGGTGACAAAGAATATTCAAACACTCGTGCATTAGGATATTTAGTGCACCATGTTTTTTTTTTCAAAAAAATAAATGCTATCGTACACCATGTTATATGCAGCTCTGGTTCATGTATTGATAACAAAGTACAAATGTTTTTTAGTAATTTAGATGCATCCGTCCACCCAACTCTATTAGTGACATCCACTAAAAACGGATTTTTGGGCTCTTTTTATAGGGTCGTCCACAAAAACCTACACTATAAGGTCAATTCCTTGTAGTGCTTATTCTAGGTTTTTTATGTGACCATTAATGTTGAAATAACAACTAAGGCAACGTCCCTTTTTTGTAGGAAGGAGAGATGTAATACCCTAGAAAGACTTACTTTATGACTTACATGTTTTATTATTTTTATTTAGTTTTAGAAATTGAGAAAAACATGTGTTGGATATTTATTTTATTTTCAAACTCAAGGAAAAAAAAATTATGGAATTATGTTCCTTATAAATATACCATTAATTAAGAAAAAAAGGAATAATTTTTTTTTTAATGAGCATATAATTTTTTGGTATACAGAAAAGAAACAACTTTAGAATAAGCTATTAATTTTTTTTAAATAGCACCATCTTCAAAAAAAATTGACTCGATTTTTTTTTTAATTAAAAAAAAAGTTAACATTTTTGTAAGAAGCATATTAATTATTGGGTATACATAAAGACACATTTTAATAAACATATTATATTTTTGGTAAAACATGAAATTTAAAATAAGCTATTAATTTGTTTTACATAATAACATTTTGAAATTAAAAAAAAATATATATATATCAATTAAAATATTTAAAAGACAAAAAAAAAAAAAAAAAAAAAAATTTAATGAGCATAGTTTTTTTTCGTTATACAAACTTTGGAAATCTTCGTTACATAACAACATTTTGAAAACAAAATTTACTATAAAATAAAAATAAAAATATTTTGCTGTAAGTAAAAGTAAAAATAAAAGAAACAAAGGTTAAATAGTGTATTAATATCCTTTAAATTTAACATCTTTTAATTTATAAAACTGGAAACAAAAAATTACTATAAAATTAAAATAAAATACTTTTGCTTAAAAATAAAGCAAACAAACAATAAAGGGTCAAATACTATATTAATATCATTTAAATTTAATGTCTTTCAATTTATAAAATTGGAAACAAAAATTACAATAAAATTAAAATAAAATAAAAGAAACAAAAAAATAAATTAATATCATTTAAATTTAATATCTTTTAATTTATAAAATTTAAATTTGACGTTGTAGTTTAAAGTTTAAATTTAACATCGTAAATTGAAGATTACATTTAAATGATGCAATTTAAACTGGCGTATGATGCAATTTACAAGAAATGAAGGACCAGCGCCTATTAATTGTAAACATCCTGGTTTAGTTTTTCAGACAACTGGACGGGATTCCAATGAACGACTACTCCAATGTATTTAGCGAACAATTACTGAAATCGAGAATCGAAAGGATGTTTAGGTTTTCCGACGGGAATCGAGTGGCATGGGATTCTCTGAGTCAGAATCATGGAGATCCATGCCGTTTAAGCTGTCAGAGGTCATTAAAATTAAAGCAGCAACTAATGGAAATGCGATGCGGTGGTATCATTACAGGAAAATGGACAGCTGTACAGATGTAAGAAAAAAGCTGCGAAAAGAATTGATAAGAGTAAAAAGCTTGCATATAGTAGAAAACTTGCAGGTGAACCTTTCTAAAAATAGTAAATAAAAAAACTTGCCTACAATAGAAAAACACGCAGGTGACCCTTTCTAAAAATAGTAAATATAGTAATAAGGAGATGGTTGGCAGGTGACTGATTCTAAAAATAAAAATAAAAAATAGTAATAAGGGTTTAACCACAGCAAAATCGAAAAGCTGAGATCGGGTAAGGAGCCTACGGTCAGTTGTCGGTTTCAGGCGGATTTGAAAATTTGAACAAACCGTCATTAATCTCCTTGTTAAATATGGCAAGAGGAGCCTACGGTCAGTTGTCGGTTTCAGGCGGATTTGAAAATTTGAACAAACCGGCATTAATCTCCTTGTTAAATATGGCAAGAGGAAGCGCATATGTTTTTGGTTTGGAGAAGTCTTTTTCGATATGGGTAGTCTACTTGGATGAGCGGGGCCGGGTATTTGCAGATATTGCTCAGGCCGCCGTGCAGCTGGACATGTCTGGAAGAGGAGCTTAGATGAGCAGACATGACATTGAGCAGCAGCGAGTAGGGTGGAGGAGAGGAGATTTTTGGGTTTTTGTTTTGTATTTCTCTTTTTGTTTTTGTTTTGTCAAGCATGGCCATGCTTACCTGTTTTAATAGTTGTTGTCCTCTGGTGTGAGTAGTTTCTTTTTCTTCTTCTTCTTTTGTTGTTTTGTATTTTGATTTTATTAGCTTCTGGTTTACAAAGGGTAGGGTAAGGTAGAAAGTGAAGATAAATATGAAAAGTTAATAAGAGGGAGGAATGGGACTATCAACATCCTGCAGTAAGAATTCTGCAATCAGCATTGTCATCCAACAGGTATTTGTATTTGCTATTATATTTGTATAGAGATAGCAATATAAATGAATTATAGATAATTGTATTACATATTTATTAATGTGTATTTTAGAATATAGGGAAAATGTATACCAATCCTTTTATTCTTTTAAAAAAGAATATATATATATATATATATCAAAGAATTATTTCGCAGGTATCTTGGGAAACCTTCCTGGGATAACCCCAAATTTGTTTTGGTATACAAAAGGTTATTTGATCATGTTGAATTTTGTAAGCCGCAAATATTAGTATTAAGATATCTATATTTTCTTTTTTTGTTTTTGTTTCTTTAGGGTCTAAGAGAGGCAGAGGAATGTGGCTTTCGCTGCCTGGAGAGTCCTTGAAGTAGAGGCCAATGGTGGTGTTGAGGGATCACGCTGACACAGAATAGATCGATGCAATGTTGCAGAAGTGGGAAGGCAAATGGTGGTGTTGATGGACACAGACCATTAATATTTGACGCATTTAATAAATAGACACTGCACTTTAATCTTACACTGGATAGATTAAAAGTTGTGGTTCAAATTCTTTTTTCTACTAGATTAAAAGTTGTGGTTCAAATTCTTTTTTCTACTAGATTAAAAGTTGTGGTTCAAATTCTTTTTTCTATCACTCTGCAAATTATTTTACAATTTTAGTTCAATGGCTTTTCTAGATTATTTTACAATTTTAGTTCAAATGCTTTTCCCATCATTTTACAATTTTAGTTCAAATGCTTTTCCCATCATTTTATCGCTTCTTATTGCCTTCAATGTTTGCTCGCCTTTGCTGGGCGGGAATATGCAAAGAATCTAACGACCTTCAGTGTTTGTTCCAGAAGTCTCCGCTGGCCCTTGCTGGGCAGGAATCTGCCATTTCCAAGGAGAAAGAAAGGTTAGGGTTGTTTTTCTTTTTTTTTAATTGTGTTGGATATGTAATTTGTAGTTTTAATTTTTATTTTTTTATAATATAATGTTTTCTATTTATTAACATATATATTTAATGTAATGTTAACAATATAATTTTCTATTTTTATATATATAATGTTAACATATATATTTAATGTAATGTTAACAATATAATTTTTTTATGTCATGTATTTTTTTTGTTTGTATTCAATGTTTGTGTTTGTTTTTAGTATTCTATGTTTGTGTTTGTTTGTTTGTATTCTATGTTTGTTTGTGTGTATAATGATTTTACACATGCATATCATACCACTTTAAATGAGTGGAATGTCTTATATTAACTTTTTATGTTAAATTTATTGTTTCATTTAATAATGTTTAACTTGTTTTTAAAATTATTTTTTTATTTAATGATGTTTAATTTGTTTTTACAAATATTATTAATTTAACCACTGTTTTTAAGTTTGTTAGTTAATTTATATTTTGTAATTTTTAATTATTGGATATTATAAATTGGTTAAAACAATAATATAACTGTTTTTTAAATAATATTTTTAATGCATTATAACATCTTCATTGACTATATTTTTTTTTTTGTAGACACTCTTATTGAATAAGTAATTTTGAATTTATTTTTCATGTATAAAGTACTTGATATTCTATAATATTTTATTCTTGGATTTTATAACCATATATATATATATATATATATATATATATATATATGTATATATATTTTAGTATCACAATTTTTCATAATTACTTTGAAAAAAAATATATTTGACAATGGAAATAACTATAACATCCCAATATACTATGATCATAATATTTTGGCAATAACAAATATTTAATATATTTGAAAACTATATTATAATATCCTATCATAATTTGAAAGAAACATTTGTTTTAGAAATTTATTATTCAACTTCATGTTTTATGATAAAGTTCTAACTACTTTTTTTCAATTATTACTATGTGTCTTTACAATTACTTTATATAATATCACGTGCAAAAATTACACTTCACATAAGTTGAAAAAGCAAGTTTTTGTTTAAGCTGAAATTTATTGTATATTAAATTGTTGTTTACTTTAATAAAAACAAATCTTTTTCACATATTATTAATTTATTTTTTTGATATATTAAGTAGCTCATATTTTTTAATATAAAATTGTTATTGGAATCTATAATTAGCTTTAAAAAAAATCTAAAATTATTATTTTTATGAATATTTCTATTCAACATAACATGATGAATAACTATAAATTTTTTGCAAGCATAATTTCTGAATGTAAATTTGAAAGTTACAAAGTTTAGTGATTGCTTCAAATTTATCAAACTCAACAATACCAATAACTATAATAAATGAATGTGATTATAGCTTTCTTTTTCAAGAACAAATATTCAATATATTTAAAAGAATATCATTAAACCTAAGAAATCTATGTTTTGAAAGTTAATTCGTCAAATTTATATTTTATAATAAAAAATTTACAATTTTAACAAATTTATAAAACCCTTTTCATAAATTGAGGGAAATATATGTTTAAGATATTTATTAGTCAATATCCTGTCTCTTTATAACCACTTTACACAATATCACTTAGTAAATTTACACTTCAAATAAGTTGAATAAGAAATTTTTTGTTTAACATGAATAATTTATTGTATAGTAACCTCTTTATGTTAAAATTGATGTTTATTTTAGTAAAATTTAATAGTTTAGCAACTATTATTAATTTAATTTTTAGTTTAGTACAAGTTAATCCTTTTACAAATATTATTAATTTGATAACTCCTTTTAATTTGTTTTAATGTATTAGTTAATTAATATTTTTTAATTGCCCACGAGGCGTAGAACAGTCGGTGAAGGGGTGCGCTGTTAAGGCACTCCGTTCTGCAAGGTCACCGGTTCGAAACCCGTGGGTGTAGGATTAGTCTTAACTTAGAAAAAAAATTAATATTTTTTAATTCGATGCTTTATTTCAAAAAAATAATTTAAATTATTAATACGTTTTCGTTGATATTACCAAATCAAGTATATTTAAAAAAAAGGCTAAGTTGAAAGTTTATCTTTTATTTTGCATTCAATTATATTTCAAAAAGGAAGTTGAATTTTTACATTTATATTAAATTTAATATAATTTTTTTTGGAACCATATCTTTATATTTGGAGTGTAAAATAATAATTGGTTATTTATATTTTAATTTATATTTATGATTTTTAACTTATCAAACAATATATATTTTAAATATATATCACAAATAGTTATACAAATGACCATCATAATATCAAAAATAACTTTCCGAAAACACTTTCATTCAAGGTACATTTAAGAATCTAAAGTTTTTATAATTGCATATTTTTTTATTAAATTATTTTAGATTTGTTATATTAATATTAAACTATAGTAGTATTTTTTTATTTTTTTTATTTTTATAAATTGAGTTTGTTTTTTTTTTATTTATATCTATATATTTTTAATGTATTCATTTATTATATTAATTAAATATATGACGTTATAAAATATTTTTTTTAAATAATATTATTTATTTTATATTATACTTTATATTTTTTTTTTTCTATTTTGATATTATATTAATTCAATTTATATTTTATAAATATTACACACATAAAATATTCATCTAAATAATAATAATATAACTTTTTAATAAATTTCATAACATAATATAAATAATAATACAGTAAATCTTGCCTGCATGGGTATGGTTTAGTGGCCAGTGGATTAAGGTGTTCGTGTTGTTAAGCAGGTCACGAGTTCAAGTCTCATCTTATCCAGGTACCGCTCTTGCAGGCGGGGTGGTTCCCTGGGAGGTTATAGTGGTAGCCGGAGGGTTGGACGCCACGCCTTGCATGTGAAAGCTGCCTGATGTTGCCGATCCCTCTTACTAACAAGAAATAATACAGTAAACCTTTAATAAAATTCATAAAAAATAATTTAAATATTATTAAATTAATCAATTTATAAAAATTATTATTTTAATAATTTTAACAATATACCAAAAAAACTACATTCATATCACAAATCAATATAATAATTAATTTTTTTTGCTTGTTGATATGTAGTTTTTGGGGCAAACCGTTTCCACCTTCCATCGGTAGATATATTAATAGAAACGCTTAATATCTAGAAATGCTTAATATCTAGAAGTAAACAGAAATCTTTCTTTTTTACATATTATAATAAATATTAAAAAAAAACAAATTTAATGACACCCATAAGACTAAATAATAATTATTTAAGGAATAATTTGTAACATACATCAATAAATATTTAAAAGAAATTTTAATAAACAATATGCACCAACCATAAATTTATGTAAATAAATATTAATAAATAATTTTAATTAAAAATTATGTACCAAATATAAATAAATAAATATTTAAAAAACAACTTTAATCAAAAAAATATATACCTACCATAAAATTAGATAAACAAATATTAGAAAACAAATTTAATAAAATATATGTATCAACCATAATCTTAGATAAATATTTTAAAAGAAAATTAACCATAAGACTTTTAAAGGAAAACTAATCACCAGTGAAAAATAAAACTGAATTTCTATATATTTACAAATAAAGAACATATAATCTTTTCTATTTGAATATATTTTAAATATGCATAATTCTTAAATATTTTCTATAATATAATTTTTCAAGTTTAGAAAATAAGTAATTAATTAAATTTAATAAAAAATATTTAATAAAAACATCAATGAATAATATTTATTAACCATACATTTAACAAATCTTTATAAGAAAAACTAATGATTACATATGAAAAATAAAATAAATTTATATATATTTACAATTAGATATACATATGACTATTTCTTATTTGAATATATTGTTTCATTTATGCATAATGTCTAAACAACTTATCATTTAATTTAATTTTTCAAGTATAAAGATTAGAAAACAAAAACAAATAGTTTATGTATTATTAAAACTAATCCTCTATAATTTAAAATTGATGAATATTATTATTCAACATATGATATCAATTAATAATCACAACAAGTATTAGAAATCTTGCACTATTCAATATTATTTTGTGTACTAAAATCACTAATTATTATTATCTATCACTTCATGCAAAATAGCTTATAAAGATTAGGTGATATTTTTTATAAATTTAACCTTCCACGTTGTAACCATTAATTCTAGCCGTTAATTATATTTATTCTATCTTATTTTCTTTCAAATCATTTACTTTGTAGTGGAATTGCATTTCCATGTGGTTCATTTACAACAATGTTCAACTTTATGGTCTACCTATGCCTAAATCAAAATTATAAAGCCTCCCATATTATTAATTTTGGCACTCATCCCTACAACACATAATACTTTACTCTATCTTAGATATTTCAAGTTCCAGAACACAAATCATTTATTTTGGAAAGTATTCCTACCACTGATTAGATCTAAATTATTGATTTGAGCTGATTTGAGCAAGTTATATCTTTCAGCATTTTTACACTTAAAGGAAAGCCTACCATCTTAAAAAAATAAAAATAATTCAATATTCATTTTCAAACATTTAAAATTAAGAATAAGCTATTTTTCATAGTATATTTTAATCAATGTTCTGCTTTTTTTTCATTTTTAAGCTAACAATAATAGTATATACACTTTTTATTCTAATTTACAAATATATATGAACAAATAAACACAAACATCACTCATTTAAGTTTCCTCTTAAAATATTCCCTTAATAAAGAAATTAAATAATGCATTTTCTAATATAAAATCATCATATTAAACTATTTAAAATTTAAAATTTAATGTTAATAGATTTTCAATAATTTGAGTTGTCTTCTAAATTTTAATAAATTTTCTAAATTTGAGTTGTCTTCTCCTCAGATTTTATGCCACATATCCTCAAAATTCGTGCATCCTTGCCTTGATTTTTTCTTGAATTGTAGATATTGTTCCCCTTGATTTTCGTTCTACTATACGACCTCCTCCTTGCAATTCAATCCCCCTTCTCATTGCTGCAATCTCTCCTCCTCTATGAATTTTCTCTTATTCTCATTCTCTACCTCAAGTGTCGAGTGAATAATGATATCCCTTTTCCCTCTTCTGTCACCTTGGAAAATATTGAATCCCTAAACCTAAGATCCAATGGGTGATATTTCATCCTTAAATATCAAGATGTGTGGATGAGATAATTTCTTCGAAATGACCCCTCTCATAAATTGGTCTCATCACTTAAAGTATCCTAGCATCATTTTCAATTTCTGTACCTTTTCTAATTTTTTTGATAAAGTGATTTTTCACTTCAATTTAATATTAGTAAGGTAAAATTAGTACTTTACACATTAGGTTGCTTTATAAAGTAGAAGTGAATTTATTATTAGAAAGAATACATGGTACGACACTTCTAAATACCTTTTCCACCCATGACATTAATTGAACTCATAAATTCCATTTAGACAAAAGCCATTAATGTGTTGACTAGGATAAAACGTGTAAAATCCTAGTAACACCCCTCCTTGATACTATTTTGAACACTCCATTGTACCAAGGAAGTTGTTGCTCAACACTCCTATCTTGTCTCTAAAGAAAAGATGCTTTCCTCTTGGAAAATAATAGGTGAGAATGTTTTCTACCTATTCATCAGTGGGTATATACTAATGCTTCATTGCCCCTCCTTAAAGCTAGTTTTTGATGAATTTGTATATGATATCTATATTCTTTGATCAATCATGAAATATTCTTTGATTGCATCATATGACCAAATAGACCATGAATCATCTTTCCAAGCCATAATGTCTCGCACCCCCATCTGAATATTTTAAATATACGCTGGCTCTATGCTACTAAATTCCACTAACCTGTATTTCCTACATAACCATGACACAACTACTAAGCCCAACAAGAAACAACATTCAAATTTACTCTTCCAGTCATTAATGCTTCCAACCCAATATGAGTTTGTGCAACAAATAAATTCGACTCTATCACACCTGACATATTTTAGGCCATAATCCGCTCTGTTTGTTAGTAATTAAACACATTTTTTATAGCTTTGTATTGTACTCTCTTGGGCTCCATCATAAATTGGCACAATGTGTTGACTGCAAAATACATATCCGGCCAAGTGTTGACAAGATACTTCAATTAATTGATCACCTATCAATACAAAGTGTGGTTCACCAACTCGAAATTAGATGCATGCAACTTCTTCCAGTTGGTGATAATAAGAGTAGCCATATGCCTACAACCATCCATACAAAATATCATGAATCTATCTCTGGCATACCTACACTAGCCCACAAATATATGCCAATCCTTCTACCAAAGCTCCAACCCCATAAAATAATGCATAAACCCTATATCAGCCATATAAAACTATGAAGTAATAGATATCTTGCAGTGATGGATGAGTATGTCCTCCCATGTAATAAACAAGTCATACACATACAAAACTAGAATGAGTGGATATACTTATCATGATAAGGTATAGGTTTGGATCTGCATCACTCTTTTGGAAACCCATCTCCTACATGTAGGTGTCTATCCTGTCATACCAAACCCTCGGTGTGTGATTCAGTCCATACAAGGGTTTCATTAGCATACATACATGAGAATCCCTCCCATGCAACTCAATGCCCTCAAGCTACTTAATGTACACCTCCTCCTATTTAACACCATTAAGAAATGAAGTCTTCACATCCATTTGGTGAATCCTCCATACCATCTCATCTGTCACAAATATCATTGATCTAATGGAATTATAACAAGCAACCAATGCAAATATTTCCTCATAGTCAACTCCTTCTACCCATTAGAACCCATACGCCACAAACCGACCTTTGATCTTCTCCACACTTCCATCTGTCGCATGTTTGACCTTGTAAAGCCACCTGGAAGTCACCACTGACTTCACACCAGGACGTGGCACTGCCTCCCAAACATCATTCTTCATGATAGAGACATACTCCACCATGGCGTCCCTGTAGTCTTGTCGAATTGTGACCTCCTCAAAACTAGTTGGCTCTATCTCTAGAAAGTCTGCCATAAAGCCACCCAAACTATTTGATTGTATTTTCTTCCTCACTTGTCATTTGGGACTCCCCACTTCCTCCTGAGCCTCCTTCAAGTCTCTCGAAGCCATCTTGGCTTCCTCTTCCCTCAAGTAGTCTCTTCAAGTCTCCCGAAGCCATTTTGGCTTCCTCTTCCTTACAGTACTCTCCTATGGTTGTATGTGAAAATCCTCAACTAGAGCCTCTCCTCCAAGTGTGGAAGGATATGATATAACGAATGGAGATCCTGAACTGTAAGATATTGTGCCTCATGAACCTGAACCTCGTGATCTATTATCTGAGAAATTGTAAACTTTGAAGAACGTGAACCTCTTGATCCCGATGCACCACTAGATGATCCTGAAACTTTTAATGTGGGCCCCCACTGAGGAGCTTGCTACTTTGTCTGATCAACCCCCCGAGACCTCCTCAAAGCCCTCTCCTCCTCACATTTCACATCTCACCTCAGGACAATCTTCCTATATGTAAGAAGATATATACGATATGATTTTTTGGTCTCATTCTAACCCAGTAGGATACCCCTCTCTGTAGTGAGTTCCAACTTCATCCTCTTCTGCTGAGGGATATGTCAGTATGTAAGGCTCCCAAAAATCAATGTTACACACCTTCTTCCACAAGAATAAAGGTAAACTTTGATCATGCATGATACTTGCAGAAACCCTCCTATATTTTCTTGTTTCTTGTATATGATGTCCTTAAATTTGCACCTCAAATTTTTCACCTACCAACAACAATTTCTTCCTCGAAATTCAAGTTTTCTACTCCTCAAATTTTGTGCCACATCTCCTCCAAATTTGTTCCTCCTTGCCTCAAAATTTGTGTTGAATTGTAGTTGTTGTTCTCCTCAATTTTCTTGATACTGTATGGCCTCCTTCTCCTTCGAATTTGTTCCCCCTTATCACTATTGCAACCTCTCCTCCTCCATGAAGTTTCTCTTCTCCTCATGCTCTCTCTCAAGTGTGAAGTGAAAAATGATTTCCCTTTTCCCTCTTTTGTCTCCTTGGATAGTACTCAACCCCTAAATGTAGGATCCAATGGTTGAGATTACATCTTGAAATATCAAGATGTGTGGTTGAGGTCATTTCTCCCCAATGAACCCCCCTCATACATTGGCCCCATCACATAAAAGTATCCTAGTACATTTTTCAAGTTGTGCACCTTTTCTAATTTTTCTCATAAAGTGATTTTTTGCCTCACTTTAATATTATAAAAGTACACTTAGAATTTTACACATAAAATCACGTTATAAAGTACAGATAACCTTAATATTAGAAAAAGTATATTGCACAACACATCCAGATACATTTTCCACCCATGACATTAATTTAACTCATATGAAATTAAAATTTTAACATCATAAAATTTATGAGTTAAAGTGACTAGGTGTATTAATTGATACATTGATTCTTTTAAAAAGAACTATGCATCTTAAAATAGGAGATTCAAATATCTATTAATAACTCAAATTATTAAAATAAAATAAAATTTACAATTTTACTTAAAACCATATAATCTATGATAATTGCTGAAAAAATCCATATTAAAGAAAATCCAGGATATTCTTCTGAAATAATGCAGTACATCTTAACATACTTTACATTCTTGCGTATTCTGGAGCACAACTTAAATTCACTATCACAAAGTATGGTTACCTTATGTATGTCATGGACCATAGGATAGGATTGGTGGCGGGATAATGAAGCATGAAGTTGGTAGTTCTTGCTCTCCTTAAAGTCTTAATCTTAACAAGTCTGATTGAACTGAGAGAAAAAGTCTAGGCCAAATAACAAATCCAATAAAGCTCTTTAATGGAGTTGCTCGAGTTTAAATGTAAATCTCGTTAAAGCACCTAAACATATGTTTAGAATTCAATTTGAAAGGAATGAAAGGCCCGTGGAGCTGCTTGAGCCTAAATGTAAAGCTCGTTAAAGCGCCTAAACATATGTTTAGAATTCAATTTGAAAGGATTGAAAATCTGCACCCTCTTCTTTTCTCATGGATTTGAAATTAAAATATAAGAAGGAAAGAAGTCCTTCCAAGAAAGAAAGAGGAGGATTTTAAAAACACGGGTAACATAAATATAGGTTTTAAAACTAAAATATGTCATAACGAATTAAAAAAAAACAAAACAAAATATACACTATTTCGTTGTTCAGCTTAAACTCAGTTTTCAAGGTTATTTTAAAAATTTAGAGTCAAAATATATATGAAAACATTTCAGTACATTAACTCGCGTATTTCGTGATAACTCGCGCGTAACAAGGAAAAATGTCATATTCGCTGCTGATAATTCGCATATTGGGTCGCATTCGAAGTGGTGTTAGGTCGCATAATTTTGAGAACTCGCGTATCTGGTGATAAGTCGCGTGTATCAAGGAATAAAGCAATATTCGTTGATCATAATTCGCATATTGGTGGAAGTTGAACTCGCATATCCGACGGTCGTAATCTGCATAGTCGGTTGAGACAATTTTCAAATGTTGCTGTTATAAGTCGCATAGCCGGCCTCATAACTCACCACATCATTCCTCCAGATCTTCTGGTGGCTGTATCGTTAGTTTAAAGAAAATCCTTCCTTCTGGTTAAAAAGTATCGTTAGGTTAAAAAATCCTTCTGTCGAAAATTCTGAGCTCTTTCGCACATTTCCAGTTCAATCCTGGGGAATGAAAGTGTATGTGTAACTTGGATCGTTTGGGTTTTTTTGGTCGTGCTTTGAATCTCTCTGCGTTCTGGAAACTGCATTCAGGTTTTTACCCACCCACAAAAATTCCTTTAATATTGCTTCCACCTCTTTTTCAAAATCATATCTACATCCATCCATCATTTTTGTCCGATCCATATGTTAATTCACAAACATAGGTTTCTAAAATTCAGCGCAGATATATATGTAAAGCGCCTTTGGAATTTTATCTATTCATTGTTCCAACTAGTCTTGTTTGCATGGTGCAGAGGAATTAGAATACTTAGATTACAATTCATATAAAATACATGGCATTATAAGTACGAGTGTCTCCATTCTGAGTGATAAAGGTGCAGGCCCTCCTCCATTTTTTGGATTCTGTCAAACCCAAATTCGACCACGTTTTGTTTAGGTTTAATGAAATATATATCTCCACTCTCACTGAAAAAGATGCAGGCCCTCTTCGACTTTTTTTAATGGATTACGGCTGCCTAAGTTTAATCACCTTTCAAATAATAGAGAGCTATTGTTGGAGTTTAACACAGCGCAAACATTAAATTAACACACAGCAGAAAAACACATCACATAAGAGACACAGGAGTTTTACCGTGGTTCACCCAAACCTCCTGGGCTACATCCACACAACAGGCATCGGCAATCTTTATTATTCAAAACAGGAGATTACATAATTCAAACACCCACTCAAATTATCCGTATGGCTATCTGTTATATAGCAGGAGAATCTAACAGCCATCAACTCAAATTTAGGATGCATTAACTCCCTCCCAAACAAACTGGAGCTAATCTAGGAACTAATTCCTAATTTTTGTCACCTACTGAGATTTTTCCTATTTTATTTAGAACAGAAAATCTCAACAATCTCCACCTTGACAACAATTAGCCTGATGCCCTGTTATTATTATTTTATCTCTTCTGCAAGCCAAGAGACGCCAAACACCAACGCAGCTTCTCCAACAAAACTGGTTTCGTGAACATGTCTGCACAATTCTCCTTTGTATGCACATTTTCAAGAGAGACTCCCCTTTCAGTGATAACCTGTCTTACAAAATGGTACTTAATTGGAATATGCTTTGATTTACTATGATAGGCCGGATTCTTAGCCAAATGTATTGCACTTCGACTATCACAAAGTAACCTGATGTTGTCCTGCAACCTACCAAATTCACCAAGCAAACCTTTCAACCAAACCGCCTCTTTGCAAGCATGCGAAGCAGCAATGTATTCTGCTTCAGTAGTGGATAAAGCAACAATGTTCTGTAGCTTTGACATCTAGCTAATAGCTCCACCTGCAAGAGTAAACACATACCCTGAAGTTGACCTTCTCTTATCCAAATCACCTGCAAAATCGGAATCAACATATCCGCAAACAAATTCACTACTCTTATTGTAAGTGATACAATAACTACTTGTGCCTCTCAAGTACCGAAGCACCCATTTCACTGCTGACCAGTGTTCTTTTCCTGGATTTTCCATGTACCTGCTGACAACCCCAACTGCATGTGAAATATCTGGTCGAGTACAAACCATCGCATACATCAAACATCCTACTACATTGGCATATGGAATTCGAGACATATAATCCTTTTCTTCATCTGTATTAGGACATAAACCCGAAGAAAACTTGAAATGGGAAGCGAAAGGGACTGACACAGGCTTCACATTATTCATACCAAACCTCAAAAGTATCTTCTCAACATACTTCTGTTGTGATAGCCACAACTTACCATTGCTCCTGTCTCTGAAAATCTCCATGCCCAAAATCTGTCTTGCTGCTCCTAGATCTTTCATATCGAATGTCCTTGCCATCCGAGTCTTCAACCTGTTGATTTCATCAATGCTTTTGCTTGCTAAAAGCATATCGTCAACATACAACACTAAGATAATGAACATGCCATTTTTCAATTGCTTGAAATACACACAATGATCATATTCACTTCTAACATATTTCCGACTCAACATGAAAGAATCAAACTTCTTATACCACTGCCGAGGCGACTGCTTCAGGCCATATAATGACTTCTTGAGCCTGCAGACAAATTTCTCATTGCGATGCTGAACAAACCCTTCCAGTTGTTCCATATATATTTCCTCATCTAAGTCTCCATGTAGAAAAGCAGTCTTAACATCTAGTTGTTGTAACTCTAAATCAAACAAAGCAACTAAAGCTAACACAATTCTAATTGAAACAATTTTAACCACTGGTGAAAAAATCTCATGAAAGTCAATGCCTGCTTTCTGAGAAAACCCTTTTGCAACCAGTCTCGCTTTGTACCTGTCCTCCGTATCATTCACACCCCATTTCACCTTGAAAACCCATTTACACCCCACAGTTTTCCTGTCTTTCGGAAGCTCAACTAGATCCCATGTGCCGTTCTTACTCAAGGCCATCATTTTGTCCTTCATGGCTGCTTTCCACTTGTCACTTTTCGAACCTTCTATTGCTTCCTGATAGCACAGAGGTTCGTTATCGTTAGCGGTCAAAGCAACTGAAGTAACATAATCATCATACCTTTTCGGAACACGTTTTATCCTTGTAGACCTCCTTAAAGCTGTTTCTGGTTGACTACCATCTGTAGGAACTTTTTGCCGATCAGTATCTGAGACCTGTTCATGATCTAAACTGGAACCCTGTTCATATTCAGAAACCTGTTCATGACTAGTATCTGAATTATGGTCATCATGACTATCATTAGAAGTGCTATCAAACTGAATGTGCTGAAAGTCAAATACATCATCATGTTTCAATTTTCTATCTACATCTAACTGTACAAGAGAGGATTCATCAAACTTTACATCTCTGTTGATGATGATTTTGCGGGTAGTAGGATCCCACAATCTATATCCCTTTGTTCCAACACCATACCCAACAAAGATATACCTTTTAGACTTTGGATCTAACTTAGTTCGCCGATGTTTAGGCACTAGAGCATATGCATCACAACCAAACACTCTGAGTTTAGAATAGTCACAAGGGTGTCCTTTCCATACCTCTTGCGGAATCTTGCAGTCTATGGCCGTCGATGGAGATCGGTTTATCACATAACAAGCTGTTGCCACAGCTTCCGTCCACAACTCCTTTTGCAACCCGGCATTACTCAGCATACTCCTTGCTCTCTCTAGAAGAGTCCTGTTCATGCGTTCAGCAACTCCATTTTGCCGAGGAGTATAAACCGTGGTCTTATGTCTCTCGATCCCTGCATCCTTGCAATAGCTGTCAAACTCCTTGGAAGTAAACTCACCACCATTGTCAGTTCTTAAACACTTTATTGTTCTACCAGTGTTGTTTTCTACCAATGCTCTAAACTGCTTGAAAACTGAAAAAGCATCAGACTTCCTTTTCAACATGTAGACCCACACTTTCCTAGAAAAGTCATCAATAAATGATACAAAATACGACGAACCACCATATGAAGTTGTAGGTGCTGGACCCCAAACATCTGAATGGATATAATCAAGTATGCCTTTACTAGTATGTTTGCCTGTTTTAAATTTTTGTTTACTTTGTTTTCCAAACAAGCAATGCTTACAAAAATCTAACTTTCCAGACTTCAGATTTGGAAGTAACTTGCGATCAGCCACAATTTTCAACCCTCTTTCACTCATATGGCCCAACCTTTGATGCCATAGGCGAATGGAACTACTGTCATGTTCAGACACCGTAGACACATGAACTGACCCTGTTCTTCCTTCTAACTGAAACAGATTTCCTACTTTCTTAGCTTTCATTACTAGTAAAATACCTTTATAGATTTTCATAACTCCACCTTGAATTACAGTTTTATATCCATTCGTGTCAAGTGCTCCTAGTGAAATTAGATTTTTCCTTAAGTCTGGAACATGTCTCACATCTGTTAATATTCTAGTTGTGCCATCAAACATTTGCAGTTGTATGCTTCCTATCCCAAAAATATTAGATGTGACATCATTACCCATGTACACGACTCCATCATTAACTGATCTATACGTCTCAAACCATTCTCTATGAATACACATGTGGTTTGATGCACCGGAATCTAACAACCAATGTTGACCATGATTTGACATATTAACAGACAACACTTCGTCGCTCATACCTGAACTAGATGCCGAACCTGTATCTGTCGCATTTGCCTCCTTCTTCTCTGTCGAAGAGTCTCCTTTCTTCTCTGTTTGCTGTCTCTTCTAGCAGTCTTTCTTCAAGTGCCCCGATTTGCCACAAAACCAGCACTTCACTTTGCTCTTCTTCCCTTTCGAATTTGAACGCGAATCGTTGCGCTTACCTGATCGTCTTTCTCTAGAACGACCTCTAGCCATCATTGCCTCTGATGTAGAGGTGTCAGCATTCGACTTCTTCCTCGTCTCCTCAGACACCATGGCTCCAACCACATCGTCAAACTCAAGGACAGCTGCATTACTGAAGCTTATGGAAGTAACAAAGTGATCCCACGATTCAGGCAATGTACACAATAGAGTTATTGCCTTATCCTCTGAATCAAATTTTACATCTAGACTTTGTAATTGTACCAATAGAGTATTGAAAACATTCAGATGGTCAGTAACCGAGGTACCTTCCTTCATCCGCAAACTGTATAGCTGCCGCTTCAAGAGAATCCGATTTGTCAAGGACTTCGTCATGTAGAGCTTCTCGAGCTTTATCCACAAGCCTGCGGCGGTCTTCTCTGACACAATGTTGAATAGAACGTCATCTGCCAGGCATAACCGAATTGCGCTCAGAGCTCTGTCATCCAACTCAACCCATTCATCCTCCGTCATGGAAGAAGGCCTTTTGCTCCTCCCCAACAGTGCTTTCGCCACGCCTTGTTGTACCAGGAGATCATGCATCTTTACCTTCCAGATCTCGAAGTTGTTTTTGCCATTGAACTTCTCAATTTCAAACCGGGCATTTTGAGTTTTCGCCATCTTGTTTCAGCAAAAAACACAGTAATCTCCAGAACCAATTTTCAAATAAAGAATGCCCTTTTATTTAAAAAATGCCTTAAAAAAAAAATTGCCCTTCACCTTCTTTTAAAAAATGCCTCTCACTTCCTTAAAAAAAAAACTTTCACCTTATAAAAAAAAAACCTTTCACCAAATGGCATATTACAACTTTATAAACCCTCTTTTAAAACCTTCACCTTAATACCATTTGTTTCGATTTTTTTTTTATTTTATAAATGCACCTTTTATACCATATGCAAATGGTAAAAAAAAAAATTTACAAATCACTTTATAGTGGCCACCCTTCACCTTATAATATAATGTCATAAAAATAAACCTTTTTTAAATTCTAAATGTTCTTCACCACTCAAATCGATATTATAAAACCTCACCACTCAAATCGAATTTTACATATCGATTTTTTTTTTTTTCAAAAAAACATTTGTATAAATCGATTTTTTTAAATGCCACCCTTTTTTAATATAATCGATTTCATGTTTTTTTTTTAAAAACACCACTCCCAAAAGCCAATTAAAATCGATTTTTCAAACTTCAAACAAAAAACGTTTTAGTTTAGTTGAAAACGCTGTAATACTTCCCACGTGGATTTATCACCAACTTACGGCTCTGGTCATCAACGCTCCCTGGCAACGGCGCCAATTCTGTTGGTCAGGATTTGTAATGTTGCTATCAATTGCCGGAAGATCAAGCTGGAACACAACAGTCCCCTTCAACGCTGGAAGACTGTGACACCTCCGCCATTCAACGCACAACATCGTTTTACCTCCACGCAGAGGGCTCAGCAGCACCACGCAGCAATCGTTACGCAGTCCAGTAATACTATGCAGCGCCACGCACCAGCGCTGTTCCGCGCGACTGTTCCTCCACGCAGGTTTACACAGCACGCAGGTATACTTCACACGCACGAGCACTCCAATATACCAGCATCGATTTTTAATAACTCCACGCAGACTTCCTCTACTGCGCGCTCCTCCAACACGCTCCGATACCAATTGTTGGAGTTTAACACAGCGCAAACATTAAATTAACACACAGCAGAAAAACACATCACATAAGAGACACAGGAGTTTTACAGTGGTTCACCCAAACCTCCTGGGCTACATCCACACAACAGGCATCGGCAGTCTTTATTATTCAAAACAGGAGATTACATAATTCAAACACCCACTCAAATCATCCGTATGGCTATCTGTTATATAGCAGGAGAATCTAACAGCCATCAACTCAAATTTAGGATGCATTAACTCCCTCCCAAACAAACTGGAGCTAATCTAGGAACTAATTCCTAATTTTTGTCACCTACTGAGATTTTTCCTATTTTATCCAAAACAGAAAATCTCAACAGCTATAATTATAATAATTGGTCAACCTTTTCTTTTCCCTGGCCATGGCTATGGCCGGTCCCTTCACACGCGCTTTTAGCTTCTATTACTTTACAAGATGCAATAATTTCGGTGTTCCATAGTTGTTGCCATGTCTTCTAGTAACAAGAAGTTTTGGTGGAGTAATTTTTAACATTTTCACTTGCTACGACGACACTAACGGATAAAAATACTTTGTGAAATTCATTTTTACCCTGTAAGTATGCATTTTCACTACGGATAAATCTATTGCAAACACTTTGTGAAATTTATTTTTTAGCCTGTAAAGATAAATTTTCAATGGAATGTGTTAGGAGTTGCTGTTGCTTCTTTTCTTTTCTTTTTCAATTGATTATTTTTGTTTTTCAATTTAATGAAAATGGTTATTTAAAATTAAAATTAAAATTACAATACCAATTATTATATATTACAATTTTTTATTAAAAAAATTATTATATATTAAATTTTTTATTAAAAAAAAATTCATATATTACAATTTTTTTATTAAAATCAATTAGAATAAATTTATATGAACCAAAATTTATAGATATTTTTATATAACACAAATATAATCCAATCACATGGAAAATTCAAACAATTTACTCATATTTATAAAGAAAGTAAATGTTAAAAATGAAAATCATTTAATTGTTTAAAAAAAAAATCATCCTGTAATAATACGAAATCCATCATACTATTAAAGATGTTGGCAATTTTACTCACAACACCCCCCCGCCCCCAAGAAAGTAAATCAATTACATTATTATTTATTTATTTATATGTAAAAATTGCGCCATAAGACTATTGATTTTGATTTCACACTATTAATAATTTATTTATTTGTATAAATTGGGCCGGGAGGGTATTGATGTTTATTCATTTATTACAAACTCGGTTAGGGGTCTTTTATCTTACTGCGTCACTGTCACTCTATACAATGGGGTTTTTTTATGATTAGACGTTTATATCTTATATCTCAGGTGATACGAATAGAGCAACTTAGTTTAAAGCAGAGGACATAGAAAAAAACAAAAATATTATATATATAAACAAAACTAAAATAAATAAATAAAACAAAAATACACACTTACATACAATTTTATAATACTCACATATTTTCACACTACTTTGCATTATTAATTCATATATCAAAATATAAATGATAATCCAAAAAACAAATAATCCTTATTAAAAAAACACAGTAGAAACAAATAACTATCTAAGAAGGAGAGTGCACACAAAATCAATTTGTATTCATAAAAATGTTAGAACTGTTTAAAATCAATATATTAATTATATAAAAAATATGTAAATAAAATTTACAATTATTATGGATGTAAAGCGAGCTCTTTACCAAGCCTATAATTTTGTTTTATAGTAAAATTCTCACTAAAATACAGTGATTTGTGTCTTCAATAATTCTAATCCTATGAGTGTTTGAATCATTAGAGAATCACCATCAAAAACCTATAGAGAACCCAAAATCCTGAAACTTGAAAGTTGTAAATGAAATTTCCAAAAACATTTGTTGGATTTTTTTCAAAATCCTGCAATTATTTTTTGAGACAAATGTGACCTGGTTAGACTAGGTCACATAAATTCTATAAATACCAAAATATAATTAACATACAAACATAAAATATAAATAAACATAAAAAAAAAACCTCTATAAAGTACATTGGAACAACACCACACATATTCTATAATAATAAAAAAATAGTTGAGATGCATTTCTAATCAATCCGCACAACAAGACTATGTAACTGCAATGCTCTGCTTCAACTAATTGGGTGTCCCAAAATAGTAATAATTCAACTGATGCAATTATTTGTGTTTATATATGAGAAGAAATTCAATTCACTAGTGATGGGTCAGCACTAAGTGTAATTGAGTGCCATGAAAGATGAATATTGATGACAAAGTGCTAAGAATTTGAAATGTATGAGCAAGAGTATCATGGAATACTAAAACTGTCCATACATGGTATGCACAATTGTGGAAAATTAATTATAAACAAGAGTTTAAAAGAAGTGTTCAAAATTTCTACAGTGTGAACAAAATTATCATCAATAAATGTTGTCCATAGTTGCAGAAAAAATAATTATAAAGAAAAATTTAAAACAAGGAACAAAACCCACTTAGCTTAACAATGTTAAGATATTTGGTGATCTATATTCCATATCCATCATTTAAATACACATAATTGGCTCCGTTACCTCTATAATGATACTAACATTATGATATTCAGATATTTTTCTTCAGGATCCATCATTCAAATCCGCACAAATGATTTATCTACCTATATTATGATACTATGAAAAGGAAACATAGGTGTTAGCATCTCCATTACCATCATCTTTTTCAGCATTAGGTTGTTCATTGTTAAAATTTAATCTTGAGTTTAATTAGATGGTTCCCTGTACGGGATTATTTGTTTATTTTTATTGAGTTAGTTGTGATGGTTAGTTGATTTCTAGATTTGTAACTATCAAACTCTATATATTGCTCTCTAATAAAACATTTTTCGTGAGTTGATATCATAATTTGTGCCTTGATTTCATTGTCCATATTTTTCATGGTATCAAAGAGAGGTTAATCCAAAGACACACTAAACCCTTTAGGAGTGATGAATGTTGCGAGGGAGTGTTTAATTTTTTTGATCCAAAATCACTCTTTCATTGTATCACTGTGTTGAGGAAAAGAAATTGAGTCATGGACTTCTTGTTTACTTTCTTTGACAACATTGAAGAAAATTTTGAAGAATATGGATCTATTCTTGGGCATATTTATATTTCTGTAGGGGATGATTTATTAGCTTTAGGTGTTTCTACTACTCCTCTAAATATTGACACAAATCCACTCGTTGAAAGCTTTTCCACCTGTTGCCGAAAACTGAGAAACTGACCCTAGAATCATAATTTCATACATTCTCTTGTCACATCAACTTCCTATGCCGCGTATCATACCACATGTACCTACCATGTCGACCTAGCATTGACCATTTTATGTAGCTAAGAATCTAGAAATCTAGCCATTTCAACCAATCCTTAAATATTTGTGCACTGGAGGATTTGGATTCTTGAGGACTAGCATTTTTTTTTTTTTTTTGTTGCTACACTACTTCACTTCAAACCCAAATTTCTCTTTATTCTTGGGGATTTGGGTAAAGTGCCATATAAAGCTGTCAAAAAAGGCTACCCAACAAGAAATATTTCATGCTCTTTTGAATAAGATAAAGCGAGGAAAAATTAATGCGAATATAGAATTCACAAATAGATGCATTCATGACTTCACGCTAAAAAAACATGTAACTTACACTAAACAATCAATGATATCAAACACATAAAGCAACAATGACATTAATAACATCATGGACACAAAAAAAGCTCCACTACACTTGAAACCAATAAAAATAAATTCAACAATCTCCCCCTTTGACATTGCTTGCAACAATACTAGATATTTCTGGTCGTTAATGTCATTGTGCGTGACTCTCCGTAATGACCACAATCATTTAAAAAAATATGTGAATATTCTACTTATAGTCTTAATTATGATACAGTCATATAGATAATGTAAAGGTGTCACTTATATGGTTATTGTAAATATTTCCTTAGTTGTATTTATATACATATTCAAAATAATAATTATACATATTCTTATGCTTATTTATGTTATATGCATTAAGTGAGTAGCATAAGCCAAAACCTTTATCTAACGTTACGATTGTCATGGATCAACACATGTTGTAATCTTGAATATTTATAGATACATCATTAAAGAATAACGAATTATGTGTTTTAAAAGGATTGTGGCAATAAGGGGTTGGTAGATAAGATTATGGAATTCGATATAATCATAGACATAGATTCACCTTTTAAAAAAATATCATGAATAAAATAAATCCCCTAGTATGGGTAGGGTAGAGACTAGTAAAGACCATGTATATAGTAGGGGATTTTATGGGTATTTACCCTAATCTCTGAAACTTTGGATTTTATTAAATTTTAATTTACCATTAAAATCAAAAGGAAGGAGAGAGAGAGAGAGAGAGAGAGAGAGAGAGAGAGAGAGAGAGTATTCACATAAAAAGTAATTCTAAGGAGATTTGAGGATGGAGAGGGAAGGAGGTCGTGAGTGAGGAGCAAACCCAAATATTTACGTGAATTTAACACATGGTGGGGAAAATTTTTCCTGCGTTGTATAGGTTATTTAGAGAAATTTTGAGGTAAAAAATGGGTCTCAAAACAAAAATGTACAACCAAAATCAACTTTATAAGAACCAATAAGATTCAAGATGATGATGTCAACCATGGGGAAGAATCACCATTTTTGGAGTAAAAAACAAAAAGCATAAAAAAAATAAAAACTAAAAAAACTATCTTTCAAACTCGCATTTTCAACTTGTTTTCGTACAATTTTACTCAAATTTCAAGCATGAGCACTCGTTTCATGCAGATTTCAATTCTTAGTCCAAAGAGTTCACATTTTGCATACTTCTAACGAACGTTGCCACACGAAAAATGAGAAATACATGAAAAACATAATTGCAATCAGGTTTTTTCATGTATTTCTCATTTGTGTGTAAGAGGGTCCATTGAAAGTATGCAAGATGCATAATCCTTTCATGAGGAAATAATGTTTACATCCAACAATTTCTCAAACTCAAAATTTGATTAAAACCATAGGGAGATAGGAAGAAAATACTAATTGAAAAAAGTAATTTGTTTCTTTCTTTTCTCCCTCTAAAATTTGATGATGTAATATAATAATATTTTATTATTTCCAATATTATTTTATAATATTCCTTAGGAGGCCCAATTTATACATCAATATTTCTCTAATGCCATAACTAGTTCAGGGACAGAGACAAATGGTAGGTAGTGGAGGAAGAAGGAGGCCAAATGATCCAACATTTATTAGCCTACAAGGATGATCGACAATGACTAGGCTAGGAGAAACAAGTGTGACTTGTTTGTTGCTCCAGAGGGGCTAAAATCTAACTACACAAATTTAGCATTCAGACAATAGAAAAAGGGAGGAGGTCGAGCTAAAGGGATAGGGAAAATAGGAATAAAATGTGAGGGAGAAGGAAACAGAGGGATAATTGTTGAATGTGTAGTTACCAACAAGAGTTAAATGAACAAGCCATGACAATGTGCACTCGCCTCACCTTTCCACCCAATAGTTGTACTCATAGTTCATACTCTAAACATAAATGCCATTCTTACTATAACTAAGGTATGCACTTGATTCTTCGGTTGTGGTTTTCTAGATCAATCACATTATCCCTCTATCATTTTATTGAAATTTTGTCATGTTTCCATTATCGTAATGAAAAGGGTGTGGATTATTCCTCTTCGCTAACAGTCTCAACATGATTCTTTTGTAATGATCATTTTATGTTTCTAATAAGATCGGGATTTAATTGAAATGGTACTTGGTTTAGCTAAAGCATATGAACTTGTTAATGTTTAGACTTATTAAAATTACTTGGATTGCCCAATCTATGTCGTAGTTTATGCAATGTTTTGTTTGGAAAACATCTAAACTTATTAACACCTATATTTAACAAATTATTCTTATTCATGTTCCATGTATAATACTTATGCCTTGATTTATACAATAATTTTTGTGGTTCAAAACATCGAAATTTGTCCAACATCTAAACTTCTTGATACTTTAAGAATAATATGGAAGAATTTATGAAATTTCCATGAGACCTCAACCAAGGATGATACTTAAACCCTAAAGAATATGTGGTATTTGATCACAATGGATGTGGATGTGTCATTGTAAGAGAATCACTTAATATCAAGGTAATTAAAAAGTAGTTGTTGGTCATTGTTGCAAATGTGGGTGGAGGCTCCTACTTTTGGAATCCCTTAATGACTACTGGGTGGAGGTTTTTGACCCTTGGCTACCTTGGAATATCCTTATTAGGTATTCAAACTATTGTATAATCTAGAATCAACAAGTGCATTAGAGTGGAGATACTAAAGCAACAAAGAAAAGGTGGATGAGAACCTATGGATTCCTTGAATTAAGTGAGGGTGGAGGACCTAGCCTATGGAGCCCCTTACTGGTGGCTGGTTGGAGGTGGCTTGCCTATAGATTCCTTGGGCTAACCTAAAATGGAGTAACTTTTTTTTCAGAAGGATGGAGGTTAGATTAGACCTCTGAAATCCATAGAGTTATGGTCATTAGGACTCTTGTGGCTCATTTGCATTTTTGTTTATTATATTTTTACAAATAAAAAAAAAAGTTATAATTTAGAAAATAGGACAAATATGATCTTTCAATATGCCGAATAATAGTTTTATTTCTATCTGCCGACCAACTAATACGTTGTTAAAAAATGTGTGAAGGTGGGACCAATTTTTGGACTAACGCCCATGCTAAGCATTGAGCGAGATTTAAGGAAATGAAAGTTAATCCTAGATTAGCGAAAATCCGTGGGCACAAACTGCCCATAGGTTATCATTGTTGGTGCCTCTATAGTTGATTCTGCAAGAAGTGCAATGACCATAGATCTATGGCTCGAAATAGCTGCGTGAGCAGATCCCTGATGGGTTCACAGTACCCCAAGGCACCCCTACAGTGATGTAAGAAGCCCATGATGCCGACAACACATGTCGCTAGCTAGGAGACATCCCATCTATTGCACCATATTTTCATTACATGTCTGGTCAAGCATTGAATTAGGATTAATGTTCAAAATCCCACGCCATCTATATAAGGTGTTGAAGTTCTTTATGTTCTTCCTATTGGTTTTCATTCACAATTATTCAAGAAGTCATCTTAGTCACTTTCATTGCTTACTTGTGCACTTATTCGTTCACTCACCTGAACTAATTCATGGCTAAATAAGCATCTTTGTATGGCTCTTCTAGCCATATCCCTCTTATGGACACTGAGCAAGACGTTAGAGATACTATGTGCACCATTGAGCATTTACCCTTCTATTAGCAAGTCCTTCTGAATGAGAAAATTTCCCGCATTCATTCGGCCATGGTCAAGTTTGGTGTTTTGTCTGCATGTGTTCCTAAAACTTATTTTTTTCTTAGAATTTTTCCATTGGTTAGTGTCTTCATTATATCCTAGAAAATGTTTTGTTATGAATTACTGAGGGTAAAATGTTCTTCAAGTCACATCTCAATTAATCCGTCAAGCCCTGTGTTATCCCAAGTCTGAGTCTTATGTCCAATTTACTGAAGAATAATTGGCAAACATTATATGACATTTTTGTAGGGCATGAGAATACAAAGGCTGTCTTCTTTCTAAAGCCGGAGGAAGAAAATTTTTCATTAAATGATAAAGAATTCCCTTTGGATATTGTCGATGCAGAAGTAAAACCAGTACTACAATTCTTTTTAAATATACTTGAAAATGAGGATGTTGCCAAACTTGATAGGTAGGTGCTCAAGTTATTTACACTAATGATGAAGCCTAATGTGGTATAAGATACTTGGAAATGAGGATTTTGCACAAATTGATAGGTAGGTGCTCGAGTTATTTGCACTGATGATGAAGCCTAATGTGGTATTAGATATTCCCTCCAAATAGTAAGAGAACATTAACACTCATCTTATGAGCATGTCCTCACTGGGTCTTTCAGGTTTCCTTCACTAATCACTTATTTATTCTTGTATCAAAATGTATAGGAATTTATACATTCGGGGCTAAATTTATGAATTCAAAAAGAAAAGACAATTAGTAATATTTTGGACAGATATAATAATAAATGAACCAGATAAGGGAGGGGTGTTTGATTTTGCTACTTATTTCATGCCAACTTCCTATGAGGTCTTGAATGGAGTTAGTCTTCCATGTTTTCTGCCAAAGGCCCAAGTGTTTCTTTAGTTAAGTGATAATTGTAAATTTGAGGATTCTCTTGTGTGTGATGATTATTCATAAATTACATTGTACGGAGCTGGGATTGACCCTTATAGATTACCTATCTTTGCCCCCATGAGATTATTTTCCTTAGATTTTATTAGACACAACCTAAATGTAGATCAAATACATTTTGTTCCAATGGATAAAGGCCATTTATTTAAGTTGCCTATGTTTGTTGGACCATTCATAGTGAATATGAGGCAAGCATCAAATGGAGCTAACAGGATGTTAGAAAGCATGCATTTGTTACTAGGTGAGAAATGGGCTTATGATCCACACAAGGTAATCTCTAACAGAAGAGTTGAAAATGGTTATTCTACTTTTGTTCATGACAGTAAGCTTAAAGTAGAGAAGTTAGCTCAAAAAAAAAAATTCAGAGTATAATAGTACCAGCATTCAAACTCCAATAATTTCTGAAAGGTTAAGCAAAATAATAAAATAGAAATTTGTTGATTCTGAAGATGAAGAACATAGAACTGAGAAAAGAGCTAGGTTTACTGAAGAAATACCAAGCACCCAGCCTGGTTTCCTTATTCAATTAGGTGATGCTCAGAATGCACCAACTTCTACATCAATAAATGGAGTTGTTCATGATCAATTTCCTTTAATCAAGCAAGTCTTTTCTCAAATTAAAGAAAACAATCAGAAGATTAAAGCCAGTATGGAGGCTCAAGCTAAGTATAAGATTACTCCTGATCAATCCATATTGTTGACTTATATTGACTTAGAAAAGGATCAATTGAAGATTGATTTCTCACACCCATATGAAATAACAATAGGGTCATCCAGTATTTTTAAAATAGTTTATTTAATTGTTGATGTTAAGAAGATCCCTTTACTTTAAAAATCTAATTTTCATATGCAGACAAGTTAGTTGATTGTTAATGACCTAACTAAAACAAGTGCAACTCCTCATTAGGTAGAAAATATGTTGGGAATAGCGATTAAACAACCAAAATTGGAGAAAGCTAATTCCAGGGCTCTTTCAACTTATAATGAAGGGTTCAAGAAGATAATTGTAAAAATTGGAGTGGACCTCAATGAAAAATCATCTATACAGAAGTTATTATAGAGTGTTGAGTTAGAAATTAATGTATTGAAGAAGAATTTAAAATTACCTACTGGAGAGCATCTAATGGTAGTAGAGGTGGCGTAGGTAGAGAATGAAAAATAAAGTCTTTTATGAAAGTTGTTGCAGAAGGAGAAAGACATTTATAAATTAAAGGAGTCAGTACTTAATTTGCAAGGTCAAATTGAATCTCATTCTTGCACCATAGTCATGTCATCTGGAACAGATGATCCAACAACAAGATTTTCCTAGTTGAGCACAGAGTTAAATATGGCAGAGATTGATCATAAGAGAACTCAAAGTGACCTTGACACACCGATGAAGGTTATGCATGCGAAAGAAGGGGAATTCAATAAGTATAAATCAAATTCCCAGACATCTTATGATGAAGTCAAGATCTTAAAGAAAAATAGAAAGGAAACATGTCTTTGATTCAAGCGAAGGATATTGTGTGGAATGAAATCATTGAAGTCACAAAAACAGTTTTGGAATCCTTGATTATAGTGTTAGAGGAAAAAATCATAGTCAGATATTTACAAGAACATTCTGTAGCTGACAAAAAAAAGTTTCTTAACAGAGCTTTATGGGAATTCATTGATTTTATCAATTCCAAGAGAGATCACGAGCTAGAGGAACATGAAATCAAAGATAGAACATTGTGTGTTTTGGAGATAAATAAGTTGATTGTGAAAAATTCTTGTAGGAAGTTAGCAGAGAATAAATTAACAAACATCAATCATGCTATAAACATATTTGATAATGTATTTTTTTAGAGGACTAGAGCGGGACTACCATCATGCTAGGATCTGCAAGGCAGTCTTCTATCTTGGGATTCATATGAGCATTTATTAGTGATAGAAAAGAGAAAGATTTACAATACCCATGAGAAAACTGCAATCTTGAAAGGAGCTACAGTTTTCAATTTCTTATACAAGCATTTTCAATTGTTATTGATGGTTAAGACTTTGTTTACAGAAGGACCCAATTTTAATAGGATCAGTACTTTCAGGTTAGAGTATCACAAGATGGTCAATTCTCCTAAAACCAACATTGAGATCTAGGAAAAGTGCAGAGCATGATAACATTGAGATCTAGGAAAAGTGCAGAGCATGATAACTGATTCAGCAAGTGAAGCCTCAACACCTCAGAAGGAAACATTAGCAAATCAGGGAAACATAGTGGCAGCCAATCAAATCTAGATCCAACAAATAGATTGATACTTTTAGTTTCATTGATCCTTCTCCTTAAGATATCGATATTGTAATGGTCTTTAATTTCAATGTAATAGGTAGCTTATACAATTTTAGGTAGTTTGAGTAGTTACAAGAAGTTTTAGTAGCTACAAACCACTTTTGTATGTATTTAAACAAATGAGGAAGAAAGAGGAGGGTTCCAAGTTTTGGACCACTAGAGGATTACAAAATTTTGACTTACTTTTATGAAAGATTAATCAAAGAAGATCATGTTTCATGTATCTGTTGATGGTGATTTTTTTTTCCAATTCATTCTGTGTTCATTCTTCTTTCAATGAATTGAAGTAAATTAGTTGTTGGTCTCTTTATTACACCTTTGAGTAAGAGTTAAATAACCTTAATATGCACTCCTTCACTCCAACTATTATTTTTTACATAATGTTCTTCTAAAATTTAAAATGATATATTCTATGTTTCAGTATAACATTTTGATCTTCTCCTACATTTATTCCTTTCACTCAGATATCAACATCTAATGGAATTTTAAATTCTTTCATTATATCAGACTATTAAGGGTATTAAAGAATTAATTTCCAAAGGAATTAAACAAAGACCATCTGATATTATAAGTTTTATGACATATATTTCCGAAATGTCTTAAGAATTGATTCCTTACCTCAACCAAGGGATTCTATATTAAGATACAACATGGACAATATTCATAAGATAGGGAGTGAAAACTGCATTAGAAATCTGCCAGTGGGTGGGAGGATAGGAGTTTACTAATTCCCACTACCCATCCTAATAACCACAACATTGAGTGGCTTATTAATGGTGGTACCCAGATATGTGAAGACTATACGTACGGTACTAAATACTAGTTCTATTTGTAATTCCTAATATGCATGTCATACTGATGTGGACTAATGGTGAAAATTATAGTACTATGTGTGGTTTGCAAAAAAAGAACAGTGTGTGTTTAAACACTGTCTTTCTCTTCATAGACTAATATATTGTCACTAGATGAATAAAACACGTTAATATGACTATAAAACATGAAAATGTCATGTTCAGGCTTAAGAAAACACTAATATGGGCATGTCATAGCCTACCATTGAAGTTGGTCCTCAGTTTCCTTAAATTTGGTCTTCTAGGTATGTCTATGGTTTCGGAGGATAGGATAGGTTTTTAAATTTTAGCATATGATTGTTAAGCGAGTTTTTAACTTATTTCGATCGCAAATATTAAAAAAAAAATTAAATTTAATAAAGATAAACGAAACTTATATTTGAAATGTAGTAGTTTAATAAATCATAAAATAATTTAGGAATTTTTGTAAGATTATAAAAAAATTTGGCAAATTTTTTTGAAAATCTGAATTACAGTGGCTAGACTTTAGTATTTTGGGTGACTTAAGGGTTTGGTTTTTTATGGTGCTGAATCCATTTCCATCATCAAAAATGCAATTCAAACAATCCAACTACCTGATTTTTTTGAATTTTTTTTTTACTGAAAATTACTGAATTCTGAAAAAAAACTGATTTCTACATCCGTAGACAATTCCTTTTGGAATACCATGGACATGGCTAGGTCAAATTGACATGAGCACAAGAATAATTGACCTTATTCATATATAATATTTTTTTATATTTCCAAAATAACCACAAAAATCTGCAATGTAGGGTGCTTCAGGGAACACTTTACACTATGGAACTGAACACTTAAAAATGCCACTTAGATAGTGAACATCTAAAACTGTGAAACTGAACACTAAAAACTGTCCCTTCAAATCTTTTATTTTATGTCACTAAAATTAGGTCTCTTTAATATTTTATTAGAAGAGGAAAATTTGTTTTCATTAATATAAAAGGAGTACATACATCTACTTATACAAAAGCATAACTTAAAATACACACAATTTTTTTTTTTTTGTAGTAGTAGTAGTTCACCAAAGTACAACAATACAGAACATTTATCAGTATATACTTAAATTTGTCTAAATAGGCATACATATACATTTGTGGATAAACATCAAAAACCAACATCCAAAAAAACTGATAACAATAGATATAGAGAAAAATAAACATAAAAAACTAAAGGCATTCACATTGTTGATTGAAATCTCCTTAATATATAGGAGACAATGGATACCATTATAATAAAATGGACCATGAAATATTCTAAAATGGATAACAATATAACAATATAAATGTAATTACTTCATATGACATGGCCAATTAACAATATAAATGTAATTACTTCATATGACATGGCCAATAAATTGATATGAACAAAAGGAGCAATCAACCTCACTCATATATAAGATTTATTAAATATTCCCAAAATAAATACAAAAATCTGCAATCTGGATAAGATATGCAAGGTGCCCTAAAACTGTGCTTAGATAGTAAACACCTAAAAGTGTGGAAACTTCCACTTAGATTGGAGAAACCAATCAGATTGGGGAAATCCTTCATATTGGTGATTTAAGTTTCATTTAACTACTTATTTTTGTTTCTTGTTGTAATTAAAAAATAAAATATAATAAACTGACATAATGTATTGGAGATCTTCCTCAATAAGAACAGTAAATAGGGCATGTATCTTTGAAATTTAAATAAAAATTGTGTCAAATATTTTATTTTATGCCACTAAGATTAGGTCTCTTTAATATTTTATCACGAGATGAAAATTTGTTTTCATTAATATTAAAGGAGTGCATACATCAGCCTATACACATGCATAGCTTAAAATACCCACAAAAATTTTCTTAGTAGTTCACTAAAGTGCAACAATACAAAGAATTTATCAACATATACATAATGTCTAAACATGTATACATATATATTTGTGCATAAATATCAAAAGACAAGAGATCCAAAAAAACTGATAGCAATAGATATAGGGAAACATCAACACAAAAACGCAGAAGCATCGACAATGTTGATTCTGTCAAAATTGAAAAAGTATCCTTTATATATATAGTAGAGAGACTAGAATTATTATAATAAAACAAACCATGACAAATTCTAGTCTAAATAACAATATAATAATATAAATACTATCACTCCATATGACATGGTCAATCAATTGACATGAGAAAAAGGAAACAATTAACCTTACTCATATATAAGATTCTTAAATATTCCCAAAACAAACACAAAAATAGACAATCCAAATAATATTTGTAGAGTGCCCAAGGGAACACCTAAAGTTGTGGAATTGAACACTTAAAATTGCCACTGAGATTGGATAAACCAATAGCTACAATCAAATTGGGGAAATCCATGAGTCTGGTGATTTGAGTTTAATGTATTCGAGATCTTTCTGGATAGGAACAATGAATAAAACATGTATCTTTGAAATCTAAATCAAAATTGTGTTAAATATTTTATTTTATGTTACTCTAATTACGTTAAATTGATATTTTTTAACAAGAAAATAATTGTTCTTTCATGAATATAAAAGGAGTACATACATTTGTTAGTGCCTATATACTTGCATAACTTATAATACTTACAAAATTTATATAGTAATTTACTAGATTACAACAATACAGAACATTTATCATTATTTACATAATGTCTAAATTGACATATATATACATTTATGGATAAACATCAAATAAAAATAAACAAATACAAAGAAACATACGGAAAAAAAACAAAAACATCCATAATGTTGACCTTGTCAAAAACTGAAAAGTTCTACTTAATATATATCAAACAATGAATACAATTATAATAAAATGGAGTTAATATCTACCATATATATATATATATATATAATTTAACATGTCCCTCCACTTCAAACCAGTGTTGTTGTCGTCAAGATTTAACTAAGTGTAAGATTTAACTGATTATATAGGAATAAATCACCTTCCCATATTATTGATTCTTTTCATATGAATCAACTTCCATCTTAGTGTGATTCTTTTGGTAGACTTTCTCTCTGGGAATCCAAATATGTGAGATCAACCTCATCTAGGGTTTTGAAAAATGGGGTGGCACCATTTGTTGACCAGAGCCTTAGAAACTCTTTTATTTGTAGCAGTTTCTTCATCTGATTTGGACAAGAACATGACCACTCTTCCCAATCCACTGTTTTTGTGTTGCTCCCGCCTTTCATAATCCCCAGTGTAGATAGACAAATCTGTGAGGATGTTGAGAAGAGTCGTGCGGATTGTGGCGTTTGGTAGTGATTGGTCAGGGAGGGGCTCCAGCCAATTCTTTAAGATAGACAGTAGTCCTTGGTCCAAGAAATCACCATGCCAAGGACGCTTCACCATGGCCCGAATGAGCGAGGGAAGTAGTCTGAGCTTCTTGATGGCCGGCATGCATTGCCTGTTGAGCTCTGCGTCTTCCTCTGTTGCAACTTCCAAGCGGGCAATAAAACGGTCAATCTGTCCAGTGATATCTAACATTGGGACGTAGTAACGACCAGGAGCCGCATCATCACCGGTAAGAGGTTGAAGGCTGTGACACACATTTAGTTATTCATCATGATTGGTATTCTTCAAAATTTCAGTCGCATAAGAAGAAGATTTAGAGGGTTTTCTTTTCTTGTTATCCACATGCTTCGATTTTGATATTTTGGAGGATTGTTGCACTCCATCATCATCTGAGCACCAGGAACTTGCTTTCTTAAATCTCTTTCCAATGGGAAAAGAGGTACCTTGAGGTTCAGGTTGCGGTTGTCGTTCTTCATCTGACATCTTGATTGTTTCTATTGGAATTTCTGAGTATTCCAAAACACACAGAGGAATAAAAATTCCCCAAATTCAACACAGAGATTCAATGAACAGAGATGCACACAATACTTCTATTTCATTAAACTGTAAAAAGCTATTACAATAGATGCCACAGAACTGTTGTTCTGGAACTTACAAAAATTGCTAACTGTTGCACACACACTGCTGCAAAAATTTTCTCTCCGTCTCTTACAAAATGCACACACAGTGCTCACACTATGTTCTCAGCGTTCTGGCATATGCTTAAACATTACACACAGTCATTGCATATAAAAATGCTATCTGTGTTTTTTTTAATACAGAGTCTCATTGATTTTTCAACACTCTGTCATATTTTTAAAATACATAGCAGTCCACTTAAAAATTACCATAGCCTTACAATTTCTTCTTTTCATATATATATATATATATATATATATATATATATATATATATATATTAAATAACAAAACCCTTCTCCTTTTTTTTAAAACATTACACTCCACTCCTTTTTATATTCGCATGCACTTTATTTTTGCTCTTGGAACAATTTCATGTAACAAAGTGATGTTAGTAATACATATTTTTTCCTATTAATTCCATAAGATTACTTGTTGAAATGATTATGTACTGGCATTTATAAAACTTGTTAAGTGTATTATGTATAATATTTTTAGATTTTTTATAAAAATATTAAACTTATAATCATTTAATTTAAAAATAAAGTTATTTAAAATTTAAATTATTTTATAAGAAATAGTTTTTAAATAAATTTTTTATTTTAATTATTTAATATTTGATATAAAATTTTGTTGCTTGTTATTTTATTTATTTTTGGATTGTGAATTCCTTTACATCTAAGAATTATAATATTATTTTAATATAAATTATTAAAATATTATTTAAACTTAGTTTATATTCATTTGAAATTTGGATGTACTTAATGTTAGAGAAAGATCAAGTTAGAAATTAAGATGGATGTAAGTTGGTATTCTTGCATTTCATAATGAATTTTCCCATTTCTTTAAATATATTTCAATGTAACAAATATCATGGAAAAAATATCAATTATCAAAAACTAGAGTCCATAAACTACCAATTGTAAATTATTAATCAATATTTTACATTACATAACATTTCATTACATTGCAACATATCTTTCATACTTGGCTAGAAAGGGCTTTTATTCACAATTATTTATTTATTTATTTTCTTAAACATTAGAAAATATAGGAAATTCTAAATTATTTTATCACATGTTCAAGTTCTAGTGAATGAAAATTTGTTTTTGTTTTAATAATAATATTTTTTTTGTTTACCCCAATCATTATAGAGAAATACTATTGATTTTTTAAAATAAGAGTTGATCACTTCCTTATAATATCTTAGTTTATTTTTTCTCGTGTAAGTCATTTCCACATTTCCACATAAATCGAAAGTCTAACAATTTTTTGAACCTTCTCTTTTTCCATGTTCTTTAATATATTCATACTCTTAATTGGAGAAGTGATTACTTTTTGAAAAGAAATAGCATAAGGAATAATTTCTTTATTTTTATAAAATGTAGGTTACAAAAATCTTAGTTTATAATATTTTAGTTTATTTCTACCATTTTATATTTGCTTATATTATCTGACTTTATTTTTTCTCCAAAAACTTAGTGAGTAAGTCATTTCCACATTTCCACATAAATAGAAAGTGTAACAAGTTTGTGAACCTTCTCTTTTTCCGTGTTATTTAATATATTCATACTCTTAAATGGAGAAGTGAACACTTCTAAAAAGAGAATAGCATGAGGAATATTTTCTTTATTCTGGATAAAATCTACGTTACAAAAATCCTCTAAATCTTCTTTATCTCTCTCTATGAACAATTATCAATAATAGAAATAGATTATGGAATATTTTTAGAAAGGGGTTTCCTCCAAATTATTGCCAATGTTATATATAAATATAATTGTCAATATTATATATGAATGTATTGTAGGATTACAAAGACTCTTTATCATAAGAACATTATCATCACAATAAAGAAGAAGAGTTCCAACTATACTAATGAGAGTTGGATTCACACAATTTATTTTTCCCAAACACCCTTGATTCACTTTTATATTATAAAATATTTTTAGATAATCTCTTTTAAAATTATTAATATAAAAATCTAAAAAAAAAATAATTAAAAAAAACTCTCAAATTAACTTTACCATTTAATATAAAATGAATATCAAAATTTTCACCATTTTATTATAACAATACACAAATAATAATAAACCTAAAAATTATCATATTGCCTCATCCTATATGGCCTGAAACTTAGAATTAACTCCATAAATAATGTATTGTAATCAAATAAAACAACCAGCTCTATGTGCCTTTAATATTAAGCTATTTACCCTATGAAAATCAATTAGAAAATTAATGTATTTATTATTAAATCAATTAGAAAATTAATGTATTTATTATTAAATATTAATGCCAGTTAAACAAGTGTTAGTATTACAACGTAGTATATTTTAAATTAGAAATTATGATGATATGAAAATCAATTAGAAAATTAATGTATTTATTATTAAATCAATTAGAAAATTAATGTATTTATTATTAAATATTAATGCCAGTTAAACAAGTGTTAGTATTACAACGTAGTATATTTTAAATTAGAAATTATGATGATATAAAATTTTGGTATCTAGATTTATTTAAAATGATTCAAAAATTATAATAGAAAATTTATGAAAGAATGGTTTATATATAATTATTATTATTTTTAAAATACACAAAATATTTTTAATTATAATTTAAATAATTATATATATATTAAAAATATTATAATTCAATTAAATATTTAAAAAATATTTTTTATAACATTAAATCATAAAAAAATATTTTTCAAAATTAAACATTTTAATTTTGATTAATAAATATTAAATTAATAATAATCATTCACCAAATAAATTACCATAATTCTACTTTAACAATAACTAATTAAACACTCACTAAATTTGATAAACCATCCCATATAAACCATGCCATTTTGAAATCGACTTATGAAGTGACATAATAGAAGATTAGGGTCACTAAATTTGATAAACCATTGCCATATTGAAATTGAAATCGGTAAGTCACATAATAAAAAGTTGCATTTACTAAATTTGATAAACCATTGCAATATTGAAATTGAATTGTATAAGTGACCTGATTCTACGGTAACTACATTTGGAAAGTAAAGTCAAATCACAATACATTACATATTAAAAAACTACAGTCGCTAAATTGGGAAAGTAGAGCCAAATTAAAGTAAATTATAGATTTATATTCATATAATTAGCTTCTTACTCTGCATCAAAAATTATTTTAAAATATACAAACCGGATAAATTTAGCACCTATATTGGTATTGAGTTATTGAGATATATAGGTATCTTCAGAGTGATTCTTCTATCGATTGTTAGTGATTATTACCTTAATCTGTAGGTGGTTTAAATGCAACTATTTTAATTCAAATGGTTGTGATTTCCACTACTTTCCTCAAAATGTGTTATAACCTAGTATGTTTTCCCATATTCTTTAAAAATGAGAGAAATCTCACCTGTGCCAGCCCTGCCAGCCCTGCCTTGTTTTCTCAGAAGGTCCTGAAGCTTATTATATATGCCCAGGTTCGATATATTCAAAACTTGGGCTGCAGACTATTTTATCGATTTGGTGGTGCTTCTACACCTGTAGATAAAATATTCTCTTCTACGTAAATTTATAAATGAAAGAATTATCAATACGAAAGTTAATCCCAGCAACAGCTCACGTAGCAAATTAGTATTTAGGAGGTTCCAACACCAGTATCAGTCGATGCGTTTATAAAAAAATTGTTATTCAGTAACTAATATGCGTTTCTAAGAAACTTGTCATCTACTTTACAATCCAAGCGTTTCCGACAATCCATTTTGATGATGTCTTCTACGTTTCAGTGGAGTATTACAAGGTCGCCGAGAGTTCATCTGGTTTGTTTCTTCGATCTGGTTGTTGGTGACTTTTAGGTTATTTCAGTGGAGTAATCCTGGCTCTCGATCTTTGCGGTCGGCCTTAGTTTTGAAAGATGCTATGGAATTGGAGTTCTTTGCTTAGTTTTTGTGCTCTGGAATCGAGTATGGAGTAGGGTGGGTTATCGAATTAGTCGGGTTGTTTTCCTGGGACTTGTGTGGTATCGAGAAGCAGGAGGAAAGTTTTTGAGAGTCTTGGTGCTGTTCAAAACATGTGGGGCTTTGATCCACTTATCAAAAAAACAATAGATTAGGTGAACTAATAGTCACTTTCGTATTTAGTTTGGGATCACTCGAAAATGCAATTGTAATGGTAAATAATGATAATGGTTTGGAAATTTATTAATGTTCGTAGGTTAAATAATGATAATGGTTTGGAAATTTATTAATGTTGGTAGGTTTTGGTGTAAGGGAAAACTTCAATATGATATGAGTTTTTGCTCAAATTTAATTTTCAAATTGTATTCTAAAAAACCCTCATTAATTGAAGCAGCAATTTTTCTTTGCTAACTAGGAGAATCTTTCCAAGCCTTTAACCTCTCAGTTTGGTTGTTAGGAGTCAGGACATTGAATGAATTGTGGTTTATTTTGAGCTCACACCTAAACGTTCTGGCTTCCCAAAATGTCCGGGGTATTTCCATTATTAATCACCTTTATTAGTCTTTATTGCGTTGAGTAAGGCTTGAAGGATAGTTCTCCAGAATTTATTTCTTGTCAACGTCTAACTTTGGATGGGGCGTGCATGGAGGCCACGTATGTGGCGTTTGGGTCGGTTTTCCTGGTTTAGAGGAGGGGCTCCTGTCTTGTGTTTTCATGGGATATGGGATACGAGATCTGATACCATTTCGTCCGCTAGTCGTCGACGTGGCTCTCCTATAGGTTGTGTTGATATTAGGTGTGCGGCTCCATTTCTTCTGCTAGTCGTTGACGTGGATCTACTGTAGCTTGTGTTGACATTAGTGTGGCTCCATCGCTGAGTGACATGGCTCTAGTCTGTGTGAGTGGGGAGAGATGCTGCCAGTTTTCTTTAGGGGAGGCCAGCATTTCAGAAGGCTTGGCTTTCCACCAAATTCTTTCTAAATGAACAAAGCAAAATCTGAATTTTATCAGAAAGAAGAGTAGGTGTCGATGGAGATAGCTATCATTTTTGAGATAAAGTTGATCTCTAAAGCTGATTTTCGAGATAAAGCTGATCAGTGAGTTTTTTTTAATACCAAACAATAATGAGAACCAAGAATGGGAATGGCCCATAAGGAAATTTGAGAACGAGATGATTCTTTGGAAGCAGAAGTGGTTGTCGCTCGGAGGTAGGCTGTCATGATTAAATTTGTTTTATAGAGTGATTCAGTGTATTGGATGCACCTATTTAAATTTTCTAAAGAAATCATTAAAAGGATTGATTCGATAACAGCTAAGTCTTTTTGGGCAGTACAAGAAATAAAAAGAGGAGTTGAACCTATCCAAAACTCCGTAGACTTGACAATGTAATCTTTTAAATAATAGTAATATCTTTAATAAAAATTTGCTTAGTGAAATAAAAATGAATCGCTAAATAAATAAAATGAAAAATGTAAAAGAAATAGTTTTAATTTTTTTTAAGTATGATAAACACTCGACAATTCCTAAGTTTTTTTTAGTAAAAAAAAAAATGAATAGTTGAATAGATAAAGAGAAGAAGGTAAAAGAAGTAGTTTTATTTTAAATGTATGATAGACACTCACAGAGTTCTATATGAACAAAGTTTTCATGTAGATATGTGAGGATGATCGTAGAGCTTTTGGGAGGATGAGAGTAAAGAAACTGTAACTACGTTTTTTTAAAAAGTCGGAAGATTTTTTTGTTGTTAAAAAGAAAAACACCGGTATCACTAGATGTGTTTATAAGAAATATGTTCTTCAGTAACCAATATGCGCTTCTAAGAAATTTTTCTATCAACTTTACAGTCGAAGCATTTCCAAGAAACCCGTTTGTCGCTTTGTGCTAGCTGCTTAATATAGGCTTTCCAAAACTTACAATAAAATTCACCAATGCAGCGCATTACATTAGGCTTGAGTGTCAACTGTCTGTGAATCCCGATCTGGCTTATCGTTAGTCCTTACCCAGTGGCAAAGCTTGAGGTGTAGGGTATCAACATTAAAAATATTAAGGTTAGACACCTGCAATATTAGGGAAAAGTCATAAAAGTAATGCTCATACTTTGACAGAGAACACACGGAAAAAAAGTGTTGTCACTTGAGTATTAAAGGATCTTTCCTTGGCATGTATTGTACGATAGACTCTGTTGTTAATGGTAGAAGAAGCAACGCACACAACTTCAAGTCCACCCTCTTCGAATGCCATGAGAAGATCAGAGTACACAATCTGATGTTCAAACGTGTTCATCCAGATCTGAACGGTTGAACCCGTAGATTTTATATTTACTGAAGGGAACCACTCTTCTGACTCCCCAATCGCCGGGGCTCTAGTGCAAAATTTATCGTTACCGGAAAATCGCAGGGCCTGGAATGAAAGATTTGGATTTTTACCAGAATCATCCTTCATCTTTTCTCTTTCCTTTTGAAGATCTTCGACTTTTTGTTGTAGATGGTGAATGTAAATCACAGCTTCCCGCACTTGGTATGCCACTGATCGTTTTCCCTACAGGAGATCAAGATTTAATTAAATTACAACCATAGTAAGTACAGATGCAATAAAACCCTTGTGATCGATCAAAGACGAGACATACCCGTAGATTTTCATCGGGAAGCAAGGACTTCAGAATTGACAAAAGGGCATTCATGTCATTACGCCTCTGCTTTTCAACCAATTTCTGCTTCTTTTTGTCAGTAAAGGGACCATCATTTGAACAACTGGCATTGCAGCATGTGGCCGTTAAAACAGGAGTTGCAGTTATCAACGAAATTGCATATGGTGGCATGATGGGTAGTATATGTATGGAGATTTTAAATAGGCTGTACTGACGGAAATGGATTGGAACTCAAAATACTTTCGACATAAAAATATTTTATGACATCGTTACAAGAGAGAAATTCTGACTGCAACCAAGAAGGAATGCTCATGTTTTAGGTGAAACAAACCCTATCAGACTTTTGAAAATAAAGAAAACCTGGCCAACGTCCGGTATCGTCTAGAACAAGAACAGTGTTCGATCAATTCCATCTTTCTTGAGAAGATGATCCAGAATTGAAAGCTGATAAATATCTGAGGATCAAATTAAAGATATAAATTGAGATCTCTTAGGATCCCTAGGCCCTAAACGAAAGAAAGCCCTCTCAAATATCATAAGAGAGGATTGTGATCCAACCATTCAACTGTATAAAAAACGGCTGACAACAAAATCGGCAGGCACAATTATGATTGTGATAAGCGCCGCTTGAAACAGAAAAATATAATCCTGCCCTGTAACTGTATCAAAAACTGCTGATGGGACATTTAGGAATATTTGGCCAAATTAATGCTGGAAAAACCATTAAATCAAAAAACCATTAAATCAAAAGCTGTATCTCATCAAACCGATCGTAAAGTCAGACGAGCGCACTTTTAGCGAAACTAATTTTCTCAATAATTAGCTGGCAGATGTTACTCTGTCTCTTTTATAAAAAGGACATGATACTTCCATCACAACAATCCCTCTGTGAAACAGTATCGTTCTCCAGCTGGTTGGGTGGATTTTACATGATGTTCAAGAATGGGAAGGAAAAAAAATTCATACTTATTGGCATGTGAAATTCATTTTTCCCAGTGACCTAATTTAAAGGGAGATTACTTTTATTATTTTATATAATATTTGTATATATATAGAATAATTTTTAAATTGTATTTGAGTAATATATATATATATATATATATATATATGGGGGATGATAAAAAAGTTCCGAAAATTCAAATGGATAAAGGACTTCAGGTTAACTTTTTGCAAATGCAAATGCACACTTGCACTTTTATTTTTATTACGATGGCTTAAGAGCACAAGGTGGGTGGACAATGGATTTATAACTGGGATAACGGTGTGTGGTTTGGTTTGCACATGGGAAAATTACTTCACGTTAACCTTTTTACACTTACACTTTCACTTTTATTTTAATTAGGAAGGGTTAAGAGCGCAAGGTGGGTGGACAATGGATTTATAAGTGGGGTAAGGGTTTGCGTTTTAGTTTGCACAATTATATAACTAGTATGATGAGGTAGTTATATAACTAATATGATGAGGTAGTGATATGATAGTTATAATGTGAGTATTTGTAATATTCCTAATTAGCACCACTAATTGGAATATTTGATTTTTGTATAGTTTTGCCGACTATAGTTAATTAATAAATAAAAGTGAGAAAAGGGGTCTAACTCACTTAAATAAAATAAAGTGTTTCCCTAGTAGAGGCAACGTTGTAACTTAAAGGAGAAGCCTTGGGGGTCCACACACACATGAGAGAGGCCTCACGTAAACTCCTAAGGTAACTGCGCAGGTCAAGGAGGAACTCAAGGACGCAGTTAGGGTTTTGAGGGAGCTAGCACTATAAAAGGTGGGGGTTTCACTCCATTTGTCATTATGGATATGTTATTGATATTGAGAGCTAGACTTCTGTCTACTTCAGCACGCCGGTTGTTTAGTCGGTCTGCAGCACCGTTTAGTGCGAACTGAGTGTCTCCGGTCGGAGATCTCACCCTTGGCTCCGGGGGACTTCGAGTGCCTGCTCGAGCAAGGTTTTTCCTTCAGTTCCAGTTGGTGGTTTGCAGTGGTTTCTGGTGAACATTTTGCAGAGGAGCTGCCCTTTTGAGTGACTGCGCAGTCTAGGAGAGAGGACGCAGTTTCAGTTGAGGAGGACGCAGTCTTTGTTGAGCAGCTTTTTTGAGTGGTTATTTGGCAGTGGTTTCAGCGTTTTTCAGCCTTGAGGAGGTTGCCATTTCAGCCGGAGGTTTTGCAGGAGGATTCAGGCCCTTTCCTCAGCGTGTTTCTTGAGCTTCTGTGTTGTTCCTGGAGGCACAACGTTTTTGTAGGAGGAGGGTTTCTGCGGGTGATTTTCGGAGGTGGTCCGTTTGGTATATGGTTTCTGGGTTTTGTCTGGAGCAGCGAGTATAGGTGATCTGTAGATTTTTAGCTCATTCTGGCAAGGGGATCAGCCCCTAGCTTCAGTTCATTCCAGCAGCAGCAGTTTACGGCAGTTTCTTCCAGCAGCTAGGATGCAGTTTCTGTAGCAGCCATTTCCTATTTTCCTGAGAGGATTCTTCACTTGCCTTGAGCAAGGATAGGTGCATTTATTCTGATTATCCATTGTATCTCATTATATTCTCAGATTAATAAAATGGCTTAGCATTTCCGGCATTTTTATGTCTATTTGTTCCATATTCTAGTTCCGGCATTTTGCTCTATATAGCTGCTTGTTGTTTTGTTGTGTATTACTATTTATTTCCCATTGGGGATATTACAGTGGTATCAGAGCATAATTCTGGCTCAGCCTGTGGTCTATGACATCGGGAAAGAGATCATACAGAGCAATAGCAGTTGCAGTACCAAAAACGCAATTGGAAAAAGGGCCAAAATATAAAGGGTCAAATTTTGAAGTTTGGAATTAGAAGAAACGTTTTCTGGGTTTTTCTGGGTTTTGGGCAAGGATCACCTTCCTAAATTCCTGGAATTTTCTGAGTAGTTTTTAGTGGGTAAATCGGGGGTCGAAGTTAAGCAGTAGTATGGTTTTGCAGCAGCCGTGCAGTTTCTGAGGAGCCTGTAGGCACCTAGTAGAAAATGCCAATGGCAGACAGAGAGAGGAAATTGGATGCACTCCTCCGTCACGTGCAGGAGGTGTCACAGAGACTCACTGCGCTGGAGGTTAGCCAGCGGGAAACCCCAAGGGGATTTCGGATTGGTGAGGGATCAGGCACATCCCACCATTTGCCGGTGCATGATGCCACTCAGCCTATGGCATCACATACACCCACACGTCCTACCATGCCCACATTCTTGCCAGAGGACACAGGGGAAGCATCACAGCGAGAACCGAAGCCGGGCGACATGGGTGACTATTTTGCAGAGTACCAGGCATACAGGCGGGAGTTCATGAAGGCTCTCTCGTTCAGAGACTATCTCCGGATCCAGTATGGCATTAGACTCCGTGATCATTACCAAGGGCACCGGTATCATCATGGTGGAGACTACCACCGCACAGCTAGATGAGATTATGTTCAGCTCCAGCGTGATATTAGACCTCACAACTTTCATAGAGGGAACAAGCACTCACATGATAGGGGCTTACAGTGCACAGTGGACAGATTCCATCTACCGACATTTGACGGGTCATCCAGGCGCTCAGAAAAATCTTGGGTGGACAAGTTGGACACCTCTTTCCAGCTTGACCGAGTATCGGAGAGGAAAACCATTAAAATGGTTACCTCACACTTGGAGGATGAGGACACACAAGATTGCAGGGAGTCTGAGGTTACACCTAGTGTGACACAGGATTCACCCTCAATTGGAGACCTCCTTGGCCGTGTCAGTTGATGTGGTAGTGGAGAAGGTAGAGCCTACCCCAGTAGAGCCATCCATTGAGGTGATGACTGGAATCGTGTCCGAGTCTTCAGGTGGTAGCAGCACACGACAGATGGGTGAGGCGTTAGGAGATATATCCACCTTCGATGAGGCACTAGCAGGTACCAAGGTATTGGATGATGGTTGTAGACAGCGGTATCATCGGCTTCGGACGGACCTTCGAGTTTTGAGAGAGAAGGCCGCGTCAGTACGGGAGGCCATTTTGTTGCAGGACCAGGAGCTGGAGGGTATGAGAGTGACTTGTGCCAAGTCGGCGACCAAGTTGGTCCGCATTGGGGAACAACTGGATTCCCTGATGGTAAAACCAGTGGGCACGTTGGAGCGTCAGATCATTCCCCTTCAGGTATGCATGGATGGGACTAGCAGTGTTGTTGGGTCATCTCTTCCTGTTGGAGAGAGAGAGGTAGAGCCACCTAGTCAGATCTCATATGTTGACTTGGATAGCGGTATGAGACGATCAGAGTTGCACAGGGTATAGCATCCATATGTTGAGGTTGGATGGAGAGAGATTTTGAGTTGGTACTCGATGGAGCGGGCTATGGAGATAGTGGTGGACCCAGGTGTAGTTCAGCAGGAGTTCCTAGGTGTTGAGCATACAGGGACCCCAGATTGGCATTGGGATCCAGGTGGGATCGCCTATCATTTCCCAGGCAGGTCGGCTGACTATGCCTTGGAGAGTACAGTTGGCCTAGTAGAAGAGCATGTGCAATTTGGGTCAGCTCCAGTGGCCAACCAGTTTATGGGTAGACTCCCTAGGTTGTTTTGGTATGACACTCGTACACGGGATCACGGGGTGGTCAACATACCTTGGCAGGAGTTTGTCGGAGGAGGTGGCATTGGCAGGCCACCAGATGGCGCCTTGTATGGGGCCAAGGATTCTTCACCTTTGTGTGGGGCACAGAGGACGCAGCGGAGCCGAGCAGTGGTGGTAACACTACTGACCCATAGGGAGATTCACTTCTCGGACCCCTCGAGGAGGATTTACAGTGATGATCCATTTGTCGGCGGGTATAGTGATGCGACGGTGGACATGACGATACCGATTGGTGGTAGTCCGATATGTAGAGGCACGGCTCTAGGACATCACATCCATGGATGTGTGGGAGCCTCTAGCAGTGATCAGTGGACTACTGGTGGACATGGAGCTACATGGTGGTGTACCGTAGTGTGTGAGACTGCATTGTGGAGTAGGAGTGCCCTACATCACATTGAGAGCACGCGGGGAGTGACAGATTCCTGGACACAGTCAGGGCACGAGACGGTACAGGGTGGTACAGCAGTAGCATGGGGTATCCAGCAGTATTCAGGGGTATGCCTCAGTGTGTAGTGGCATGTTGAGGAGTATATGGATGATCAGTGGTATGCGAGGGCATACGGTGCTGCACAGTAGGGTCTTAGAGCATTACTTCCAGAGAGACTCATGGACAGGGACATCGAGCTTACCTTTGGTAGTAGTTCACCCAGGATCGATGGAGAGACAGAGGAGCGATACTTGGCAGTATTTGTGGGGACTCACACACCTGACTCGCTTCGACATCACTCACAGGTACAGTTGATTATGTTTTTGACCGTTGGCACTTTGGGTGTGAGCAGCAGGGTACGCGAGGTTCACCCAAGATATTTGGATGACACTCAGTACACTAGGCGAGAGACTTCTCAGCAGTGGCACTGGGTTGGTGTGCTAGTTGACAGCCACAGGTTGGGGGATGAGATGATCCTTTGCAGAGGTGGTGCATCAGTCATCACTGAGCCTACACTTGGGGAGCAGGTCATGAGGGAGACATGCATCATTTTTCCCTCAGGGCATGTCGAGATCATGCATGAGCAGAAGATACGGGGTACAGCAGAGGTAGTATCCCAGTATGTGTCTGGGCTCCAGACGCTGTATCGACACGTTGTCGAGAGGGTGGATGGCATGTTCGATGCGGATGAGATGGCGGAGGTAGAACAGGAGGGCATTCCTTCTGTATGCTAGGGTGAGTACTCCTTTTCACATGGGTCCATAGGATCAGTTGAGGTCTCTTCTGGGGAGCGAGGGCAGTCATGCATGGATGGTGACAGTAGACTGGGGCTATATTCTAGTGTCCAGGGTGAGCAGTCATGGGACTCTGCGAGAGATACTCTGGGTGAAGAGTCACTTGTGACAATTCAGCTAGAGCAGCAGGTGATGGAGCCTCAGTCGAAAGAGGAGGGCACTACTCACATCGGGCATGATATTCCTTTGAGAGAGAGCTAGATGGGCACTCACATCGAGTCTGTGGTGGAGATGCAACTAACAGCAGGGTCAGTCATTGAGGAGGAGCAGTCAGTTGCATTGACATCGAGTACCGTGACAGCAACTACAGATCCATATCCTCTGGAGATGTTGGAGGTAGATGTGATAGTTTGGCAGTGGGAGATGATTACGGGTTGGCGGCAACCTTCCAGGCATGTTCCACATGCAGTTGTTGTTGCTACATCAGATGCTTCCTCCAGGATGGACTGGCGGGAGATCATGAGTTGGTACCCTCTTGATGGTACGGTACTCTTCGTAGGGGGCGCAGCGGAGCAGGGGCCCTTAGACATAGTAGATGTTACAGGTCCCAGTTGGCAGGAGGGCACCGATTCTCATTACTTCGGGACTCCTTCCCAATGTCAGGAGAGCAGGATCAGCATGGGATTGAGTCAGGACGTGGATTGGAGAGAGGTGATGAGTTGGTATGCGGTTGGAGAGGCAGCATATGCAGTTACAGGTACATCACAGCAGGAGCCCGAGAGCATGGATGCTTATTGGTGGTCTTCACCTCTTAGAGCATTAGTCATAGCCAGAGGCAGTGCACAGTCCGAGCCGTGGGACTTGTGCGATTATTGGCCACAGTGGCGATGGGATCCGGGAGGACTATTGGTTGGCTGGTACCGTGAGAGGCCAGTTTGGGATCTTGGCATTGAGATATCCCTTCATATCAGGGTGATGCAGGAGACAGAGAGGTTTCAGTGGGACCTAGGCACATTTTGCAGTATCGGTGGGGAGCATCAGCTAGAGAGTAGGCTTGTTCAAGCATTGCTTGCGAACAAGAAATTTTTGCCGGATGAGGATGCCACTTGGGAGAGCGAGCAAACTTTACAGTATCCATCACTTCAGTTGCTTGAGGACAAGCAACGTTTTTCCGGGGGAGACTGTAATATTCCTAATTAGGACCGCTAATTGGAATATTTGATTTTTGTATAGTTTTGCCGACTATAGTTAATTAATAAATAAAAGTGAGAAAAGGGGTCTAACTCACTTAAATAAAATAAAGTGTTTCCCTAGTAGAGGCAACGTTGTAACTTAAAGGGGAAGCCTTGGGGGTCCACACACACATGAGAGAGGCCTCACGTAAACTCCTAAGGTAACTGCGCAGGTCAAGGAGGGACTCAAGGACGCAGTTAGGGTTTTGAGGGAGCTAGCACTATAAAAGGTGGGGGTTTCACTCCATTTGGCATTATGGATATGTTATTGATATTGAGAGCTAGACTTCTGTCTACTTCAGCACGCCGGTTGTTTAGTCGGTCTGCAGCACTGTATAGTGCGAACTGAGTATCTCCGGTCGGAGATCTCACCCTTGGCTCCGGGGGACTTCGAGTGCCTGCTCGAGCAAGGTTTTTCCTTCAGTTCCAGTTGGTGGTTTGCAGTGGTTTCTAGTGGACGTTTTGCAGAGGATCTGCCCTTTTGAGTGACTGCGCAGTCTAGGAGAGAGGACGCAGTTTCAGTTGAGGAGGACGCAGTCTTTGTTGAGAAGCTTTGTTGAGTGGTTATTTGGCAGTGGTTTCAGCGTTTTTCAGCCTTGAGGAGGTTGCCATTTCAGCCGAAGGTTTTGCAGGAGGATTCAGGCCCTTTCCTCAGCGTGTTTCTTGAGCTTCTGCGCTGTTCCTGGAGGCACAGCGTTTTTGTAGGAGGAGGGTTTCTGGGGGTGATTTTCGGAGGTGGTCCGTTTGGTATATGGTTTCTGGGTTTTGTCTGGAGCAGCGAGTATAGGTGATCTATAGATTTTTAGCTCATTATGGCAAGGGGATCAGCCCCTAGCTTCAGTTCATTCCAGCAGCAGCAGTTTACGGCAGTTTCTTCCAGCAGCTGGGATGCAGTTTCCGTAGCAGCCATTTCCTATTTTCCTGAGAGGATTCTTCACTTGCCTTGAGCAAGGATAGGTGCATTTATTCTGATTATCCATTGTATCTCATTATATTCTCAGATTAATAAAATGGCTTAGCATTTCCGGCATTTTTATGTCTATTTGTTCCATATTCTAGTTCCGGCATTTTGCTCTATATAGCTGCTTGTTGTTTTGCTGTGTATTACTGTTTATTTCCCATTGGGGATATTACCGTATTTTTATTTATATTTTTATGAATATGGTAATTATAGGTATGGATAATGGGTTAAGATGTCACATAAGGGTGTCAATTCATATTTGTATATGTAAATTTATATATTTAGTTTTACAAATTGGTAATATTGATATAGAGTGAGTCTGTGAATTTATATTTGTATATGTAAATTCATATAGTTTTACAAATTGAATACTATAAATTTATATAACTAGTATGATGAGGTAGTTATATAACTAATATGATGAGGTAGTATAATAGTTATGATGTGAGTACTTTTATTTATATTTTTATGAATATGGTAACTATAGGTATGGATACTAGGTTAAGATGTGAGATAAGGGTGTGATTCATATTTGTATATGTAAATTTATTTATTTAGTTTTACAAATTGGTAATATTGATATAGAGGGAGGGTGTGAATTTATATTTGTATATGTAAATTCATATAGTTTTACAAATCGGTAATATTGATATGGAGTGAGATTGTGTATATGTTTATTCTATTTCTACATATCACATGCATTTTCTGAGTCCCAACTTGAAGATGGTAGGGTTGTGAGTAGAGTGGGATATGTATTTATAGTTGCACACTTTGACTACTACTTGGGTTGAAGTTCTTATTAGACAAGAATGGTACATACATGTAAAGATGAAAATGACAAACTCACAAAACTCCACACCCAATTTCACTCATGGTGGTGAAGGTGGAGGATAGTTATGAGATTATACAATGATTTTCTAAATTCCCTCTGAATTGTATATACATGAAAATAATAATACAATTTTGAATGAATTTAGAAAATATTGTTGGTATTAGAGCCCATATGGGCTTGGGCCTTGGCCCTTTTGGGCCGAGTGGTGAAGGTGGAGGATAGCTATGAGATTATACAATGATTTTCTAAATGAACTCAGAATCGTATATACTTGAAAATATTAATACAATTTTGAGTGCATTTAGAAAATATTGTTGATATCAGAGTCCGTATGGACTTGGGCCTTGGCCCCTTTTAAGCTGAGTGAAATAAAGAGTTTGATGAGTATTTTGTTTTTTTTCCAATCCTTTGTTGTTGCTACATGACTGAAGATCTGAGTGTGGCTCTTGAGGATCGTTATTGAGAGTTCGTTGATCCGTGTGGACATTTTTGGACATGACAAAGGTCATATGTGCAAGCGTGTGGATAACTCAATTGAAGAGTTGAATGTCAAATTCCCCTGGAGACTTTGTTAATTATTTCACTGCATGTAGCTGGTGTGAAGTCGTGCATACTGCAGAGGACAGTGGAGTGCAACGGTTGTGGAAAAAGCATCGATTCATTGTCGAATTTTATTATAGGAGGAGTTGTTGTCATAGAACAAGGTTTGTGACCCCAAGCTTGCATGCCTTAATAGTTTTAAGAGCCTTACAACTAGTAGAGTTATGCTTCTAGCATGTTGAAACATCCAACCTTGAAGATTTGGAATGGTGGAAAGGAATTCTGGACCAAGGTTTAAAATTGGTGTGCTAGTGTCAGCAAGCAAAAGAAACGTGGCTACAGACTGATCGATCGAATTGGTACCCTAGCGTAAAGAATGGATGACCACCAAGTTCTCTCACAGCTCCTCTTGAGCCTTCCACTATTATAGAAGCTATAAATGTCATTTCTTGTTGATATGAGGACAAGATAGAGTGTATGGATTGGTGAGAAACTTTTCTTCAACTATGAAACTCTTACGTGCGACCAATTTGAAAAATGTGGCCATTACACTTAGGTAGTGTGGAAACATTTTGTGAAAATTAACTCTGCAAAGGTCATTTATGATGATAGTGGCACTACCCACTCTCACAGGACCAAATAATACCATCATGTTGAAAGGAAATTCGAAAGCATAAGTCAAAGGTGAGATATATAACTTTCAAAAATTGGTTTAATCGAATTGGTAAATTCATTCATTTAGAAGTTGGTGAAGTCTGATGGTAGCAATGGATATTAGTTTGTTTAAGCAGTAATATATAGACAAACAAGGTAAATGATTTTGTGTTGAATAATAAAACATACTCAATATTATGTTGTAATGCGAATAATATATGTATTAGTAAGAAAGTATAGGATGTTTTTTAATTGTATTTGGAACATATGTACCTTTAACTCCATAAGTTAGAGTGTGTAATGTATGTCTGATACGCCATGTGTACAACTATAAATTTCGTGGTAATATTAACACCATTTTGTAAATGTACATTTGTGGTAAGACAAAAACCACTATGTAAGTGCAGGCTTGTGGTAATCAAGAAACCACTTCTGACAGTGTACGAAAGTGCGGGTTTTTGGTAAGCCAGAAACCACTTTGGGGTGTAGGTTTGTGGTAAGCCATAAACCATGTGTGAGAGTAAATTGGATAAGGATTCCTTTAGGCATGGTTTAGGGTAAGTTAATTAAACCCGAATCATGGTTATGGTTAATCCAAGAAAACGGATCTCATGAAGATGGAGGGGGATTTAAAGGCATAGGTATAGGGACACGTATGCATATTATGGTTGATTGAACCATGTACACGAATGACATCTTATTAGACTCGTAAATGCAAACGTTCATACTCAGGAATTCTCGTAGATATTTTTTCATTTATATGGACATTGAAATATTCTTTTTAATCATGTATGTAAACGCGAGGACGATAGTTAGAATTTGGTGATTGAGATCAAGAAAATTAGTCGTTAAAGGGGAACTTGGAAAATATAATTCATACTTGTCTTTATTATGATTCGTTCTATGTATAAGGGTTTGTTCCTAATATTTGGGAGTTTTATGAGGTGTAGTTGGTTGAATATCTCAACCTCCATATAAATTAAAAATCATCTACCATAATCCTTGAGTACCAACCATTGCAACCACCAGTCTACTAAGATGTCCTTTATGTACATAGTTCAATCAACCATTATCTACATATGTGTACCTATGCCTATACCTGCAAATCCCCCTCCATCATCATCACATCAGTTTTCTTGGATTAACCATAACCATGCTCTAGGTTTTATGGTTAATCCAAAACTATTGATAACTCTTTTTTGTGTAAGTTAGAGTTATATGTTGTCCTAGAAGTTTTTATTTTATTCTCAGCTGAGGAAACACGAAGCTCCTATTGGAAAAATTAGGTTAATTGGTTCCTGCTCTGGGTTTTTGCTAAACTTGAACTCGATTTTAAATTCCATTACTCTTCTAGGTTCTCGTTAATCATCTCCGTTAAGCGTATTGTCATTTAAATGTAAAGGCATAAGAGCTTATGTATTTTTTTTAAGAAACCACGAGCCTTTTTGCATGGCTTACCTAGCTCTGTTAATTGTATATTCTTCCCTTATAATTAAGTATAAATCAATTTTTTTCCAAAGAATGCTCAAGCTCCTTTCGCTCAAGGACCCATCATTCAATTTGTAAAGTATTTCATTCAATTTCCTATAATTGGTCAATTGTATATTCTTCCCTTATAATTAAGTATAAATTAATTTTTTTCCAAAGAATTGTAAAGCTACTTTTAGTGGGGAACCTCTCATTGAGTTTGTAAAGTATTTGATTCAATTCCCTATAATTGACTAATTTAGTTCTTCCTTTAAGATTAAATGGTATTACCATAGTGATGATAATTATCACTTACTATATCTCATTTATTTGCTTATGTATTCCTATAGTTATTTGTTATAATTTTTACGATTAAATAGCATTTTATCATTATGGCTTACTATATCTCATTTATTTCCTTATGTATTCCTATATTTATTTGTTATAACTTTTAATATATATGTTAGTTTGGGGTGGTATATTAGGATTTTAATTTTTGTGCGCTACAACAAACCACTTAGTATAAGCATACACATTTATTATTTATAAAGCTATTACTATGGTGAGATTTCATTCAAAAATTCCTTATTATTTCTTGTTATATATATTCCAATATTCAAAGTGGCTCTTACCGACCTTTCTTAGTGTTTTTTCTTTTAATTTGTGACAGTAGACTCTGAATTGATTCAAACCTAGAAATTTAACTAGTCTAATTAGTTTAACACAATTTTCGTTTCCTTCTTATATCACAATGAACATTGTTAATTTATCTTGCTAATTTTCCTTATAACGTAGAGGGTCTGATACTGAGTTCCTCTATTACAACTCTATGCCAGTATTCAAGGGACATTGGGACCTCAATATATTGAGTCTTACTATTACTCTTACATCAATATCTATATACACATCTATGTACATAACAAAGAATCTTTTGGATATGGACTTGTATACCGTAGTTTTTTTCTTAAAACTAACTTGCTCAAGAAGAATATTTAATATTCAATACAGCAATACTTTTACATCTCACAAGCGAGGCTTCCATATTTTTTATACAAATTTCCATCGTATAAGTTATCACAATTACAGAAATTATTTAATACTTATACTTATTTGTACTAGTTTGGAATGCCACGTTATTTGTACTAGTTTAGAGTGCCATGAAATTTAGAGGGGATAAATTTCACTCCTCTTGACCAATGAGAATGGTGTCCACAACCATTTCTCCTCTGTGGTAGTTTTGGTTTCTATTCCAAAGGCACCAAGATTGTAAAAATCTAGCTCAGGAACATAGACTCACAAGTTTTTCCTTCTCCCCCATGGCAGTTTTGCTTTCTGGTCCAAAGGCCCAAAAAATGTAAAAATCCATCTCAGGAACATAGACTCACAAGTTTCTCCTAAGGTTTTCACTAGCTCTTAGTCCATCCCGAGAATACCCTAGCTAGAAGCATCATGCCTTTGCTCAAAAACTTGGTGTCAAAGGAATCAATTGTGTTTTTCCATCTCCCTTCTGGAATGCCTCAAGTTCTCTCTCCATACCCAATTGGTTTTCCATCTCCTTTCTAGAATGCCTCAAGTTCTCTCTCCATACCTAATTGAATTTGTTTCCCCAACTAAGATTATTTATGTGTAGGAGTGGGAGTATATGTCTTCGAACTCTCTGGTAAATTAAACTTTCACTTAGTAACTTTTCCCTTGAATTTTCCATGGCTGCCATAATTAACTTTTAATAAAATTTAGACTAGCACAATCATGTTTACCAATGTGATTGATATAAGCCGATAATCCTATATAAAATATATCTACAACCACATTTACCAATGTCATTGTCGTAGACATATATACACCAACATCACATATGTATTTGGTATCACATGTTTATTTGGTTAAAGACAAATATTTGTAATTATTAATAACTATATAAATAACAATAGCCCTATTATTTTATATTTATATAATTATATTTATTATATAATTGAAATTGTTGGTATAAGGATTTATGCTATGTTGAAATTGATGAATTTATTATTGTGTATCATTATTTAATAAATTGCAAAAAATGATTTGTCAATTATTTTTGGATATTCAATAATTTTTATAGTTAAAGAATTTTAATTTTTATTATAAAATTGAAAAATGTGAGGATTCAATCCTTTCATATATATAAGAAAACTATATTAATATTAAAACATAATTTTAAAAACATAATTTTAAAGCTATTATTAAAACCTAATATATATTTTTATAATATAATAATATTAGTATAAACTGAAATATTACTATAATATAAGTGATTGAAGTAATTAAAAAAAAATATGATGATTTACCATACTAATTGTCTACTTATAAATGAATGTGAGACAAAGATAGTCTCTTTTATCTATAGATTCCTAATTGAAGTTTTATGAATTAGTGCTTTAAACTTCACTTCATCTTGTTCCTGTTTTTTTCACAAATTACTTAGTGTCTAAGTTTTAATTTCTTTTTTTGGTTCATGACATTAAATTTGACAAATGGCATAGTAAATTGGTAGAATTTAAAAGGAGTTTGTTAATCTAATGTGGAATTGTTTAATTTTTTCTATAAAATTTTTCGCTATTATTGATTTTACAATGTTAATCTTCCAACATTTTGAAAATGAATTCAGTGCTTGGATGATGAAAGAGATGATCAAATAAATTATTTTGATTTTTACACAAAGTGTTTGATAATACACACTTGAGTCTTTTATTAAAAAATTTCATGATGATTGTTTATATTAAATTTAATATTAAAATATCATATTTTAAAAAATATATATAACTTAATATTATATAAACTATATGAAAATTTAAAACCTAAAATATATAATTTATATTAGAATTTAAAATTGAAAATTGAAAAGCAGATTATAACTTAAAACCATTATTTTCTTTTATAAAATGATGTTAATATTTTGGCAGTTTGATAAAAATGTGATCAATGAAAGCCAATGAATAGAGAGCACATATATTTGTTTCGTTAATATTTTTGAAAATCATAATTTTAAAAATGTAACGCATAAGAATCCAACATTTAAATGTAATCACATTTCAATAATGTAAGTTTTAACATTTATATTTTTAATTTGATTCAATCAAAAGTGTTATCCCATCATACCCATCGTAAAGTGAGACTCGAGAACTTTCAAGGAACACAAATGAAGTATAAAACGCCGTGGTACTGCCATCACAACTATCCCTTTAGCCTCTTGATTGTTTGATTTTACACGATGTTCAAATATGAAAAAGAGAAAATTGTTTTTACTTATTGGAAATGGATATTCATTTTTCGTTATTCATTCATGAAATATTTTGGCGATTTTTCTCTATTGTTTTTGCGGCTCATCGTTTTTCTGTGAGGCCTATTTTTGGTTCTCTGTTGAGCTAACCGGGCTCCTTGTGCCTGCATTTTGTCTTCTTTTCTTCTATTTGCTGCGTATCACTGCCCAGTTTTTGATTCTTTTGGCTATGGTTTTGTTTTGGCCAGTCTTTTACAAGCTATCCTGTGTTGGCTAGTTCTTAAGCTATTTTTTTTGCCCTTTTTTGGTCTTATGTGTTCCTCCGTGCCCTTAATGTTTTTTTTTGGGGGTTTTTTTTAATGGTGCCCTTGGTTTTTTTGGGACTCTATCCCCTGTGTATGGATATTGTTAACTTATGCCCTGTGTATAGATATTGTTACGAGTTGTTTTCTGGATTAGGATTCTATACACAAGTCGATAAAATATAATTTTTATTTTCTGTTTCTCTAAAAAAAAATGTTATTAATAATTATAATAATTTTTTTTTAATTTTGAATTTTTTTAATAAAAAAAAAATTAAATTTATTGAAATACGAACTTTTATTCACATTTTAAACTAATAAAAAATCATTTTGAAAAATTTAATGGTAAAAAATAAATTTATATTCGTGCACCTTTAAACTATACAATCTGTCATATAATTTAACAGATTTTTTTTTAAATTTATGTAATCAATTTAACTTTATAAAATTCCAAATTAATAAAATATTTAGTGAATAATATATAAAACTAAATCAATCGCATAGTAAAATGTGTAAGTCACATGAAACATTATGCATATAAAATAAAAATACAAAAGAAAGTGGGAAGTTCAATTTATTGAAGTTTCATGGTGATAGTTCCGTGTAAACTCTTCGCCAGCAATGATCCAAGAGATTTTTATATGGGAATTACATTCATTACATCATCTTTTTAACGTGCGAACAATGTGTATTTTAATGTGGGTAGCATCTGTTTTATTTATATTTTTCATTTAATGATAAATATTTTATCTAGAAACATCTTTGTTTTTAATTTATATTTAATTAATCTTTTTATGATATTTATTTTTATTTATTAAAAATTAAAATAATTATATAAATTGAATGTTTATTAAATGTTAATTAATATTAATATGTTAATAGATATTAATCTATAATAAATATCAAAACATCAATTTCATGGTACATTTAATTTAAAAAAAAATATATAAAAAATAATTTTATTTTAAATTGTTATGACTATTATTATTAACTATAAAAAGATTAATGTAAACTAAAGATATATACATCTAAAATTTATGTAACAACATTTTTTATCAAAACAATTCATTTCTCTTTTACCATGAAAATTCTAAACTTATTTCTTTTTTTGTTACAATATTATGGGTTAATAACATGATTTATCAATACCAAATATCCAAAAACTAACAACTCATTTTATATGATGCTGATTCACACATAACATTCTTTATCTTTTATTTTAATTAATTAATTTAATTAAAAGTAGAGAAAAAACATCACTAATTTTAACATAAAACTTATTCTTTAATTTGTGAGTCTCTAAAAATATTTAGCATAAGTTGAATCCCTATTATTGAATTAATAATATACAATAATTACTCTAAAATTCTGAAATTCCTATTTTAAAATCAACACACTTATTAGCATTAAAATATTTTATAAATGATAGAAAAGAGCATTATATAATTTTTATTCTAAATGTATGTGATATTTACAATATTTTAATTGGGTTATTTATTTATTTAGTTTTTCATTTTGATGAAAAATAAGAAAATCATAGTTTTAATTTATCAAGTTTATATAATTTAAATGAAAATTTTAAAGTAGTATTTTTATCCATAATTTAAGTAGTCAATTTTTTGGAGTTGTCTTGGTTATATTTTTTTGTGAAATTTGTACAAAATTCTATAGAAATTTGTTAAAATCACAAGCACTATTATATATTTATGTATTAAAAATGGAAAACAGGTTCTAACCAAAATTTTCTAAAGAAAACCCCAAAATGCAAAACAATCCGACAATACAATTTTTTATTTTTTGTAATTCGCTGTACACATATCCATAGTGAGATCATTGGAAAAATCACCCATAACTTGTAAGCCAATTATCTTTCATATAAAAATTACTCCAAAAAAAAAACATGTCAATCTCAATAAATATATCCAATAAAAAATAATAGAAACTCATCCCTACAACCTAAACTACATTCACTTAAACAATTTTTTTATTTTAATTTAAAATATAATTCAAACTATAAATTATGATTCCATCAAAAATTTAATCACCAAATTGAAAGACGATCCATCAGAAATGAAAAACATCAATCTCCCATTAAATCAAAGCACCCATTACAACCTGTGATAATGAAATGTACAGTGACGATTGTATGACCAGATTAGCGACACAACCAACCGACCTATTAGAACCAGTGATAACAGATTCACAATGGGAAATTCGAGATTCGAGAAAATACAGTAGATCAATGAGGTGTACTGTGGTAAACCTGTCATGTCGACGACCTCATTTGAATGATAACGAACTAAGCAATATCGTGTTGCAATATCAATAACGAACTAAGCAACCATAATGAGAGTAAATTGCTAATGTATAACATTTTTTATTTTTAATTAAAATTAGTGAAGCACGTGTATTTGTTTTATTTCTTATTATAGTTAGAAAATGTAATTGTTTTAATAGTATTTTATTTATTTTAAATTGGAAGGGACATGTGTTAAATTGAGGATGGGTGAAAAGTTTTACACATCTAGGTTATTGAATGTGTTTTTTCACACCATAATTAAGTAAGCAATTTAATTTAACTGAGATTATTGATGTTTAATAATGTTTTAAATTAAAATTAACAAACATCTATATTTATTTTTATTTTATTTTTTATTGTAATCCAAATTAACTTTTTTTATAAGAAAATATTTTACTTTTATTTTAAAAGAGACATCTATCAGCCCAAGCTTGAGCATGGAAGGAATTGCACATATCCGTTATACTCAGTTGTAAAGTGGTATTCTAATGTAGTCCAATAGAATGTGTTACAAAAGTCTTAGAATAAGATTTAAAATATCATTTTCTTGGACCTAGAGATATCTTGTAGGAATAAAAATCATCCTACTTACTTACCACTGGAAATTCATTTTGACAACTAAGTTAGGATAGATTCTCTCTATAGATATGTATAGCTTAAAAAAACCTTATTAGTTTAAGAAAGTTGAAAATTTAATTAAACCTCATATAAAATGAAAGCACCAAAAATATATCTTTTTTTGGTACATGAGCTTCATTTGTATCTACTTTGTTTATAAATAGAAAACACATAATTATAGAAATAGGCTACACAACTAATTTTTTTGAGGGAAATGTGACCACTATGATATTGTTAAGAGATAAAATTTGTTTGAGGGAAATGAGACCACTATGATAGTGTTAAGAAATAGTCCCATAATACCCTTGTATGCCAAGATTTTATAAAAATTCATCAAATTAATCTAAGATTCTTATAGGGAAACCAAGTCATACCAAACATTCAAGTTGCAAAACAATAATTATATTCAAAGATAAAATTATAAAAGCAAGCCATAGAAGAAAATGGACTAAACATGACATAAAACAATAAAACAATACTTATGAAGTAAGAAAAACTATGGAAGGTAATATCAAAAGTAATAACCATTGTAATTTGTAATGAAAGCATGGAATTAGGACTATTTACACCCATCCATAGCATTGGAAGGTGTATCACAATAGGCGAGTCTCTCTATGATGGGAGACATTCCTCTTCTTCCACATTATCTAGGACTAAATGGTAATAAAAAAATAATTTTGGTTCTCCCAAGCATACAACCTTTACCCAAATTCTTCATGGTCATTGCCCTTCACGAGTAGGGCATGTGCAAAAAATTTCTTGGTGTACTAATGGAATTCCACATTTTGGATAATTTGGGGTCTTATGTGTGATTGTAGTGTGAATAGAATTCTAGTGTTTTGAATAATTTGGAGTCTTGTGTACTAGTTCCAAGGTCAGTGATGGACTTCTCTCCTAGTTCATTAACGTATTTATTATCGTTGTAAGTTCCTTGTACCTTAACATCCTCTTAAAAGCCTTAATATATTTATGGATGGTAGACGAAGTTAAATTCTTAAAACTAGCAACCACAACAAAATATCAATCTCTTCCCTTCGCTTGATGAGAATTGCAAGGAGCTATGCATGCAAAAATAATGAGCAACCCACTGATACTAGAGTCATCTATAATTAACCAATGTCAAGAGAGAGAATTGCGGCACCAAATTATGCTTTCCAATTGTGAGATCAATCTTATTATCTACTCATTACAAGACACAAAAAGATGAATGCACATGATGAATCCATTGGTTTCATGAATCATTCTACCAATGTTCCACTTGGAGAAGACCCTATCTCACTAAATATTGTCTTTCTCATTAGTTTCCTCCAATAAGCTCACTGCCCCTTATTGTTGATTGTCTAACATGTGATAATAGCTAACATGCTCATTAAACCTCCCATATAAATAAAATACATAAATAAAATATTAAAATTACATCTAAAATAATTTATCTAATAAATTACAATTTTAATATTTAATCAAATTGATAACTTGAAAATAATTTTTATAATTTAAAATATTTTTACAAAAATTTTGTTGGACATCTAATCCTCTATGGGTAGGTGTGGAAGCCAAATGGACAAAATAAATCCAAGTGACCTTGGAATGTGTAATCTAAGAGTCACACCATTGTATTATAAATGTACATCTATGGTGAATAATGAGATAACTCACACATATCTTTCTCTTTGTGTGTTTAATTTCTTGTTTACCATGTGTCTGTTTAACATGGTATCAGAGCAAGCATACTCTTGCCCTGCCATTCCTGAGAGAGTTGGTTTATGCTATTCCTGCTCACTGCCCATAACGCTCCCTTAATTCGTTCTATGTCGTTTCTGCCATTCATATCTGCAATGAGTGCCTGAATTTTCATTGTTGAACTGCAAGAATTTTCCTTACTGTCAGTGCTATTTCCTCTACAACATTCGTTGTTTGACCGTCATAGTGCATTACTCCTCCATAGCACTCCTATCTAGCAAAATAGGGACCATTCCAATAGTTATCCACATTGGCGTGCATCAGGAATTTTATTGTTCTTGAAAGAATATTCAATTTTGGATACCTTTTATCCACAACTCGAGCCATCGGCATGTCCATCAATGACATATGATTTCCTCATAATATCGCATCCCTCAAAATTACCTTGTAATGTGAAGTAGTCTACGCTCAACATACTAAGTCAAGACTTTGGAATGGTCAGCGTTGAATGTCTAAAATGTCTTGTATAGTTGATACATTCAGGAGAGAGTTGGTTTATCCATCTATTCCATGGACTGCGTTGAATAGTGAATGACTCTCTGCATTGACTAATTCTGGTATGTGCATTGTTTCTTAGTTGTAATGCTTGGCCTGTTCTGCATCCTTTCCAAACCCTATCTACCATTAATTTCTCTGCTCATCTTGTCAGCGATAGACATAGCATTTTTCTACTCTGCCAGAGCACTCACCTGGCAGACCGTTTCTACTCAATGATTCTCTACCTCTAATTTATATTGGTGATGCATTGTAACTGACATGCTAGTTGGGAGTATTCATCTGTGACATTTGAAATTCCATGAATAGGCCTATTGCAGTTGTTGGCCAACGTGTGGTCTTGCAGGAGGGGACAGAAACTGATGCGTTGGTGGCCTACTTCTAGTACCATCATCAAAATTCTCAATAAGTTGAATGAGCTCCTCCTCCAAAAAATTACTCCCATAGAGCTGGTCTCTACACCCAGCGCATCGTGATTGTATTGCACAGTGGAATCGTAGTCAACTCTCACCTATAGTCATCCCCTTCTTGCCTCTCAAAACCTCTCCATAGTCCACTCCTTGCTCCATATTCGGCCTCTCAGCCCTCTTATCTACGTCGGACTCCACCGTGGCCCTTATACAGTGTGCCTCACAAGCACTCCAAGTACGCAAACAATCTGGCCACCACTACACATTACACTGTTGCTTGATGCTTAGTGCTTAGCTCCCACCGCTTGTCATATTTACCTCTCTGTGCATACGAAGGGAGTGATATAATAAAAATTTCATAATTACAACCGTGTTAAGGTGGCACCAGTAAACACTTCATGCTGCATACAGAGTTGTGTTTTTAACCTCCAAAGAGAAGAATGAGGCTTATTTTATTGGCATTAGAGCACCGCTCGTCCTCTCCTCGACCGCTTTGAATCTCGCAGCCCTATCTATCTTCTCCACCCTCCCGCTCCTCTACAACTCTCCCTCCTTAGCCTATATCCCGCTCTCTCTTCACACGTAGACCTCCCTACTACCCCTCAGTTCCCCCCCACTCGTTTACGACTCTCCCTCCTCAGCCTATCTGCTACTCTCCCCTCCCTGCACTCACTGTTGGGTTTTTGGCTCCCCTCCTGTTTGCTCTCCGATACCCTCCTCTTGCTTGCGCTCCTCACAACTCCCTCTGTCCCCTCACCTCTCGCAGCCCCTTCCCCACACGTTGGACCTGCCCTTCTCCTGAGAACAAGTGGTACATATCATTGAAGATGATGAGAAAATTTCGAAAATGACATAGAGGTAGGAATATAATGGGGTTGAAGGACTCCTCCTACGTTTATCAAGAATTGAATCTAGACTACAAGTTGTACTCATTAGTTAGCTTGGAGAAATTTTCTCCTAATGTCCTAAGAATTGTGTTGGACTGAACATCATGCAGATTGTGTTTTGAACATCATAGTAGATTGTGAAAAGGGATCAATTAATGAAATTTCAACTCACAACTTGAACTCAAATATTTACACCCACAAAGATCTTATTTTGAAATTATAATGATCAAATATTATAGTTGAGATTATATTAAGAACCAATTGTTACTTCTCATGGTTGGTGTGTACACTCATTATGCAACATTTAACTCTTACTATTGGCTATGGATTGGAGCACTGGAGACAAATTTAGCTCCTTATAATAATTCTCTCTTGTCATTTCTACAGTGCCTAATGGAGGTGACACTTTTGCTTTACATTGTATTCTTGATATTATCCTTTTGAAGAAGTTTCTTTCTTTGGCCATTAACTATTCTGGGAAAAGAAAATCTCCAATACTAGACAACATCTCATTAGTTGAGTTTATAATATTCTGATTATGGCCAATCTTAATGAAGTATTCCAAGCCCATTAAATTTCAGAGTGTCGAATTTCTTTATGACAGTTCACCTTCCGCATTTCCAGATCCTAGTCCTCTTCCACAACAACAACAAAAGATTGAAAAATTCCAACACTATGATCGAGTTGGCCATATGAAAGATCATTGTTTCGATCTTTATCCATGCAAGCATTATGGTCGGCACACCCATTATTCACACAGATGCTTCAGAAGCAAGCCTCCTGCAAGAACAAAGATTCATCTTGGATGGATCGCTTCTTGGAAATGGGCATCAACAGCTAAGAAGATGTTTAAGTCACATGTCAGAACTTGTTCTAGAATATTGAACAAACTTGCAGTTGAGTTTTCGCTATCATCTCACCTTGTACCTAATAGGGGGAAAAATGGTGGTCATCTACAAGCTTCAAAGCCACATCAAGCGAGCCTAAGCCACAACCTGTCATTACAGATCAGAGTTGTAGCCAGAGACACAACAGTTCAAGGGAGCTCGAGCCACAACTTGTAATTCGAGATTCAAAGTTGTAGCCAGAGACACAGATGCTCATGAGAATTCCTTTGGTTGGTGGACAGCCTTAAAACACCTATGCGAGGTTGATATTCTTCCTCTTCAAAGAATTCAGAGCACTTCCTCTAGCAGAAGACTTCAGCTTCTTATCAGCTTTGGTAGTGTTCTGGGAAATGCATTAAGCATTCCAGTGTTGGTGGTCATCTTTAAACCATCACAGGTTGTAGACCTCGCTTCTTCTAGGTTGAAGGTCTCTCTCTTCAAATATGAGGGACACTTTCTCTAGCAGAAGCCCTCAAATTCTTGCCATATTTGGAAGAGTTCCAGGAACTACACTAAACATTCCAGTGTTGGTGGTCATCCTCAAACCACCTCTTTATGCCAACATCTCAGAGAGTCGATTCAGCCTAAGTGTTGCCATGCATACTTTGCACATTTGTATTACAACTCTCTTCTTGGACTCACACATACTGCTTCGGATTAAGGGGGGAATATTGGACACCTAATCCTCTATGGATAGGTGTGGAAGCCAAATGGACAAAAGAAGTCCAAATAACCTTGAAATGTGGAATCCAAAAGTCACACCATTATATTATAAATGTACATTTATAATAAATAATAAGATAACTCATGCTTATCTTTCTTTTTGTGTGTTTACTTTCTTGTTTACCATACGTATGTTTAACAAATTTAAATAATTATTATAAAATTAATTTCTAAAATATAATATTGAAAATATAAAAAAATTGAATTAAATAACCAATAAAATACTCCAATTTATATTATACAATCAGATCACGAGTTTAAACTGTCATATTTCTTTCCCCTTTCGGACAATCACGTATTCATGATGAATAATCCTGATGCAATTAAGTTTAAAAGTAACGTTCAAAAATAAGTCGATTAAGATGAAAATACTACTAACTGATAATAGGAGAGGTGTAGATTAGACATCTCACTTACATGTAGCATCGACTCATGTATATGATACTTATTTTCTCTATTAATGCCAAGATGACTTCAAATTTTTAATGGTGGGCAGTATATCTTACAACGCATTAAATCGCTGATAGCGAGAAAAATAAGGATTGCTCATCTATATTCTCACACTTTAATATATATATATATATATATTTTGCCCCAAAAGTTGTTACGTTGCATTGACTCCTCTATAAAGTTGGTTATGCTTAATTTGTATAATATTTTTATTTTTTATAAACATATTAAGATAATAATAATTTAATTTAAAAGAGAGGTTATTTAAAATTTAAATTAATTTATAAAATATTTTTAAATAAAATTTTCAATTCAATTTTTCATATTTTAAATTACACTCTTGTTAGTTATTAATTAATTAATTATATTGGATTTTCTTTTCATTTGTTTATATTTTCTAATGGTTAGGCCTTTTATTTACAGAGGTGGTTATATATCATAATAATATATTACAAAATATAATTGGAAATTAATTGTTTTTATTTTATTTTATAAAATATTAGAAAATATATAAGATTATAGATTATTTTATTATATATTTAAACTAATGGATTTTTATTTAATAAAATGTTTTTTTTATGTTATTTATTATTAAAAAAGAATTGATTTTTTAAATTAAGGTTGATAACTATTTTTAAATATTTTAATTTCATTTATTCTAGTTTTTTGGCTCACCATAACTTTTTCTTAAATTTTAATTTAAATATATTTACACCGTAAGGCATTTCTCTTTGAAAACAACTTTCCCAACTGTCTGCCATAAAATTTAAAAATAGTTATAGTGAACCAACTTCTTGTGTTCAGTTGTTATCAACTAACTGAGTACATCATAAGAAATCCTGCTTAATCGCTATCATAAGAGATCCTGGTTAATCGCTTTTCAAACTACAGGAAATATTACGATCTGTTTCTTGGTCTGGCCATGTTGTCTTAGTTGAATTTCCAGGTTTTGTGATTTTCAAGTTTCCTTTTCCACATATTCTGCATGCATTTATTGAACAAAATACGATTACATTTGGTATCATTCATTCTGTTTGGCTGATAGATTTTTTGTTTGTGCAGAATAACAAGGAGGAGGGGTTTGGAATTTTTGCAGATATGGCTCATCTTTCTAGCTTCTATGACTGAGAAGGATATGGCTTGTGTTTCTAGCTTCTACTAGTATGCGAGAGAGAATTTGGGGCCTCTAAAACAACGGGTTTAGAGGCCATGGAGGAAGCTGTTAAGTTTTTTGTCAAGAAGTTCGAGGAAAAGAATTTCGAGATTTTGCATTTTTCATATACCGACACCGCTTTCATCTACTAAAGAAGTAAGTATTCCGGGCCTGTTAATTTCCAATGGATGCAACATAACATATGCAAACTAATTTGTTTACCTTCAATTAGGAGACTTACAAGCAAACGAAATATAATCACTAGACATCCTAGTTTGTGCAGAGTATCAGAAATCATCAACATTTTGTATAATCCCTTCCACCTTGTCCATCATGATTTGAGAGAATATGTACATGCTAATACTAAGTATGGAATTTTTTTGGTTCTATTTAAAGAGGCATAAATTAGTTACTATTTACGGTTCAGATAATGCATCGGCAGTATGAACAAGGTATTAATTGTAACATTGAATCCTGTGAACTTTACAACCCCAATCTAATACCAATACCTATCGGTGAAAATAATATCAACCTTCTACCATCTTGTTTTTAGAAACTCGTTCACTGCAACAACATTTTGAGCCTATGAAAGAGGGGATAACCAATAATCCCATATCCACCACCCTTTAATATCGTATGTTTCAAACAATGGCCATAATTTAGGATTTGTAAAATAAAAAATTATTGGTTTCCACTCGAATTGTTTGACTGATAATATGTTTGTTTTTGAAAATATGTAATGTAGCTCTGGATATAATGTATCCACTGAAGAGGAACATCAACAAGAGCATGAGTACGCCCACAGAGTTTGTGACTATAAGATTTTGAGTCAGTGCAGATATGAAATGAAAGAGTGCCAAACCCATTTGATGCACGATGACGTATAACAAAAATTGTCAAAAAAACATGTACATTAATTCAAGAGATTCGAGCTTATAACAACAACAAAGGTTTTTGGAGATGCACATTTTTTTTTCCATCTTACAACAATGGCCATATCTTTCACAATTCTAGAGTTGAATGATGGCAAGGTAGGTGGAAGGCAAACATTACATTCAAATGAAAAGTATTAATTGTAATGTATATTTATATTATTGGAGGTATTTGGTTGATAATAATTTTGTTTAATAGGAAGTGACCATTTATTTATTTATTTTAATTTAATGATATACTTTGATTAGGTGCACAAATATATATATATATATATATATATATATATATAATTTATTATTATTTTATTATTATTTAATTAGAATGTCAATTTTGTATTTACATGGATAGCAATGCATATATTAAATAGTAAATAGCTATATTTTAAATAGAAATTCCCAACCCTCCTTTTCCTATCACCCCTTCAAAATAAACTTTATTTTAAAGAAGTCTTTTAAATTTTTACAATGTTCAAAAATAATAAATTAGAAAATAAATAAGTTGTAATTTCAATAGAAAATAATAGTAATTAATTTACAATTTTAAATTCAATGTTTTAATAGGTTATATACATGTTATAAATAAAATATAACGATCATAAAAACCAACTCATACTTCTTTTTCATTTTTTGAATTTTAAAGTGTTAAAATAATAGCCTAAAGTTTTAGACATAATGTCAAAATCAAATTTCTTTGTGGACACCCATTTAAGAGAGGGTTTGTTTCGTGTACCCATGTGATGGATGTGCATTACAACTTAGATTCATGTCTTAGCAATATCATAATCATGCTTGATCACAGGAGTCATGTTTATTGTAAAACTAAGTATAATGGAAGAAATTTTTCTATAGTTTAAGATTTTTTTGTTAAAAGGAGTGGAAAAAGATACTTTAACATAAGAAAAAAAAAAAGGAATTACACATTTTCTTGTAAAATAGACCATTTTACTAAATAAAATTTTCCTATATGTAAATGAATGTTATAAATAATAATGAAGAACTTATCATGAAGAAAATTATTAGAATTACAGTGATCACAAATTTCTTGGAAATTGGTGGGTGGGGAACAATGTAGCACGAATATAATTTTTTAAATTGATTAAAAATAATGAGAAATTTAACAAAATTTTCATGAAATTTTTTCATTTAAAATTTATAAAGGTATATATATTTAAGATGTAAGGCTTTCTCCTTTGAAAAGAAATCCCCCAACTGCCATTGTGTATTAGTATGCACGATTGGATGGAATGTTAGACGATTGAATATTTTTAGGCCCTAGGATTAATAGTTAATAATAAGAGAACTAATACTTAAGGCAGGTAATGGGAAAGTTCAAAAAGTAGTCAAACAATTGTTTCTTGCTTAACAGTTTCTTGATGGATTAACTTGGAGGCTAATTCCCTGATAATGTTTTTAGAAGAGGTTTTCTCTATTTTTTCATCAATCCCTCAATGATTGAGTTCGTATGGTAAGTTTTCTATTCACAGTTTGGTCATTGTATTACTTTCTTTTATTTTAATTCTGACGAGGAAGAGGCTGCTTAGTTCTAATTTTTCTTAAAGTCTCATTCAAGAGAAACCTACTACTTCAAAGCCAACTAGAAGAAAATGGATTTTAAATATTAAGCTTAATGACCTTGGTTTTATGTTAATGTTGCATACATAGTTGGACTGGACATTATGAAGCCCATTTATGGGATAACATTTCCAGAAGAGAAGGCCTTGCGGCCAGACATGCAAGGGCAGGAATTAAGCATGATGTCCATTGCCACTCCGAATGTAACATACACATATATCATAAAATAATTTTGTCGATATGGAACTGATAAATGGCCTTGTTCATTTTGCAGGTGGATATGACAAGGAACAGAATGAAGCCAGAGAATGTGATTTTGAAACTCTCAAAGGTGGATATGACAAGGAAGAGAAGGTAACAAGAGAATACGATCTTCCAGCTCTCAAATACAGGGGTCCAGTAACCACCACCAATTTCCTTGTATGAACTCGTGTCAAATCCCACACTTTGATTCATTTCCTTGGATATAATTTTTTATCCTCTATAGTATTTATTTCATACTACATTTTTTAGTATTTGTGTAATAGGATTTCTCGTTTTTTTCATAGAGAATCATAAGCTATAAATAAATTCTACTTTAATTTTATTATTTAATTAATTTGAGGAGAACCACAAAAAAAACAAAATTATTTTAAAATTCACCAAAAGTTGAATAGAGATGGTGCCTCCCAAAACAATAAGAGAAGATACCTATTTTTCCTTACATAACTGATGTGTTGTTGTATACAACTTGACATATAAGTTGTTTCTTGGGTTGAAATTTTTGTGACAATTCCAATCAAATTTCATTAATGAAATGTGAAGGATGAGGGATAAGGTTTGGTGCCATTCACATTGCATCATTCAAATATCTTATCTATATCTCTTTGGACACATTTCATCTTTCAATAGAGTACATGACCCTCAATATGTTCTCGATATGATACACGTTTATTTTCAAATTAACTCCAATGTTCATATTTGCATCAAAAAGTTGTTTTTTTTTATACTATCAAGATCCATTAATCATTTCATTTCTCCATAGCTTACTATTCGAGGTTAAGATAGGGCACTTGTTATTTTTCCAAGGCAATATGGGCACTTAGGTAGGAAATATGGTGAAATATGGGCACTCGTGTAAAATTCTTGAAATGTTTAATGAAAATTATAAAAATTTGAACCATTGTATAATAACGCCATTGAGTAACATTTTTTTAAATAAAAAATCCATACATTTTATTTATATAAAAGACAACAAATTTACAAGATGGATTTACAAAAGTAACCAATATTTGCACTGTCTTGCTAGGGAGTTGTGGTAATTCTATATTACAATTGACTTTATAACTTGAAATTATGTTTGGAACAAGATTAAAATTTGAGTCACCATATTGACAATAACGAGATAGAAACCATTGTTATAATAATAATACCATTAAGTAACATAATTTTTTTAAACAAAAACTGGTATTATTTATGTAAAAATACAAATGCAGAAGATGAGTTACATAAGTAGATAATCCCTATGTGCCTTGCGAACAAAAATTAGTTCTCTAAAAAAAACAAAAAAAGACTTCGACTTGTACAACTTTGGATAATTCCATACAAAAATAATATATTTCTGTTCTCATTAAGGTTGTTTATAGCAAGAGGAAGTGATCGAAAATAAATATGGAGGAATTGTACCGAAACAATCTCTGATTTCAAAGGTACCAAATCACAATCTATTTCTTTATTTACTAGGAATTTATGTTGGAATAATCACACAATGTCCTTAACTTCAACATAGGCCTCTTGAGAAAAAACAAAAAAAGTCTTTGACTTGTACAACTTAGGACAATTCCATACAAAAAATTACATTTTTGTCCTCATTAAGGTTTTTTATAGCAATAGGAAGTGACAAAGAATAAATATGGAGGAATTGTACCAAAACAATCTCTGATTTCAAAGATACCAAATCACAATCTATTTCTTTATTTACTAGGAGTTCATGTTGGAATAATCAGACAATGTCTTTAACTTCAACATAGGCCTGTTAATTTGTAAGGCTGGAGGAAGAAGTATTGCAATAAGATATCATTGTACTATGGCCTTTGCCATTTCTTGATAATTTTTTTCTTTCAATAGTTGTTAAAGAAGTATTAGTTAGTGCTATATGCTATTGTATTACAATGTTTCTTTTGCAACATCAGGTGCAATTGCTAGTTTTAATAATATTCTAACCTTGTTATATAAGTTCTTCCTTTATTCCCTAATTATTTTGTATAGTTTGAGCATCTTAAGCTATTGCTACTTGAATCAAAAGTGATTTTCACTAGAGAAACAATTTTTTTGAAGCTTCTTATCTCCCATGTTTTTTAATATGCATATTAGTAATTGTAGTAGTGATCCTTTTTTTAAAGGAGGTTACGATAAAGTGTATTTTCTTTAATTTTGATAAAATATAAGAAAAAAAATATATTGGATCTTCTCTATCTCTCTCCATGAATAATTACCTACAATAAGCATAGATTAGTAGATATTTGTATAAAGGAACCTCCTCCAAGTTACCATTGTCATATCTGAAACTGTTGTAGAATTGTTGGGACTCTTCATCATAAGAACACTATCTCTGCAACAAAAAAACAAGATTGTGTACTATACCAATGATGTTGGGTTGACTGAACATATTTTTTCCAAACAATCTTCTAACTTATTTTTTCAAAAATTAATAAGAAAAAAAAAATAGTTTTTCACTTCTATATTATAAATAGTTTCATCCTACCAATTTTAAAATTTTCACCATTTTTTTGGTATCCCATAGGAACCCAACAACCTATTAGACACATAGCTACGAATAAACCTCAGATACTCTATAGGGTCAAAAACCTCGAGATTTGAACATTGAGTCTCTCAATTTTCCCAAGCCACACATTACTTAAATCACCATTTAAATTTCTCCCAAAACAAAAATTTTACCATTATAATATAATATTATATAAACAATTATATAAAACACAATTATTATAATCATATAAAGCATACTACTGTGAATACACATAATATTATGATATTTAAAATTAACCTTATTAAATGAAACACTAACATATTATTTATTAAAGATTAAGACCAATTTATTAAAAATTAATACCGATTAACTAAATAATATAAAGTAGTTCAATATATAGAAAATTTTTTAAATAGTAATCTAGTTAAATATTAAAAAAATAATTATATATTTTTAAAATTAATAATGAATAATATACAAGTATATTATTATAATTCCACATGACGAATAATTTCCTTATTGAAGTTGAGTTATGTAAGTGACATAGGTTATTGTTATTAAACTTGATCAAGTTATTTCACTATTAAAACATATCGCAGATTTCTAGGATATCCCAATTGTTTCTTACCTCACTCATGTCCAATTCATTAGTTTCTGGGATTGGGCACCTATATAGGTATTGATTAATATAAGTGACGCAAGGAAATACTGGCACTTTAACCTTCAGAGTGATTCTTGTCTTGATTGTTAGTGATTATTTTATTTTTTATTTCAAATGGTTGTGATTCCCACTACTTTCCTCAAAATCACTTATACCTTATCATGTGTGCCCTGTTTCTTCAAAGAAGATGCGAAAAATCTCTCATGTGTCATTATTATATATATCCAGGTTCTCAAATATTCCTTAAACCTTACAAATGACTATTCAATCACTTTGATGGTATTTGTATAGTTATAGATAGAACATTCTCTTTTTACGTAAATTTATAACTGAAAGAAGTGCATACGAAACTCAGTCCAACCATCAGTTACCGTAGCAAATTAGTGTTTAGGATGCTTCAACACCAGTACCATTCAATGCCTTTATAAGGAAACCATTATTCAGTCACTAAGCTTTCCAAAACCTAAAACAAAATTCAGGAGTGCAGCACAAAACACTCGGCTTCAACATCAACTGTCTCTGAATCCTGATCTTGTGGGTTGTTAGTCCTTATCAAGTGCCAAAGCTTGAGGTATAGGGAGTCGACATTAAAAATATTGAGATTAGACACATGAAATATCAGAGAAAAGTCATATAAAAACATGGCCATATTTTGTTGGAATATTAAATTCAACTGCCACAAATGCAGAGGTAGGACGACAAGCTTAAATGTTGATGGGAAATTGTGAAGGACACTACCGCAGGCTCTAGATTTGCAAATCGTGGTTCATATCCATGAAAACTCCTACCTTAACCATTCGCATATACCCGCAATAAGTTCTTCACCAACCATGGTTGTTTTGATTTGATTGCCAGCACCATTCCGGGGGGTAGCAGACTTGAGCAGCCAAGGGGGAAGATGACCCCACGGAATATGGAATGTTTGTTTTTAATGTTTTGATTTAATTATTTTTATTTTTCCGTATTCAAGTTTTTAACTTTGGGTAAATTTTTATTTACCGTGGAACTTTTGGTTTGAACTCAGAACATAGATGTTTTATAATATATATTGTAAATATTTTATATTTACAATATATATAATTATTGTAATGAAAATTAAAACGAAGGAAATACATATGTCGTGTGTGCATTGTAGAAGGTAGAAAATCCGAAGGCTGTAAGTATTTTGACAGTGCAAGGTAATTGACTGTGTAGTGTAATATGCCCAAAGGAAGAAGAAAAAGGATAGAGAGTAATATACAGTGAGTCAAACTATGAGAGGGTGTGTGCCCGAATAGCCAGAGAGAAAAAAGACAGAGTTTGATATTCACTGTGTTTTGTAGCAGTAGAAGTTTATTTTGTAAATCCAGAACAGAGTTGTTTTGAAGAAGTTTTTTTTATTTTGTAATAGTTTAGCAGTTTAATGAAAAGAGTTTTTGCTCCACCTCTCTGTGCATGAATTTTTTTTATTTAAATCTCTATGTTGAGTTGAAGAATTGTTTTATTTCTCTATGTGTTCAGAATTGTTCAAAAATTCCAACATGGTATCAGAGCTAGTCCAGGCTCTTTGAATTTTGTCACAGAAGCTGAAGGAAGGATTTGTTGAAACAGTTCTCTGGCAGTGTAAAGGCTCAGCAAAGTCTAGGTATTTATCAAAAAAGAGTTTGAGTTTGTGTTAAAGAGTGCAGTCCTCAAAGAAAAAGTGAATCTCTCAAGCAGAGAGAAAGTTTGTTTAAAAACATAGTCAAGTTTAAAAGCATAGTTCAGTGAGCTAGCCATGGCAGGAGCCAGCACAAGCACAAGTACTAGAAATACTCAACTCCCATAGTTTAATGGGAATAACTATGACTATTGGGCAATCACCATGAGAGCCCTATTTTCCTCTCAAGATTTATGGGAGCTTGTTGAAGATGGTTTAGAAGAACCAGCAGATGAACAAGCGTTTAATGCCTTAACACAGGTAGTGAAGGATTTGCTGAAGATTAATAGGAAGAAGGACTCAAAATCCCTCTTCTATATCTATCAAGCAGTGCATGAAAGTGTGTTTCCAAGGATTGCAACAGCTAAGAGGTTCAAGGATGCATGAGATACCCTCCAGACTGCCTATCAAGGTATGGAGAAGGTGAAGACAACAAAAATACCATTGTTGAGGAGAGACTTTGAAACTCTCTGTATGAAAGAGTTTGATAACATAGACTCATTCTTCACACATGTGATTAGGTTGGTTACCCAGATAAGTCCTCATGGAGAGACACTTGAAGAAAGAAGGATAGTGGAGAAAGTGTTGAGGAGCTTACCCTTAAGGTTTGATGTGAAAGTCACAACCATTGAAGAGACAAAGGATCTTTTAAAGTTTAATGTTGATGAGTTCCATGCATCATTGATGACACATGAACAAAGATTGAGTAGAACAATAGATTCATCTTTGAAGCATGTCTTCAAGATGCAAATTTCCTTTGGAAGAGGAAGAGGTCAAGGTAGAGGAAACTATAGAGGAAAAGGTAGAGGCAGAAGCCAGAACAGAGGAGGAAGAAACAACCCTAGAATGCAAGTGGAAGGGGCAGTAATCAAAATCAGAATGAACGCCAAGGAAACAACCAGCAAGGTGGAAAAAATCAAGCACATGGACAAAGGTATGATAAATCCCAAGTCCAATGTCATTACTTTAAGAAGTATGGCCATTATGCCAATGAATTTAGGAAGAAACAGAGTGACATGGGTAATAGACCCAGTTCTAATTTCACTAAGGAAAATATTAGTCAAGAGAAGTTTTTTTTAGCATGTAATATGGCTAAAGAGAAAAGTGAAGATATATGGTTTCTAGATTCAGGATGTAGCAACCATATGACTAGAAACATTTCTATGTTTTCCATGTTAGATGAAAATGTAAAGTATCAAGTAACATTGGGGATAGAAAGTAAAGTCTCTTTCATGCGAAAAGGTACAGTGAATGTGCTGACAAATAAAGGAGAAGGAAGATCCATATCAGATGTACACTATGTGCCTGGTATTAAGTGTGACCTCTTGAGCATTGGACAAATCATTCAAAAGGGTACAATGTTTTCATTGAGGATGATGTATGCACCATCATGGATAAACCACCAAGCAAGCAATTCATTGCACACGTGAAGATGACAAGGAATAGAATGTTCCCTCTCAAGATGAGAGTAGATTTGAAGAAAGGAAATGAAACTGCAGCAGTGACACAAGAAACACTCCAAAGAGAAGCCAAGGATGAAAACTAGTTATGGCACTTGAGATTTGGACATCTCAATTTCGAAGGTTTGAATTTGTTGCATAGGAAAGGAATGGTAAAGGGATTAACATTTATTGAGAAACCAGACAGCTTATGTGAAGGTTGTATTTTGGGCAAACAACACAGAGAAATATTTCCATCAGGAAAGAGCATAAGGGCAAAGGCACCCTTAGAAATTTTCCATTAAGATTTGTGTGGGCCAATGCAAACACCATCATTAGCAATAAACCTCTATATGCTAACTTTTATTGATTATTTCATAAGAAAAACACGAGTTTATTTTTTGAAATTTAAAAGTGAAGTGTTTGAGAAATTCTTCCACTTTAAAGCTCTTGTAGAGAATCAAAGTGGGAAACGTACTAAAGTCTTAAGGACAGATAGAGGAGGAGAATATATCTCCAAATATTTCCTATGTTTTTTTAGGGAAAATGGAATAAATAAACAATTTACAGCAAGGTATACACCGCAACAAAATGGAGTTGCTGAAAGGAAAAACTGGACCATCATGGACATGGTCAGAAGTATGTTGAAGGCAAAACATTTCCCAAATGAATATTGGGCTGAAGCTGTACATTGTGCAGCGTATATTTTAAATAGATGCCCAACCAAATCTGTCATGAATAGAGTTCCTGAAGAAGCGTGGGGAGGCATAAAGCAACATGTCACCCACATGAGAGTTTTCGATTGTGTGGCTTATGCACACATTCCGGATCAGCTAAGGAAGAAGTTGGATAGTAAGGGGGAGAAGTGCATATTTATTGGATACAGTGAAGAATCAAAGGCATAACGACTGTATTACCCATCCACCAAGAAGTTTTTTATAAGAAGAGATGTACAGTTCATTGAAGGAGAAGCTTGGAATGGAAGCATTGAGAAAACAGTGAATGTTAAATGATGTTTTTATCATGATAATAATGAGGAATATATGGCTAAAAGAAACCCCTCATTAGCAGCACCACCTCCACCAACACAAGGAAAACAAGGGACACCAGAAGCAGGTATGAGCACACCCTTGAGAAGTGATGATAGTGCTTCTCCAAGCACACCATAAGGAGTAGATTTGAGTGCTTCTACAAGAACAAGTTCATCAAGTGAAAGAGGAACCAGATTTAGAAGTATGAATGAGATTTATGAGCAAGTGGCAGCAAATGAAGGTATGAACACTTTATTTTCATTGTACTGTCATGTAGATGATCCTATTCATTTTGAATAAGCTATAAAATATAAGAAATTGATAGATGATATGGATGAAGAGATAAATGCCATGAGAAAATTAATACATGGTAAATGGTTGATCTCCCAAAAGGCAAAGAGGTAATTGGAGTGAAATGGGTTTTTAAAACCAAGAGCAATGCTGAAGGTAAGATTGAACGGCAGAAGGCCCGACTTGTTGTCAAAGGCTAAAAGCAGCGACAAGGAAGAAATTATGAGGAAACTTTTGCACCAGTTGCAAGAATGGAAACAGTAAGAGCAGTGGTGTCCATATCAGCACAACATAAGTGGAAAGTTTACCAAATGGATGTGAAATCAACATTTTTAAATGGAGTATTGATGGAAGAGGTTTATGTTGAAAAACCTCTGGGCTATGAGAAAGAAAGCCAAGAGCATAAGGTATGCAGATCGAAGAAATCTCTATATGGGCTAAAACAAGCACCAAGAGCATCGTACAATAGGATAGATGCCTATCTACTGGAAAATGGGTTTGAAAAATGTGAAGGAGAACCCAAATTATACATCAAGGAGAAATATGGTAAGATGTTGATTGTTGTTTTATATGTTGATGATGTGATATTTACAGGTAATGATGCTTACCTCATTGAAAATTTTAAAACAGTCATGAAGGATAAATTTGAGATGACTAATATGGGATTGCTGAGATACTTCTTAGGAATAGAAGTAGAGCAAAATGAAAATATTTTTTTTTATCTCTCAAGCCAAATATATAAATGAAGTTTTGGAAAGATTTAATATGCAAGATTGCAAGGCAGCAATTACTCCTACAGTGATGGGATTGAAATTAAGCAAGGAGGACAACAGTAAGGATTTTGATCCAAAATTGTATAAGAGCATAGTTGGCAGCCTTATGTATTTGATTGCAACTAGGCCAGATATTATGCATGCTGTGAGTTTAATTTCCAGATTTATGGAAAGGCCAAAGGAGGCACATTGGTAAGCAGTAAAAATAATTTTAAGGTATGTGAAAGGACCAAAGAGGTATGGAATTTTCTACACCACTTTGGGAAATTTTGAATTAATTGGATATATAGACAGCGATTGGGCTGGAAGTATAGATGACCAGAAAATCACCTCTGGTTATGTTTTTCATATGCGTTTAGGAGCCATTTCATGGGATTTTAGGAAACAACCAATTGTGGCTTTATCAACTTTAGAGGCAGAGTATGTGGCAACTACAGCAGCAGTGTGTCAAGCAGTTTGGATGAGAAGAAAGTCGATGAGTTTGTGTCATGAATAGGTAAAAGGCACAACAATTTACTGTGGTAATAGCTCAGCAATATCATTATCAAATAATTCAATGTTTCATAAGAGAACAAAACACATTGATGCCAATTATCACTACATCAGAGAGTTAGTGAACAATGGTGAAATTGTTTTACATCATTGTAGAACAGAGGATCAGTTTTCTGATATATTGACAGAACCATTGGGGTAGAAAAGTTTTAATTACTTGAGAAAATGTCTGGGTATGGAAGAAAATCCAACAGTTGCATTTAAGGGGTAGTGTTGAAATATTAAACTCAACGACCGCAAATGCAGAGGCATGATGAAAAGCTTAAATGTCGATGGGAAATTGTGAAAGACACTGCCACAGGCTCCAGATCTGCAAATCTTGGTTCATATCCACAAAACCTCCTGCCTTAACCATTCACATCTACACGCAATAAGTAGTTGTTTTGATTTGATCGCTAACACCATTCCGATGGGCAGAACACTTGAGCAGCCAAGGGGGAAGATGACCCCACGAGATACGGAATGTTTCTTTTAAATTTTTTGATTTAAATTTATTTTTTTTGTCGTATTAAAGTTTTTAACTTTGGGTAAATTTTTATTTACCACGGAACTTTTGGTTTGAACTCAGAACAAAGATGTTTTATAATATATATTGTAAATATTTTATATTTAAAATATATATAATTATTGTAATGAAAAGTAAAAATAAGGAAATACATATGCCATGTGTGCATTGTAGAAGGTAGAAAAGCCAGAAGGCTGTAAGTATTTTGATAGTGCAAGGTAATTGATTGTGTAGTGTAAAATGCCCGAAGGCAGAAGAAAAAAGACAGAGAGTAATATACAGTGAGTGAAACTGTGAGAGGGTGTGTGCCCGAATAGCCAGAGAGAAAAAAGACAGAGTTTGATATTCGTTGTGTTTTGTAGCAGCAGAAGTTTATTTTGTAAATCTAGAACAAAGTTGTTCTGAAGAAGTTTTTTTTATTCTATAATAGTTTAGCAGTTTAATGAAAAGAGTTTTTACTCCACCTCTCTGTGTATGAATTTTTTTTATTTAAATCTCTATGTTGAGTTGAGGAATTTTTTTATTCCTCTGTGTTGTCAAAATTGTTCAGAAATTCCAACATATTTTGATTGATAACACAGGGAAGGAAAGTGTTGTCGCTTGAGTACTAGAGGATCTTACCTTGGTATGTATGGTATGATAGACTTTGTTGTTAACAGTAGAAGAAGCAGTGCACACAACTTCAAGCCCACCATCTTCCAAGGCCATCAAAATATTAGAGTACACAATCTTATGTTCAAACGTGTTCATCTACACCTGAATGGCTGAACCCATAGATTTTATATTTATTGAAGGGAAACCATGTTCTGATTCTCCAATCGTTGGTGCTTTATTGAAAATTTCTCGTTACCAGAAAATTGCAGGCCCTGGAATGAAACAGTTGGAGTATTATCAGAATGAGAATTCATCTTTTCTATTTCTTTTTTCTAAGATCTTCGACTTTTCCCTGTAGATGGTGGATTTAATTGACAGCTTCCTGAACTTGGTTGGCCATTGATCATTTCCCCTACAAGAGATCAAGCTTCCATTAAATTAAAACCCTAGTAAGTACAAATGCAGTAAAACCCTTGTGATCGATCAAAGACAAAACATATCCTAAGATTTTCATCCGGAAGCAAGGATTTGAGAATTGAAAAAACTGCATTCATATCATTACACCTCTTCTTTTCAACCAATTTATGCTTCCTTTTTTTATCTAGGTTAGTCCGAGACCAAAAATCATTTGGACAACTGGAATTGCAGAATTTGGTAGTTAAAAACATGATTCGAATGAGGATAGCCCGCTACGCATCCAGAGTTGCATTTATCAATGAGATTACATATGGTGGCATGATGGGTAGTATCTGTAATGGGTTTTTCAATGGGTTGTGTTGATGGAAATGAAATCGAACTCAAAACACTTTCGACATTAAAATCTCTTATGAAATTGTTACAAGAGAGATATTCATACTCCAACCAAGAAGGAACGCTAATTTTTTTAAGGTGAAACAAACCCTAACAGAATTTAGAAAGTAAAGGAAACGTTGCCAACTATCACCAATTGGGTGCGGGATCATTTGCAAGAAGAATAGTATTCCATCAGTTTCAACTTTGTGAAAAAGATGATCCCAAATTGAAAGCTAATATATATCTGGTGATCACAACATATTTAAAGAAATAAATTGAGATATCTTAAGATATCTTAGGCTGCCTTGCTCCGAAACGAAACAAAGCCCCATCAAATATCGTAAGATAAATAAATTGAGAGATCTCTTAGGATGCCTTGCTCCGAAATGAAACAAAGCCCCATCAAATATCGTAAGATAAATAAATTAAGATATCTTAGGATGCCTTGCTCCGAAACGAAACAAAGCCCCATCAAATATCATAAGAGAAGATCTTGCTCCGACCATTCAACTGTACAAAAAACGTCTTAAAACAAGCACACTTATGAATGTGACAAGCGATGCTTGAAACATAATAATATAATGCTACACTCCAACTATTTCAAAAACTACTGATTGCACATTTAGGAATATTTGGAGAAATTGATGCGGGACAAGCAATTCAATCAAAAGTGCTATCTCATCAAAGCGATGGTAAAGTCAGACTCGAGCACCTTCAAGGAGCACAATTCAAGTATAAAAGGACTTTGATGTTGATTTTACACAATGTTCACAAATGAAAAGGAGAAAATTGTTTTTACTTATTTCAAATGGAGGTTCATTTTTTCCTGATTCATTCATGAAAATATTTTAGCCATTTTTCTCTATGGTCTTTGCCGGTTTTTCTATGAGGCCTATTTCTCGGTCTCTCTTGAGCTAACCAGCTTGTGCCTAGATTTTGTCACTTAGTTCTTTTATTTGCGGGGTGTTGCTACCCATTTTTTTCTTCTTTATATTGCTAGGGTTTTCGTTCGGCTAGTCGTTTCCAAGCTATTGAGTGTCAGCTAGTTTTTATGCTGACACTGGTCATATGTGTTCCTTCTTGCCCTGCTTTGCCTTGCCTGAAAATGGTTGTTTTTGCGGGGTTTCTTATGGTGCTATTTCATGGGGTTTTTTTGGGGGACGACCTGCCTTGTGTATGGATATTGATACTGTCCTTTGTATAGATATTGCTACTAACTTTTTTGTGGATGGATATTATTACAAATTCATGTCCTATGTATAGATATTGTTACTATTTTTTTTTGTGTATAGATATTGTTATTAACTTTTTCTAAATCATGATTGCATAGACATGTATATAAAATTTATTTTCCTTTTCATTTTTATTAAGAAAGAAGGTGTTATTAAGAATCATCATAAGTCTGTTTTAGTTTTTTATTTTTCTGTTACATAAATGAGCTAAATATGTCTAGGTCTAAATCTTCACTGAAATTTTACATTAAAAAATCATTCTAAGAAATTTAATCCATCTTCATGTTTGATAAAAAATAAAATTATATTCATGCACCTTTAAACTACATAATTTATCATACAATTTAACAAAAATATTTTTTCAATTTATATAATCAATTTTGCCGATATAAAATTCCAAATTAATAAAAGTTTTCAACAATAACATATATAGTTAATTCAATTCCATAGTAAAACTTGTTACTCTCATGAAACATTATTGATATAAATAAAAATACCAAAGAGATTGGAAAGTTCAAAGTATTTAAGTTTAGCTGTGATGGTTCAGTGTAAACTTTTCCTTGCCAACAACCATCCAAGAGATTTTTATATCGGAATTACATTGAAGTTCAAAGTATTTAAGTTTAGCCGTGATGGTTCAGTGTAAACTCTTCCTTGCCAACAACCATCAAGGAGATTTTTATATGGGAATTACATTGAGCACATCATATGTGAACCATTTTGTTTAAAATGTGTGTAGCTTGTTTTTTTTTAATTTATTTTTGTTAATTTTTTTTATATTAAATGATAAATATTTTATTTATTTATTTATTTATTTTTAAATTTAAGTTAATTAAATTTTTATTATGTTTTTTTTTTAAACATATAAGTTAAATAATTAATAAATGTTTATAGATATTAATACATAATAAACATCAAAACACTAATTTTATGATACATCTCACAGTGCTCAAAAAGATATAACAATTAATTTATTGTAAATTGTAATTATTATTATTATTATTAATTATAAAAAGATTAATATAAATCAAAGATATATACATTTAAAATTCATGTAATAATTTTTGTGATTAAGGTAATTGATTCTCTTTTTCTCATGAAAATTCTTAATCTATAAATATTTTTCTTACACTATTACGAGTCAATACCCTAACTTATCAATACCACGTGTCCAAAATTTAACAACTCATTTCATATAACAATAGGTCACTTAACATTTTTTATTTTTTTATTCTAATTAATTAATTTAATTAAAAGTGAAAAAAAAACAGAAATAATTTTGAAATAAATCATATTCTTTTATTTGTGATTGTGTTAAGAATATTCAACATAGTTGAATCTCTACTATCTACCTATTAATATTTAATAATTACATAAAAATTCTGGAATTTTTATTTCAAAATTGACACACTCATTGACATTAAAATATTTTGTAAATGACAGAAAAGAGGATTATATAAAAGTATGTGATAATTATAATATTTTTGTCAGGTTATTATTCTTTTCAAAGTTTTTATTTTTTATTTTTTTATTTTGATGAAAAATAGGAAAATCATAATTTTAACTTATCAAGTTTATATAATTTAAATGAAATTTTCATACTAGTATTTTTAGCCATAATTTAATTGTTTTATCTTTTGGAGTTTTCTGGGTTATATTTTTAAGTGAAATTTACACAAAATTTGATAGAAATTTGTTAGAATCACAAGATTAGTTTATGACTTTTGTACAATCAGAATGACCCATTTTCTAGGTTGTTATACATTTATGTATTCAAAAATAGAAAACATGTTCTAACCAAAAATTGCAAAAAAAAACTCCAAAATGCAAAATAAAATTTGTATTTTATTGTAAGGAAAATTCATACTACTTATATCCATAGAAAACTAGCCTGTACATGAGCCATTTATCTCCCAAAAAACCAGCATATCAATCTCTGTAAAAATATTATCACAATAACTGCTCCCTATCACCCAAACTACATCTATTAATTTTTTATTTTTTTTTATTAAAAAAATATAATTTAAACTCTAAATTAAATCCTTATGAACAATTTAATCACCAAATTGAAAAACCATCAGTCAGAGATTTAATCACCAATCTAAAGAAAAACAATCAATTCCCCATTAGTACCTATTAATGAAATGTAAAAGCAATATTCAAACCTACCCATTAATGGAATTTAATCACAAAATTAGAGAAAAACAATTAATCGTCAGAAATTTAATCACAAAATTAAAGAAAAACAATTAATCCCCTATGAGACACTATGGTAATGAAATGTAAAAGCATTATTCAAAGCAACCATTAGAACCTGTGATAATGAAATGTACAGTGACGCTTGTATGACCAGATTAGAGACACAATCAACCGACCCATTAGAATCGGTGACAACAGATGATTCACACTGTCAAATTTGAGATTCTAGAAAATGCAATAATCAACCCATTATAACCCGTGCTAATGAGATGTACAGCGGTAAACCTGTCTTGTCGATGAGCGCATTATGAATGATAAGAGAGATCAACGTTATTTGGGATATGTCAAATGACGTAATAAAAACTTATTAGCATTGTTGTCAATCTAATACAAACTTATGCCGTAGGCATCTGCCCATTTACGTGTCGGTTCTCTCAACACGTGGCTCGCCTCTTCAAACCTTTAAAGAACACACATCCCTCTGTGCTAAAACTTCGCATCACCACCATCACCGCCCAGCTGCTCGCTTTATTTGACGTAACTGGTTGTTCCTCTTCTAACAGACCAGTCAACACTGTTGGCGGCGCCCCCACAAAAGAGATCTGAGCCGTCCCTTGTTTGTTCTGAAGTGGAGGACAATATGGACAAGTCATGGCGGAGGATAACTTGCGACGCCGGGTCCCTCAGGCTTCTCAGTCTCAGTTTGTAGGGCTTAAAAGCTTTCAATCTCTACTCCTATACTGCTTTCTTTTCCTGAATTTTGTGGGAAGACTTCATAGATCAATTCATAGATAATATCTTATATACATTTTTAGAGCCAAAACAACATTTTATTGCAATGTAACCGCACGTGCTAGAGAAGATCTCAGTTACTCCCATTTCCAAGGCATTTTTCCAGCGTTGTGAGTGCATTAGCATTACTTGTATTTTTTCACATAGTTTAAAAACTTTATATAGAAAATTTGGAAGGTCAAGCAAGATTATGAAAAATTGTGGTAGAAATTTTTGAAAATCTAGCGTATTACCTGATTTTTGAAATTTTTTGAAAATTACCTGATTTTTTAAATTTTTTCTTACTGGATTCCGAAAATAAACTTGTCTATTTTTTTTTGTCATTAGACAATTCTATATTTTTTTGTTTAATTATTAAATATTGATAATTTAAAAGTTTATGTTAATAATGATTAAATTTACTTAATTTTTAAAACCTTTAATGAGATGAATTAGTTAACATTATTTATATATCTTTAATATTTTAGATATAAGTAAATTTAAATAAGATTGGAAAATAAAATAAAACAATTCAGGCATACAATGAGATGTGATTATAGAGTAGATATAGATCTATCTTTGGATGTATTAGAAAAATTTCATCCTTCCACTAACATCATACAATTTTCTATTATGCACATTTAAATCTAAAGCTTAAACAAAATAGCTTAACACTTATGTGGCTCATGTGGCATGGGAAAGCCCATAGTCCATTAAAACACTATATAAAATATTGATTCAAGGGATAAATTAAATGAAGAAATTTTTAGTTTTCATTAAAATAATAGAACAGACTTTTTATTTTTTATAGCTGAAATAACTATTTTCTAATTGATATGGAGAGTTTTTATAAATTGGATGTATTTATAGTTTGATTAGAAAATGTATCTATTTTATGGTTTGATATTGAAATCTCAAATTCTTGATTCTCCATGAATATGAGTGTTCAATACATTCATATGTGATGTTTTGGGTTATTTATATCCGATGCTTTGCATTTCTATTGAAGGCAATCATTTATAATTGTTGAACATTTTGTAAATTATTATTGCTTGAAATGTTAGAATGCTCCCAATTCATTTTTAAAAGTAGGTTAGAAAATGTTATGTTGTTTATATGGTCCTACAATCCAACTCATCATGGAAAAAGTTGAAATTGTGAGTTTCTCTTTAAAATACATTATAGTTAATGCATATGACCAACATAATTTGTAAAATATTTGAAATTATCTAAACAAACACTATATACAATTACATGAAATCATTATCTAGTTTTGTGATAAAAGAAAAACACTTAAATATGTTTGATCTTGTCAAAAAAAAATATATAACACCTCTTCTTTTATTATTTTACTGAATTGAATCATATTTTAAGATCAAGCTAGAAGTAAAATATTTCTATATTAAATTATAATACAAAACTTATATCACCCAAAAAAACACTAATTTTTTTATTCACAACAAAACAAAAAGTTTAGTAAAACACCTCTAATACATCATATTTAAATAATAAATAAATTTCAAAGTAAAAACAGTAATTCATATATACTATTTGATAAATAAAAATATCATGAATTTTATACTTTAAGAGACCAAATTTTCTGGACTTTATAACTTTAACATAGATGTAACCCGACGGCCATGAAATAAGTTAATTACTTTTCCACTCAACAGAATAATAAAATACTAAAAAAATCATTATTCTTAATATCTACTCATACACTACAACATCAATAAATACTCCACTTCTTTCGAATGCTAAATACATTTTTTTTTCTTTCAATTGTCAAATGTTCATCTGCCGTTATATGACAAAACTCTGTAAGGAACCGCCCATGCAGAGGCCTGCAATGTCAATAAGAAACCATCACACGTTTTAACTCACAGTTTTTCTTTGACATCGTAACTGGGAATATAGAAAGATCGACAATCAAATCCCATCTCAGTATGCAGAGATTTCATTTTATAGATCTCAGTATGCAGAGATTTCATTTTATAGATCAGTGTGAAGGCAGGTTTGTTTCTTTAAATAAGAAAAAAATATCTTTGAAATAGAAAAACAATGTCATTATGAAAAAATAATTATTTATTTAATCTAATTTCATTTAAAGTAATTAAAATTAAAAAAGTAATGTGAATATATTTTTCAACTTGATATTAAAGTTATATATATTATATATATATATAAAATGTCATATATTATATTTAAAGAAAATGTTAAAAAAATCATTTTAATGTTATATAGAGTAAAATATCTAAGTTTGAGCAAAATATTTTAATATGAATTCATATTGATATATATTTAAAATTATATTAATTAAAAAAACATTAATTTAATGTGAGCTGATAAAATGGTTTAATACACATGTCATGTCATGTAAAGACTCTATAATATTTATACATTTTTTTTCACTCTAAAATAAGTTTGCATTTAAAAAAACTCTATCTCTCTTAACTCATATTAGATCCTGATTAAAATAATCTATATTGATTTCCATATTTTTATTAGTATATCTAAAAATAAACATCTTGTCTATTTACTATTTATGAAAAAGATTCAATCTATACGTCTGTCTTTGAATTTTTAAAATCCATGGAGCCGTTTAAATTGGTACCCAACCTAGCTTCCATATTATTCCTTGCCTAAAAGGAGCAGGGACTAACAGTCCGCTGATCACGAGTATAAATGGTTTTTAATCCTTTTTATAGTTTTCATCTATTTTTTTCATCGAATTTTTAAAATCCATGGAGTCGTTTAATTGGATACCCAACCTAGCTTCCATATTATTCCCTGCCTAAAGGGAGCAGGGACTAATAATCCGGTGATCACGAGTATAAATGGTTTTTCATCCTTTTTATAGTTTTCATCTAATTTTTTCATCTTTTACAGTTTAAAAGTAAATTAAGAATGATAAAAAGTAAATTAAGTTTCTTGATTTAAATATTTAATATTTTCATTTTTCATTTTTTTAAAATAAATTAATTATGTATAAAAAAAATTAAGTTTATTAATTTAGAAATTTAATCTCATATTTTATGAAATATATTTTAATGTATTTTTTTATAATAATTATTATATATAGTTTGTCAAGTTTTTTTTGTATGTTTATGTAGTTCTTTTCTATTTTTTATTAATTAAAACTGGCCATCAAATATACAAAAATTAGACCTTAACCTGTGTCCAAGAAACCGAGTCTGTTGGCCATCTAAGTGCAAAGTATGTCAACCAAAACATGAATAGTCTTAGTAACCTGTACAATATATGTCTATACTTAATATCTAAGTCCAAAATTACTAACATAAACAACAAAAGAGATTGCCGCTAGAAAAGAAAACATATAAGTTTTAAGCATGATATCCTTAATCATCCTCTGACTCCATAGGTGCAGGGTCTATGGCAGTAGACCCTGGCATTTCAACTTCAACCTGCTTCCATGACTTGATATCTTTTTCCATCCTTCCTAGTCTAGCATACTGATGCAACTGACAGAGGTTAATTTCCTGAATTTTTCTGTTAGTATCTACTATAGTAGCCTCCAGTTTTGATTTTGTAGATCTTTGAGTCGACATGATTGATTTTCCTAAAAGACATTTTATCAACCAGTAAGTTTTGATTGTCTGTTGGAATAGAGAAATGCGTCCTCAGGTGTGCCCTAGATCAACCACAATATTCTACATATCCTCATATGCCATATCATCCTCCATATCCACTTTGCCAATAGCTTCACATTCCCAACCATAAATTCGAGAACGAATAGGATTAGGAACCTCTGATGCAAACGTCTGCACTAGCGGCTCCAATATTTGCTTCGTTGATTTTGTTCCTCTTTCTTGAGGCTGCTAAGAGATTAGCTGCTTTCCTTTATCTCCAGTTGGTTTCCTGCCTCAGGTTTTCTTTACCATGTTGTATAACCAAGAAAAGAACTCTTCTGATGCTACCAACCTAACAACAGAACCACGTATGAGGAGCCTAGAAAAATTTCGAATACTAGCTAACAAACCTTTTCCAAGACCCAAGTTAACAAAAGACACAAGATTTGAACCCAGAAATAGAGGCCATAAAACATAAGAGAGACCGCAGGGTATAATATTCCTCGACTCAAAACTATAACCAACAACCTATCCAGGGTTCTATAAACCAAATTAACAACAGGTAACTCCCTCCCAGTTTTCCACAGCACCGTAAAGGGAAATAAACCACTTAAGGACAACCAGTAGAAAAAACCTAAGCCCCAGCATACGACTCTCTACAATAGCAAGACGACAATCGATTTTATCATTAGCCAAAGAACATTTCTTAAAGATGAGTAGAATTCTACCAAAATTCTCAGCAGAGTTAATTTCATAAACTTGCAAGCGAGCGATAGAGAATACACCCAGAAACCCCATTACCAGATGCATCAAATAACAAACCTCGGTGACTCGCAGCATATTCACAGACCATAATGGAAACGAGCCATGAAGCAAAAATATAGATACTTTAAAACCACCATATGAAGTAAGCCAATGACAGAAGCCGGTAGCAAAAAACCTTCCCCAACAACAGTATTCTTTTCACAGCAAATGAAACCATTTTTTAGAGAAAACAACGAAAAACTGCATAACAAATTTCTACATGCACCCAGCGTCAACGACTTTCGGCATTTGCCCCGAGCAGGACTAATCAAACCCCCAATTAAACAAGTAATCTAAGAAAACGAAGACAAATTTCCACATGCAATGATAATTTGAAACCTTTGGCAAGTTCAGAGAGGAGAAATATGCTAATACATACCAATTCACCTCCCGGACCGTCACCTTGTTCCTTCGACTCTGTGCATATTATATTAAATCTGACTTGTGATTTTTTAAATCTTTACTTAAAGGAATTTAAGGTGTCACAATTACCTTGGGATCGCATTTAGTTTGGGCCACACCAACTCTTAACATGACTGGATTTTTTCCTTCACATCACAAAGTGATTTAACAATGCATCCCATCACACTCTATTCTACACCCTTTGAATTAATTCATATATATTTAAATAAATAAATTAGCCAATAATAAATTTAGAAATTTTAATCTCATATTCTATGAAATATATACATTTTCTCAATGTACAAAATATTTTTCAAAATTTTCTCAATGTACAAAATATTTCTCAATCTGTGTATGACCTTCAGCTCCAGCTACATGTTCCTATGACAAAGACTAAGCTTGTGCTTAACCTCTCTTTTGATCTAATGAGCCTTCGTTGAGTTTTGCATTTTGGATTCTAGCAGTATTAATAATCTAAAAGAAAATTAATGCATTCAATATTATCTTTATTTTAAAATAAAATCTTGCCTGGCGAGATATTAACAATCTTTCCAAAAAAAAAAAAAATACATTAAATATTATGTTTAAAATGTTATCTGTGTATGACAGTCAGCTCCAGCTAGATGTTCCTATGACAAAGACTAAGCTTGTGCTTAACCTCTCTTTTGATCTAGTGAGCCTTCGTTGAGTTTTGCATTTTGGATTCTAGCAGTGAGCGAATACGATGACATCATACTTGTTACCACATTTTCGTAGAATAGGTAAACCATCTTTGTCATATCGTTGCAATTGATCTACTTACTCTTGAGCCTAACCATGACCATAAGCACAATTTTTTACACTTATCTCGGGCTTGGGCTTTTAACTTCGCCTTTTGATTCTGATACTATTTAATTCACTTTTGTGTTTTCTTTTATCTGAATCGACATTTTTTTATACTATTTAATTGACTTTTGTGTTTTCTTTTATCTGAATCGACATTTTTTATATATTATTGCATTGAATTTTGTGCCATCCTCTCACTCTTTCAGTTATTATAGTAGTATTTTGAGTTTTCTAGTGTTTTCTTATTTGTGAGATTTATTTTTTATACTATTGAATTGAATTTTGGGTTATCCTTCCACTTTTTCCATTAGTTTGAGTTTTTTTTTAGTTTATCATATTTAGATTACTCTTGTTAGAATTTTATTAGATGCGTCTTTTAATAGTTTTCAAATTTTATTTGATGCCTCTCATAATAGTTTTCACTTCTTTTATGACATGGAAATTTATGTAGTGTGATGTGGTACAGTTTGTCTCTTTTGGAGAACATTTTATAGTCTTGATGTTTTTATTTTTTTATATTTTTGTAAATTTCACTAAATAATAAAATTGTAAAATTGTATGTGTATTGGAAGTTTGGAAAGGTGGACGTATTAACCTAAAGTTTTATCAGGTTGCACATTATCAGATTGAAACAATGCAAGGGTTTTTAAGCCATTGGAGCATCTAGCATTGAAATGGAAATGGCCAATATGACAAGCCAAGGAGAATACCAAGTGGGTCTCATCTCAAGACCTTGAGATTTCGGTGTCAGTTCAATTGACATATGCCAAGCAAGGAGGTATCTCGATAGTCGATCTCTGATATAAGTAGCAGTGATGTAAGCAGGTATCAAGGAAGTCTGTAAAGTGACGGGGCTTTGATTTTGGGACTTTGGTCTCAATATTATAGTACCCAAGAAGAAAAAACCTGATTTACCAATGTTGATGTTTTAAACCTGGTGGTAACAATGACGAGTCGCAAAATGATAAGGAATAACACCTAAGGGCTTTGGTATTAGGTATTTGATCTCGATACAAAGGAACTGTAGTTGGAAAGATGGGAGTAGAACCAATTTGTAGATGATAGATATGGAATGAAGCCCATGGTCATAACTCTTGGTATTAAGAAATGGTGTTGGATATGAGTTAAGAAGAGACTAAGAAAAATAACCAAAATATACTCCTGAAAATCCTTTTTGCTAGACCTGTTGTAAATTTTATTATGAATTGTAATTAATGTTAATAATGTGGAAATGGAAACACTGATTGGGATAGAGAAATGGGCAAGGAATCAAAGACTAAGGACGAGAAATTACTCATGTTGAGTATATATTTGAGCCACTAAATTTATTTTGACATGTGTATTTATAATTATTTTATCACCCTAATGGTGTAATCATTAAAGGGTGTATGGGAGGCCTACGGTAAAGGAAAAAAATTCCATATGATCTCCCTATCTCACAGAATGTGTTGTGGAAGTCAACACACAAGAAGTAGACGAGAAGAATCATGCAAAGAGTGTGCACGATGATGGGTAAGGAAGTAAATGGTATGTGTACACATACATAAAAAATCACGGATGTGTAGAGAGTATGGAATGAAAGAAAAAGAGTTCACAGAAGAGAATGCATAGGAATAACATATGAAAAAGAGGGGAAGCATGCTAAAGAGCGTTTCACAAAGTGAATATAAAGAGGAGCAGGTGGATTGAGTGAGTGAGTGCCTTGGATTTGTAGTGTTGTTTAATAGGTCGATACCATAAGTGCTTTGTACTCCCATGGTGCCTAACAAGTGGAGACATGGTGTGCTTTGGATTCATTTTTGATGTAGTTGACTTGTATTGGTGTGAATTCCATTTAGAACTTCCCTTAAACTTTGAATTTCGCTCAGGGGTCATCAACAACATGGAATATTGTATTGTATTTGGCCTATGCTTGGGTGGAGAGTTGAAGTCCTTCCCTTAGTTTCTAATCATTGAATTTAATTAGATAAGTGTGCTTACTTGTATATACTTCACACTATGAATCATGCAGGATTCCATTATGTTTTATAACAAGCTATGTATAGACACTATTACTGGAGGAATGTGTTATTCCTGGTTATTTACAATGATATGCCTATTTGATTTTTCTCAGATTTAAGGAGACTTACAGGTCTTAGTGGCTACTAATGCTTCCCTAAATTTTAAAGCTAATTACATGGTAATGTGCGAATGGTTGATGTTCTTAATTAACTATGATGGTGTGTAAATTCCATTGTCTAGCATGGTCATGGATCTCTAAATATTTGAGATTGTTGGATTATCTACTTTAGTAAAGGACTCAAAAAAGTAAAATGCATGATATATCAATGGATGTAATAGTATTTTGTGAGATCCATTATGTGGGGTAATATGTTTCTTCTATGTTTGGAATTATATAACAGTGTTATGTACGTATTAGCTAGTTTCAGTTCCCACTAATAGCATCTTTATAGAACCATTGGTGGTATTATGGCTATGAACAATATCTAGATTGTTAATGTTAGAATGAGGTTTTAATTCTTATAAAATTTAGTGTCTTGAGAAATGCTAGGTTCTAGGGAAACCATGGGAAATGTTTGTGAAATCCTTAGAGGTCCTAAGTATGAGTATTGCAAAGAACTAGACTTGTATCTAGGGTTGGATGAGTCATTTACAAGAATTATATCTTGGCTAAATGTAATTCATGCATTATAGATGTACCCGATAATATAAGAATTTGGGTGGCCTTTAATTATGTGCATTGTAAAATAACTGAATTAGGAATAATTTGGATAGCTTTTACCGAAGAAACAGAGGATAGTGTCAACCCTTCTTAGGCAAATAAAGATGTTATTCTGTGGTAAGTGTATCTAGGATCAAGGGGACCATGGAGGTCACACATGATTAAGAGAGTTTGGAAATAAGACTCAAATGAACCCATATTTTTTAAATGGCTCAGAGTATCTAGAGTGGGTCACGGTGTGGTCAAATAATATTGTGGGCCTATGTTTATTAAGTCATGAAGGTATCTAGACATCTAGAGGTAAAGGAAAGGGGCTAACATGGGGAAACCTAGATGATGTTCCAGTTTCAATATAATTGTGGAGACATGGTATTTTGGTGGCCTACAAGTATGGGAATTTTACCACAGTGGAAATTTCATGAACACCTAATTATCCCCTAAGACCAAATTCAAAGGAGTTGTGACATTAAATGAAGAGGTAGTGCTATGTGGGAGTAGCGAGTGTGGTTGATGTGGAAAGTTCCAAAAAATGTGACCACCGTCATGTGGATGCCACATAAGTGTCACAGATGGCATGGTGAAGCCACATGAGTCACATGTGGTAACATCTTCTTGATGTGGCAAGGGTAAACTGGTTAATATTTAAAAGAGCATAACCTAAAATTTAGGACTCAAATTGGGGTAAAATTTATAACATAAGAAAACTCTTGCTAATAAGAGTGTAATGATGTTATCTAAGACTAATTGTGAAAGTTTTGCAAAGGAATAATTTATTTAACCCCATATTCACAGTGGGATGATAGAGGTCGAGTTAGTTGAAAGTAACCCTTCCCATTAGCTTGGAAAGTCTATGGGGTTGGGAGGAAGTATTAAAATGTGTTATCAAAGATAGGTTCTACACTATACCTTTGGAGATAAAATTTGGAACTATGTTATAGAGTGCAGTAATGATGATTATTTTTCATGTGCAAGCGTGTGATGGGTGTAGAATTTTGATTGATAATTTTTTGTTGTATGCACATGTTGATATCATAATTGTCAAATTAGAGGAATGGAAGTTATGATATGTTTCTTTATTTTTAACTAGAATACTAACTTGAGATCTAGTCTTTCAGATAGTCTTACATCAACATGCTTATTGCAAATAAACCAAGGTCATGAGTAAATATATTTTTTTATGTTTTGGTTCAGAAAATAAGACACCCAAGAGAAATTAATTGTCAGTAGTAACACTAGTAAGTTTTACACTATTACATTTTAAATCATACTTATTAAAGTGTGGAAGAACACATAAATAATGGTTGGTAGTGTATCTTGCTATGTATATTTATTTACATCTCATAACTATCAATTATAAATTTTTATGTAAGAACTTTCTTAAGTTATGGTGGATAGTAATTGATGGTAAATATGTTATTTAGCTGAGCATAAGCTATTTCCAATAATTTTAATTTTGGGTGGTTTTCCTCCAAATAGTTACCATAAAATATCATTGCAAAAATATATCCAAAATTTATGGAAAAAAACCTAAGGTAATTATCATCATTACATTGCATATGAAAAGGTTGAAATAAATCCTTAAAGTTATGGTCCAATTAGATGTTTAGAAAATAAATTTTTAATGGCATCGAAAAATAAATATTTATATTTCAAAATTAAACGTCCTAATTTGCAATAATAAATATCATTTCTCAAATCTTGCATTAGCAAATATTATTAATCTTAAAAAAATTAATACATGAAATATTATCTTTATTTTAAACTACAATCTTTCCTTCAGAATTTATTCCATTTATGACTACACAAATTCTGAAGGCTCGATCGATCACTATATGCATTAAAATGAGCAATGTTAGGATGGTGGGAGGCTCCATCATATCGCACAATTTTTTGAAGCCACAAGACATATTTTTCCTCCAAATTAAGTGGAATTTCGGAGGTGGCAATAACATCATCTTGGGAAGATATGCAATATGGGGGTTGCCTCAGGATGCGCACTTGGGAAGAGATGGGAATCAAAAGGGGTTTATTTTCTTGCCCAATTGATTTGGGGTTGGCAAGGCTTTTTCCCCATCTGGAAGGATGTCACTCAAGTTAGATTGGTCGATCAATTGGCTAGTGATTGGATGAATTAATCTCATCGACTATGAGACATCGACATTTTTTGTAATGATGTTGGGGATACACTCACCTCGGGTGGCAAAATACTTCATAATTCCGTTATTGTATCTGATACATATAATTTAATTTCACAAATGGACATGGCATATTTTAATATGCCTTGGTTCATACACATTTGGAAATCCCAAGTGCCACTAAATATTATTATATTTTCATGGCTGGGTTGGCAGGATCATGTTCTCACTTAGGATAACCTATGAAAGTGGGGCTTGATTGGTCTAGGTTACTGCTCCCTCTATTTTTAGTCTCCGAAATTGGTTACACATCTCCTTCTTCATTTCACATTTTCGTTAACAATTAGGCCTCGTATGCTCTCTCTTAAAACAATTCCTCCCATCATTTTCCTCTTTGTGGAACACTACCTTCATTGGGGAATATCCCAAGGGGGGAATTTCCTTGCACATCCCACTATATACTTTCTAGGATATTTGGAAGCCTCACAACAATTCCATATTAAATGGGACTCCTATATGTATGCACTCTATTATTAGTAAGGCTCTCTCATGGCTAGATTATTGAATTGCTCGTTGTCTGGATGCATCCTACTTATCTCATTGTTTCATCTCTCCTAAGATTATTATGCCTATTGGTTTTTTTGATGGGGCATCCCAATGCAGTATGTGTGGATTCGGGGTGTGGCTCCGGATTGACGAGCATACTTCCTATAAACTTCATTAGCATGGTGGTCGGGGCACAAACTCCCGTGCAGATTTAATTTCCTTATGGGGAGTTATTTGGCATGCCATCTCTCTGCACATCAACTATTTACACATATTTGGAGATTCTAATACTTTTGTGGAGGGAATTTTATATACCACAATTTTTGACCCTCTAGACCTTTGTGGCTGGTGTAGGTGGACTAGAATATTGTTAAAGTGACATCAACACTACTTTATCAACCATATATACTATGAATATAATTATGTTGTTGATTCACTCTCAAAGCGGGGCATCCATGATTTTGAAGCATTCATGCACAAATCTATTTTTTTTATGGTGTTGGGCTGGCTAAGGACCATATATCCATATCATAAGTAATTTTTGGCTTACTTGTTTCAAATTGGGATCAACATTTTATTTTTACTATTTAATTTTACTTTCTCCTTATATGAAGCATCAAAATTGAACTGGACTACACTTTTTGTCTACTTAATGATGTTATTTTGTTATTGGGCACGTATTTCAAATCTACTTGGATTGCATGGGAATGTGATGAAAATAAAAGCATACATGTTCCTAGAATGATGTAACTGGGTTTCATATTAAAAAAATGCTAGTTGTTTTTTTCTTTCGAAAAAAAAGGAAAAACTAGAATCTTTCCTTGAGAGAGATTAACAATCTTTAAAAAAATAATACATTAAACATTATCTTAAAAATGTTATATTTGTATGAAATTGAGCACGAGGTACATGATCCTATGATAAAAAATAAACTTGTGCTCAGCCTCTTTTTTTATCTAATGAGCCTTCAGTGAGTTTTGCATTTTGGATACAAGTGAGTGAATACGATGACATCCTACTTGTTAGCACATTTTCGTAGAATAGGTAAATCATCTTGGTCATATTTTTTCAATTTATCTAGGTACCCTTGAGCCTAAAAATGACCATTTTCATGCTTCCGTATCTCATGCGTGGGCATGTACCTTCACCTGTTGATTCTTGTACTATTTAATTGACTTTTGTCTTTTCTTTTATCTGAGTTGACATGTTTTATACTATTGAATTGAATTTTGTGTCATCCTCTCACTCTTTCCAGTATTATAATATTATTTTGAGTATTCTATTGTTTTCTTATTTTTCATATTTATGTCGGGTTGCACACTATATCGGGTTGCAAGTTATATCAGGTCTCATGTTATGAGATTGGAACAATGCAAGGGTTTTCAAGACATTGGAGCATTGTAGCACTGCAATGGAAATGTCCAATATGAAAAGCCATGGAAAATACCAAGTGGTTCCAATTTCGAGACATTGATATTTTGCTCTTAGTTCAATTGGTATGTTTAAAGCAAGGAGGGATCTCGATAAGCGAGATCTTATATAAGTAGCAGTGATGTAAATAGGTTTCAAGGGAGTCTTTCAAGTGATGGGGCTTCGATATTGGGACTTTGGTATTAATATTATGTTCAAGGAGCCAATCAGAACAAACATGCTTTAACAAGGTCAATGTTTGAAAGGTTGTGTTCACAACCACCAGTAATAAATTGCTAAGCAATAACACCTAACAAATTTGGTCTCAGGACTTTGAACTCGAAACAAAGGAACTGTAGTTGGAAATTTTTGCGTAGACCAATTTGTAGATGATAGATATTGAATGACTCCCATGTTCATAATACTTGGTGGAGTGACTGAGTGAGTGCCTTGGATTTGCAGTGTTTTTTAATGGGTGGAGAACATAAGTGATTTGGATTCCCATGATGCCTAAAAAGTGGAGACATTGTGTGCTTTGGATTCCTCTTTGATCTAGTTGAATTGTATTGCTGTGAGTTCCATTTAGCACTTCCCTCAAACCATGAATTTGGCTAAGGGGTGGTCAACATCACGAAATATTGTATTGTAGCTGCCCTATGGTTGGGTGGAGTTTTGAAGTCCTCCCCTTATTTTACAGTCATTGAAGTTAATCAAATAAGTTTTTTTACTTATATATACTTCACACTATGAATAATGCATGATTGCATTATGATTTATAATAAGGTATTTATTAACTGTACTACTGGAGGAGTTTTTTATTCCTAGTTATTTACAATGAAATTCGTATATTAATGTTCTCATAGTTAAGGAGACTTGCAAGTCTTAGTGGCTGCTAATACTTCCCTGAGTTATATATCTAAATACATGGTAATGTATAAATTCTTGCTATGCTTAATTAAATATGATGGTGTGTAAATCTCATTGTCTAGAATGGGCATGGATCTCTGACTGTTTGATATTGTTGGATTATATTTCTTAGTAAAGGACTAAGAATAGTACAATGTATGATATATCAGTGGAACTGATAGTATTTTGTGAGATCCATTATGTGGTGTAATATGTTTCTTCTATGTTTGGAATTATAGAGTAGTGTTATGTATTTCTTAGCTAGTTTCAGTTCCCACTAGTAGACCTGTTTATAGAAACATTGGTGGTATTATGGATATGAATAAATATCTATATTGTTAGTGTTAGAATGAGGATTTAATTCCTATAAATTTAGTTTCTTTAGAAATGCCAGGTTCTAGGAAAACCATGGGCAATGTCATTGAAATCCTTAGAGTTCCTAAGTATAAGTATTGTCGAGAACCAAACTTGTATGTGTGGTTGGATGAGTCATTTATGAGAATTATATCGCAACTAAATGTAATTCATGCATGATATATGTATTCGAGAGTGTGAGAATTTGGATGGATTTTAGCTATGTGCATTATAAAATAAGTAAATTAGGAATAATATGGCTAAATTATGGAGAATAAAGACAAAGGTGAAATCTTGTGTTGGCCCCACTTAGGCGGAGAAAGATGTTATTATGTGGTAAGTGACTCTAGGATCAAGGGGATCAAGGAGGACACACATGATTAAGAGTGTTTGGGAATAAAATTAGAATGAAGCCATATTTTTTAAATTGTCCAAAGTATCTAAAGCAGGGCTCGGTGTGGTCAAATAATGTTATGGGCCTATGTTTATTAAGTCACAGAGGTATTTATACATCCGGAGGTAAAGGAAATATGTTAACATGGAGAAACCTAGATGGTGGGCCAGGCTCGATGTAATTGTGGATAAATGGTAATTTGGTACCCTACAGGTATGAAAATTTTACAATAGTGGAAATTTCATGGACACCTAACTATACCCTAAAACCATATACAAAGGAGTCGTCACATTACATGAAGAACTAGTGCTATGTGGGAGTAGCGAGTGTGGTTGACATGGAAATTTCCACAAATGTGTGACCACAGTCAGGTGGATGCTACATAACTGTCATATATGGCATGGTGAAGCCACATGGGTCACAAGTGGTATCATGTTATCGATGTGCAAAGGGTAGACTCATTAATATTTAAAAGTGCATAACTTCCAATTTAGGATTCAGATTGGGGTAAAATTTATACCATCATAAAACTCTTGACAATAAAAATGTAACGATGTTATCTAAGGTTAATTATACAAGTTTTTGAAAGGAAGAATTTTTTTAACCCCATCTTCATAATGATACCATATAGGTCAAGTTAGTTGAAATTAACACCTCCCATTAGCCTCGAATTTCTAAGGGGGTGGCAGGGAGAATTACACTGTGTTATCAAAGCTATGTTCTACACTATACTTTTGGAGATAAAATTTGGTACTATGTTATAGAGTGCAGTAATGATGATTTTTTTTTATCTACAAGTGTGTGCTGATTATAGAATTCTCACTGATGATTGTGTGTTGTATAGACATGTTGATATCATAATTGTGAAATGATAGGAATGGAAGGTTATGATTTGTTTATCTATTTTTTATTTTTCAGAGTAACTTGAGATTTGGTCTTTCAGATAACCTTACATCAACATGCTCATTGAAACTAAGCCATGGTCATGAGTAAATATATTTATTTATATTTTGGTTCAACTAACACTCATTTGTGCGTAACAACACATAAGAAGACACCCAATATCCACAAGGAAGCAAAGGAATGAGTAGCAGAATGGTGCAGTATAAAACTTATAGATATCAGCATGATCAAGAAGAAGAGTTAGTTAGAAAGAGGAGAGAAGAAGGTTTCCCTAACTGGATGGACTCCCTTAGAATTTTGAGGATGCAAAGTGGAAAAGTGTTCATTACAAAATAAATACCATGATGAATCATAGTTTCTTCAACTAGGTACAAGAACCAAAAGTTGAATTATACACACGGTGAAATCGTGCCAAGTAATAATAATTGATATGCAGATGTCAGCCAATTTGAATCTGCTACCATTGGGTGCATATGATGTGATACTCAGAATCAAATCTCTAGCACCCCACTAAACTAAAAGTGATTTATACAAGAAGTTTTTGGATTATCTTAGGAACAAAGGGGAGAGAGTAACATTGCAGGGAATAAATAATTTCATTACTACCTAGAAAATATCAATACTACAATTGAAGCGATGTAGTCGAAAAGGATGTGAATTATATTTTTTCTGAGTAACTAATGAACTATAGGTTAATAGAGACTGAATGAAAGAGTATCCAATATTGAAATAGTTTAACAATGTGTTTCTTGAGGAAATACTAGGATTTCCACCAAGAAGGCAAAAAAAATCTTAATTGAATTATTTCCACGATCAACACTATTGTTTAAAGATTCATATTGTATGAAAACATCAAATTTGTTGGTACTAAAATTGTAATTAAAGGAAATGTTGGACAAGGGATAAATCAAACTGACTATATCGCCCTGGGGATGTAATATTCCCAATTAGCTTTTAGCTAGTTGGAATATTAAATCTTGTTTTTTCTCCTTAGATAGAAGAATAAGAGGGTAGGGAGACCCATAAATCTCATTATTATGAATAAAATTACTCCTAATGTGAATGGGAGTCATCTGAGTAGCTGGATTAAGATCCCTTATGTTTCAATATGGGATGGAGCATGTGGATTGGGTCAACTTTGAAAAAATCAACAATGCTGGTATGGAGGGAGTGGACATTCATAGAGGGACAACGCAGTTTTGGGGGAGATTCCTTGCATGGAAGTAATGCATTTAATGAGTGGGGCCCAAGGTAACGAAGCTCAACAAGCATATAAGGAATGGGATGATAGCCATGGAGGGCATGATTGAATATTATTTTGTTTATGGTCTGTTTGAATTTTTTCTCTCTTCAGCTATTTAGCAGAGACTACAATGTTGTTTAGCACAAGGGTGTTCTCGAGCAGGAATCCCACCTTCTTCCTCGGGGTACTTCGAGTTCCCACTCGAGAGAATTATTTGGGATACTTTTCCACATTCCGAAATCAAGCTAAGCTACAACTTTCTTCTACAGTGCAGTTTCTGCTTTGGGTTGTGCTGTGTTGCAGGGTGTAGCAGTGGAGGATAGGATAGCTCCATTTTTTAGTTTGTCTTCAGTGGGGGAAGCATACTTTCCATTGGGAGGTCAGTAAAGAAGTTCCTTGGTAGTTATTGCAACATTTTTCACTAGGAAAAGTTATTATTATCCCGTACAGCGTATTTTAAGTCTTGGATTGCGTTATTTTAGGGAGTAATTGCAAGGGTGGTTTCACTGCACAATTTGGGGAGATAGATTTCCAGTGAAGGGATTAGCCTTTCACTTGGAGAGTATATTGGGAGAAGGCTTCATTCTATGCTACATAATATTAGCCATATCTTCCCAGCTATTCATTTGCAGTGAATCTTTAGCCCTAGGGCTACAATTCACATTTGTATTTTGGTGTATTTTCTGGAAACCGTCTTGTGTTGTCATGGAAAGGTGATATAGAGCCTGGATCTTTATGTCTAGCATCTCTTGAGGAATATATCAATATTTTTATATTATTTTATGTTTCCATGCTATAGCTATGTTCACTATGACTACGTTGTAGCAACTCTTTGACATTTTGTATAGAAACCACATCTCACTTTTGAGAGTGTTTTAGTATTGGAGGCTTGTTTTCTTATATCATATGATTTGTGCCTTAGTATTTTATACTTATTTTTTAATTTTATGATTAATGTAATGAATCCATATTGGTCGCATAAATTGATGCAATATTATTCACTGCTATTTCCATTTTTATGTCGTATATCTCTTCTTTTCCTATTTTGGAATATTACAGTGGTATCATAGCATAATATTGGCTCAGAATGTGCATTTAAGCCAATATGTCATTATAAGGAGATCGTCTCACAGACGGAGAGAAGAGGTATCTCAGAAGAAACCGGATATATGATTATACAGATGATAGAGAAGACAAGGGAAAAACTCCCTTATTGGGAGGAGATGAGGAGAAGGAGTATCCCAAGCTTCTTCTTCAAACCATGAAAGACATTGCAAGAGAAATCAAGGAGATGAGGATGGATAGACAAAAAAAATCCCCCAAAGGGTTTCTACATGGAGAAGGCTCTAAAATTTTACATCACTGGCAATATCAACCAGTGAAGAAACATATTTCCCAACGCTCTACTATGCCTACATTTTTAACAGTGGGAAATGGAGGGTTTCAAGAATAAGAAAATCTTGAAGACTACTTTCTTGAGTAGGAGTCTCAATCTCAAAGTTTCAAATATCATTTGAGCTTCCAAGAGTTTTTTCAGATCAAGGACAATAGGAGACCCTGACATCACAATATCGGTGGAGGATTCATACAAAACCATGATCTTCACCAGACTATGGGCATATATTTCTTACCCACGTTTTATGGGTCATCCAAATGTGTTTCCAAATCATGGGTAAAAAATCTAGACATCTACTTCCCGTTGAACCAAGTACCGGAGATGGAAGCCATCAAAATAGTAGTGTTGCACCTTGAGGGTGAGGCACATGATTGGTGGTTTAAAGGTATTTCTACATTGGGGCATACCAATGTGATTACATATTCAAAGTTCACAAGGAGGTTGGTGAAGAGGTTTGATCGTAGAGACCTGGAGGCACCTTTGATTTGGCTAGCTAAGCTCAAACCATCAGGTAATCCAGAAAGTTACATTTCTGAATTTCTAAAACTTTTTATTATGGTTCCTAATTTATCTGTAGCTAGGAGAGTCTAAATGTTTATTGATGGGCTAGAAGAACCTTTACATGGGTTTGTTAAATCAGCCAAACTCACTACCCTTCAAGATTCTATTGAAAGGGCTAGAGATCTACAAGATGGCTTTCCAAGAGCAAGGGCAACATTTCAGCAAAATCCCACTTTTCCATCAAAGGGAAAATATGAGAAGGCTCATCCTTCAAAGGAGAGCGAAAACAAAGTACCTCTTAGTGATGATGTCTGAAGAGACTTTAGGAGATGAGATATTTTCTTCGCATGCCAAGAATCAAGGGCACCTGGACATAGATGTGTAGTAGGGAAGGCACACTATATACAAGTATTTTCTAATGATGAGTAGGAAGAGGAAGAGGAACCAGAAGGAAGTCACAATGTTGGGATAGCAGGAAATGATCCACCACCACAAGGAGGTGGGAATGGAGCATTTGCTCCAATTTGAGGGGCCCTTGCATCATTGAGAGAAGTACCCAAGTACTTGACCTTGAGAGTTCAAGGTTCCATTCAAGATCAGAGGGTATCAATATTGATTGACAATGGGGCTACCCATAACTTTATTGATGCCCAACTAGTGCAGAGGAGGGAAATACCCACTGATGATTTTGAGGGATTTTTAGTTTTGGTCCCAGGAGCTAGAATTATTTATTGCATGCATCATGTTCCATATTTATCTGTCACCATGGGGACATATACATTGACCGATCACTTCTTTGTGGTTGAAATACCTGACACCAATGTGATATTGGCTGTGAAGTGGTTGATTACTTTGGGGAAGGTTACCACATATTGGGAGACTTTACAGATGGAGTTGATAGATAAAAGGAGTTGCAAACATCAGGTGATTAGGGGCATGCACACATATCCCTCTCATACAAATTCTACATAGAAAACAGAGATGGATTTTTGCAGTGGAAGCAAGGACCTAACAGTCAAATCATTTATGCATATGACTTTGGCCCATGACACATTACTATCTAGAGGCATTCCACCTGGGAGGCCACCTGATCAGGAGTTGATGAGAGATGTCTCACAACAGGTTGCACCACTCATATATCCAAGAGGAGTGGGAACCTTGGGAGGACTTGGCACAGTGCAGAGAGTCTTGGGTAGGCTCAAGGAGGAGGGAGACATTCTCCCAATATCAGTATTACCCACTCTCACCCCGCATCTTATGCTAAGAGAGGATGTTACATGGATGAAGGATGGCACCATCATGGTGAAAGGAGACCACTCCATGGCTTTGGAGACTCGGAATATACTTCCACTTACGGAGAAATATTCCACATATGGTAGAGGTTGGTGGCCACTCATGCATACATTGGCCAAACTCAGAAAGTTTTGGATGGGTGATAGCTTCCCATGGAAGGCTAACCTCCAAAAACTTCAACCTTTACTTGAGCATGAGTAGCTACAGGAGTAGTAGCACAGGCAGGATAGAAACATCCTAGTATATGAATTTGGCATGGGAGATGTCAAAGAAGAGGGAAACCACATGACAGGTGCTTTACATGATAGATCAACAACACTGTAATTATGGAGTATAGATCCTTATTGGAGATCCCAGTTGTTGGTGGAATACTCCAAGGATCTCTATTCATGTAGGATATTTCATGGCCAGTTATTATATGAGAGATATTCAGTGAGAGATGGGGTCATTTATTATCGGAGTAGGATCTTCTTGGCTAGTTCATCTAAGCTCAAGGAGAAGCTACTACATACTACATATGAGGATTTTCTCTTCAACCACACTTATTCCATGAGAGCATATCATACTATCATGGAGGGATTCACCTAGGAAGGCTTCAAAGAGGAGATACATTAGGTGAAAATGTGAAGTTGGGTTACACTTTTTGCCCTTTTTTGAGAAAAAAATTTCATTTTTTCAGTTCCTCAACATTCTGCAAGCTAAAACAATTTTTCTGTTTAGAATTTCATTTTGCGATAAAAATAAAAGCTATCATAAATTTTGTTAGCTTTCTATTACTTATTTTTGGGATTTTTTTATACACATTTGATATTTCAACTTAGAGTTTCTTTGAGTGTGTGGTTTTTAACAATCAATGTCTTCATAAGAAATGTTAATACACAATGTTGTATTTTTTAAAAATTTGTGTTTTTGAGAAACAAAATGTGTTACAGCAATCTAGATAGATTCTACTTCGGTTTTGTAATATTTACAAAGCCAATGGATGCATATCATAATTACTAGAATTTTTTGAGCTGGTCCAATATGAAAAAATTGCATATTTTGAATATGTTTCGCGACGCAAGAAATTTCTTAACATATAAGTTATAAACTAAAAATCTAAAAGCTACCCATTACACACGACGGACTAATGTAATGTACCATAATTTTTCAATTGTTTTTACAATGTATTTTGGAAGATATAAAATTTTGATTTCACTGAATCACAATGACCTTTAGAAATTGTTTGCATCTGTTATGTTAGAAAATTAATTAAAATTAGTAAATATCTATGAAATTCCATAAAAGTTATATTTCCTGAAAGTAGATTCAATTATGAAAATGCTTGTCTTGGTTTCGATAGTTAATTTAGAATGTTTCATGGAGTTTAATAAGTCCAAAGTTTCAAAAACGTATTCAGGGCCTCGCTCTGCGTAACTGGTGACGGGTTAGTTCGACCGAACTCTTAAACAAAGTTCAGCCGAACTATTTTTTGCACTGATGGCCCATTAAGTCAAACGAAAAAAATAGTTCGACTGAACTATTTCTAAAAAGTTCGATAAAACTTTTACCTAACTTTTCGTTAGCCAGAAAGTACCGTCGAGCCCCTCTAAAAAAACATTTCGTGGAAATATAAATTACTGCGAAATCATTCATTATTTTTTCATATTTTCATACATTTGGTCTGATTTTACAAAAGTCTTGATCTGATTTTGCAAAGAATTGTTTTGGGTTATCCTAGAGGTAAATTCAAAGGACATTTTTGAAGACTTTTCTTGGCGGTACATTCAAAGGACATTTTTAAAGACTTTTCTTGGAGGTACATTCAAAGGACATTTCTTGGAGGTATGTGATACAATTTTTTGGATGTTTTTTGGGCTTCATTTTTTTTTAAAGTATGGATTTGAGCTTAATTTTCATTATTTTTGAGGGTATGGATTTGGGCCTAATTTCGAAAGGACATTTTTTGGACATTTTTTGGAAGTATTTTTTAAAATGATATTTTTTGAAGTATTTTTTAAAGTGGCGTTTTTTATGAAGTTGGAATTAATTTTCAATAGACATTTTTTGGAGGCATTTTTTGAAGTGACATTTTTTTAGAGTACATGTTTTGGGTTGAAGTAAATCTTTTATAATGTTTTTTTAAAATGATTTTTTGTGTAACTTTTTAAATGAATTTTTTTTGTAGGACTTGGAAGGAAATATTTTGAGCTTCATTTCATTTTTACAAGACATTTTTTTCTTGAATTTTTTAAAGTAAGTGTTTTGGATTGGAGTATGTATTTTTTGCAAAATTTTTAAAATGAGTTTTTTTTTAAATCAAATCTTTTGTGATGTTTTTTTTAATTGATTTTTTGTCTAAATTTTTGAAGGAATTTTTTTGAACTTAATACTATATTATCATGGGAAATCGAAGGAATTGTACGAGAAAATATCATTGAAAAAGAGACCCTGAGGAGCGTAGAGAAGAGACAAGACAATCTCACAAAAGAAAGATAGAAGCACTCTCAAATATTGAAGAGGAAAATCAACCTCAACTAGAAGTTGAAGAAGGTGTGTAAATGTAAATATTATGATGTTGATATATTTAAAATTTTCCTAGTGTAAAATGTGAAGCTTAATTTTTATTTGATGAACTAATTTGAAAAATATTTTGCAATGTAAATAGAGAGAGATATTCCTCAAAAACATTGATGATGAGATAAAAAATTTTGAAAGAGAAAGTGAAAGAGATATTGAACCAATGATTGAAGATGGTGAAAATGTTCAAAGAAATTCAAGTGAAGAAATTGAATCACAAGGTATGTATATATGTGTGTGTGTGTGTGTGTGTGTGTGTGTGTGTTGAACACATGTACGTATTATTGAAATTATAAATATATTTATTATTTTAGTTATTTATTGAATATGTAAACTTATTATGTACTATTCATTCGAATATGTACAGATGAAATCAATGTTGATGATGAGATGTTAGAAAATTTTGACATTCACACATATGGAGATAAAAAAGTTGACCATTATATACGATATCATGTTAACCACATTTTTTAGAAGTATTTCATAAAGGAAAAGGTGACAACTCAAGCCCAAATGTTGAAATGTCTCCTATAATTAAGGAAATTAAAAGAAGCTACGACTTTATTGGGTATTCGAAAATCAACCAAACATAAAAAAATGAAGGAAAATGTGATACAAAATATAAATAGTGCTATAAATTTAATTAGAATATCTAGACAAAAAAATGTTTCAGTAGTACGTAGAGCAATACATATGGCAGTGGTTTCATCAAGTACTAAAGAGAATTGCTTGGTAAAATCTATGGCACGAGCATTAGGAACCTCACAAAAAACTTTGCACAAAAATTAGAAATTTCGGTTGCAAATAGATGTAAATGATGAACTCGCTTGTTGGAGAGCTATTTGTAGGCAACCATACAAAGATAGACCTAGAGAAAATGTTTAAAAAATAATATATGAATATTGGGAGAATAATTCGCATGTTTCTCCAACTGCAAGGCATGTGATGCAAAGAAGAATAACACGAAATCAATATGAAGAACATGAAAAATATGTCTCGGAAACCACTTAGATAGAGTTGTTCAACAAGTTCAAAGAAGAGAATAGTGAAATTCATGTTTCAATCAGTGCTTTTGTTCAACAAAAACCATGGTATGTAAAACCTATCACCGTACGCGACAGTTGTTGTTGTTATCATGTTGAATTTGAGTTATATTATGACACATTCCTTGATTTTGGTAGAACATTTTGGAAGGATTCACCTCCTGCTTCCACTCTCCATGATGTCATATCTCAAATTATATGTGAAAGAGAAAGCGATGAACTATTTTACGAAAATAAATGTGTTGGTGATAAAAAATTCGATGATTGTGGAAATTTGACTAAATTTCAAAACAAATATCGTACTGATATAAGTGATTAATCATTTTCCAACATGAAAGTGAAATGGAAGAAATATGAATATACCCATAAATCGATTCAAGGTGCAAATAGTGTTAAAAGAATTGAATTACGAGAAGAATAAATTTTTGTGATAGAATTTTTGAGAAAGTTTGAGGACTCAGACTGTATAATTAAGTCGCAATCCATCACTGAGCTAAAGGAAATAAAACAAAAGGCTAATGAGCATGTTTGGTATTTGGATAAAGGATTAAAGGTTTTAATGGGATAGGTGAGCTTCACCATACCCCAAAGCATCATAAATAATGGTTTATTATTGTGTTGTTTCCACATATCAAACTAACTTTGACTCAGTAGAAAATAATAAATGAAGCTCCTTTTTGAGTATATATTGTACATATTTGGGTGTCCTAAGATATTCATGAGTGATCAAGGCTCACATTTTCTAAATAATACTATTGAAGCATTGATTAAATAATTCCAAGTCTACCACCAAAAGAGCACCTCTTATCATGCTCAAGCCAATGGGATAGTGGAAGGTTTTAGAAAGAAATTGGAAAATTCACTAACAAAAATATGAAATGTGAATAGAGAGGACTCAGACTGTATAATTCCAGCACTGTTATGGGCTTACATGACCACACGTAAGAAATAAATAGGTCAGACACCCTTCAGGTTGGTGTATGGACAATAAGTTGTGATACCTATGGAATATATTTTTCTTAGCTTGAGGATTGCATTTTTCACAGATATGGTAGACCCTCAAACAATTGGGGAAACAATGTCACAGGTGGTTGCCTTAGAAGAAGAAAATTTATAGGAGGCTTCCATCAATAGGTGCAGAAATAAAGAGATAAGGCTTGGCATGTTAGACATATTAATCATAACAAGTTTAAAGTTTGATATCTTGTTCTCCACTACGATAGTAAGTTCGTAAAATTTCCACATAAATTCAAAACACATTGGGTGGGCCCCTATGTTATAAATCACATTACTCATGGAGGCGTAGTTTAATTGGAAAATTTTAATGAAGAATTGATTCATGGAAGGGTAAATGGAAGTCGGTTGAAGCTATACAGGGATGACGCTACCCCTATAGCTTCACTTTGAAGAAGAAAAAACAACAAATTCTTAGTGCCAGTTGCAGTTGAGAGTGGGCACTAGACTATAAGCTACTCTGCAAAAGAGAGCTTCAACAAGGGAAATCACTTCATACTAATGTGAAAAATTTCAAAGTTTGTATAGGAGGCATGATAAAGGAAGGATTGTTCGCTACAATGGAAGGTTTTTTGATGTTCACTGGAAACATGAATGTTAAAAGCGAAGCTTTGCATTGGAAGAGTGGAAATATTCATTTATGGAGACAGTTTGGCATAAATATAGCGAGAGATAGGCAATTAATGAGTGTAATTCGAGCGAGATTTTAGCTAATGATGAGGTTCAAAGATCTGGATCAATATAAAAACCCACGTCTAGCCAATATTTTAGCACTTTGTTGTCTGAGAGTTAAAAATTTTATAAGTATTGCAGACTCAAAAAAATCACAATACATGAGCCCCCAAGATTTCATATGAATTATCAGAGAGAAAGGTCGAGCATGACTTAGGGAGGAAATGGAAGACAATATGCTCGCAAAAACCATTGAAGCATAATCAAGAGCGAATGCTACAACTGGAGAAGCCTCACCCCTCACATAGCGTAGATCACCCAAGAGGAAGCTGATAGTAGAACAAATAACAAATAAAAGAATGGAGAAAAAGCCCATGAAACTACAACCAGAACCCCAATTTGTGTGCCACAATGATTAAGTAGCGAAGAAAAGTGGGCTGGAACATAAATCCCATATATTTAGCTGCCTCTGCCACCATATTTAATACCAATAAATACCAAACCCAAACCTATTAAGGACTCCAAGGATGCGAAGTGCGACACATTCACACCATTTATATCGGATAAGATGTCGTTAGAAGGAAAGATGCTAGGAAAGATCCCAGAATTAAAGTTTTCGAATTCAGAATTCAATGAAATAAACAAGTACCCGTAGTTATTGCCTTATAGATACTTGAAGAAATTCCATTATCCAGAGAATAAAGTCACAATATAGAACCACATATTTGGGTGAAGGGAATTCAGCAATCAGACCTGCTAAACATGCTAAATATACCCCATTTCTCTTGAAGCATGCTGAACACCACATGCATTGGACAACTATTAGTGTTGGTTCAATATGGATGCCTCTGGTTGGGGAAGAGGATCCCAATATATGAAATGATAATAGGAATAATAACCAGACTATCATATCAAGGAAGCTACCCTTCTGAAGAGTTCATAGGAAAAGATCAGGACAAGAAAATTGCCAAAAATATGAAGAATAAGTTCAACTTGGTCAAAGGAAAACACATCTACAACATAAGTTCCATAAGTGGGAAAGGACTATGCTTCATCACACATATCTTACCTAGTAAGATGATGTGGAAATGTAGAGATAATGAGGTCCCCACAACAGTTGTGCCCTTAGCCTCACATTGAAACAATGGGATCCAGTATAGCTGGGCTCGCTACTTATGTAGGGAATTTTTCGAGGATTACTGTGAAGAACAAGGAAAGGGTACACTAATTTACTACATGTGTTTTATATTTATCATCGTAATATTAGTATGGAAGGAGTTGGAGGACTCATAGTCCCTACCATCAAAGTAGATGTCTACTAAGCAGTGCAGTACGCCTCACCGTGGCATACAACCAAATAGTTGAGAGGTCAAGAAAATCACATTTTATTTGTGTTACATCACATCGATATTCACATGGTTGTGAAAAAACATTTTAGGTTGTCATCTAGCTTGTTTGAAATATATCACAATGTGGAAAAGCTCAAAGCAGACTTCCATAGGTTTTATGTGCAAGCGAGGAAAGATATTGAGAAGTCCTGGATTTGTTTCCATACATAGTAACTGAAGATGATTTTCTAGAGGTTGTGCAATAATGGCCTCTAGATTATATGAATGGAATGGAGACCAGAGCAAGAGATAGAGGAAAAAAATAAGAAACCTCGTAGTAGGGCGAGCCAGGTGGTAATGTCCAGAAGAAATAGAACAAGAAAAGGAAGAGGAACAACAGCAGGAAAAAGACAAGGATCAATAGGATGCTCTTGAAGGCACAAAACATGTAAAGGAAATGATAGAAGTAGAACAAGGGAAAATAAATAAGCAGGGAAAATTGTCCCCACAAGCCAAAAAGCAATAAAATGTTGACAAGTCCAAGGGTGCACAACCAATGGTCCTTACTGATGGGGACTTAGATGAAATTGGAGAGAAATTTCAAGATGTAGTGTAGGAGTGATGGGGAAAGATTGAGGATCGCTATGACACACTTCTCACAGGGGTTCAACAAAGTATATTAGCGGTGAAGCTTCTCAAACATACTAGAAAAAAACTAGTGCCAATCAACCAAGAAGACTTATAGAATGAAAATTTTGCAGAAGAATGATTTAGATAGTGGTCAGAACTATCCAGCTGGACTCCATCGAGGTGTAAAAAAAATAAAATACATGGGAAAATGTCAACATGAATATTTTAGTGCTTCCACTCCCAATGTTGCATGACTTGCATGAAGGTATTACAATTAAGCTAAAGCACAGGGAATAACGTGGGACACAATTAACCATTTAGATAAAGAAAGATAGATTTTTGCTAAAGAAGAAGCTCGACCAGGAAATGTAGGAGAATATCATGACATAACAACAATTGTAGAGACTAAAAGATGTGGTTGAGCCCATCTATAGAGAATTTAGAGGCATGGATGTCCACAAGGAGGAACGAGTCAAGCATGAGGTCGTGAATATTGACCTTGCAATCAACAATTCGCAGCGGAAGATTAAGGATATCTAGTTCGAATATGAGATCAATACTGTGAGATGAAAATTAAGTTGCAACCCACCATGACACCAGAAGTCCGGGAGTAGAGAGAGATTGACTTGAAGACCACAGTATCAGGTATATTTGCAATAGTGCAGGACTTTCATAAGTTTTTAGATTACACATTACTAATTTGGACTTCGCTGCAAGAAAATTCAAACATCCAAAATATCGAAGAATATATACAATAGAAGCATAAACAACTCAAAGATATTAGGACAATGGCGAAAAATTTCTAGTTTCACAAAAGCTACAAAGTTATAGTCAGGGCAATGCCATCCAAAATAGAATTGAATAATTAAGAAGGAAGAATAGACATTGAAAAAAAAGATCAACCTTGGCAGGACGAGGCTCTCTAGCTCCCACAGGAAATTTATGGGAATCTCCAAGAGATTTGGAAGTTGGAGGAAACAACATTGAAGAGGAGTGTTGGATCGGTCATAGAGGAAGCATTAGAATAAGTCTGTATTAAGAAAAAATAGGCTGCAGAAGTGCTACAGAAGCTCAACACTGCACACAAAAACATCTTAGCCAAGATAAAAGGTTAAAGTAGTTGAGTGACTCACAACGCGACACATGTGAGTGTTGGAGGCTTGTTGGGCACAACCCAACTTGGCCTAGAGTTTGGTCACAACTCCACGTTTTGACGAGAAGAGTGAAAATTAAAACACATAATGGGGTAATTTTGATATACCGCGTGGTAACAAAGGGGCTCGGGGTGGGTCGAGGCCCCTCATTTTGTAATGGGTATCAAGGTTTTATTTGATTTTTTTTCAATCCCATTATATGTGGACCATGGTTTTGTAGCAATGTAATGTTATATAAAGAGATGTAATGCTTTTTTGAATAGGATCATGATATCATTCTAATGGTCTTCAGCTAGTTTTGTATATGTATCTTGTAGTTAAGGAAAGGCTCTATAGTTGAGTGTACAGATACCTTAGAAGATTTGGCAAATTATCACGTAGAACAGCTATAACTGTGTGTGTAGGTCGAAGAGCTGAATGTACTGAAAATATCCATCTTAATAAATAAATAAGAAAATTTTTGGAAATATTCTTTGTCTTTATACATTGTTACATTTGATTGATACTTGTTGATGTGAAGTAGTTTTTACAGTCTTATGTTATACTAATGCAATTTTTTTATGAAGTGTTATGTATGGCGAAGGATCTTATAATATTATACAATGCAGTAATTAGATTTATGTTAGAAGAGAAACACAGAAAATTACAGTAATGCCACATTGCACAGTCCCTCAAGACTACCAAATATTGTTTCTATAACCACCCATAGTAAACTCATATGAGATTGATATCTACTTGAATTTCGTTGACAAAAGGGTTGGCCATTGAGGGTTTTGTTGGTGTGAAGTTGAAGTTGACCCCGGATCAAGCCCAACCGAGCCAACATTATAATTAATTCATAATCCACTATAAAAGGTCTACTTCGATTTTTAATCACTAAATTATTCTATGTATTATTAAATATAGAACTCATGATAATTTAATCACCAAACATGGTGAAAATATAGTTTGAATGTAGTTAAAAACACTGTTGAATATTTATTTCATGAAAAAAAAAATGTTACATTATGTAATAGAAATCCCAGTAGACCATAAAGATAACAACAAATAGTAAATATAGACTAGTTGTAACATCCCTAAAACCACGTAGGTACACATGGGATTAATAAGAAAATAATTTATTTTTTTTGTAAGCTGAGGTGGTACCTTCGATTTTCTATTAATAAATTCAGGCAAAAGATACAAAACAAGACCTCAACCTGCCCGCAGGAAACCAGGTATTTTGGCCATCAAAGTTCAAAATAAGTTAGCAAAAACATAAAAAGTCTTAATAGTCTATACCATATCTGTTGATACTGGATATCAAAGTATATAGACAACATCATATACAAAGATTATTAAAAGGATTAACCATTTAAAACAAAAGAGAAACAGAAGATCAAGAAAGTCTTAATCCTCCTCAGATTCAATAGGTGTTGGAGCTTTGGCTATAACTCTTGGTAATTCAACTGAAACTTGTTGCATAGCGTTAATTTCCTTCTCCAATCTTCCAAGCCTTGCATATTGATACATTTTACATAAATTAATTTCCTGAATATTCCTATTGATATTAGCCAAGGTTGATTCCAGCCTTGTTTCGGCTATAGACATAATTGCCTTGGCTAACAAACATTTAATTAACCAATAGGTTCAAACAGACTGTTGAAAAAGAGAATTTCGACCCCGAGTGTGCCCATGGTCTGTAATAACAGTCCGCATATCCTCTAGAGCCATATCATCTTCCAAATCTATGTTATCAAGAATGTCAGTTTCCCATCCATAAATATGGGAACGAACTGAATTAGGAACGTCTGCCATAAAAGTTTGAACCAGTGGTTCAAGATGTTGTTGAATCGACTGCCTTCCTCTTTTCTGGTTTGTTTCAGGAGAGGGATGCTTTCCTGTTCCCCCTACAGGCTTCCTTCCTCTTTTAACAATTTTAGAGAGACTTGACAAATCTGTTAAAACTTTCAGCCAAGCAACAACACTAGTCAGCTTCATAGATAACATGTAAGGCAGAGAATGAAGAACGGATCCATCTCCCAGGTCAGTCACCAAGAATAATATAAGAGGTAAACAACCAGAGTGAACATGAAAACATCTGAACAGGTAAAAAAAGGGTTGAAAACCAACCTGTTGTCTAGAAACCCTACCAAAGACCCAGAAATCATAACTAGAACAACAAACCTGAAGGGAAAAAGGACAATTAAAAGTCCTCATTATAGAAATATTAAGGTAAAATGAACCAAGGCAGCCCATAAGAATTTGCATGCAGGTTCCCAACAAGCCCCGAAAGTAAGCATGGCGCAAAGAAATTACTCGATTTCGATATTGTAAAAGGAAAAAATTAACAGAGGGAGCATTACATGTAAATCCCAACACTCAAACTAAAGTATAGAAATCCTGAAGGGAAAAAGGAAAATTCAAAGTCCCGATTACAGAAATATTAAGGTAAAAATGAACCAAGGAAACCCATAAGAGTTTGCATGTAGGTTCCCAACAAGCCCCGAAAGTAAGCCAGGTGCAAAGAAATTTCCCATGTATGATACTATAAAAGGAAAAAATTAATAGAGGGAGCAATACACTTAATTCCCAACACCCATTCTAAAGCATAACACCTACTAACAAGCCCATTATTGATATGCAACAAGCCCACCAAAGAGGATAAAGAAAAAACCATAATTCGATAAATACCAGGGTCAAAGGGAAGGAACAGAGATGTAAATAGACTTGCAGGCATAAAGAAGGAAGACAGAGAAAAATCCTGTTGATGAAAAAAGATGATGTAGCCAACTTCCTGAATCTACTGCATGAATTCAAACCAGAACCGACCATATCATCATTCCCACAAATCCTCTAAGAAAACCATGACAAATATCCACAGATGAGTGTAGAACAAAGTCCAAAGCTGAAGGGGAAAGAGCGGAGATACATACAACTACTGAACCTAAGCAGTCATCCTGAAAATCTTCCGGCTAGAACCTCTACAAGCACTGTCGACTTCGAAAGACAAATTCATACCAAAACAAAAAACAATGAATCATCGAACACCCTTACCTACCTTAACCCCACACTTCCGGCGCTTTTTCCAAAACTTGACTGACATCCTGGCTGACCGATCCAGCTGGAGCCTCCGATATGTACTATACATTTATGAGGGTGGGTGCCAAAAGTCCCATCAAATATTACCTCTCGACAGTTCCATGCTGCCACCACGTAGTCGCTATCCTCCGCACACGTAATCGCGGTCACCTTGGTTGAGCTCGTCACCTTGGTTAACCTCTGCCCTATGCCATCCACATTATTAATTTAATGAATTAGTTTTTTTTTCATGAAGTCGTTAAGGTTTTATGAAATTGGGATCTTGGTAACTAATTTGAGGATTACATTCCATCCTTGTTAGTTTCTTTTAATATGTAGAGGTTTTGAGCATTCAAGGGGAGCTGCATAGGCATCAAACCCTCGTCCTCATCCAAGGGCAGATGCTCGTAATGAGAATTATGGAATGTTGCAGCCATGGAGAATTACATAATGTTCTGTCCCTGCGAAGGATGAGAGTCAAGAACACAGTTGAAGTTTTTGGCGACATATGATGGATTGTATATTGTTGTAAAGATTAGTTATGACATACAACGGTTTATATATTGTCGCAGAGATTAGCTATGATGTGCAAGGATGAGTACCATGGTTCCATTATGTTTTAACTCCATTGAATAATTGTCTGTCTCATTTCATTTTGTGGATGGTGCTATGGAACAAGCCATGATTATGATATTCAAAGTCTTTTTCAAGACAAAGGTATTGCATGTGTGGTGAATGCGTTGTCTGCAGGGCTCGAAATTTAGCTCCACTTTGAAGGTGCTTGATGGAGGTAAGGATTTTTCCATGGAAAAGATAAGTAAATTTCTCATCTTCTCGAAGGAAAAATATATGTAAGTTTATTTAGGTATCTTGTGAAAGATTTGATAGAAAATATATACAATATATATACATAATCATATTCAGTGAGGAAAATATGTTTTTATTTGCACTTTTTTTTAAAATATAAATTACTACATTATTTTCCCAAAAAGAGAGTTTACATATATATTATGTATATAGAGGACTTACTATATTCTTTATAAAAAAAAGAGTTTATATAAATATTTTGCATATTAATCTTTTACCTATGTTTTTTTGAAAGAAAACAAAAGATTGCATACTAAAAGACTTTTGTTCTTAGAGAGATACCACGGCAAGATACAAACTTACTATTTTATTTTTTTCGGGAAAATAATTCAAAAAAGTTCTTGAAAATATTGCTCTTATTTTAATCTTTAGAAATGTATTTTTCTTATAGATATACCATGCTAAAAGAAAAATCTGCTAGTTTTTTATAAAAGAAACCATGTGAGTACTTGCAAAGATTGCTATTATGTAACTCTACTCAGGTAAGATATATAACCCTTACTTGTCTTTATATATATATGCATCTTATGTAAGCAAAGATAAGATTCTTTCTCTTTTAAAAAAAAGGGAATTAGTACAGGTGTATGAAATGATAAGGAAATCCAAGTTATTTCTTGAAAATGAATATATATTAAAGAGGGTAATTCTTGAAGGTATTTCATGGGTTGGGAGATAAGTAATGAGTTTTTCTCGGAAAAAGAAGTCATGAAGAACCCATGTTATTTTCTCATAAAATTTTCTTTGGAAAATATTATGTTGTTCTTACATGAAAAGAATAACCTCTTAGAAAGATTATTTATTTCATAAATCCATGGGTAGAATACCATGGTGTTGGTAAAGATTAATTATTTCATAAATCCATGGGTATATTACCATGGTGTTGCTAAAGATTAGTTATTTAATAAATCCATGGATAAAAGAACTATTCAGTTATATTTCTTTAGAAGAAAACACTGTGTGATTAATTTTATGTTATCATGATTATGATGTTGGTTTCTTTCGGAATAAGATCATGTCTATGAATGCAATATTTGTATTATATTTCATTGGAAAGAATATACATTTGTATATGGGAAATGATAAGTTTTGTTATCCTACATTGATTCTTTGGTAAAGAAGATGAATTACATGTACAAAAAACTAAAGTAATGTTTTGGTTCCTTGATATATATATATATATATATATATATATATATATATATGGGTAATGTTAGTATCACATTTGGAGAATAAGACACGTATTCTTATGCTTTATTCCTTCAGTTTTATAGAAACAATGATCCAGGTGGATATTGGTGGCCACCCACCTATTCCATCTACACCTCCAGTTAGTTTCATTAGTTTCTTTTTTTATAGTATAATTTACTATTTTTAGAATTTCTTTAGGTTCAGAACTTCCAGAGTAGTTTTGACCCACTAAATGAATTTTTTATTAGGTCTGCAACAAACCTATAGCCATATCGAGGGGTTTGCGGTAAATTTTGGAGTGCTCAAAGAGATTTTTCCTATGATATATCATACATGCCAAGAAACGATAACATTACCAAGTTACGACCTCAGGAAGTTGGCTACCCAACTAACCCCAATGAGGCCCACAAAATTTTGGTTTTCATCTCCTGGGTTAAGGTTTTGGCTGTTTAGAGTTTGACTATGTTGTTAAATAATAAAAATGCCCTTGAGCATCATTATAATGTAGCTCAGATCCATGTAGCTAGCACATCTCTTGTGAGAGATAAGCTAACATCGTCCAACCTAGTTTATTTTCCCTTCTGTCTATAACCATTTTTCAGTATTTATATTAATGAAATTAAGTGGTATATATGTTTCATCTGTAAATTTATGTTTATTTATGTATTTTATTGTCTTCCTACATAACTCTAGATGAGTGGTATCATAGCGGTCTTCTCTTTCTCGGTCTTCCTTTGCATGTCCCCAAAGAGGTTAGGGTATAAGGAGTTAGGGCTTGATCCGGTTGAACCTTTGCAAGATCGGCCTTGGAAACCCCGATGACCTCCCATGGAGGAAGAAAATAAAGTCGAGGGAGTAGGATATCCTCTCAAAATATTGCTCGAGGAGTTCCTCAAGAAATAAAGGAATGTGATGATGTATATCTTTGCACAAATCCTTCAACGGCTGCCCACAAGTGACACATCTTCATCCAACATGAAATATAGATGCGTGACCCCTTTTAACGTACAAATAAACTTTTATATTCACATATTTTATGGTCAAATATATGCAGATTTCCTAGATAGATTGTTTAATATATTAGAAGTATATTTCTAGGTTCATGAATTTTCTAAGTGGGAAAATAATATTTTTCCACTCCTCAAAGCCGCCCCACATGTCAAGGACTGGTAGGAAACCTACTGTGATAAAAAGGATCATACAAAACCCTCTATTATCTCAACCCCACCCACTTAGAATTATTTCCAGGATTCCATCAAGGAAAAATATTATCTCATGGGGAGATATGAGGACAAGTAGATACAATGTACTACGTTGCGGTAACAAAGGGATCAAGATGTGCACTAGCTGAAAAATTTGTTCCATACTCTGTAGAAAAAGTTGGGTATCAAATATTCAGAGAAAAATTTGGTGTTGAAGTACTGCAGTTGTCTACACTGATAAATTTAGGAGGAAATGGAGTTCTTGGACATATCCTCACTTGGTTCAACATACCACTATGCTGCCAAGATTGAGTAGAAATTCAAACAGAAGGAGCGAGACTTTGGATCTACAAATTAGAAGCAACAGAAAGGAGACCCCAAACCATTGAAAAAGGACAATTCCAAGTAGGAGTGACCCAAGACAATTGGCTAAATATGCAATCAAATAAAAACACTACAAATCCAAATAAGGACACGAGAAAGTGGCGTGAGTTACATAACATCGCCACTCACAACAAATGTGAATGTCGATCCAAGCAGTCACTGGTGGCCGAGTTGAAGGCTACTGAATTAGATGCATCTTTCAACCCTGAGTCAAAATCTGGCAAGAGGAATGATAAATGGAAGTATATTATCGATGTAGAGCTCAATGCCATCATTGTCACCACTAGGATCCAGAAGGAGGAACTCAGAAGAACCCAAAATACATCAGATCCTGCACTTCCCGCCTCATTTAGAAACAAATCATCAAGAATCAAGGCCTCTATACTCTAATACCTACCCCTAGTCGACCCTAGAATTCAGTATCCATTGATTACATGTGGGGACTTCCTTCTACTAAGCATGGAGATGACTGTGTTTTTTTGGTCATCGACTCATTCTTGAATATGGCCATTATGAAGGCCTGCAATAATAATATCACAGTACATGCCACTACTAAACTCTTCTTTCAACAAGTGTGGGTACACTTTCAGATCCCACAGTCCACTATCTCCAATTGGGACAACAAGTTTCTCAGTACATTTTGGTCTAGTATCTGGTCAATGTTGGACACCAAGATCACTAAGTCCACAACTTCCGATCCCCTAATTGATTTCCAAAAAAAGGTCGTCAACAAGATGGTTGTAGAAATTTTGTGCATGTACAACTCAAAGCATCCACACACATCGGATGAAATCCTCCCCTACTTGACCTTATCCCCTTTCAGGTGGGCTTGGGATTCTAGCCACTATGTCCTATTGACATAGCCATGCCATTTGCGGCTACTCGGGTAGATTCATCTCATATGCAATCTAAAGATGATAAGGAGAACAACTTCATTGAGTGCATGCAGAAAATTCGCCAATAGGTCCATGAGATATTGAACATAGCCAATGTTAAGTAAAACAGGTGACATGATCAACATCGGGTGCCACACAAATTCTAGGTTGGCGAAAAAGTGTCCCTAAATTTTCAGAAGGAGCACCTCGCTGGACCCCACCAAAATCTTCACCTGCTCTAATATGGGATATACACCATCACCAAGGTTTTAGGGTACAATTACTTTGAGCACAATATTTCACCATTCCTTGGTCTGCACCAAGTGTTCAATGTGGACCTCCTTTGACCCTACTTTCCACCATTACTTGAAACATTCGACATGGCATAAAAACTCACAGAAACAAAGTGAAACCAAAACTAAATGGAACAAGATACAAATGATCAAATCATGGAGACATAGATCAAGAACACCAACTAGTATAAGATCCAACTATTTCGAGTTGTTAAAGCAGGCCAACTCCTTCACCAAGTCAAGTCATTCACTAGGGACCACATTCAATAGAAATTTCCTCACTTCATGGAGGTTGTGCACACAAATGGGGCCATTTATTCCTAAGGGGTAGGAATTATCTAGGTGGATATTGATGGGAACCCACCTATTCCACCTATTCCTATTCCTATTAGAATATGATTTCTTCCATGTAAAAATTTCATTTGGACTAGGGACAAGAAATCAAGGGGAATTTATTGCTTGTAGTTGTTCATTACTACATACCATTGATAAAAGATGTATGCAATTAGAATTTTATGTGCACTCTATGTTTATAATTAACTAGCTTGAAAAAACATAAGTGTGCATAAAGCTTCTTCTTTCTCCTCATACTAATGAAACTTTAAGGAATAAAGATCACTTCTATTACATATATTTTTCTCACAGATATAGGGAAACACAACTAAAATTCCACTCACCAATCAAAAGAAGGTATAAATTTGAAAAAATTACTTGTGCCAAGTGATGGAACAACATGAGGGAAATAACTATGAGTATTTTCATATGCGTTTTAGGGACCCCCTACAAATGTTGGTCTAACACACATATGTTTTTTGGAACACTCGTATTCGAACCATATTTCACACAATATTATATGTAGGCAATTTATGTGCACCCAGATAGAATATAATACCTTTTTTCAATATCATGTTATGAATTGTTGTTCAACAATATCTATTTTTTGAAGCACAAAATGGGTATATGTAAAAGAAGCTCTAAAATATTATAGAACATATTAACATAAAAAACATAAATACACCTTCTGTGTATCTTTAGAAGATAATTTTAGGTCAATTTATGAATGAATTAAAATTAAGTTTTTTTCCTTGGGAGAAAAAAAAATGAAAATTATAAAAAAAATCTATAATTAATTTAAGATTTCATTACAATAGGAATTCTCTATTGTATTATTGGTTATGGAATTTTCTTTGACAAGAAAAAGTGTATTGAATACCCCAATTTAAAGTGTTCGATTAAAAGATATATATAGAAAATAAAAAAAATTATTCTAAATTCCATGCAATAACACATTATAAAATCATAATCTAGTGCTTATTTTCTTAACCATTTTATAGTTATGTTTCCTAGCCAATATTGCATGGAATATACAAGGAGTATATTGAAATCACAAGTTCGATCTATGGACTAGGTACAATTTTAGTTTCCCAAAGGTTTTTTTTTCAAGGTTTTGAATCCAATTATGCACAAAAAATGCATTTTAAACAATGAAAAAATCAAAATATTTCTACAAAATTTATCACTATGTTCCATAAAGAAAAAGCAAAAAACGTAGGACAATTAGAGTGTGCCCATTATAAAATCTTATTTATATAACTTTACTCTAAAATCTAATCCCTACTAGATATCCATGTTATTTTCTTAGATTTATATGATTTCTTTCATAGAAAAAAATATATTTTATAGAAACATTCCAAACTCGCTTTTAACTATAACTAGTATATTGATTAGTAAAAGGAGTTTGTGTTTGGTTATAATAGGCTTTCAAAGTAGATTCTATAGACCCATAATTTTATAGACCCTCCTATTAATGACTTATTTTTTTGCATGGATATGTACCCATAAAAATATAAAAAAAACCAAATTTACACGAATTTCTAAATGTAAAATATTTCAAGAAAACCATTCAAATCGCACATCACTTTAATTTCATGAAGGACATCTATTCTACCATCCCAATAGAGGAATATTCTTACAAATCTAAAATTTCTTCTAGAGTTGGGACATTCATATTAAAGTGAGCCAAAAGGGAGGAGCATATCCATTTTTCTAATGACTTTGAACCTATTGTCTAAGGTGGAAGGAAAAATTTTTAATTTTCCTCGCACTTCTTCGATAAATGTATTTTAATATTTTTGATCTCAAAAATACATCATTTATTTCATGGTTTTGTGGTGACCAATCATCTGAATGGTGGTCATTAGTTCCAATGATAATTGGTCATACAATAGATTGAGGGACATGGACTATCGATACAACTCCAACATGTCCTCTTAAATTGTCGCTAAGTGTTCCAACTATTTCATATACCATCACATCATGCTAATTAGTGTTAGTAGCTAATGAACTTGAAATTGATGTGATTACACCACCCTCTCCTACAATTTTTTACTGAAGATTTTTTTGCTTCCACGAAGCTTCCTTTTATGTTCCATCGAATATGCGGACCAACTCCACTAAAATAAACCTAGGTACTGGAAATCGGGCTAGAAGACTACTTCTAAAATGATGATGACACCTAGACAACACCCTTTTACTACCATAATTAAATGAAAAATTATTTATAGACGGGTACCTTGAACTCCTATTAATACCCATGAATGAAAAATGAGATATTCCATGTATTCCATACTCATAGGTGTAAACCTCCCATGCATGAGAGTTAATATCACTCCATGCCAACATTTTGATATATTTTCCCACCGCACTTCACGTTAGGGATGAGTAGAACCATATATTCCAAATAAAAAATTGCTTAACTATTTTTAATTGTTGTGTAATTATTCCACACATCAAGAATATGCTCCACCTCTTCTCCAAATTGTACACTCAGAATGCCAATTTGAAACTATTTTCATCCATTTCATACATCTTAGGATTGGGCATGTATGGGAAGTCTCTATTCCACAAAATAATAATAATAAAAAATCCTTGTAAATAACATAATTCATGAATGGCATTATGAGAAGATACTATGCCCATGGTTATCTTGAACACTTAGTACCATAACCCCCCTCCCTAGAAAAAAATTATTAATTTTTATAGTATCATTTGTGTTTGTACAAAATAATAATATAAATGATACATTTAAAAGAATTACATGTATTTATCAATTATATCATCATAAAAATTAATTTCTCGTGGATCACCAATTGTATATTCATTTTGATTGTAATTTATCATAAGATATTTATCATATATTTTTTAATTGTACATTGAATTATTGCACCTATAAAAAAATTCAAATTTTATCCACTTGTGATGTTATTATTATTTTTCTTATTTAAATAATATTAATTAAAAAAAAAAAGGAAAACTTATGGTTTGCAAATGTCTATTTAATGATGATTCTTAAAAAAAAGTCCATGTTCATAACTATTTGTGATATTGTCATGGTCATAGGTATAGTTATATATATATGTGATATATTTTTTAAAATGTTATGATTGTGTTATATTTATTTATATTTTTGAAATATATATAGCTAATAATATTTGTTTAAAACAATGTAAAATGAATGAGTGTTTTAAAAAATATTATGATTGTAGATACTTGTCAAGTAACTATTATTTGTTTGTTGGAATATATATTAATTGATGGAATTTATCAAAACTTGCAGTTTTTAAATGTATGTTGAATGTTAGTTCTTTCAGAAGATTATTTGTGATATTGTCATGGTCATTAGTATAATTTAATTTATTTGTGATACATTTTGAAAATGTTATAATAATTTCATATTTATATTTTTGAGATATATATTGGCTAATAATATTTGTTAAAAAATGATTTACAAAGAATAAGGATTAAAAAAAATCCATGATTATAGTTTTTTATTTTTGTATGTAAGAAACATTTTTCATTATATTTTTATAAGGTTATAGAGAATACCATAAATATTTGACATGCATAGACCTGCCTAGGAGAGTACCTTTGAGATACCGCAACCATAAGAATTTCGATGCAAAACTAAGTATAGCCCACCTGATATGTATCTTCTTAATATAATTTTGAATCATTTTATCAATCAATGAAAATTACATTATTTTCTTTGGGAAAAAAAAATTATAAAAAATATCTATAATTAATTTAAGATTTCCTTATGACAAGAATTCTTTGTTATTTTTGGAAATGATCAAAAATGGAAAATCAAAATGTTGATAAAACCTTTTCTCCATACTCCAATTAAAGAAAGACAAAATGTAGAAATTTAGATTTTTCCCATTATAAAGCTTATATAACTATATGGAAAGACAAAATGTAGCCATTTAGATTTTTCCCATTATAAAGCTTATATAACTAATCTAAAAGTTAGTCATTATGAGTTTTCCATGTTATTTCCCTATATTTATAATATTTTCTTTTATAAAAAAATTGTATATTTTCTTGAACACTCCAAATTCTATTTTAACAATAACTCATATATTTATTAGGAGAAAAGAGATTGTTTTTACTGTCATAGGCTTACAAAGTGAGATTATATCGAGACATAATTATGTATACCATCCTACCAATTACTTAAATTTTGATTTGATATATACCCATATAAAAAAAAATTAATGGAGGTCTAAATGTAAATTCTTTTAAGAAAACATCACCAATAGTACACAACTAGTACAACTATTATTTCATAAAAGCCAATTAATGTACCTTCTTATGAGAGGATGCTTATTCCTCATAAATTTTCTTCTAGAGTTGGGAAATTCAAAATTAAAGGTAGCCAAGTGGGAGGAGAAGAGACAATTTTTCATGTGAATTTAAACCTATATCTATGATGGAAATATACATTTTTTTCCCTTTAAAAGGCTATGTATCTCCTCTACTAGATATTGAGAACTATAATCCCCCTACTTAAGAGGGAATATCATTCATGCCTACATTTTGATAGAGCTTCCCAATACACTCTACATAGGTGATGATGGGAACCTTATTATCCAACATAAATTTCTCTAAATGTCATAGGATCGTTCCACTAATTGTTCTTAAATGTTGTGTAATCATTATACACATTAGTAATCTCATCCACTCTCTACTCCCAAAATGTGCACTTTGCAGTAGGTTTGAGTATATGTGCATTCGTTTCATACATTATAAGAATGGCATATATGGGTGCTACATCAAATCCAAAAATAATGAGAATAATAATGTATTATGATAAACAATAATAATCACAAAATACATTGGTATTAATATATTCTTTGTGTGTTTATAAAATGGTAATATAATTTACAATCTAAATTCTCTCATTATAAAATCTTAATTTGTAACAAACCATCAATAATATTATTATTATTTTCCTTGTTGAAATAATATTAATTAAAAACGTGTTGAAAACTTATAATTTTTAAACATATACATGATAATGACATTGTCATGATCATATGTATAGTGATAGTTATTTGTGATATACCTTTAAAATATTATCATTATATCATATTTATTTATATTTTAAAAATATACATTATCTAATAATTACCAAAATTTGATGATTAGGTTATTATAATTTTTCTCGTTAAAATATATATTAATTAAAGGGAAATTATGAGTAACAGTTCTTTCAAAGGATTATTTGTGATAATTTTATGGACATTTGTATAATTTTAGTGTTTTTATTTACTTTTAAAATTATTTGATCATGTCATATTTATATTTTTTGAAATATACATTGGATGCTAATATGTGTTAATAAAAATTCACAATGAATAATGACACTTACGAAAAAAATTCATGATTATGGTAAGACAAATTTTCATTAGATTTTCACAATCTAAAATTTGGTAGTACCTCTATATTCATTCATATAAACAAAACGCATAAGGTTACATTAACAAAGTATATGCCTCATAGCCTCAAGCTGACGAAAGGTATGCAAGTTTGTTGGCCACTTTAAAAAGTTAACACGCAATCAAAAATTCAAGCGAGTTTAATCGTGTCTCTAGATACATTATGAGGTGTATGTATCTACTATATCTTTTGACATATTTAAAAGATAAAATCTATCGCCCCTTTCATATTTAAACGCTATATCTTTAATGATTAAAAAATTAAATGTTATACACCCCTTTCATATTTAAACAAAAAATAATAGACTGCTTGGACTTACTCATCTGGCGATTCAATAGGTGTTGGATCACTTGACACTTGACCGAGCATATCAACTTGATGCATACTTGCAAAGTTGACGTTCCACTCAACCTAAATGCAAATTACGGTGATGTAGGTGGTACATTTCTAAATGTCTCAACTCGTTTGCAACCAATATGGAAGTTACCTTTTAGGTCTCCTCCTACCCCTTGCTCTACTACAATGGCCTTTTACCATTAAATACTTCATTGTCCAATAATGCGGATGAACTTCTTAGCGAGGATATGTCTTCCTCTTGTGTTTGCGAGATAATTCACCATTGAATCAGTGCTCATTTGGATTATCTTCCTCAACTTTAGTTTGAGTCATGCTTCCAACTGCTTTGACGATCAAACCTTTTACTTGTCTGGTGTCCCCACTTGCATAGGCATGCGATAGGTTTATCTCCTTACCGAGGTTTTTCTTCCTCGTTCTTTGAGTCCCACGTTTTCTTTTTCCTTTGTCCTTTCCTTATCTTTTTCTAGCATTTCCTTTTTCTTGTCTACGCTTTCACCATTTTTTGTTTGTGATATCCCAACGAGTTTGTACCTTCTTTAAATCTGCCGGAGTTCTTCCTTGACGTGCAAAGATGTGAGGTGAAAGATGCTAGGAGGACTGTACATGGAAAAAAACAAAAATCATTATTTTTAGTGACGCTGAATCAAATAATCTCTTCTATATTGAGGGTCGGATGTTTCCATCACCACCTTAGACATATTACTATTCATGTGCTCTTACTGCTCATATTACCATACCTTTGTAGAAACTCCTCTTCACAACCCGGCAACATCCTCAAATAATGATGGTACAAACTATTGTGTTTCACATACCCGATAAGCCTTAGGATAGAGCATTGTGAGCATACCTTTGTACTCTAAATTTTATAGTAATTATGTTCATAATGAGTAACCAACTAACGTATTTAGCATACCACGAGCCATGTATTAACACCTATGAGACAATAAAATAGTTCCCATTTAATTACTAAAAAGCTGGGACCGCGGTCAACAAAACCTATGAATCCCGGAAAAAAATAATAAATCTTATACAAGGTTACATTTAATAGAGTAAAGAATTACGTGTGTATACCATATCAAGGAGAGTGCCTTCACGAAGGAAAAAATCGATACTATGTAGGCATAAACATAAGAAGAGACCATCTTACATTATGAGGGAAACGAGTGGTCATATTGATAAGTTTGAGGATGATTTTTTTATTCTATAATATAGTGACAAAGAATAACAAAAGATATCAATAGATGATGAAAAATATTGACGGAGACGAGAACAGAAAGCCCTACTTGGGGCTCTTTAGTGAGCATGGTAATACGTCGAAGAGGGTATTGACAAAGGGCTCACCATAGCCTCAGGGAAGGAAAAAGAGGTTATCGCACTCAATCAACACACTATACTAACTTGTGGTGTTATTATATTATGAATTCTCCTTTTTGTATGCTCTGGAAATGACTAGAACTTCCACTCCTCCATTTAGAACAAAAGAGTGATCATTCCCCCTAAAGCCCGCTTGGTTATTTATTCTTATATTTATAAGGTCTAAAAAATATTAGGGATATGAGGTTTAGAGGCCTAAACATACGATTTTGAAATGTATGATTTCTTGGGCACATTGTGTGAGGTTAGAAAGAGAAAAAGAGGTATAAATGAAATTCACATGTTTCCCAACGAGGATCTCCAAAAAGATAGATGACCCTAAATCGAGATGAGAGTGCTTATTTGTACCTCATGAAAAACACGAAAAAATGGTTAATACTACATGTTGGATATGCCCAGAGATGAACCAGAAAGAAATGTTCCAATACAAATGGAAAAATTACTGTGTAAACTATTTAGCGAAAGCGAAGGTTCAAGCTACAAAAGAAAAACATAAGAATGATGATTAGAATAACCTAGAAGATTCAAACTAAAAATCTTGAAAATACATGGTGTTTTTGGTGAGGGTTTTTCGAGGGTTCCATCGGTTGCTTGAATTCCGGAAAGTCCAAGCGGAGGATAGTTTCATTGCACTATGGAAACCTTGTAAATGAAGACCAAAATTTAGAAGCAAAGAGCGAATAATGGAGAAATTACATTTAGAAAGAATCACAGAATCAAATCAATTTTGTGAGCTTTCGTGTTACCTTTCCTCACTTTCGTAAATAATAATGGAAGCCCCACATCAAAATACAATGGAGGTTTACTTACAGGATGGAAGAGTCAAAGTCGAAAGGCCGGAGTGATGAGTAATAATCTTGTTGGAAAAAGGTTACGGAATGATCGCAAAAGGCTCTCGACAAGCAATGCGGTGCAATCACCAAATCACGAAAAATGGTTACAAAAATGAGGTCAATAACATAGGTTTGAAACCCTAATCCAAAAATAGTGATGGTATCCCAACTGCTAGAAGATCGAAATGATAAAGGAACAAACCAATTATACATACACATTAAATGCCCTGCATCGGGAGCGAGCCTCAACAATAAACCAAATTATTGACGAAATCTAGATATAGCGATAAGGAGATCATACGGATCTTGGTTGATATAATCAATAAATAATTGTTAATGCCAAGTACGTGATAGCAGTAATTACGTAGGGAACATATATCAAAGATGTACCCGAAAGTAAATTTTTTGTCAGAACAAACACAACCCTTCGTAAATGGTTTAGTTGACTCTTTGATTGTATTTAGAACAAATAGATAAGTTATGTAAAGCTTTATAACTTGTGGAACGAGCTATTATAAAGTTTTAGAGAATGTTGTAATTTTTGTGAAATGATTTTATATTATTTATAATCTGATTATAAATGAAGTTAAAAACTATGAATGTAATTTTTTTATATGGAATGTGGATGTGTGTTACAATAATTGAATGTAAAATAAAAGATAAAATTTCAACTTAGTATTTTTTAAATATATTTGATTTGATAATATCACAACAAAAACATATTAATTTTGCAAATGGTATTATGTATAGTTATTTGTATTGTTGAATTTATAAATTTAATGCAATTATTAAAATTTGTAACTTTCAGAGTTACATTCAATAATAATTCTTACAAAAATTTCATAGCTATTCGTCATGTTATGTTACCTAAAAATATTCATAAAAATAATAATTTAAATTAGTTTTTTGAAATAAAGCATCAAATTAAAAAATATTAATTAACTAATACATTAAAAAAAATTAAAAGGAGTTATCAAATTAATAATATTTGCAAAAGGATTAACTTTTACTAAACTGAAAATTAAATTAATAATAGTTGCTAAACTATTAAATTTTACTAAAAATAAACATCAATTTTAACATAAAGAAGTTACTATACAATAAATTATTCATGTTAAACAAAAAACTTTCTTATTCAAATTATTTGAAGTGTAAATTCTAGACATGATGTTGTGTCGCATATTTATGTATATTTTTAAAAATATATATTGTTTGATAATACTAGTTAAAAAATCATAAATATAAATTAAAATATAAACAACCAACTATACTTATATACTTCAAATATGAACATATGCTTCCAAAAAATAATTCCACTAAATTTAACATAAGTGTAAAATAAAATATAAAGATTCGATTTCCTATTTTTTGAAATCTAAAATATAAATATAAAATATTGATCATAAAATATAAATTTGACTAATTAACTTTTCAAATCATAGATTTCTTGGGTTTTGTGATATTGTTTTAAATATGTTGAAAATATAAAACCTATAATCACATTCATTTAGTATAGCTATTGCTTCAAATTATTCAACTTATTTGAAGTAAAATTTACTAAGTGATTTTGTGTAAAGTGGTTATAAAGAGACATGATGTTGACTAATAAATATCTTAAACATATATTTAATTTCATGACAAGGGTTTTATAAATTTGTTAAAATTGTAAAATTTTTTATTATAAAATATAAATTTAGCGAATTAACTTTCAAAACATAGATTTCTTGAGGTTTAATGATATTACTTTTAAATATATTGAATATTTGTTCTTGAAAAAGAAAGCTATAATCACATTCATTTATTATAGTTATTGGTATTGTTGAGTTTGATAAATTTAAAAGCATTACTAAAATTTGTAACTTTCAAATTTACATTCCGAAATTATGCTTACAAAAAATTTATAGTTATTCATCATGTTATGTTGAATAGAAAGTATTCATAAAAATAATAATTTTTATGATAAACTAATTATAGACTCCAATAACAATTTTTATATTAAAAAATATCAGTTAGTTGATATATCAAAAAATAAAATTAATAATATGTGAAAAAGATTTATTTTTATTAAAGTAAACAACAATTTAATATACAATAATTTCATCTTAAACAAAAAACTTGCTTATTCAACTTATGTGAAGTGTAATTTTTTTGCACGTGATATTATATAAAGTAATTGTAAAGACACATAATAATAATTGAAAAAATTAGTTAGAACTTTATCATAAAACATGAAGTTGAATAATAAATTTCTAAAAACAAATGTTTCTTTCAAATTATGATGAGGATATTATAATATAGTTTTCAAATATATTAAATATTTGTTATTGCCAAAATATTATGATCATAATATATTGAGATGTTATAGTTATTTCCATTGTTGAAATATATTTTTTTTCAAAGTAATTATGAAAAATTGTGATACTAATATATATATATATGTGTGTGTGTGTGTGTGTGTGTGTGTGTGTGGTCATAAAATCCAAGAATAAAATATTATAGAATATCAAGTACTTTATATATTAAAAATAAATTCAAAATCACTTATTCAATAAGAGTGTCTAAAAAAAATCATAGTTAATGAAAGATGTTATAATGCATTAAAAATATTATTTAAAAAACAATTATATTATTGTTTTAACCAATTCATAATATCCAATAATTAAATATTACAAAATATAAATTAACTAATAAACTTAAAAACACTGGTTAAATTAATAATATTTGTAAAAACAAATCAAACATCATTAAATAAAAATAATAATTTTAAAAACAAATTAAACATTATTAAATGAAACAATAATTTTAATATAAAAAAGTTAATATAAAACATTCCACTCATTTAAAGTGGTATGATATGCATGTGTAAAATCATTATACACACACACAAACAAACATATAATACAAACAAACAAACACAAACATAGAATTCTAAAAACAAACACAAACATTGAATACAAACAAAAAAAAATACATGACATAAAAAAATTGAAAGAACAAAGAAAAGATAGACACATTTAAAATTCTACTTGTAACTAGTTATAAATTAATTTTAAAATTGTATATTTATTTCATTTTTATTCTATTATAAGGTCTTTGTGATATGTTTTCTAAATGTATATGGAAGGAATGTGGTTAAAAAAGGAAAAATGATAGTTATAGTAATTTGTGATGTTGTAAGTATTTGTATTGTGGAAATATTAATTAAAAGAAAATATAAAAGCATGTTATTTTTGAAATGTGTATTGAATATTTTTAAAATGTATATTGAATGGTGATGATTACAATGAAATTCATAGTCATACTTTATAATTTGAAAATATAATTAATACAAATATTCATGAAAATTAGATTTTATTTAAAATATAAATAAGAAATAATAAACTTTAACAACTCCATACCATAAAACTTTGTTAACATTAATTATAAACTTAGAACCATTAAATATTAAAAAAATTGATTAAAAAAATATTAGAAAAAGATAGAAATACATATTAAATTAACAACTAATATCAATTTATTTAAAGAATTTAGTGTTATTTTAAAATCATTTTTATATTCCACAACATTATATAAATTTGTTCAAAACATAAATAAAAAACATAACTGAGAAAAAAATTAATAATCACAAGTAACCATAATAACCTATATAAATTTGTTTAAAACATAAATAAAAATACATAATTATGAAAAAAAAAATTAATAATCACAAGTAACCATAATTATAGGAGACATTTCTCAAAGAGATAACCATGGCCATGGCTATCTTTGAGAACTTGAGAAGGGGAAAACCCCTTCTCTAAAAACAAATAATAACTTTATTGATATATGTGTTTGAGTTTTTACAAATAATAATACAATTAAAAAAGGAAAAAAAACACAAAAAATTACATGTTGTATCTACTTCATTTTCCATGTCCTTCTTGTAAACATTACAGATGTGCTTGATTTTCCATCTCCTTCCCTGTAAACACATGTAATTCGTTTTCTATCAACCTCCGTGGAAACACAATTAAAAATAGAAAATTATATTGTTAGCATTACATTAAATATATATGTTAATAATAGAAAACATTATATTATAAATAAATAAAAAAAATTAAAACTACAAATTAGATTATATTATAAATAAAACTAAAAATTAAAACAACCCTAACCTTTCTTTCTCCTTGGAAATGGCAGATTCCTGCCCAGCAAGGGCCAGCGGAGACTTCTGGAACAAACACTGAAGGTCGTTAGATTCTTTGCATATTCCCGCCCAGCAAAGGCGAGCAAACATTGAAGGCAATAAGAAGCGATAAAATGATGGGAAAGCATTTGAACTAAAATTGTAAAATGATGGGAAAAGCATTTGAACTAAAATTGTAAAATAATCTAGAAAATCATTTGAACGAAAATTGTAAAATAATCTAAAAGGCATTTGAACTAAAATTGTAAAATAATTTGCAGAGTGATAGAAAAAATAATTTGAACCACAACTTTTAATCCAGTAGAAAAAAGAATTTGAACCACATCTTTTAATCTATCACTGTAAGATTAAAGTGCAGTGTCTATTTATTAAATGCGTCAAATATTAATGGTTTGTACCAGCTGTGTCCATCAACACCACCATTTGCCTTCCCACTTCTGCAACATTGCATCGATCTATTCAGTGTCAGCGTGATCCCTCAACACCACCATTGGCCTCTACTTCAAGGACTCTCCAGGCAGCGAAAGCCACATTCCTCTGCCTCTCTTAGACCCTAAAGAAACAAAAACAAAAAAAGAAAATATAGATATCTTAATACTAATATTTGCGGCTTACAAAATTCAACATGATCAAATAACCTTTTGTATACCAAAACAAATTTGGGGTTATCCCAGGAAGGTTTCCCAAGATACTGCGAAATAATTCTTTGATATATATATATATATATATATATATAAAAGGATTGGTATACATTTTCCCTATATTCTAAAATACACATTAATAAATATGTAATACAATTATCTATAATTAATTTATATTGCTATCTCTATACAAATATAATAGCAAATACAAATACCTGTTGGATGACAATGCTGATAGCACAATTCTTACTGCAGGATGTTGATAATCCCATTCCTCCATCTTATTAACTCTTCATATTTATCTTCACTTTCTACCTTAAGCTAATAAAATCAAAATACAAAACAACAAAAGAAGAAGAAAAATAAAATCAAAATACAAAACAACAAAAGAAGAAGAAGAAAAATAAACAACTCACACCAGAGGACAACAATTATTAAAACAGGTAAGCATGGCCATGCTTGACAAAAACAAAAACAAAAAGAGAAATACAAAACAAAAACCCAGAAATCTCCTCTCCTCCACCCTACTCGCTGCTGCTCAATGGCAAGTCTGCTCATCTAAGCTCCTCTTCCAGACATGTCCAGCTGCACGGCGGCCTGAGCAATATCTGCAAATACCCAGCCCCGCTCATCCCAGTAGCCTACCCATATCAAAAAAGACATCTCCAAACCAAAAACATATGTGCTTCCTCTTGCCATTTTTAACAAGGAGATTAATACCGGTTTGTTCAAATTTTCAAATCCGCCTGAAACAGACAACTAACCGTAGGCTCCTCTTGCCATATTTAACAAGGAGATTAATGCCGGTTTGTTCAAATTTTCAAATCCGCCTGAAACCGACAACTGACCGTAGGCTGCTCTTGCCATATTTAACGAGATTCATGCCGGTTTGTTCAAATTTTCAAATCCGCCTGAAACCGACAACTGACCGTAGGCTCCTTACCCGATCTCAGCTTTTCGATTTTGCTGTGGTTAAACCCTTATTACTATTTTTTATTTTTATTTTTAGAACCAGTCACCTGCCAACCATCTCCTTATTACTATATTTACTATTTTTAGAAAGGGTCACCTGCAAGTTTTTCTATTGTATGCAAGTTTTTTTTTTTCTTCCTGTTATCAATCTTTCCTTATTAGTATATTTACTATTTTTAGAAAGGTTCACCTGCAAGTTTTCTACTATATGCAAGCTTTTTACTCTTATCAATTCTTTTTGCAGCTTTTTTTCTTACATCTGTACAGCTGTCCATTTTCCTGTAATGATACCATCGCATCGCATTTCCATTAGTTGCTGCTTTAATTTTAATGATCTCTGACAGCTTAAACGGCATGGATCTCCATGATTCTGACTAAGAGAATCCCATGCCACTCGATTCCCGTCGGAAAAACTAAACATCCTTGCGATTCTCGATTTCAGTAATTGTTCGCTAAATACGTTGTCCGAAAAACTAAACTAGGATGTTTACAATTTATATGCGCTGGTCGTTCATTTCTTGTAAATTGCATCATACGCCAGTTTAAATTGCATCATTTAAATGTAATCTTCAATTTACAAAGTTAAATTTAAACTACAACGTCAAATTTAAATTTTATAAATTTAAATGATATTAATTTATTTTTTTTGTTTTATAAATTAAAAGATGTTAAATTTAAATGATATTAATTTTTTTTTGTTTCTTTTATTTTATTTTAATTTTATTGTAAATTTTTGTTTCCAATTTTATAAATTGAAAGACATTAAATTTAAATGATATTAATATAGTATTTGACCATTTATTGTTTGTTTGCTTTATTTTTAAGCAAAAATATTTTATTTTAATTTTATAGTAATTTTTTGTTTCCAGTTTTATAAATTAAAAGAGGGTGCAGTGCTGTTGATTTATTGTTTATTTACAAAATATTTTTACATGTTTATTATTTTTGGCAACATTATTTTTAATTTATAATTTTTTACTCTAATACAAAAATTAAAAGATGTTAAGTTTAAAGGATATTAATACAGTACTTAATCTTTGTTTCCTTTATTTTTACTTTTACTTACAATAAAATATTTTATTTTTATTTTAATAGTAAATTTTTGTTTTCAAAATGTTGTTATGTAACGAAGATTTCCAAAGTTTGTATAACCAAAAAAAACTATGCTCATTAAAAAAATGTTTTTTTTTGTCTTTTAAATATTTTAATTGATAATTTTTATTTTTTTTTAAATTTAAAAATGTTATTATGTAAAACAAATTAATAGCTTATTTTAAAGTTCATGTTTTACCAAAAATATAATACGTTTATTAAAAAGTGTCTTTATGTATACCCAATAATTAATATGCTTCTTAAAAAAATGTTAACCCTTTTTTTATTAAAAAAAAATAAAGTAATTTTTTTTTGAAGATGGTGTTATGTAAAAAAAATTAATAGCTTATTCTAAAGTTGTTGTTTTTTTGTATACCAAAAAATTATATGCTCATTAAAAAAAAAGTATTCCTTATTTTTTTAAATTAATTGTATATTTATAAGTAACATAATTCCATAATTTTTTTTTCTTTACGTTAGAAAATAAAATAAATATCCAACACATGTCTTTCTCAATTTCAAAAACTAAATAAAAATAATAAAACATGTAAGTCATAAAGTAAGTCTTTCTAGGGTATTACATCTCCCCTTCCCACAAAAAGGGACATTGCCTTAGTTGTTATTTCAACATTAATGGTCACATAAAAAACCTAGAATAAGCACTACAAGGAATTGACCTTATAGTGTAGGTTTTTGCGGACGACCCTATAAAAAGAGCACAAAAATCCGTTTTTAGTGGATTTCACTAATAGAGTTGGGTGGTTGGATGCATCTAAATTACTAAAGAACATTTGTACTTTGTTATCAATACATGAACCAGAGCTGCATATAACATGGTGTACGATAGCATTTATTTTTTTGAAAGAAAAAAGATACGGTGCACTAAATTCCCTAATGCACGAGTGCTTGGATATTCTCTATCACCATAGTCCTTCATATATTAAAACATGTCTATGCTATTCAAAAATTATAGCCTGGTGCGCTAAATGTATAAGAATGCCTCACGGCGTCATATAAAGCATACCAATAGATGATTTCTAATTTCTAAAAAAGTACTGATGCTATTGTAAAGCCACAAAATTGGAGTGTTACGAGTAACTGAAAACCCCGATGAATCTCGATAGAGTACCGTGATAATTTTAAATTTAAAAATAATAGGGAGCTTTTGAATATACCTTGCTATGGTGTGCTTTGAGATACACACCAGTGAAGGGTTAGGGTATGTCAATTTTATATTGACATACATTATCATTGTCTTATGGTTCTAGATCAGTCATTCCAAGAGTTAGCATGTTGGAAATTATGGTTTGATTATTCATAATCCCTCATATTGACATGGACTTGGTCTCACTGGCACCCTCAACACCATTAATCTCCTCTCAAATTAAATAGTGGAGCTTGTTTGGTAGAGGGTTAGCACTCTTATATTGGTATTTTCAAGCTGGACTTGGTTACTATACGCAAAAAAATATCCCTTTTTCGTTATACCAACGCCATCTAATCTATATTGGGAATATAATTTCTTAGGTTTAAACATTTCCTTCAATTAATACAACAATAATTCAAGGGTTCGCTCGAGTTACTTTTCTATGAACGCCTTTGGAAATGATAAAGTGTCTTATTCAAGTTTTAAGGTAATTACATGGTTCATTTTATTTTGTTTTGTTACTGACTTATTTTTTCTTTTTAGCCACGATTTTCTCCAGTTAGAACTTTCACACATTATTTTTCATGACATACCCACAATAATACCTCATGTCGCCAACTAATCCACGTAAGGGAGATACTAAATTATTCATATTTGTTTAACTAATGAACAACATGGCTTTTTAAGTGTTTTATTAAAAAATACCTTGTCTCTATCTTAACTCAATTAAACAAGAAATTTTTCCTTTTCTTTTATGCGTGAGGATTTTTTAGGCTTTTAACTTGTCCTATGTTCAACTTGACCAAGAATTCTATGTTCTATTTTTTTTTTCTATTTTTTTTTATATTATCCATCCATGAAGCCAAGGGATTCCACCCTCGTGTAAGCATGCATATTTATAGGTTTCCATTCTTTTTTACTTTTATTTCTTATCCACCCATGGTGAGATTCTATGATCATAGAATATATGTAATATTAAGCTAAAAATTGTTATGTCCTTCAATGGATGCATGCCCAATTAACCTCAACAAAATGAGAAATGTTTATATTTTTATACTACAATATCCTTCTGTGAATATAACCCTATGAGATTATTGATTTGTATAAAAAAGTGGAACAATCTTTCTTATTTTTATTACATTATTTTTGGAGACGCGTTCATTGATATAGTACTATATGTATACTCTTTGTGGCTTCAATAACGAAACTAATGAATGGTTTAAATTCTTCTGATTTCATATGGCACTTCTACATAGAGAAATTTCCTAGGAGTTAGCATGCTCCTTTTATTGTGCTCATGTTGCGAAAATCTGTAGTACATTTTTGTGTGTGTCTCTAGAACTTCAATGTACATTTAAAAGAAAATATTTTTTTCTACAACACATACAATAAGAAATTTGAAAACTTATGGACACGAGTTGACTATTTTCTTCCTTCACTTTCTATTACTTAAAATTCTCAATTTAAATGATTAGTGCAACTTTTTGTTCTCATAATTATTTTCTGATGGACACTATCAGCCTGGTATATTTATTATTTCCCAGAATATACATTTTTTCCCCCTTGGAAAAATTGTAATTTTTCATTAAATATGGAAAATTACATGTTGTAGATGCCTTAAGGCATATGAATCAAAATGTGACATAGTCACATATCAAAAATATAGCCCAGGTAGGTACCCCTGTCGGGGTTTACATGATAGTATCAACAAATTCTGATAATCTAAATAATAAAAAATACATATGTTTAGTTCTGTATACTGAATAACCAAAATAATATTAGCCAGATGTCAGCAATCCAGTGTTGATCTATGTATGGCCAATGATAATATCTAAAGTTTTCATGTCTGTTGTGTTCATAAATCATCCATGTCCCTCGAGGTTGGAGCGTGACCTCGTTGGATAACGTGTCGGAAAGCTGGTTACACTCCTTGTAAATGTGACAACATGAGATAGATTCAAATTGTGTTTTTAATTGCCATAGGTCCTCTAATAGGTACCTCTAACTTCCATAAACAGTGCCACCACCATAAAATATCATTGGGACGATGATCAGAGTAACTGAATGAGTACCCAACATTCAGAGTGTATCGACTGCTCGGGGCATGTTTCCAAATGAGTTCATCATCTGCCTGTGTGATACGAATGTGTGATTCGGAGAGGGAGTTTATAGAATCATGCCAGTGATCATGCCACTGTTCGGGTAGCCCGAGGAGAGTGGCATATTTCCAGCCCTACAAAAATATAGATGTACCCTCTGGGTGAGAAATTTGATCAAAATTAGTGATCCCCAAGCTTTTGAGATGATCCACAAGTGCAGAGGGTAATATATGGGAAACGACGCATCCTCGCCAAGGGTCAACCGTAATCCTAGAAGATGCCCCTGAATTGATATTCCAAGAAAGACCATCCCAAATGTGAGGCAGTCATTTGATAACACCCTTCCAAACAACAGACACCTTTCTGGTACTCCATGAGGTCCTACAAATCCATTCAATAGGAGATAGAGGATGAATATATTTCTGAGTGACCACCTCAGTCCACAGTTTGTGGGAGGTCATGATCTGGCATCCCATTTTTCCAGAAAGTGCAGAGGACATTGAGTCCAAATTTTTTATGCCCCAGCCCCCCCATTTCTTAGACAAAGTGACACTGTCCCTGTTGATCCATGTGAAAGTGTTCCCTTATTTTTTTCCCCAGCCTCAATATATATATATATATATATATATATATATATATATATATATATATATATATAGATTCTTACTTAACTTCCGTGTTTTTTTTCTGTTTTGTTTATTCTATTAAGTAAAAACATATGGTACAATCAAAGCTTTGCAAAAGCAAAGCACGGAAGCAAGGGGCCGAAAATGATGAAGTATCAACCTCGGTCCCAAAAGCAAGCTAGTACAAAGCAAAAGATATCAAGGAAAATAAAAGAGAGCAAGATTCAAGGAGATCTACCCAGAGTGGGTAGAAACTTCCAAACGACATTTTTTCACTTTCTTCATCGACTTTGATCCAACCATTATGACCGGGAAGAAAAGGGAACCAGTTGCGTAACGTTCTATGCCGAAGGAGGCGACTCCTTATCCGAATTGGAGCGGGGAAGAGGTCTTGTGCGAGCGTTTCTGCAAGGATCGGGAGGAGTGAGACCTTGTGTCGCTGCGGGGGGATTCTGTTTCCTCGGTATTATTTTCTCTCGTTGCTCATTTCCTCTCATCCGAGGCTGAAGGAGTCGTGGATCATCCATGGGGGCGGACTACAAGGCCCCGCCTTCATTACTGGATGAACCCATGTTCTTTTTTCCAAGGAACGTAGCACATGAGTTCTGGAGGTGCCCTGTTTGATGGCAGTGACGACATCGGAAAGCAATATTTTCATAGTCCAGGGATTGGGTCCAGTGGAAGTCCCCATCTTTGAGATTTATCTGATCAGGAAGCCCTTTGCTGATGTCTATTTCCGCGCATATTCTGCCAAAGGAGTATAATCCTTTCTCCCCCGGAGAGGTATCTATTGCCAAGAAATTGCCTAAGGTATCCCCAATCCCTTGGAAAACAGAGAAGTGCCAGAGATGCGCCGGGAGATTTGGTAATCTGACCCAAATGGGAAGCTTGGTAATGACCGCCGTAGAGGGATCGAAGTCTGGAAACCACAGCGTGAGAAAAAGCCCTGCCGATCCCCAGAACCAGGGTCCTTCCTATAAGGCTTTCTGATAGTCTTTGTTGAGTGCAAATGCCACAATGAAAAATCCTTTTGAGCAGAAGAAGATGTTGCAGTTGTTAGTCTAGTTGGATTGGATCCACTGGTATAGATCCGCTGTTCGAGGCCATAGGCCATTAAACCTGCAAATGAGGGTTGTTTCTGCAAATGCCTGGGATTGGTCATCCAACGATGGATGGGAGATTTCGATGGAGGGTATTTCCTCCATTTTGTCCACCAGAAAAGGCTTGGGAGCCTCAGGTGGTTGAGCTGCCTTCTTGGTTGCGTGTGCGTGAACTGCATCCTTATAGGAGAAGGCAGGGGCCGAGGAGGTTTGCCCAGAAGCTCCACCTCTCAAGCGTAAGGAAAGCAAAACTAAAGCATCTTTCTCAATATTGTAGTGAAACAGGGGCAAATGGTCTTCAAGTTGTTTACCTTCGTAAAGAAGTCTCAGAAGTCTTGAGGGGATCCCCAATCTGAGTTCAAGTTCTCGCATAAGGTCCTGCACTAGATCCATGGCATGCACCCATAACAGCTTCATTCCACCAAAAGGAAGAGAGATTTGGATCTGGTATTGTGATCCCAGATTTGGAGGGCTTTTGGCCAAGAGAGCATCCTGCTGAATATCAAAACCCTCCTGGTGCAACCTCTTATCCAGATTACCCTGCTTCTTCGAGAGGTGGAGACTAAGGCATTGCAACGGCTCTTCTTTGGGTGTGGCGGCGAAGTTGTTGAAGCCTGCAACTGTATTTAGTCCATCGTTGTCGTCCCCTTGTCTATCAAGATCTCGGAGAAAGGAGGCAGCAGAGACTGGAAATCGCATGCAGAAAAGATCAGCATGACTTGCGAGAACTCCCCAAAGAGTACTGCGGCTGGGGCATTGAAAACCGTCGGATGCATCCACTGTGAATAACGCAGAGGATGCTGGGGAGTCAGCCCCTGCGCGAGTTTTTCAAGCGCTCCTGGACAGTCTACCGCTCGGGCAATAAATCACAGAGGAAGACAGAGAGCAAACTCTGCGTAGACATCGACCAAGGAGAATACGAGCGGTTAACCTAACCAGAAGGGAAAGAACTTGACATGGCGGCTCGGTTCAAAACCCTAGACAGACCCATCGTTGAAAGATGTTGTTAAAACAATTGAAAGTGTTTAAACTCGATATACATTTCTATTTTAAAACTACCACAATACTTATATTTATGTGCATATCTACTTTATTTATCTAGTATGGGGAATCAATGGTACCTATAACTACAAACCATTTCCTAGTCCTTGTGACCTATCTTATTTACCCCAAGACCAAAAATAAAAGAAAAGCCTAATCGAATATCTCCTCCTAGCAATTTTAGGGGTTTCAACTTGGGTTCCATCGAAAAACTCACACTATAGAATTAAATAATTTACTATGTTGTGCTACTATGCACCATAGAATTTTCTTTTTTTGAAAATAAAAAACCACGGCATGCTAAATACCCTAACATACTAGTTCTTGGATATTATCTAAGACTAAACTCCTTCATAGAGTAAAACATATCGATATTATTTGAAAATTATGGCCAGGTGCGGTAAATGTATAACAACCCCTTGGGCTGTCATATAAAGCGTACTAATAGATTATTTCTATTTTCTAAAAGAAATATTATTGATATTGTAAACCGCAACACTGGTGTGGTACGAGTCACTTAAAGCCCCAATGGGTTTAGATATTTATAGGTTTCCATTATTTTTTACTTTTATTTCTTATCCACCCATGGTGATATTCTATGATCATAGAATATATGTAATATTGAGTTGAAAATTGTTATGTCCTTCCATGGATGCATGCCCAATTAACCTTGAAAAAATGAGAAATGTTTATATTTTTATACTACAATATCCTTCTGTGACTATAACCCTATGAGGTTATGGATTTGTATAAAAAAGGTGGAACAATACTTCTTATTTTCATTGCATTATTTTTGGAGACGCGTTCATTGATATGGTACTATATGTATATTCTTTGTGGCTTCAATAACGGAACTAATGAATGGCTTAAATTATTCTACTTTCATGTGGCACTTCTACATAGAGAAATTTCCTAGGAGTTAGCATGCTCCTTTTATTGTGCTCATGTTGCAGAAATATGTAGTATGCTTTTGTGTGTCTCTAGAACTTAAATGTACATTTAAAATAAAATATTTTTTTCTACAACACATACAATAATAAATTTGAAAACTTATAGACACGAGTTGACTATTTTCTTCCTTCACTTTCTATTACTTAACATTCACAATTTAAATGATTAGTACAAATTTTTATTCTCATAATTATTTTACGATGGACATTATTAGCTTGGTATATTTATTATTTACTGGAATATACATTTTTTCCCCTTTGGAAAAATCGTAATTTTTCATTAAATATGGACAATAACATGTTGTAGATGCCTTAAGGCATATGAATCAAAATGTTACATAGTCACATATCAACAAAATAGCCCATGTAGATACCCCTGTCAGGGTTTACATGATACTATCAACAAGTGCTAATAATATAAATAATACAAAATACATATGTTCAATTCTGTATGCTAAATAACCAAAATAACATCAGCTAGATGTCAGCAATCGGGTGTTGATCTATGTACAGGAAATCATAATATCTAAAGTGCTCATGTCCATTGTTTTCATAAATCGTCCATGTGCCATGAGGTTGGAGTGTGACCTCCTTGGATAGTGCGTGGGAAATATGGTTACGCTCCCTGTAAATGTGACAACATGAGATAGATTCAAATTGTGTTTTTAATTGCCATAGGTCCTCCAATATGTGAAAAAGTGTCTGAACGTGACATGTAGAAGACATATTGAACCAACCAATGATAATATTGGTGTCCCCGAAAATCTAAAGATCATGGAATTCATGTTCTATAGAAAAATGTTGGAGGTGACATAAGGTGATAATGGTGGCATTCGTGCCTGGTCCTAGACCCATTCTAATTATGTAATGGTTATCGTCATTGATGTGAAGCACGAAACCGCCCCCGCAACCATGAATCTGGGCGGAGCCATCGAAAAATACACATTGGTTTTCCTTGTTGATGACTTCTGGGTCAATGATGCGAGGAGGTGATTGAGGGGCGATCGAAGGGAGAAAGTTTAACAGAGACATCACCTATGTGGAGGCCAATATCCAATGAGGTTTTATGTCTTGAAAGATTATTTGGTTCCAAATATTCCAGAGGGACCAACAAATCAACAAAGGTAGGTTGTGGGATTTGAGAGAAGTTTCCTGATGCCATCATAATTTCCAAGATTCGGCAATACCAAAACCATGCCATTGTGTTGATATATTGAGATCATCCAATATCATTTGGAAGAATGCAAGTGATAGATTGCACTGAAGGAAAAGGTGACAAAATGATTCAGAATTTTCTTTGCATAAAACACACCATGTCGGGCCAATGATAGAGTGTTTTTGTAAGTTGTCTCTCATAGGGGAAATGTTACACAGGATGCACCCCATGAAAAGGATGGAGTGAGGAGGTTCCTTTAACTTCCATAAACAGTGCCACCACCATAAAATATCATTGGGACGATGATCAGAGTGAATGAATGAGTACCCAATATTTAGAGTATATCGGCTGCTTGGGGCATGTTGCCAAATGAGTTCATCATCTGCCTGTGTGATTCAGAGAGGGAGTTTATAAAATCGTGCCAGTGATCATGCCATTGTTCGGGTAGCCCGAGGAGAGTGGCATATTTCCAAACCTGCACAAATACAGATGTACCCTCGGGGTGTGCAATCTGATCAAAAGTAGTGATCCCCAACCCTTTGAGATGATACACAAGTGCAGAGGGTAATATATGGGAAACGCCGCATCCTGGTCAGGGATCAAGCCTAATCCCAAAAGATGCCCCTAAATTGATATTCCAAGCAAGACCATCCCAGATGTGAGGCAGTGATTTGATAACACCTTTCCAAACAACATACACCTTTCTGGTACTCCATGAGGGCCTGCGAATCCATTCAATAGGAGATAGAGGGCGAATATATTTTTGAGTGACCACCTCAGTCTAGAGGTTGTGGGAGGTCATGATATGGCATCCCATTTTTCCAGCAAGTGCAGAGCCAACTAAGTCCAAATTTTTGATGCCCCAACCCCACCATTTCTTAGGTAAAGTGACATTGTCCCAGTTGATCCATGTGAAAGTGTGCCCTTATTTGTTTCCTATTGCTTGGAATGTATATATATATATACTCTACATTTCATGTTAAAAATCACTACAATACTTATATTTATGTGCATATCTACTTTATTTATCTAGTATGGAGAATCAATGGTACCTGTAACTAGGAACCATTTCCTAGTCCTCGTGACCTATCTTATTTACCCCAAGACCAAACTAAAAGAAAAACCTAATAAAAAATCTCCTCCTAGCGATTTTAGGGGTTTCAAATTGTGTTCCATCAAAAAACTCACACTATAGAATTAAATAATTTACTATGTTGTGCTAATATACACCATAGATTTTTTTTTTTTTTAAATAAAGAATGATGGCATGCTAAATACCCTAACATACTAGTTCTTGGATATTATCTAAGATTGAACTCCTTCATATAGTAAAACATATTGATATTATTTGAAAATTATGGCCAGGTGCGGTAAATGTATAACAACCGCTTGGGTCGTCATATAAAGCATACCCATAGATGGTTTCTATTTTCTAAAAAAAATATCATTGATATTGTAAAACCGCAACACTGGTGTGGTAGGAGTCACTTAAAGCACCAATGGCTTTCGATAGAGTAACATGATAATTTACACTTGAAAAAAAAGGGAGATTTTGTATATAGCTTTCCATGGTGCGCTTTGAGATCCACAGTAGTAGAGGGTGAAATAGAAAAAACCATTTTGGTTGTAATTTTCATTTTTACCATCTACAGTATGAGATAGATCTAAAGAATTTATGCCATTCATTGCACGTGTAAGCATCCACACGTCGTTGCTTCTCTTCCTCACAAACTTTTAGTACTTTGATCACTGTTTTATTTTCCAACATTTTTAAATGGTGTGAATTTTTTTTTTCTCCATTACATGTGCACAATGCCTCTATGAAAACCATATTTCCATGTAATCTCTCTGTATATTTCTTATTTAATCTTCAAGTTGATTAGAATTGCAAATTACATTGAATTCATCATTATTTTTGCCAAAAAAAAAAAAAATCGATGCGCGATGCACTCTATTTGTTCTGCTCACACCTACAGTGGTGTGCATTGTAAATTTACAGGGTGTACCATGTTTCGCTGTGTGAACATAAAGCACCTCCATTGTCGTGGTGTGTTTTGTAGATACAAATACACCAGGAAATATTTGGCATGAGCACTAGTGCACAAGTATGTCTCACTACTATGAAAAGTAATTTTTTTGAAAAACTCACAGTCCATCACACTTATGTGTGCACCGTTACAAGTGCAATTATAGTTGAAATCATATTAGCATTGGTGCATCACTGTGTCTTGAGTGCATCTAAATTTTCTTTTTTTTTCTTTTTTTTTTAGATTGAAAGTGATGTTTCCATGGCTACAAATCCATGTTTCATTTAATAAAAAAATAAAAAATATTTTATGTATGAGGTTGATGTATTTTATATTTCAATGATGTACCGAGGATGTTGCGAGAGGGAGAGAGATTTATATCCTCGCCCTATTACTGCAGTGACTCAAGTGCCCTTGAAAAATCTAGGCCTCCTAAAGTAATATGAGAAGAGTACATCCCTAAAGGCACACTTTGTCTTATTGGAACATCTGATATGTCAATGGAATGTCTAGCAGTAGGCTTCCCATGTCGATCATGAGTTGTGGTATAGGCCCACTGAGGAGGACATTTATTTTATCAATAGCATGTCAATGAGAGGGAAGATTTTGCATAGTTCCCCAATGTCCTCCATGGTGTTGCAGCTGAGAGTCATATTTCATACACTTTGAGATATGTCGGGACTTATGTAGTCCTTCCATCCAATTTTCAAGTTTGTGGTTGAAAAGTACATATTTATTCTTTTGATATAGAGGAGGCTAGTTGCCTCTCATTATTAGTCACCACCATTTCACATTCATGTGGTGATTGGAAGCCCATCAGTTTACCTCTTTTGTATTATGTTGATTCTTTGATTCAAGTGCCACATTCCATCAAATGGTATTTCATTATTTTGAGACACTTTTTGCACAAATTTAGATAGATGTCATGCATTGTCGAGAGAAGGGAGGGAGACTTTCCCATTTACTTTCGAGTATTTTTTTTTTAATTTTTTGAGAAGTTTCTAGAGACGAGTCATACGTTTTGTATTTTCCCTCTTAGGTTGATCATTGAGGCCCATATGAGCATGCAGGGGAAGATGATGCCCAAGTGGGAAATGCTAGATTTTTGGACTAGGATTTCGGACGAGGCACTCGAGCTACATGCCAATGTGGATCACAATTTTTTTGTTGTGTTGGTGTATTTGTACATGCTAATTTGTTCAAGAGGGTCTCCCAAAATATTATTGACAACAGATAAGCCTATAGATTATAGAGGTAATACTATTGTTTTATTTCAATTAATATAGTATACTTTTCTTGTTTTAATTAATTAGAATAAAATTTATTCTAGCACGTTCTTTAACTTGTTTTGTTAAATTGTTTAATGAAATTTTCTAATTATTTTTACGTACTACATATTTTATATACATCGGAACATTCTATGTCGACATGCCTCCTCTCACACCAGATGTCAGATGAGATGAGGACATGGGTGAGGCTAAATAAATCCTTAGGGGGGCATGAACATTAGGGGGAAGAGGCCTACTATGCGATGTCAGATGGACTAGTCGAATAGATTGGTCAAATTTTTGTTTTAGTGAGGAATCCGCCCTATGAGGCCTTAAGATGTTAACATGGATATGGTGTTCCTCAATATATATAGGACATGTCTATGGGATTTGATTTCTCCTATGCCGCATGTCATAGGATGTAGTAGGGAACTAACAACGATGAGGGTTGTACGTCATCATGAAATAACACATCGATCAAATGATGAGGTTGGTCATGACGATGATGAGGGTAATGATGATGGTGATGATCATAATAATTATCATGACAATGGTGATGATGATTCTTCTAGTGCTCATTCCACCACATCGAATAATGGTTGTTAGGGTTTCAGACATCTCTTTGGTAGTAGAACTTCTCGTTAGTTATGACCTAATGATGTGGATATTCCAAAGCTTGGGGATGCGTCATATGTTTCTCCAGATAGAGCAGACCTGCCAACTTCTCTTATGTACCATCTATGTCCTGCTATAAACCAACCACCTGTTAGTTGGCCTCCACCTCAGTGAAGTTCCACAGACGTACTTCATCAAGCAGTAGTTGAGCATCCATTGTCTTCAAAAGCAAACCAAGATATAAGAACTTCTATGTCTATTCTATTGGATATTTAATTTCACTTATTTCGCTTCATGATGTATTTATTTGACTTCTTTGTATATATATATATATATATATATATTGCATTTTTTGTGTTCATGTTTATATAATTAATTTATATGTTGTTGTTAATGTGAATTTAATGTGCTTGCCGATAGATGTGTATGTGATAGAACTTATTTGACATGCGATTTATATTAATTTGAGAGTGTGTGGTGAATATGTTATATTACAATCTTTGTGCTTTTTTTGATGTGATCACGATGATCATCCTCAACTCGATTATTAGATTTGTGTGCTACCTATGATGTTTATATTTTCTACTGAAAGTGTATATAATTAGATGACGGTAGTGAATTTGAATTTGTATGTTAGATTATGTTTATGTTTTATGGTTATCGTCATGATTTTTCTTTTTATGAAATAGAGTTTATTATACATTATGTATTGGTGAAGTTATATCAAACTTTGATATACAATATTGCATGTAAGACAACTTACTTAAAAAAAATGCAAAGATATCTTTATAAATCACAAAGTTTAGTTTGGTTGAAACAATGATTGTAAAAATATGATAAATATTTTTCTATTGCTTAGTTAGTTCATTGATATTAAATCTATCTTAATTAGTAAAATATTTCGATAGTCACAATGATAAAATAATTAAAGGTAAACATATTTTATTTAGTTCTTAAAAGGACAAAAATGTGCAACACATTCAATTTTTAATATAAAATATTATTAATAATAAATCATTAAAATTTTTATATTGGTTTATAAAATTCAATCTATTGTTAAATTTAAAAAAAATAAGTAATAAGTATTTTACAACCTACAACCTAGAACTATCTTGACATTGGATCTAGCAAGAACTCAGAGCTATCAAAACCCTTGAGATGCAAACATTTTTTTTGAGTGAAAAGATATTTGATCCCTCTGGGCACTTGGTGGATCTAGATAGCTGGTATATTATTAATGTATATGTAGTTCACATTGAAATATTTTATTTATAAATCAGGTGTTGTGTATTAAAATGTTAAAATATACCCCCTTATATTTTTTTGTCTATGTCTACATTTAATTATTATTATTAATATTAATATTTTATAAATTAATATTAGATATCCAATCCATATTAGACATTGAAAATTTATAATATCTCTAATAAATTGAATTACAAAAAAACTATTAATGGAATAAGAATTTTCTCAATCTTTCTCACTAAAGTGAAAATGTAAGAAAATTTTGAATTTAAATTACCTTAATTTTCTATATATAAATTATCTATAAAATTATGTTATTTAATATGGAGATTGGAATATTTTACATATGGTTGTCACTAAAATAATTTTTTATAAATAGATATTGGTTTTAAATATTGCATGCAAATGGAACATAGAATGAATTATGCATAATATAATATCAATAATACTATTTCTTTCCATGTGAAAAAATTACAATTTTCCCTTCTAGTAAAAAGTAAATTATTATTTTTTACTCATATATTTTTTCATTTTAATTTTGGTTAGGCTATATCTCTATATAAATTTATATAAGATTAATGTGTAATTTCAAGTATTGTAATATGTCTCAAATTAATTTATTTTCTTATTACTATTTTTAATTTGTTAATTTTAATTATTATTTTACTATTTATAAATGTAACATTATGTGACAAAATATCTCCCATACCAAGTTGTAAAGAGTGTCTTAGTGCAATTAATTTAGATTTAATACGAATTTTACTTTTATCAAAATTATTTTATTACTAAAGTTATCATCTTTTCAAGAAATTTAAATTTAATCTTTATAGCCACTCTTACCAATTTAAATGAAAAATTCCTCTCTCTAAAGACGACGATAAAGAAATCTAAAATGAGGCTTTTGATCAAGCTACTTGTACTTGGGGTTTTCTCTATTCCAAGTTCTCCCTTAAAGAGAGGCATGTGAACATTTTTCTAGTAATAAAAATATAACATTTTGATGTTATTTTGGTTATTTATTTGTTAAATGTACTAGTTTAAATTTAATTCTTTTTAATAATAGATATGACTTAAATAATAAAAATTAAATTATCATGAGATATTCAATAAAATTCATTCTTTTCACATTTCTCCTAGCTAATACTACATCATGTTTGCAATCGTAAGGACATGTCTACTTTAAATAATTTAGTTAGAAATACATAAAAAATAGATATTTATTTTACATAATCTAAACAGGAAGAAAAAATGTATCACTAAGTCTATTTGAAACTCAAATAAATTCCTCTTAGTCACCATGACAAATGTGGTGTGCTTGGTATGTTATGATTGCACCCGTACTATCATATTTACCCAACAGTCCGCCTAAATAATATTTAAAATTATAGCTATATATTGGTACATTAGATAACGTGAACATTTCGTCCCATTGTGAAAATGTTATATGTGCACACCGATGCTTAAGTGTGATGTGTCATAGTTAAGTCAGCACCATCTGTGGTTCGGTTGTGTTTGACTGCATGCCTATGTTTTTAGCACATCGATAATTTTTTTAAGTTGAGAGTTATGTTTCAAAATTAATAAATATATTTTTTATTTAAAAAAGAAAATATGTATGAGGTTTATTTATTTATATATTTTTCAACCATTTGAATTATTTCCTTATCACTATCCAATTTTCTCCTCTTCTCTTTCTACAATTCGACTGTCCCTTCCATATTGTAGAGAATTATTTTTTTGATGGCTTCATTTCCTAAATTAACCAATGGAATCAAACCAATATATATATATATATATATATATATATATATAGAGAGAGAGAGAGAGAGAGAGAGAGAGAGAGAGAGAGAGAGTATGCACGAGATCAAAATATGCATTAATATGAATTTTAGTGTGAATAGTTATTGTGTAGTAATTTGACAAATGATAAGCTTGGAATCATTATTTATCATGGATCTCTTTCCATTCATTTCGAGAAACTCCCATTCTCTTTTTTCTTCGTCCCTTTCATCATCAAAAAATTTCACACATAGTTTGTCGACAATTTGCCTTATGTACTCATTGGCATAATAGAAAGGCCAGTACAATATATACCAATCTTCCATAGAGCCCTTTGGTTTTTCCGTTTGTGGAACAAAACATTTCTATTTATTCATATACCTATCTAAGAAGAACATCCAATGAAAAAAAAAGAGCCCATCTAATTCAACTTCATCTACTAAGTGAATTAGAACATAGGCACCCCGTATTCAAGAAATATGTAACAAATATTGTGGTGTTGCATCTTTAAGAGAAATCACTAGGACTGTAATTATTTTTTTTCATGCCCCATATTCATTCTTTCATCAAAGAATGACCAGGGCTTTTTTCATATAAGCACTCCCATAGTATAAATTTCAAGGTCTAGTGTTGTTTGACTTGAACACATCGAGAATTTTTTTTGTAATCACTGAGGTGGTATAAATTTCAAGTTCTTGTGATCTTTTGATTAAATTCCTCGATGCTTTTAATTATTATAAAGCCTAGTGCATTTGTATAAGTATCACATCGGGGCTTCTTCTACCATAAATTTCATGAAGAATAAAAATATACTAAAACCTTTGGTCGCCCATATTTTTTAGTTTTGATGAAGTTTTGTTATAGGATCCGCTAAGAAATCCATTCCCACTAATAGATGTTTTAATAGACTTTTTTTGACAATTTTTGCCAATTTTATAAAAACACTAAAAGACTTTGGTATAACCATCGCTAGAAGCTTTTTTCCTTGTAGTGAAGCCTTCTTCATTTCTTCTTCCATCTCCCATGTGGCCTCTTCAGCTGAAACTGCTTCCATCACTACAAGGAAACGACCTTCTAGTGGAGGTTTTTTTATAGGCCCCTATAAAAATACCACAAGTATCTATTTGTAGCCGAGGTGGGTGGGAGAATGTTTTAGTAGAAGTTTCTTGGACAGTGCATATAAATTAATAAAGTTCATTGGTGTTTCTTTTATCAATAAACACACATCAGTTGCATATAACATAGTGCACTGTAGATTAAGTTTTTTTAAAACAACAATCATGGTGCGCTAAATACCCTAATGCACTAGTTCTTGAATATTCTCTAGAAATAGACTCCTTCATATAGTAAGTATAACATTTCTATTTGAAAATTATGGCCATCTGCGATAAACGCATAACAATGCTTTGGGGAATCATAGAAAGCATACTAATAGATGGTTTCTAATTTCTAGAAAATAACCGATGTAATTTTAAAACCACAGAACTTCTCTGCCCTTTGGATATAATCTCAAGAGTTCTCTGATTTGGTTTAAAATTTGTGGTTTGAATGGGTGGTGGGAAACCCAATTTCTATTTGGGAAACAAAATCAAACCCCTTAAAGGAGATATTTAAAAATGGCTCAAGGAGAATAAATTGGGAAGGAAACATTCAATAAGAGACATGGAACAACAACTGACATATATATAGGATGAAATAGAGGCTTCCCTAGTAACTTATAAAACACCTAATCCCACATGGGTAGGTGAATATAGCAGCCATAATGGATTCATGATTGGAATATGAAACCAAGAGTCACACCATTGTACTATAAATGTACATCTTTGTATAATGGAAAATAAGAAAGCCTCACGCTTATCTTTCATTGTGTGTTTTCTCTTGTGTGTGTGTTATTCTTCCTCATACACCATGTGTGTGCTTCAACATGGTGTTTAACATGGTATCAGAGCAGGCGATTTCTGGCCCTGCTCCACTTTGACTGAGCCATTTGTGTTTATGGCCTTGCATATCTGCAAAATTTTTTGACATTTTTGCAGCACTCAGTGATTTTGCAGCAGTGTTTTTGCTGCCATTCAGAGGTGTTTTGAAGAGACTTTCTGCAGCAGTCTTTTTTCCGCATTCAGAAGAAGGAGCAGTATTCAGAAGAAAGAGCAGCATTCAGAATTTGAAGAAGAAGAAGCATTCAAAATTGGTTTTGAGAAAGGCAGCGCTGCCCATCTGAAGGTTTTCATTCTCATTTTTCCTACAATTTCCATTAATTTCTGCATTGAAGAGTTGCTGGAAAATACTGTTTAAAAGAGGGTTTCTGAACTAGAAGTTTCTGGCTTTTTCATGAAAAAGAATTTTGAGTTTTTCAGCTGCTCAGCTATTGGAAAAATTTCTGGGTTTTAGTGTTGAAATTGTTTGGAAAATTCTGCATTTCTGCTGCTCAGCCACTGAAAGATTTCTAAGTTTTCATTGAAAATTTCTGAACTTGCTGCTATATTTCGTGAAAAGTCTTCTACCTGCAGTATAAAAATCTCTGAATCTTTTCCTCTCTGCTGTTATAAAAATAAAAAAAAAATAAAAAAAATAAAAAAATAAAAATCGATTCATGGCCTTTCGGCCTTCCCCTACATCCCTGCCAGCCCGTCCACTCTCCCTCTGGCTGCATTCTGCTTCAACGCGCCTCCCATACACCACGCTGCATCAAATACTACAAACGCTCTCCTCTTCCTCCATTACGCCTTCCCCGCAGCGCTCTCCTCTTCCTCTCAACTCTGTTAGCGCTCTGCTCTCCTCCCTACGCGCTTTCCTATTCCCTATCCCACATTTCCATGTAATACTCCCTCTCCATATTTGCAAACGCTCTTACAGTCTCCACCGCTTACTCCCTCCCCTCCAGCTCTGCGTTCAACGCACAGCCCCTCTACACCTGCGTTTGACTTCCCTCTCCCCAATCGAACACGCCAACCCTGCATACACCCTCCCAAACTCCGTTTCTACATATCCGCACCCCTCGACCTGCATACATATCCAATTCAAATCGGCTCTCATCCGGCCTGCAACTCCGCCCTCTGCACAATTCAAAACGCATTCACCAACCCTTCCAACGCTCATACCCACGCACAACAGTCTTCCCTTATCCCACGATAACGCGCCCCCCCTCACAGCTTTAAAACGCTCACAACAATCTGCCCTACCTACCACTCTTCCACCTCCCCTTCATACGCTGTCACTCCATTCTGCTATACACACCTGCTATACGCCTCCCTACCATAACGCTCGCCCCTTTTCAAACTGCTCACCCGCCCATTTTAACTCAATGCGTTTTTTTTAAATTCGATTTTTGAAATTCATTAATCACCTCCTCATATTAAATTTATACCGCCTTTTCATTCACCCTTTTAAACTTTTTAATTCCTCTCCCTTTTTTAAAAACTCCCTTCCCACTATTTCACTTCGTTCCCACATTCAATCTTTAATCCCATTTTTTTCCCATTCTCCATATATAATTTCCCATCTCCCCCATTAATTAATCCCCTTTCCCTTATTTTTAATTATTCCCAATTTTTTTAAATTAATTTTTAATTAAAAAAAAAAAAAAAAAAACAGCAGAGAGAGAGAGGAGAGAGAGAGTAAGAAAATTTGAACAACAGAAAAAGAGAAAAATGACATGTGAGCAGATTGAAGAAATGACATGGACTGAATAGAGAAATTTGCAGATTTACATTGTGATTTGTGGCATTGATTTGAAGGGTGTTTTATTTTGAAGAAATTGACATTTGAAGACAAGTTTGAAACAGCTATTTGAAGAAGAGAAATCTGCTGCCCCAAGGCTTCTTGCACATTGTTTTTGCTGCACATATTGTATTGAGTTGACATTGTATTGCTTCTTCATTCAGTATTTGAGTTGTTGGAAATTGTTGATTGCCCTCCATCATTTGAGGAGCACACTTTGTACTTTGAGAATTTCTTGAGTCATTTGTATTTGTTGCATCACATTGTAAACGGGTGCATTTTCGGTTGAAGCCGACACCCTTTCATTTTTTAGCCTAAATTGTTGAAAATGGCCAAAATCAATGAGGCATTAATGTTGTTGAATGACCTCATTCATTCAAATGTTCATGATATGATAAAAATGAGCAAGAATGCTCTATGTAACATTCAGAGTTGTTTGCTAGATGCACAAGAGAAGATTGAGTTTTTGCAGTTGGAATCTCAGCTCCAACAAGATGAACTTCAGCAAAAGAGTCACCATTCTGAACCTGTTTCTGTTCAGAAGATTGTGAAGGACTCTCATCAGAAGAAAGAAGATAAAGTTGCAGTTGATCCACATTCAGTTCCTTGTACTAGAGCAGATGTACATGCAGATGCAGCAGCTCAGCCTGCACTTCTCAAGCCCATCATCAGACCTTGGGAAGAGCTTGTCCACAACAAGCACCGAATTGGTCTTGGATATGACAAGGATGTGTCCTTTCATATTCCAGACTACACCAAGCCCATCATATTTCAGAGTGCCGGATTCCTATATGACAGTTCACCTCGCCGTCACCGCATCCTCAAGCCCACAAACAAAATAATCGTATTGGAGAAATGCCAACACCGTGATCGAGTTGGCCATATGAAAGATCACTGTTTTGATCTTCATCCATGCAAGCACTGTGGTCGGCACACCCATTCTTCAGACAGATGCTTCAGACACAAGCCTCCTGCAAGAACCAAGATTCATCTTGGATGGATCGCTTCATGGCAATGGGCATCAGCAGCCAAGAAGATGTTTACTACACATGTTAGAACTTGTTCACGGATATTGAACAAACTTGCAGTTGAGTTTTCGCCATCATCTCACCTTGTCCCTGACAGGGGGGAAAATGGTGGTCATGTACAAGCTTCGACGTCAGATCAAGCGAGCCTGAGCCACAATCTCTCATTCCAGATTCAGAGTTGCAGCCAGAGTTCAAGCGAGCCTGAGCCACAATTCGTCATTCCGGATTCAGAGATGTAGCCAGAGACATGGATTCCCATGAGCATACCTTCGGTTGGTGGATAACCTAAAACCATCATCTTTGGTTGGTGGACAACCTAAAACCACCACAAGCGAGGAACACTTCCTCTAGCAGAAGCCTTCAGCTTAGCAGCCTTCAGCTTCTTGCCAGCATTGGTTGAGTTCTAGGAAATGCTACAAGCATTCCAGAGTTGTTGGTAACCCTAAAACCATCACAGGTCGTAGACCTCCCTTCTTTTAGGTCGAAGGTCTCCCTTTTTTATGAGGGACAATTCCTCTAGCAGAAGCCTTCAGCTTCTTGCCAGTTTTGGAAGAGTTCCGGGAACCGCAACATGTATTGCGTTCCAGTGTTTGTGGTCATCCTAAAACCACCTCTTTTTTCCAACATTTCAGAGAGTTGATTCAGCCCAAGTGCTGCCATGTATACTTTGCAGATTTGTATTACAACTCTTTTCTTGGACTCACACATACCCCTTCGGATTAAGAGGGGATGTTGGAACACCTAATCCTACATGGGTAGGTGTGGAATATGAAAAGTCACAATGGAGTCCAAGTGACCATGGAATATGAAACCAAGAGTCACACCATTGTACTATAAATGTACATCTTTGTATAATGGAAAATAAGAAAGCCTCACGCTTATCTTTCATTGTGTGTTGTGTCTCTTGTGTGTGTGTGTTCTTCTTCCTCATACACCATGTGTGTGCTTCAACATGGTGTTTAACAAATTAGAGTTCCAAAAATATGTTGATACTTTTAAGGCACTCCGCTCTTTGCTCATAAGCGAAGAAGAATATTGGCTGCTAAAATCAATAAATACTTGGCTTTCAGTCATGAATTGGAACACTAAATTCTTCCATAAGCAAACAAATACCAGAGAAAGTAAAACCACATCTCTTAGATTCAGTACAAGGGGAAAACCATCTCATAGTTCGAGGAAATAAAGGATGGTTCAGTCTAACACTTCCAAGTTGTATAACACTTCTACCACATTTTGTTTGCACACCCAAAAATTTGCAGTAGGGAAATTTTGTCGTGTTTCACTTGGTCGTTTGCATGGACTTGAATGGGAAAATGTCACCAAGAGTTCACTTCACAACTCCAAATATTCATAATGATGGAAATATGACAATAACCATAACTCATGAGGTGATTTCTCATTGGTGTGGTAATCTTCCTGAAATTTTGTATCTACAATTAGACAACACTTGTCATGAAAACAAAAACTTAGATTTTTTTATTGATATCTAAAAATCCTTGTTGAATTGGGAATTTTCATAAGGTAAAGGTTGGCTTCCTTCTTGTGGCCACACTCATGACCATATTGATGAGATGTTCAGTCATTTTTCAATAACATTCAGCAGGAAAGATGTTGGGATATTTCCATCATTAATTGAATATATTAAGAAATCATATATGTCATAGCCTATCCTTCATGTGTTAGAGGAAACTGTTGACATGCAAAGGTTTATTCTCGGATCACATGGTGGGGAGAAATGCATTGAACAACTTAATGAAATTAGCTTCCATCATCGATTTCATATCAAAACTTTTGATGGGAAAACACTTCTAGGGGCAAGAAGTTCTCAACTAATGGAGAATGGGCATCGTTATCAGGTTTGGAAGTTTTTAAGTTCATTTCAAATCATCCAATATTTTCATCAAATATATTGTTATTATAATCAGTTGTTGAAGTTCATAATATACAAATATAGAAGAGACATATAGATTATTTTGAATTCCTGGAAAAAATTAAAATATCCATTATATATACATATGAGTACTTTGATGTTGCTGATTCAATTTTGTGGGAGTCATTTTTCAATGATCAGAGTGATATCCTTTCAAGCCTAAAGAATAAATAAATGATTTTGAAGACTCCATTTATTTGGGCACAAAATGTGTCAAATGAACAGGAGGAAACAAACATTGTTGAAAAACAACAATCACATGGTATTGTTAATTCTACATGGGTGGAGGAAAGTGAAATGTATATTGGTTCCAGATGATCTCATCCACAAAGTGAAGCCATGGAAATCCTTTACAGGGCCTCAGTATAGGATATTAAGGAGGGTTGCATGATACAAGTCTTAGCACATGAAGATCCACATGGCTATCCATTATGGGTTTCTAAGGTTATAAAGGTCATTATAGAAAATGAAGACGTTACAGGTATTAAAGTACATTGGTATGCCACAAACACACACTCGTTCAATGGTGTGTACAATCCAGATATTAAAATTGGAGGAAGTTGACATACTTGTTTATGAATTCAATTGAACAAAGAGAGGAACTCTTCACTCTAGGATGATAGAGATTCTGAAGAGGTTTCTACCAGAAGAAACAATGTTGATATGGGAGTCTGTTGAACCCAATCATCGCTATAGAATACTTATGAAACTTCAAGTGGTGGGCATCCATGTTGACTTAGATGGGGCACTATTTATTAAAAGATAAGAGTATGAACCATCTTCATCTACATCGAGTCATTCATCTCAAGATTTGAATTCTCATGTGTGCAATAAAATATGAGCTATTTTGAAGAATTGTGTAAGGAAATTTATATAAATTATGTTTGGATTGAGTAATAAAAATTATATTTTAACTTCCGTATGATATTACATGAATTTATGAGTCATTTTGATTTTTGTTGAATTATATATTTTAATTATCATGAATTAATTTGTCTAAAATATTTACAATGAAAAAATAAATTGGAGAAATAATCTATGTTTTCATTGGGTTATTTTATTCATATAATTTGTTCATAATATCATGGGTGAAATATGTTGAAAAGTTAATGGTTCTTAATTATATGGGTGACAAATTGTGAAATATCTTTTATCTTTAACATTATGGTGGAAAACAATTAGAATTTTAGGGATTTTTACTGTCATGATATTATATGTTAAATCATATGGATATAAATTATTGGAATTTAAATGTGTTTAAAAACTCATTATTTTTTATTTAACATCATTACTAAAAATATTTTTAAATTGTAATCGGAAAATAAAAATGGTATTATAGCACCAACATTAGTGTTATTTTTCCATTTATTTGGCACATGAAAATTGTTTTACAACCGTTTTTAAAAAATGTTGCAAATTAACCCTAAAAAAATAATTCCTCATTCGGGAATATACACTTTTCATTTCTGGGTTGTTTTTCATGTTTTTTGGGGTTTTTCTGGCTAGACTTCTCATTTTCAATTTATAGTTTCCATTTCAAAAATTACATTGTTTAGTAAAAAGTATTCAAAGATTAGAGTTCTTTGTTAAGCGATTAATTTCTAATAAGTTTCCAAAAATATTTCACTAGAAAATGGATGAAGTGAAGTGAATTAGAAAAAATAATCTGTGGAGTTTTTAAAATTTCCTAGGAATTTTCTTTTTCGGCAATTATGGTATGGCGCTCTTATTAGGTGAATATTTATTTTAACACCACATGAAAAATTTCTGAAAGTGATATCCTTGTGGAAGCACAAATTGGGGTAGGGAGGATTTCTAGAAAAACCATCAGTAAGGTCTTGAAACCTTTGGAATGAATTTTTTTTCAATTCATAGAGGTTGAATTCACATTGTATTTCCACGACCTTAACATCTCAGTTAATTAAAGGCATCTCAGAATTTTTTGCTAAATTTGAGGGATGTGGAGCTTTGGATTTGGTTTTACTCATCTCACTTGTACTCATAGTTGCAGTAGATATGAATAGGAACAAGAGAGTGATTAGTAAAATTACCTAGTGATTGGAAAGATTTTGAATCTGTGCTTTGATTTTTGTGACTTCGTTACTTTGGTTTATTCATGTTGATAGAACAAATGACCGAATGATAAAAGGAAACAAAAACTTTGTATTGTGAGGCGTTTAATGTTTCTTTGAAAATTTTCTAATAGAACATTTGCTGGTAAAATCCCTTGACATGACCCCAAAATATGGTGGTACTGTGCAATGAATCACATGTATTATTCCAGCATTAGTATATGGACTTTGCGATAAGCATTGTAGATGCCAAGGTGTCAGAGTTCGAACCTCATCCACTGATTTATCCATCCATATCTACAAAGTTCAAAGAAGAACGTGATTATGCCACACTTTATTTATAAATCTATCAAAACAATTTGGGAAAAAAAAATATTTAAATTTTCATTTAATATATAGTTCTTTAATGAATATAAGCTATACATTATTTATACAAATTGTGAACAAAAATAAAATAAATTTGCAATATTTTTAGAAAAAAGATCTGGCAAGAAAATGTTACATCAATCTCCACGATGTCATTACTTATATCAAGAATACATATTTATTCTAACTCTCACTTTGATTTAATGTTCACGAATACCTGTTTCTTCTAGAACACGCTTTACAAATGAATCATTTATTGAATTTAGAATAATAAAAATTATACTTTCATATTAATACATAGCAGTTTATTAATATTAAACTACATATTAATCCTTAAAAAATGAAAAAAAATCAAATATTCACAATATTTGAAATGGAAATTTGTATTGCATCAACTAACTAAATTTTTTATTTTGCATATTTGCATAGTATTTACATATTTTCCATTTAAACTTCTTTGTCACAGTTCTTTCTAAATTCATCCTGACGGATTGAAGAATTCCTGCAATAGATTAATGTGTATAGTTAACTATTTTATGATTAACTAGGTTTATTCCGGATAGCATCTGTTGTACTTTCCATATGTCTTACAGCTAACATAGAATGTTCTCAAGTTTAATCAATAAATCTTACAATAGAAACACATAGAGCCATGCCAGTATTTGCTGAGTTATTTAACTATCATAACTTATCCTTTTCTAACAGAATAAAGGTTCCAAAGGAAAAATATTTTTTCTCCTGAAATTAAATAATAAATATCTGTGAACAACAACTTGAAAACAATCTTTCTGTATAAATAATATTAAAACAAACAGTCACTTATATGAAAATTTATTTGGCTGTTGGTGTCCACCCAACCTTCAAGAGAGGCGATTATGTCCACCTCTTTTCCTCGTGCTCCATTCCTGAAAGGTACGGATTGTTAGTGGACTTTTCTGCTGTGACCTCAAGACTCCTAGTCTAGTCAGTATGAGAGTTTTTATCATTATTGCTGAGTGATTTCCACTAGTCTCTACTAGCTTAGGAAAATATCCACTCTCTCCTTTGTCCATGAACAGAACCCCCATTCCTCACTGGGATCGGTCTCTTATCCCCAGAGGGATAGGTAACTATTCAAAACCATCTAACCACCTTTCAGTTCTTGGAAAACATTTACCATCAGCCTTTTTACTTTTTATGGAACCAGTTTCCATAACAAATTTTATTTTTCAAAATTAACGATAAAGAAAAATAACTTTTCCAGCAAAATATTAAGTTAACACTAGTTAACACTAAATGCAGTTGTCACAACTTCCCCCCCTGGAAGTAACAGCACCCTAGGTGTTTCACTCCAACTCAGAAAATAGCTCTGAGTAAGCCTTGAGCACAAATCCTTCATCCTCCCAATTAGCCTCATTCGGGTTGAAGTGCTTCCATTGCACTTTATCCTGGGTGATGACTCGCTTCTGGAGCATAATTTCTCTCCTGTCGAGTATGCCTTGAGGCTAAACTAGAAACTCGTTGTCTGGCTCTACTTGTATATTCTTCCAATGAATTACGTGCTTCGAATGATGCACATATCACTTTAATATGGACACCTAAAACAAATTGTCTACCTGGATGTGACTGGGTAAAGCCAGTCGATAAGCCACAGGTCCTACCCTTTCCAAAATTTGGAAGGGTCCACAGAACCTGGGAGCCAACTGGCACAAGATGCCCACTGCAAGGTACTCTTCTTGTACTTTATTCTCTCATACACATCATCACCCACCTCAAATTCCCGATAATTCCTCTTCTTATCTGTATATATCTTCTACCGATCTTGTGGAGCTTACAAATTTTGTCTAGTCTTCTTTACCTCTGACTCCATTTCTGCCAGCATTTCTGGTCCCAACATTAGTTTTGTTTTGAGGTTGCTCCAATTTATGGGTGTGTGACACTACCTTCCATATAGAGCTTCAAAATGACTCATCTTAAGGGACTCCTGATAACCATTGTTGTAAGAAAATTCAACTAGATGCAAGTAGTCTTCCCATTTGGTTGGCTGTTGCATCATGTACATGCGCAACATGCCTTCCAAAACATGGTTTACAACCTCTGTTTGACCATCTGTCTGGGGATGATAAGAAGTTCCAAAGTTTATTTTGGTCCCCAGACTTGTAAATAGAGTCTTCCAAAATGTTTAAGTAAACTTAACATATCTGTCTGAGATAACCATTTTTGGAATGCCATGTAGTCTCAATATTTCTCTCATGAAAATATCTTCTATCGTATAGTCTTATAAGTAGACTGTACTAGTATAAAATGTGTATATTTACTCAATTTTTCAATTACCACCATGATTGAGTCATTGTGTCTCTTTGACCTTGGTAAACCCATAATGAAATCTACGGATATGACCTCCCACTTCCATTCAGGTACTAGTATGGGCTGCAGCAATCATGCAAGATGTCGATGCTCCACCTTTACCTATTGACACTCCAAACATTTATTTAAATATTCAATAATATTTTTACGCATACCAGGCTAGAAATATACCTTTGTAATAGCAGTTAACACTTTTTGGTATCCTAGGTGTCCCGCATAACTACTATGATGATATTAATTCATGATTAGCTCCTTTAGGTCCACATGGTTTGGTACATACAGCTTTCCTCTACATATTATCATGTGTTCTTGTTTAACTCCATATTCATAAGTATTTCCTTGCTTTATTGCCTCTTCCATTTGCTGCCATAGAATTTGATATTCAGGATCCTTTTGTGCTTCCTCATTTACTTGTTCTAAAAACTTACATTCAAGCTGATTATAGTAAAGCTCATAAACATAATGTGGCTTTCTACTTAAAGCATCAGCCCCTCGGTTTTCCTTACCCTTCATGTGATGGATGTACATATCAAACTCACTTAAGAAGGCATTCCATCTTGCCTGATGGGAGTTTAAATCAGCTTGCTTGAAATAATTTGTTAGGCTGCTATGATCTGTCTTTAGTAAAAATTTCTTACCCAGCAAGTAATGTCTCCATACCCAGAGTGCATGTACTGTTGTTGTTAACTCTAGATCATAGGCTGAATATATTTTTTCATGTTCCTTCAGCTTTATTGACTCATAAGCCACTACCTTCACTTCCTGAGATAAAACTGCCCTAACTCCCTCTTTACTAACGTCTTTAAAAGCTTCAAATTCTTTGTTGGGATCAGCTGCCCTCAACACTGGTACAATGGTCAGTAGCTTCTTTAACCTCTCAAAACTATTATGGCACTCAATAGTCAAGTTAAATAATTTTCCTTTTTTCTGCAAGGAGGTAATTGGAAAAGAAATTCTGGAAAATCCCTCAATGAATCTTCGATAGTACCCAGCCAATCTCATAAAGGATGGAATATCTGCCACATTCTGGGGTACTCGCCATTCCATGATTGTCTTGATTTTCTCTGGATCAACAACAATTCCTTCTACTAAAATAACATGGCCTAAGTACTGGATTTCTATTTTGAAGAAATCACACTTGCTAAACTTAGCGTACAGCTGGTGTTTTCTTAACATTTCCAGCACAATCCTTAGAGGTTCTTTATGTTCTTCCTGGTTCTTAGAATAAATTAAAATATCATCAATGAATATGAGTACAAAATTTTCTAAGAAAGGATGGAATATACCATGCTTTAACCTCATAAATGTCATTGGTGCATTAGTTAACCTGAAGGGTAACACCACAAATTCATAATGCACGTATCTAGTATGGAAAGCAATCTTGAAAATATCTTCATCCTTGATTTGGATTTGATGATATCTATATCTTAGATCTACTTTTTAAAATACTCTGCCCCCCTTCACGTGATCGAACAAATCATCAATCCTTGGTAAAGGATATCTATTTTTTACTGTTAAGTTGTTGAGCTGTCTATAATCCATGCACATTCGCATGGTTTTGTCCTTCTTCTTAACGAACAACACTGGTGCTCCCAAAGGGGACACACTTGGATCAATACATCCTTTGTCCAATAGTTTCTGTAACTACATTTTTTATTCGTTTAATTCTGGAACACTCATTCTGTAAGGAGCCCTTAACATAGGTGATTCTTCTGGCATTAATTCAATGGTAAAATTGATATCTCTTCTTGGTGGTTATCTGAGGATATTTTATGGAAATACATCTATGAAATCTTGTACTACTGGTATTTTTTCCATCATAGGTGATTTTTCCTTTGAATTGGCATATCCCACCTAGATTGCATAAATCTGACATCCCTTCTTCATACACTTATTCATTTGGGATGTTGTAATAGGACACAGCATTAGCGGTTTCTTGATCCCCTGAATCTCTTTACATGTACCATCTTGCATTCTATAATAGATAATATTTTGTTTGTAGTCCACTAAGGTCCAATTTTTTTCTAGCCCATCCATGCCCAGCAAAACATCATAGGACCCTAATGGTAGTATATTCAGGTCCATGTTTAACTGTTGTTTTGCAATTTCTAATGTGTAGTTTGGAATTTTGGCAGTTACCTTTCTTTTTTCTCCTGTGGCTAGTTGTACTAGCCAAGGGTTTTTGAATTTCTGCCCTTTTAATTTACAAATTTCCACTATTTTGGGATTAACATAACCTAGAATTGCACCTAGGTCTACCAAAATAGAAACAGATTTAGACAGTAATTTACCTTCCAGCTCTATCATTGTTAGATGATAATCTACCAGTCGATCCTCCAATGCTGCATTGATACGAGGTATGTTTTGAGCCACATCACTTGATGTAGAAACCTCCTGCAAATTTGCAACTATTTCGTTTCTTGCTTGCTGTGGGAAATTTTTGTAATAATGTGCCTCTCCACACCGCCAACATTGCAGAGGTGGTTTGGTCACTTTCCCTTGCTCAGGTTTGCTAGATGCCTCCATAGGTCTCACTTCAGTGGGCCAGTAAGTTCCTTGGTGATTTTTGCCAAATTACTTTCTCATAGAACTTCGCGCAGAAATCTTAAAATTATTATTTTTGGCACCCTTGAAGTTTGAGCTACTTTTCTGTCCTTTTTTAGGCTGCCAACGTTTCCCCACTACCCCTTTTTCCTTAGACTGTTGGTAGCACATTCGTGCCTTATGAATGGCTTCATCCATGGCTTTAGGATTTACAAATTCAATTCATTCCTTCATATGTGTTGGCAAGCTGCTCATAAATATTTGAACCTTATCCTTTTCATCTCTGAGGTATGGAACATATCTTAACAAAGAGGTGAACTTGGTGATATACTCATCCATGGTCATCTGTCCCAGCTTCAAGTCATGAACCTCTTTAGATTTATCATCGTAGAAACAATCTGTTAAATACTTGTCTTTAAAGTATTGCTGGAACGATTCCTAGGTAACATCTTGGTCCTCAATGCTGCGAACATTCTTCACTTCTTCCCACCAGAGAGTGGCTTTCTCCCTTAATTTATATATGGCCAATCGGGCCTTCAGGCTACTGCTGTACTCGTACAATTGAAAATATTTGTTCGTATTGATCAACCAAGCCTCTGCCACTTCCTCAGCTTCACCACCAAATGTTGGCGGTTTTATTTTTCAAAACTCACCCTAAATCTCAACTTTTTTCTTTTTAACTTCTTGCTGATCCGACAAATTGCCAGAATCAACTTCATTATAGGTTTTATGATTGTTGCTTCACTGAGAAGGGCTTCTTTCCACTCTGTTAGTGGAGTGGTCCCTTGTTTGTCGCTCATTGCCTTCTTGCATGTCTCTATCAGCATTGGGCTGTTCCATTCCCTGATTTTGCTTGTCTGACAGGCTCTTAAGTATCTTTTCTTGCTCTTGCATCAAGCGCTCGTTATCACTTCGAACCCACACCATTTCTTCCTGAAGCTTCTATACTGTATTCAAGCTAGTTTGTTGCTGTTGTTCCTCTAGCATTCTACTTTTTTGTTGGTGCTGATCCACACTTAGTTGAACCCACATTTCAGGGCTCACTTCTGGTCATGTTTGGGGTTCCCCAGTGTTCTATGGTGGTTGTTGCGTTGACCGCCTTCTCATGATGTTTCTTGTTATTCTTATTTTCTGTGCATCAATATACACATAGCTTAAATCGTTAGTTCACCCTTAGGGTCCTAGCGTATGAACGCTGCTCTGATACCACTTGTAAGATACATACCAAAAAAAAATTTACTTTTTACCCTACAGATAAATATACTAACCAAATTTTATCACATTAAATCAAATTTACAACACCTATGGTTAGTCTTATCACATAAATTGAATGACCAAACTAAGGTTTTTTTTATGAAAGTTCTAAACCCTAATCATTATATGATTATATTCAACTCCAGTAAAAAATTCCATTTTCCATGGAATACTTTATCGCGTTATATGTATAAAGTATTAAAGGTATTTATATAATTTCATCGGTGCTAAATTTAATGTTATAATATAGTTTTTAACATTTTCCAACTCACATAATGCATCAACCATATTCTTGATACTACCGAGGGTATAGCTGGCACGTCTTAGATATTGAATGCAGTACGTACTAGCAATTAAACTCTTGGACAGTTGTAAGATTTACCATGATTCTTTGCGGGTTTCAATGGTCCTTGTCTTAGATCTTCACCGTTTATTTCTGGGAGATCGATGGTTAACGTTTCTAGCAGAAAATGACATTGTTAACGTCGCCAACCCCAGCCGAAACCGTCATTTGTCACTGTCTCTGCGTTGAGAAGTTTCTTCTAATATGAGGGTTTATTTTGCGGTGTCTTTGAGAATTGTTTCTTCTGATCTGAGGGTTTTTTACCGCGGCGTCTTCGAGCTTTGGTTCCAACAGCAATGGGATTCAACCCGGTTTTTTGAGGTTATAAGTGGTGTAGCACCACACAGTTTTGCGACATGGTGGAGAGAAGGTTCTAATGCATACCGTGATGAGTTTCTGGTGGAATTTGTCCTCCATCGCCATGGGAATTTCTTCAACTCTAGTTCCTATGCACTTCACAATACACAGCTAGGTAAATCATTCTACACCCATTGCAATTATGGTTTCCTCCAATTTTTTTTTTACCAAATCTGGGATTTTTAACTCCTAGCAGTTTACAGTATCAAGTTTTAATTCTTTTATATTTACATGACTTGTTGTTTGATGATCAGAATTGTTGATGGAAACTTCTTTTATAGGTTTATCTATTCACTAATCTCGCATTTTGAGTATTGTTCCTTTTTGTATTGTTTATATATATTGCACCTTAAAACCTACCTCACATAATCCTTTACACTTTTTTAATGTTTGCAGGTCAGTTTCCTCCTACTAAATGGCAGAGTCTTCTGCACCAAAATTTCATGTCGCATACTATAAACCTCAGACTTCCTCCTGATACATTCAGTTCTCCTTACAAGTACTCTTGAGGATCTCGCTTCGTAACAGAAGTCTTTTTATTGGTTCAGTTTAAGTGTTTAACTAACATGCCTTGATTATTTATTCTGGGTTATTTTATGTATTGAACATTATAAATTATCTCTAAAGATATTAACATTTTTTTGGCCAGCTTCATAGGCCTCAATTAAGCCTTTCTCGCACTCCTTGTACTGCAAGCTTTCCGTGTTAATTTTTTTTGTGATTTTCTAAAGGGTACATTTCTTCTGTAATTTAACTCTTGAAATCATTTTATCCATACCGGAAATGGCTACTTCTGCATCATTTATTTTGATACTTCTTCATATGGTCCATGCGTATTTACATATTTAAGCACAATAGTTTATTTACACTACTTATTGAGAAGTGTGAAGTCTGTAACTATGTGAACGATTCACTTCAGTTATTAATTTTCAATTTCATTTAAGCATGCATCACTGTTCATTCAATTTTCATGTTTATATGCTCTTTATTCGACATTTAAACCCTAGTTTTGATATATTGTACCTCTCTTTAATATAATTTCATAATTTCAATCTTCAACATGACTTCCTTTTTTAAGATACTAGATTTTTCTATAAAATATTATAGTTATAATTTATTACTGGCTTCTTGGTGACCGGACCACCTAAAATCATGTCCGTGTATAGATAAATAGGGGTAGCGATGAGTATTGGGTTGGTGTTCACCCTCGTACCCAATACCAATGACTCACCCCATCCTTTACACAGTAATTTATTATTATAATATTTACATATTTTCCATTTAAACTTATTTGTCATAGTTCTTTCTGAATGCATCCCGAAGAATTAAATAATACAATATCCTTCAATGTATGAAGGTTGGTTATCCCACCATCGTTCATTTGTCGTTATTCGGCATGTGAGAGAGTTCGTCTTCTTAACTATTGAATGAGGGTATATATATATATATATATATATATATATATATATATTTCATCTTTGTTAGTTTGAAGCTAGTGTGTGCATGGCACACTCATGAATAAGAGTTGGCCTCGGAAACAAGGGTAACTTTTTCAAAACAGAGGCTCAGTAGAAGGATCCTTTCAAATCTTGAGAGTGTTTTAGGGATTTCATAGCACAACAGGGCCATTCTGCAAGCTCATCAATTTTGGAAAGAACTCGGAGACCCCAAAGAACTCATGTGTGACAATTGAGAAGTTATATTTGGTGCTCTCAATTTGGGCAGAGGACCAGAAACAAAGATGATTGCAACTCTATCAGACTTGCACGGTTGGAAAAATGGTTCAGAAATCTAGAGGAAAAGAGACACTGTACTTTATATTTTATTGATCATAACGATTACACTTAGACACATCTAAATTAAAATTTCAACTCATTACATTGACCTTTGGGAACTCATAGCACATAGAAACATTACTTCGAACATACTCTCTTGACATACCCGATAAAGAAAAAATAAAAACTTGAAGCATTTATTTGCACAATGTAAGACGATTTTGGCTTATTTAGTCAACTTTGTGGTCAATAGGAGAAGCCCTACATGTTCAATGAGCGGAAACCAAGTGACAGAAGCCCAAAAGTCACCACCGAGTTGTATGAACTCCTTGGGTTATCTCGGTGTAGAATTGGAATTCATAATCTTTATGCTGGGTCTTTTGTATATGGTGGAGGGATGGAAGTAGTAGTCTTTGAAAGAGAAGAGGAACAGAGCGCATGAATGCGGATGTGTGTGGAATAAAAGATTCTGCACCTGGCTTACAATTGATTTTTTTCTAATTTGTTCAAATTTAATTTTCCCGGTCAAGTGGCGTCACCTTAAATATATCATTGAAACAAAGAGAGCCGAAGCCAAAACCGCTTTATGCTTGAGAAAAACATAATCTCTACGAGAAAAAATTTGAAATTACTTGACCTTAATTTTAGCCATAAAATTTATTATCAAGGATCGTTCGGAACGCTCCATGGTTAATTATTAGCTTCTTTAATTATTAGGTTAAATTTGATTATGTATGTTTTACCTATTTTTATTTGTAATGATTGAAATGTTTTAGGCCATTAAATCCATAGATAAATAGTTTTATATACATTTTTATAATATTGTAGAATTTTCTTTTCTTTTTTTAATAAGTTAGTCTAAATTTAGGTTTTGGTGACTTTTAAGTTAAAATGTTGTTATTAAAAATTTGTTATATTTTAACCTCAATTTCTTTTAAACTATAAAAACAACCCATGGTATTGACCCATGATATTCATGTGGAATGTAGTTTATTTAAAGGGGGGAATTAAGATGGCCTAGATCAATCTTAACACTATATCTTCCAAAAAGCCAAGAGCAATCAAATGTCCTGATATGCAAACCTCTTTTCGAGTGAAAAGAAAATTGACCCCTCTGATAAATAATATAGATCGAAACTAACTATTTAATAAAATGATTTTTAATTGTTTATAACCATTATTATTTTAAATTTTTACTTAATAAAATGTATCTAAATTTTCTTAAATCCAAAAATACATAGTTTTTTTTGTTCTATATTATTTTTGTTACAACTATTTTATTATTACAAAAATACATGGGTTATATATATATATATATATATATATATATATATATATATATATATATATATATATATATATTACTGATGTTACAACTGTTTTATTATTCATGAGTAGTATTTCTTAATATATATAAAATTAAATTAATAATAAAAAAATTTAAAATATATGATCTTTTTTGAAATTTCCAAATTATATCACAGTACATGATTTATCTTGAGAAATAATTATGAATGTTCATAATTCTTATTTCTTAAGTAACACTAAATCTACCTTTAATTAATTAATTGTAATAGTTTGTAACTACATTACAGTTTGTAACTAGATACATACTCTTTCTTATTTTTTTTGTTAATGAATATGAAATTTCTTTCATTAAAAAAAAACTATATACATATATTTAATTACCTAATTATAACTTAAAAATCTTACATGTATTTTGCTTTATAATCATAAACAATTTTCAAATTTTTTTCACTACATAATTATCTTTTATAATTTTTTATTTTATTTTTTAATTCCAAACAAAACTTACAAAAGAAAAAACCCACTAGTCCTTACTGTGGATTATAGTTTTACAAAATTGACACTACATAGAGTGAGTAAGCTGACACAACCCTGAGGGGTTTTTGTACAAGTTTTATCATAATATTTCCCTCCATCCAATATATACTGTAGTGTCTTCTGAAGAGAGAGTGTATTCTAGTTTATAAAAGTGATCCACAATCAAAGAAAATGGCTAGGGATTTCACAAGTTATTAGTTTGTAACCGTATCCACGATCAAATAAAATGGCTAGGGATGTCGCAAGCTATCATTCACACAGTGATGTATTGAAGTTCTCCATTGAAATGAATCCTATTAGATGCATGGTGGCCATAGACACTAAGAAATTCAAAATAGATATTTGTTATGACATCCATATTGTATACAAACCATCCAAATTTCCCATCTTATACAACAATTTCTAACCATAACCGCTCAATTTACTCTCCAATTTTTGAAATCCCCACCCATGCTGGGGAGATCATAGTGTAAAATCAAATGTTCCTGTGGTTTTTTAAAGGGCTCATAAACAAAACAGACAATGTGAAAGTCAATATTATGGTATAATAACTCATTTTTGAATCATTGTGACAAAAAAAAATCAAATTAGGTCACAAAAATTTCTAATGCTATAAGGATCTGAGATGATAAAAAAGTTTTGAATCATGATAAGTAGGTGACAACCAAAACTATGTTTTAGACATAAGAAAAAAATCACAACAAATCACAGAATATATCCAAGGTTGCAACGAACCCCATACATAATGATGGACATCATGGGAATTTTAGTGCACATAGAACACCACCCTAAAAATTCTATACTCTTGATCAATTTAGAATAAACTAAGAAGTGTAGATTCGATGTCGAGGTGGGTGGTACAATAATTGAGGATGCTTCTTAAAGTGTAAGGGAATTTAGATACTCTATCCTTCCACCACAGCTATAAAAAGTGAGACTTGTAGACTATAGTTTTACAAAATTGACACTATGTGATTAAAAATAAGTTACAAACATCAGGTATTTAAAAATTAATAATAGGAAGGTACACGAGGGCCATGGTAATTAATGTGATTTTTTGTACTATTTTTATTTAAAATAGTGATTTGTATTTGTATTTTTTAAATGTGTTGTACTATTTTTATTTTAAAATAGTAACTTATATTTGTATTTTTTTATATTAATATTGTTCAATGTGTAATTGAGTAAAATATATTAAATTGATGTTCTAATTTTTAAGATATTTATTTAAAAAATTTAAATGTATAATGTAGATGTGCAGAGAATGAATCTATCTCAAGTCCCAAATAAGATTCTCATGTCCCAAAAAAAGATTCTTCTTTCACTTATTATTCTAGCTTGCACCTTGACACTCCTCGTCTCTTCCTCCTTGCACAAATTTAAGCTATGAGGCACAAGGTAGTTGTTGCATATAGGAACATTTAGATATGATAAGAAAAATGTGATACTCTATTGTAATTTTCTCTACAAATTTCATGGCAAGTGTGTCCTAAATGTTGACAATTTAATGGTTATTGTAGTATAAGCTACATGCAAATTTACAGTCTTTTATACAAGATCAAGAAAGCTATGCCCAATATCCAACACCATAGAGCAAGACATGTTCACGAATTCAACAGTTGCTTCCAAATATCTCTCAGTGTTAGTTGTTTTCCCAATAAAATTGTTTTTACTACTCTTGAAATTATGAAAGCCATCATTTTTACATATAGGAGTATTTAGTTATGATCAGAAAATTGTGATATTGTGTTATAATTTTATCTATATATGTGCTGGAGTTGTTTTCTCAATAAACTTGTTTTTACTACTCTTAAGTGATGAAATCCATCATTGTTGCATATAGGAGCTTTGGCTCTGATAAAAAAAGTGCGATAGTGTGCTATAATTTTCTCTACAAATGTGTTGGATTTGTTTTCTCAATAAACTTGTTTTTACTTCTCTTAAGTGATGAAATCCATCGTTGTTACATATAGGAGAATTTATCTCTGATAAGAAAAGTGTGCCATGAATGTTAGAAATTTCATTGTTAATGTAATATAACATAAATAAAAAATCATTTCTTCTACACAAGATCAAGAGTGCTATGTTGAGTAGCCAACACCACATAACAAAACATGTTCGCCAACTCCATAAATGCTACTGAATCTCTCTCGACGTTGGAGTTATTTTATCAATAGAATTATTTTTACTACTCTTAAAGTGATGAAAGCCACCTCTCCATGTATTTTTTACTATATTCACAAAGAACAAAAGAAACCAACTTCATATTAGTGATACTGAAAAAACAAGAACATGGCAGACATCAGGGAGATCAATGGTAAAGAGCAATGTGATATTTTGAATAGTTTCAAATATCATGAAGAAAATAACACATAGGTGACTCAATAGAGAGTGATCAAGATTAAATTTGGAGGAACTGCACCAAAACAACCTTTCATTTCGAAGGTATAAAATCACAATCTATTTCTTTATTCATGAGGCATTCTTGTTGGCATGATCGGACAAGGTCTTTAACTTAACTTCAACATAGGCCTCATGATTTTTAATGTTCAAGGAGGTAGTATTGGAGTAAGATTTTACTGTAACATGGTCCTTTCCTTTTCTTGATATAATTATTTGTTAAATTAATAATTATTTATTTAATTTATTCAAATAAATTATTTTTTTATTTTTAATATAAATGTGTGTGTGTGTGTGTGTGTGTGTGTGTGTGTGTGTGTGTGTTTATATGTATATATACATATATATATATTGAATAATATAACATTTAATGTTATACAAGTTGTGTGAAGAAGCTTTTAAATTCTTTCTCTTCAGTTATATCTTATCATTTTAGTATGTTTTCAATCAAGAAGAGGCTTTAAAGTTGAAGAACTATATCTTAGATCTCAGCACATGATTCTATTAAAATTTATGAAACAAATTTAATTTTTACAACTTGTATGTTCAAATATGTGATTTTGGAAGTGTTGATGGCTTCTTAAGATACTTAATTCGTATTGCGGAAGAATTTTGAGTATATCATTAAGGACTATGAATAGTTCCTGTAGCAGTTACATTACTTATAATAAATTTGAATATGCTTTCTTGCTAATACATATACCTAATCCATGAAAAAGTGGTTATCCATGAAAAACTATAACGATGTCTGCAATTATATATGCTAACCATTTCAGTTTTATGTTGATGAAAAGTAATTTTAACATTTGTTAAGTAAGCCTTCCAGTTTTTATGTTTATAATAGTTTAGAATCATTGATATCAATCTAATAAATTTATATTGCAAACAAAATGATGTTTGTGACACGTTTTTAGGTGTTTCCATTCATAAATTTCTTACTCATTTTTTCTCGATATTTCTAGATAATGTTGTAAGAAATACAGTGTTGATCCAAGTGATCGAGAGAGGTATTCATGGCCAGCTTGGAAAATCAGGCATGAAGATGCTTCTAATTTTCAATGTAGTAGTCTTCAAAATTTCCTAGCTCTATTTTAATTGCATAAATGCATTGAAAACCAACTGATAGTATTGACTTTAGTTGTTTTATTTGGACATGTTGCAATCTGACATTTACTGCTATACAAGTTCTGCATCAAATTATTATGTAACAGTTGTGTGAGGAAGTTTTTAAGTTCTTTCTCTTCATCTATATCTTATCATTTTAGTATGTTTTCAATCAAGAAGAGGCTTTAGAGTTTAAGAACTGTATCCTAGATTTTAGCACATGATTCTATTAAAATTTATGAAGCAAATTCATTTTTTACAACTTCCATGTTTAAATATGTGATTTTGAAAGTGATGATGCCTTCTTTAGACACTTGATTAGTCTTGTGGAAGAAATTTGAATATATCATTAAGGACTGTGAGTAGTTCCTATAGCAGTTACATTTCTTATAACATATTTTCATATCCTTTGTATAAGCTATTGTATATAAAATTCTAAGACATTTCCCCCAGACGTTAGCTATATGGTGAGTAGTTCATGTAGCAATTGGATTACTTATAATAGTTTTTTATATCCTTTGCATAAGTTATTGTCTATACAATTCTAACACATTTCCCCCAGGTGTTACCTATATGGTGACTAAGTGATGATGGATTTTTAGACACTTGATTAGTATTGTAGAAGAATTTTGGTTATATCATTAAAGATTGTGAGTAATTCATATAGCAGTTGCATTGCTTATTATATATTTTTATATCATTTGGATAAGCTATTGTATATTCCGTTATACTATGATATGGATACACATTCCCCCCAAACATTACCATATGGTGACTACTGTTCTATTGTTGATATTGAGAGAAATATAATTGAGTGATTGATGGTTTTTGAACATCAACGTTACTATGATGACCTTTTATCTTAGGATGACTCCTTAGTGCTGAGATTCGATCTGCATGAAAAAGATGCATAGATCGCTTCATAAGAAACCCATTTTTCTAATTGATAGTATGTGGTAGTTGTATGAATTGAATGCTTATATTGTACTCACTCTCATAAGAATCCAGTAAGGTTATATTTTTTTTGATAAGTCCACATAAAATTTATATATATTATGTAGTAAGAAATGTTCTTTAATAATAACAGTCATTGAAAGGGGAAATGATCCAAATACACCTCTCTATATATACAATGTCTCATGATATTATTCTCATTTTGTGACACATGGAAATTCCATTACCAAAACTCTTTCACATTGTCTCTCACATTATACGAAAGTATATCTTGATAAGGTTTTCCAACAAAACTTGCTAGTAATGCCCTACTAGCACTTATGCCATATTGAGATTGATATTTTGCAATTTTTCTAGGGCTTGATGTCATATTTCTTGATCCCATCGCATTTACCTTCACCTCTTTGGAGTTTATAATGCCCAATAATTGAGTTATATTTCTTAGATATTTGTGCTTTAAAAATATATTTAAGAATTAAGCTTGTGCTATGATAGATATGCCTTGAAAAATATTTTTGATCACCCAATTTACATTATCTTGAATTTTTCATTCATGAATTAGTGGCCTCATTTCTTCAATTTTAGTTGATCCTATATTATCTAGAAAATTATCATCAAAGACAAATTCTTGCAACTTTCAATTAATGTCCATGTTTTTCTATGTGTGGTACGATATTTTTGTAGGTACGATGTTGTCCCTACAAAAATATATATATATATATAAATTTTTTATTTTTTATTTGAACTTGACATGTACATTGAAATTTTTTAAAATATTAAAATGGTGACTTCATTTGTGTGGTCAATATTCTCATTGACAAGTTCCTCTACATCTCTCATTTCCTCTTCATTTCCAGGTACATCCACATATCTTTCAAGCTCTATGTTTTATACGTATACATCTGCTTCATGCTCTCTATTTTCTACCTCAACATTCCTTTAGGCTCTCTATTTTCCCTTAATGCTCTTCTCTTTTATAGCAGATCATCATATTTTTCATTTAAAATAAATTAATTTTATAATATATTTTTTCACTACTATATATTATATATATATATATATATTAACGACTAAAATTTTCAACAAAAAATTCTAAGTTGGTGCAGGGTTTTTTATATTGATGCATCACACTATACTATATTTGGAGGTAAGGAACACTAGCACTCATTCACTTAATGTGCCCTAATGTGTTAAATTTCTATGGAATTCACCAAATCCATTTAGTTCAAACTTAGTCTTATCTTCCAAAAAAAGTTATTATTATCATCAAATATATATCTTTAAAATATACAATTATAATTATATATAATTATAAAATAATATTTTTAAAAATTAATGTAGAAATTTGATTTTTAAAGTGGTCCTTTTTAATGATATAACTAGTAAATGTATATTCATTTTTTATTTTTTAAATGATTCAACTAAGATTAACATTTTTATGTTTTCATGAGGAGATTTTTTATTTTTCATGTCAATTATCTTTTATAACTCTATAAGCTTCTTAATATTTCCTTTGTTTTTAATAAATGGAACTCAATTATATATTTTAAAACATGATTAGGTAAGAGACTCTTAGGATTATAATTACTTTTTTTTCCAACTTGACAATTGTTGGCTTGAGGGGTCCTGATCCAGGTTCGGAGGTTAAGGTTTGCCAACAAACCCCTATACTACTGGCCCTTTCAGAAATGACCTACTTTCATAGGCCAAGGTCTCACCCGAAGTAGTATGGGAGGGTGTTGGAACCACGTTTCCACATCCTGGGTGAGAGTAGGTAATGAAGGCAGATCGACGTTGCACTATCAGATATACACAGCGTAAGGTTATTCACAGGCTTTTAACAGCATAATCAGATATTAACCATATTACAATTCACAGATCTAGATAGTATCCTTGAATCCACATGCATAACATAAATTACCAGCACATAATATCATAAACGCAGCTATAGACACATTCATAGCATAAACAGATAACACCGATATATTCAGAGCTTTAAACAGATACCATAGATTATCATAAATAGTAACATAATAGATCTAGATAACACAAATATACTTCAACTATATCTTCATATATTATCATCCAGAAACCAAATTACATCCCAAAACACAGCCTACGCACACAGCCAATAGGGTCTGCACACAGCAGGACTGCGGATCTTCGTGCAAACAAGCAACAGGATTCCTTACCCAAAGCAACCCAAAACAGATCTAACAGTTCACACGTAGCATTAGTCTCAGTTCATGCATAACTTTAGAATCCAACTATTCATCTATTTATATCAACATAGCCTAGCTATCCCATGGTCTGCAAACTGTGATTTGCAGACCGTAGGTCTACCCTTTGACCCATTACAAAGCATTGGGGGCTTTGACCCACCCCAAAACCCCTACACAATTCTAATTAATACCAAAATATACAAAATTCACAGCCTAAGGAGCGTCGCTCCAATAGGCCCCCAACACAATCTTGTGACTCGTCCCGAGTCACTGTGGTCGTGCGTTCTCAACCTTCGCCTTAGCAGCCTGATTACATCAATCAGCTTGGGCATCACTCCTCCACTCTACACAGCAACATTCTGAGCAATATCCACCAACTTCTATGAATTTAGGCCTTCTGTAGCATGAGTGATGCTCTCCAAAGTCTGATTGAGTTGCTTCACTGCGAACTCGACGGTCACTGAGATTATTCTTTTCTTCGTGGAGCTCTTCAATGTCATCTCCCAAGGTGTGGCTGGTACGCATCCACATAACATCCAAATCCCCTGCAATGGTTGCAAAACAACAACATTACTTTATTTTCAGGGTATTACTGCCCTTTTTTTTGGCTTCCTTTCATCGATAGGATTTGTTTTGGCCAGTCTTTTCCAAGCTATCCAGTAGCATCAATTTGTGGCATCACCTCCTGGATGACTCCTTGGCACCACAAAGAACTTCTAGTTGTAGCAACCATACATAGCTTCCTCATGCTACTGAACTGGGAGCTTAATTCATTCCTGCATCGACAACTAGAGGTTATTAATACACTTAATTCACTGAGTGTTAAATGCGTCTTCCCATGGACTGGAGCTTCATTCTTGTGATCGACAGGAAATTAATGCACTGCCTAGCTGCTTAACCCTCTAGCTACGCCAGTATTTTCCAAGCTATCCAGTGTTAGCTAGTTTTTATGCTATTTTTTGACTTTTTCTTGGTCTTATGTGTTCCTTCTTGCCCTGCCTTGCCTGGCCTGATAATGGTTGTTTTTGCAGGGTTCCTTATGGTGCTCTTTCATGGGCCTGATAATGGTTGTTTTTGCAGGTTCCTTATGGTGCTTTCTCATGGGGATTTTTTTTAAGAGATTGCATGTATGCATATTGTTATTGCATACTCACTTTTGTAAAATATAAAATTATTTTATTTTTTCTATGAAAAATGGTGATGAGGGGGTGATGAGGCGGGTTGTTATAGCACTCACAGGTTCAATTTCCTTCTCTGATCGATGAAGATCGAGTACAAAATTTTAAAATGAAAATAAAAAAGACAAAAAATGAAAAGTACTACCAAAATTAAAAAAAAAAAAAATTTAACATCACATATCTATCTTAATTTTGGATTTTTTTATTACAAAAAGGAACCAAATCTATTGCGATTTAAACTTTTATACAGAAAAAAATCTTTAAATTTGATAAAAAATAAATTTATATTTATGCAAACTACACAATTTGTCATACAATTTAGCAAAAATGATTTTTAAATTTATATAATCAATTTCACTTATATATTTTTTTTTGAAATTGATAAAAAATAAATTTATATTTATACAAACTACACAATTTTTCATACAATTTAGCAAAAATAATTTTTAAATTTATATAATCAATTTCACTAAATGAATTTATATTTATGCAAACTCCACAAATTGTCATACAATTTAGCAAAAATAATTTTTAAATTTTATATAATCAATTTCACTTATATAAAATTCCATATTAATAAAACATTTGAACAATAGCCTGTGAGATTAAATCAATGCCATAGTAAAATGTGTTATTGGAATGAAACATTATAGATATAAAATAAAAATACAAAATAAAGTGGGAAATTCAGAAATGTGTTATTGGAATGAAACATTATAGATATAAAATAAAAATACAAAACAAAGTGGGAAATTCAGAGTACTTAACTTTGACACTAATGGTTCAGTGTAAACTCTTCCTCGCCAACAACCATCCAACATATCTTATGAGGTACATTGACATATCATCCACAATATTTCTAGCAGTATTGTAGCCAATTTCATTTATTTATTTTTGTTAATTTGTTTTTATATTAAATGATAAATATATTTTTATAATTTATGTTTAATTAAATTTTTATTGTTTTTAAATTTTTTATTATTAAAAATAGAATAAAGTAAATGGTTAATAAATTTTAACACACATTAATTCATCATAAATATTAAAATATCAATTTATTGCAAATTACTCAAAAAATATAAAAATTAATTTTATTTTAAATTATTATTATTATTATGATTATTAATTATAAAAAGATTAATATATATATTTAAAAATAATGTAACAATATTTTTTATCAAGGCAAATCATTTTTTTTTACAATGAAATTTTTTAATTTATAAATATTGTTTCTTACAATATTAATTTATCAATAACACATGTCCAAAAATTAACGACTCATTTCATATGACACTTAACATTTTTTATTTTTTATTTTAATTAATTAATTAATTAAATTAAAAATGGAGACAGACATAACTAATTTTGAAATTCTTTACAAGGAAATTTTTTAATTTATTGGTCAAGACCACAATTTATCAATACCACATGTCCAAAATTAACAACTCATTTCATATGACACCTAATATTTATTTTTTTTAATTTTTAATTAATTAATTAAATTAGTAAAAAGTGAAGAAAAAACATAACTAATTTTTAAATAAATCTTATGATTTGATTTGTGACTATGTTAAAAACATTCAAAATGGGTTGAATCCCTACTATCTACCAAATAATATTGAATACCTATATCATAATTATGGAATTCCCATTTCAAAATAGGCACACTTATCGGGCATTAAAATATTTATATAAAGGATAGAAAAAAATGGGATTATATATTTCTTATTCTAAATGTACGTGATAATTATAATATTTTAACTCGTTATTTTTTTTGTGTTATTTATTTTGATGAAAAATAGGAAAATCTTTTTTTTTTTTTGTAAGATTGTTTGGACTACATCTTCAATATGACCAATATATTACCATTGGAAATGGAATCGGTGACTTCACATTAAGGTGTGTCTTAATGGATACGTATCACCCTATATCCAAGACCCATGGGAGAAGGATATCATTATTTAATTTATTAAATTTATATAATTGAAATAAGATTTTCATAGTATCGTTCTATCTTTTGGAGTTTTTCGATTATATTTTTAGGTAAAACTTGCACAAAATTCAATAGAAATTTGTTAGAATCACAAGATTAATTTATGATTTTTGCAAGTATCCCATAATAACCCATAAGTTTTCTAAGTTGTTATAGATTTATATTAAAAAATAGAAAACAAGTTCTCACCAAAAAGTGCCAAAGAAAAACTCTAAAATGAAAAATAATTAGACAAAAAATTGTGTAAAGATCCATACTAAGATCCATAAAAACCCATTAGTACTCTGTGTGAGATAATTATCTTCCATGTAGAAATTACTCCCAAAAAAACTAACCTATCAATCTCAAGACTAATAATAATGACTCCCCTACCCCCAAACTACATCTCTGCTAAAACAATTTTTTGTTTTTTTATTAAAAGATATAATTTAAATTCTAAATTAAAAATCCCATCAAAAATTTAACCACCAAAATTCAAAAACCTGTTTGGCCGTAAATTTAATCACAAAAAATGGCAGCACGATTGTCACCAGATTTGAGACAATCAATCACTCCATTAGAATCCAAAGCGTTGATAAACAGATTTTTCAAGGAAGAAATTTGGAGATTCAGAAATGCAATAATAATGAACCCATTAGAACCCGTGATAATGAGTTATATAATAGTAAACCCGTTCACAATGAGCCTATTATGAATAATAAGAGCGATCAACATTACTGGGTACATATATGTCTAATACTCAATAAAATTATATTGTACTTCATTGTTGTCAATCTAGGCACATTCCAGATACGGTTTCCATTCCAGCCACACACGTCCCTCTCGTGCTGAAATTTCATCACCACTATCACCACCCACCGCCGCTTTATTCACGTAATCACATTTCCTGCTTAACATACTGTAATCTATCTGGGTGTGCTGCCCCCACAAAAGAGATGTGAGTCGTCCTTGTATGTTATAAATCGGGAGGACATGGTCAATATGGACAAGTAGTGGCGAGGACAACCTTGCAACGCTCGGTCCCCAAGCTTCCCTGGCCTAAGCTTGTAGGGCTTAAATGCTTTCAATCTCAAATCCCTATACCGCGTTTTCCGTAATTTTGTCGCGAAGACTTCATAGAGAAATCCATAGATATCATGTTATATACATTTTCGCAGCCAAAAAACATTTTCTTGCAATACGCACGTGCTAGAGAAGATCTCATACTCCTCATTTCTAAGGCAATTTAAGGCAATTTTCCACTGTTCGAGCATTAGTGTTACTTGTATTTTTTGGCTTAGTATAAAAATTTCACAGAAAAATTTAGGAATTTTAGTAAGATTATGAAAAAATTCAATAAATTTTTTTTTTTTAAATCTCAAGTTATAGTTGTTAAATTTCAGGATTTGGGTGATAATGTCAATTCCACTCCATTATTAAAAAAAAAAAAAAAAACATTCAAACACTCCAACTATTTGAATTTTTTTTATATTTAATTTAATACATCTTTTTTGAAATTGAATTTTATATGGTAATATTCTTTTTCAAATTTGATAAGTATGCTTAGTACACTCCAATTTGCCTCAACCTTAACGAAATTCAAAACCATGAATTAAAGTTTGGGTGTGCTTGTCTCTGGTTTTCTATTTTGGATTGAGTAGAATGTGCAACCTTCAACTAAGTAAACAACTCTATGAAAGTTGACTATGAACAAGATGCTAGATCTATAAGGAGAGATTTCAATTATTTTAGTTATTATAATAAGGCTGTTATTTTTCATTTTTAAGAGTTATATTAAAATCTCATATTTGAGGTTGTAATTCTCTTCTAAAAATATATTGTTTTGTGGTTTTTTTTTTATAGAATTATATAATATTAGAAATTTGTGTAATATTTTTAATTGTTTTAATTTGTAAATAATTAGTTTAGAAAGTAAAAATATAGAAATATTTTTTAAAATTTCTAAAAACTCTAGTAAGATGTTGTAACATACATAAAAAAATAAATTACTTTTTACCGTACTGATAAATATATTATCTCAATAACTCAAATTTACAACACCTAATGGTGAGTATTACCACATAAATTAAATGGCCAAACTAATGCTTTAATGTAAGTTCTAAACCTTAATATTATAGGATTATATTAACTACCATACACAAATTCCCTTTGCCATCGTATACTTTATCATTTCATATATAATGTATTAAAGGTCTTTATGATGATGATGATGGTTAACTTCCACTCAGACCAATCTTTGGTCTATTAGACCTAAAGAAAAGAGGTATTTAGTTTGATTTAAGATTTTATTCCTATGAACAAAAATCTTGGAGAGAAGCCTCCCGAGCTCACTATAATTTTGACATCTTAAAAGGCTAGGAAGGTCAGTATTGTAACAAATATTATGAAATTGAGCTCTAATGTGGTTGTACTTGGGGCACTCTAAGAGGAAGTGATTTTCATCCTCGATGTTCATATTCTCACAGAGATGGCAGATCCTTTCCATCCATGGGTTTTAGGAACTGTCGAACGACCTGTTTCACTATGGAGCTCATGAGAGTTCATTCTAATCTTGGATATATTAATTTTCTTCTTTGAGCTAGTTAAAATAGAGAGATAATTTTGATCTTCTAGGGTGGGGTTGATGACCTTCTTATAATATCTTAATTTTCTTTTAGGTGCTAGATCTTTCTCATGCCACATTTTTTCTTTCAATTTATAAGTAACAATTTTTTTAATGTTATTAATGTTTTGCAATGAAACATTCTCGTCAATCTCCCAATGGTTTAAGCAAGCCCTGGTGTCTTTATACGAACCTCATTTTAGCCTTGGGTGGTTTTGGATGGAACTTAAAGCTATCTTAGGAAGTCTATGGTCTCCTATGCTATTGAGTTTGTGCTTGTACAATAGAAGCCTAGTCATAGCTAGGATCTCAATAGGGGAAAGACCCACTTCTATAAGGAGAATAGGATAGGGTGTCTTACGTTTAATTTTAAGGTTATAAGTTATAAAACGCTTCTGGATTTACTCAATATTTCTCCAGGATTCTCTAGAGATGTTGCAACCCCAAACCTCACATCTATATAAGATAACAGGAGTGAATAAAGTTTCAAGAGGAACTTCTTTCTATCCCACATTATGAGGTTTTCCGTTATACAATTATTTTCAAGACCAAAATAAGCTTTCCACCCCCCATTTATCCTTTTCTGAATGCTATAATTCCAGTTGAGCTTGTGATGAATATCAAATCCTAGGTACTTGTAAGAAGACACTTCCTCCAAGTTACTATTGTCATACATAAAATTAGCGTAAGTGTCCTTCTTGGATTTGATAATCATAACTTCTTTTTTTGTCAGTGTTAACAGACATACCCATGGTAGAGCAGAAATCGTTAAGAAGTCTAAGTTTCTTATCAAGATCAGATGGGCACCCTGCGAGAAGAACAATATTGCATCGGCGCTAGCTTTATTGTTATAATATGATTTTTTAATGTTTCCCAACCCACATAATGTATCATCCATAATCCTGATATGACCGAGGGCATAGCTGGCAGGTCCTGTATATTGAATGTAATAATTACTAGCAATTAAACTCTTGGACAGAGGTAAGATTTACCATGATTGTTTGCGGTTTTCAATGGTCTTTTCTTAGATTTTCATCGTCTATTTCTGGAAGGTCGATGGTTCACTTTTCCATTAAAAAATGTCTTTGTTAACCTCGCCAACCCTATCTGACACCATCATTTGTCACTGTGTCTTCGTCGAGAGGTTTCATCTGCTTTGAGGGTTTGTTTCGTGACGTCTTAGAGCTTTGTTTCTTCTGCTTTGAGGGTTTGTTACCACAGTTTCTTCGAGCTTTGGCTCCGATAGCAATGAGCTTCAACATGGTTTGTGAGGTTATTACAGGTGTAACGCCCCATAATTTTGTAGCATGATGGACGAAAGGTTCCGTTGCAAACAGTAATGAGTCTCTGGTGGAGTTTGTCCTCTGCTGCCATGGAAATTCCTTCAACTCCAGTTCCCATGCACTTTACAATACACAGCTTGGTAAATCATTCCGCTCCCATTTGAAATCATGGTTTCCTCCATTTGTTTTATTGAATTTGGGATTTTTATTTCTTAGAAGATTATAGTATTAATTTTTGACTCTTTTATATTTACATGACTTCCAGTTTGATGATCAAGACTGTCAAGGGAAACTTATTTTATAGGATTAACTTCTCACTGATTTCGCATTTGAGTATTTTTCCTTTTGTCTTGTTTATATATATATATATATATATATATATATATATATATTGCATCTTAAAACCTTCCTCACAGAATCCGTTTTGTGCTTTTGGTGTTCCCAGGTTAGTTTCCTCCTATAAAAATGGTAGAGTCTTCGGCACCAAAATTTCATGTCACTTACTAGACTTCTCAGACTTTCTGTTGATACATTCAGTTCTTCTTACAGGTGCTCTTAAGGATCTCACTTCATAACATAAGTCTTTCGACCGGTTCAGTTTAAGGGTTTATCTGACAGGCCTTTTTTATTTATTCTGGGTTATTTATGTAATGAACATTCTGAATTATCTAGAAAGGTTCAACATTTTTCTGGCCAGCTTCCTAGGCCTTGGTTAAGCCTTTCTCAGACTCCTTGTGTTGCAAGCTTTCCGTGTTAATATTCTTATGTGATTATCTATAGGCTACATTATTCTGTAATTTAACTCTTGAAATCGTTTTTCTCCATGATGTAAATGGCTACTATTGTATTAATTAGTTTGAGACTTCTTCATATGGCCACGTGTATTTACAAATTTAAGCACAGTAGTTTTATTCATACTTCTTATTCTGAAATGTGAATTTTATAATATGTGAATGATTTGCTTCAGTTATTAATTTTCAATTTCATTTAAGCATGTATCATAGTTCATTCAATTTCGTGTTTATATGCTCACTCTTCAATGTTTAAACTCCTGATTGGATATACTATACCTGTATTTAATATAATTTTAATCTTTAGCATTACTTCTTTTTGTAAGATACTAGATTTGTCTATTAGTTGTAATTTCTTACTAGCTTCTTGGTGACCGAACCACCTAAAATCAAAATCGTGTATAGAAAATAGGGTAGCAATGTGTATTGGGTTGGGGTTTCACCCCTATACCCTATACCAATGGCTCACCCCACATTAGCTTAAATAGACAGTAACCCTTCCAGTTCATTTTTTATTCGCACAATAATTTATAATTGCAGTATTTTCTTATTTTATATTTAAACTTATTTATCATAGTTCCTTTTAGATGCATCCTAGTGAATTTAAAGAACTGTAATAAATTACTGTGTTTAGTTAACTACCATATGATTAACCGGGTTGACTCGTGACATACATATGTTGTATTTTCCACCTGTCCTACAACTATATATAATGTTCACAAATTTCATTTATAAATCGTACGGAAATAATACACAGAACCCTGCAAGTATTTTTTGAGTTATTTAATTATCATAACTTATCCTTTTCCAACATAAGAAAGGTTGCAAACAAAATAATAGTGTTTCTCCTGAAATTAAATAATAGATATATGTGAATAACAACTTGAAAACAATCTTTCTGTCTAAATAATATTAATATAGAGAGTCACTTATCTAAAAATGTATTTGGTTGTTACTATCCACCCAACCTTCAAGAGAGGTGATTACATCCTCCTCTTTCCCCCGTGCTCCATTCCTGAAAGGTATGGGTTGATAGTGGATTTTTCTACTGTCACCACAGGACCCCAAGTCTAGTCAGTACCAGAATATTCAGGACAACATAGAGATTTTCCACTGGTCTCTACCAGCTCAGGAAAAATTTTTACTCTCTTCCTTAGTCTCTGAAAATAACCTCTATTCCTCACTGGTATGAGTCTCTTTTCCTCAGACGAATAGGTAATTGTTCAAACTATCCAACCACCTTTCATTTCTTAGAAAACATTTACCATCAACCTTTTTTACTTTTTATGGAACTACTTTCTATAACTAATTTTTATCTTTCATAATAATAATAAAGAAATTAAACGTTCCAAAAAAACATAAGTGTCTCAGTCTTTTCCTAAAACAAATAATAAAATGTTATTTAACTAGTTAACAACTACTTAAAATTAAATGCAGCTGTTAGAACTTCCCCCCCTGGAAGTAACACTGTCCTCAGTGTTTCCCTCCAGCTCAGAAAATAGCTTTGGTTAAGCCTCGCACACAAATCCTTTGTCCTCCCAGGTAGCCTCATCCGGGCTTAAGTGCTTCCACTACACTTTAACCTGGGTGATGACTCGCTTTTGGAGCATAATTTCTCTCTTGTTGAGTATGTGTTGAGCCTCGACCAAAAACACGTTGTACTACTCTACTTTCAACCAGAAAATTTTCTTGTCAAAATTTCATAAAGAAATTATATTTCAAGTTAGGATTTTTAGTTCTATCGTACCTGAATATTCCGCCAATGAATTACGTGTTTCAGGTCATTCACATATCTCTTTAATAGGGACACATGAAACACATTGTGTACTCATATGGGGCTGGGTAAAGCCAGTTGATAAGCCACAAGTCATACCCTTTCCAAGATTTAGAAGGGTCCACAGAACCTGGGAGCCAACTTGGCACAAGATGCCCACCACAAGGTACTCTTCTTGGGTTTGACCCTCACATACACATGATCACCCACTTCAAATTATCGATAGGTCATTTTCTTATCTTCATAGATCTTTTGCCGATCTTGTGCAAATTTCAAATTTTGTCTGATTTTCTTACTTCTGACTCCATTTCAACCAAAATTTTTGGTCCAAGCACTAACTTAGTTTCGGGACTACATCAGTTAATGGGAGTACGACATTGCTGCCCATAAAGATCTTAAAAAGGACTGATCTTAACAGATTCCTGATAATCGTTGTTGTAAGAAAATTCAACTAGGTGTAAGTAATCTTCCCTCTTGGTTGGTTGTTGCATTACGTACATGCGTAGCATGTATTCCAAAACTTGGTTGACACGCTTGGTTTGGCCATCTGTCTGGGGATGATAAGTAGTGCTAAAGTTTATTTGGGTCCCCCGACCTGTGAACAGAGTTTTCCAAAATGCTGAATTAAAATTCACATCCCTGTCTGAGATAACAGTCTTCGGAATGTCGTGTAGCCAGAATATTTCTCTCATAAAATTATTTGTTATCTATACAACCTTTTAAGTTGACTGTACATGTATGAAATGTGAATATTTACTCAATCTGTCAATTACCACCATGATGGAGTCATTGTGCCTCTTTGACCTTGGTAGACCCGTAATGAAATCCACGGATATGACCTCCCACTTTTACTCAGGTATCGGTATGGGCCGCAACAATCCTGCGAGATGTCGGTGCTCCACCTTGACTTTTTGACACTCCAAAGATCTATTTAAATACTCAACAATATTTTTATACATACTAGGCTAGAAATATACTTTTCTAATGGCTAAATAACATTTTCTAGTATCCCGGGTGTCTTGTATAATTACTCCGATGGTATTCATTCATGATTAACTCCTTAAGATCCACCCGGTTTTGTACATACATATTTCCCCTAAAGGCTATCATTTTATCTTTATTATCTCCATATTCAGAAGTATTTCCTTGCTTTCTGGCCTCTTCCATTTGATGCCACAGGAATTTATATTCTGGATCCTTCTGTGCTTCTTCTTTTACTCTATCTAAGAATTTACATTCAAGTTGATTGTAGTAAAGCTCATAAACACAATGCATATTTCTACTTAAAGCATTAGCCACCCAGTTTTCCTTACCTTTCACATGTTGTATTTCCATATCAAAATCACTTAGAAAGGCATTTCATCTTTCTTGTATGGAGTTTAAATCAGCTTCTTTGAAATAAATAGTCAAGCTGTTATGATTCATCTTTAGCACAAATTTCTTACCCAAGAAGTACTGTCTCCATTCCCGGAGTGCATGTACTACTGTTGTTAATTGTAGATAATAGGCTGAGTATCTTTTCTCATGTTCCTTCAACTTTCTTAACTCATATGCCACTACTTTTCCTTCCTGAGATATGACTTCCTCAACTCCCTCTTTACAAGCATCGGTACAAAATTCAAATTCTTTGTTGGGTTCAACTACCCTCAACACTGGTGCAGTAGTCAATAGCTACTTCAATCTCTCAAAACTATTCTAGAACTCAACAGCCCACTTACAGACTTTTCCTTTTCTATCCAAGGAGGTAATTGGAAAAGAAATTCTGGAAAATCCTTCAATAAATATTCGAGAATACCCAACCAATCCCATAAAGGATCTAATATCTGCAACATTCTAGGGTACCTGCCATTCCATGATTGTTTTGATTTTTTCTGAATCAACAACTATCCCATGTGTAGAAATAACATGGCCTAAGTACTGGATTTCAGTTTTCAAGAAATCACATTTGCTGAACTTACATATAGCTGGTGTTTTCTTAACATTTTCAGCACAATCCTTAAATGCTCCCTATGTTCTTCTTGCTTTTTAAAATATATTAAAATTTAAAATATGAGTATAAGTACAAATTTATCCAGGAAAGGATGAAATATACCATGCATTAACCTCATAAGGTTTCTCATGCATTTGTTAACCCAAAAAATAATACAACAAATTCATAATGCCTGTACCTAGTATAGAAAGAAGTCTTATAAATGTCTTCATATTTGATATGGATCTCGTGATATCCATATCTTAAATCTATTTTAGAAAACATTGTGGCTCCCTTCACCTGATCAAACAGATCATCAATCCTTGGTAAAGGTTATTTATTCTTGACTGTTAACTTGTTGAGATGTATATAGTCCATGAACATTGGCATGGTTCTTTCCTTCTTCTCCACAAAAAACATTGGTTCTCCCCAAGGGGACACACTTCAACGAATATAACCTTTGTCCAATAGTTCCTGTAACTGCATTTTTAATTTGGTTAATTCTAGAACACTCATTCTCTAAGGATCCCTTGACAAAGGTAATTCTCATGGCATTAATTCAATGGTAAAATCAATATCCCTTCTTGGTGGTAATCCAGGTATGTCTTCCGGGAAGACATCCATGAAATATTGTACCACCGGTATGTTTTCCATCATAGGTGAGTTTTCCTTGGAATTGGCATATCCCACCTGGATGGCATAAATCTGGCATCCCTTCCTCATACACTTATTAATCTGATATGTTGTAATTGGATGCAACTGTAGGGGTTTCTTGATCACCTGAATCTCTTTATGTGTACCATCTTGCATTCTGTAATAGATAATATTTTCTTTGCAGTCCACTAAGGTCCAATGTTTTTCTAGCCAATCCATGCCCAAGAAAACATCATAGGACCCTAATGGAAATATGTTCAGATCCACGTTTAACCGTTGTTCTGCAATTTCCAAAGTGCAGTTTAGATTTTTTCAAGTTACCTTTCTTGTTGCTCTTGTGGCTAGCTGTACCAACGAAGGAATTTTGAATTTTTGACCTTTTAACTTACATACTTCCACTATTTTGGGATTAACATAACATAGACTTGCACTTGGGTCTACCAAAATAGAAACAGATTGAGTCATTAATTTACCTTCCAACTCTATCATTTTGGGCTGATAATCTGCCTATCGATCCTCCAATGGTGTGTGGATATGAGGTATGTTTCGAGCCACATCACCTATTATAGAAGCCTCTTGCAAATTTTCAACTACCTCACTTATTAATCATTGTCGGAAATTTTTATAATAATGCGCCTCACCACACCCCAACACTATAGAGGTGGTTGTTCACTTGCCCTTGCTTAGGTTTGCTAGATGCTTCTGTAGGCCTTTCCTCCACTAGCCACTGGGTTCTTTGATGACTTCTGCCAAACTTCTTACTTACAAAATTTCGTGAAGAATTCTTAAAATTATTATTTTTGGCACCCTTGAAGTTTGCGCTTCTTTTCTGTCCTTTTATTGGTTTCCAACTTTTGCCCACTTCTCCTTTTTCCTTGGACTGCTAATAGCACATTCGTGCCTTATGAATGGCTTCATGCATGGTTCTAGGATTTACAAATTCAATGCGTTCCTTCATATGGGATGGAAGACTGCTTAGAAATATTTTAGCCTTAGCTTTTCATCTCTAAGGTATGGAACATATCTTAACAGAGAGGTGAAATTGGTAATATACTCGTCCATGGTCATCTATCCCAGCTTCAAGTCATGAAATTATTTAGATTTATCATTGTAAAAACGTTCTACTAAATACTTATCTTTAAAGTATTTTTGGAACGATTCCCAGGTAATGTCTTGGTCCTCAATGCTCTGAACATTCTTTACTTGTTCCCACCATAGAGTGGCTTTCTCCCTTAGCTGATATATGGCCAATCTAGCCTTTAGGTTGCTACTGTACTCGTACACTTGAAAATATTTGTTCATATCTATTTACCAAGCCTATTCCACTTCCTCGGCTTCACCATCAAATGTCGGTGGTTTTATTTTTCGAAATTCACCTTGAAGCTCCACTTTTTTCTTTTTGACTTCTTATTGATCTGATAAATTGCTAGACTCTACTTCATTATAGTTTTTGTTCTTCTTGCTTCACTGTGAAGGGCTTCTTTCCACTATGTCAGTGGTTTGGTCCCTTGTTTGTCGCTCATTACCTTCTTGCATGTCTCTATCAGCACTGGGTAGTTTGAATCCCTGATTTTGCTTGTTCGATAGCATCTTGAGTATCTTTTCTTTCTCTTGCATCAACCGCTCGTTATCACTTCGAACCCACACCATTTATTCTTATAGCTTCTATACCATATTCGACAGTATGTTCCTTTGGTGTTGTTGTTCCTTCAAAATTCTACTTGTTTTTTGGTGTTGATCCACGCTCAGCTAAACCCACATCTTTGGGCTCACTTCTAGTCATGTTTGGGGTTCCCCGGTGTTCAGGGGTGGTTTTGTGTTGATACCCTTATCATGATGTTTCCTGTTATGCTTATTTTATGTGCATTAGTATACACAAAACTTAATTCATTATTTTACCCTTAGTTTCCTAGCATATAAACACTGCTCTGATACCACTTGTAACATACATACAAAAAATATTTACTTTTTACCCTACAGATGAATATACTAACCATATTGTATCTCAAAAATCAAATTTACAACACCTAATGGTTTTTATTACCACATAAATTAAATGACCAAAATAAGGCTTTAATTTAATTTCTCAACCTTAACATTATCAGATTATATTAACTCCCATACAAAAAGTCCCTTTGCCATGGTATAATTTATTGTTTCATATATAATGTATTAAAGGTCCTTATATAGCTGCAATGGCACTAGATTTATTGTTATAATATGGTTTTTTAATGCTTTCCAACCCAAAAATGTATCATCCATAATCTTGATACAACCGAGGGCATAGCTGGCCAATCCTGGATATTGAATGCAGTAAGTATTGGCAATTAAACTCTTGGGTAGATGTAATATTTACCATGATTATTTGCGGTTTTCAATGGTCCTTGGTTAGATCTTCACCATCAATTACTGGAAGATCGATGGTTCACATTTCTAGCAGGAAATGTCTTTGTTAACCTCACCAACCCTAGCTGACACCGTCATTTTTCAATGTGTCTCCGTCTTAGAGCTTTGTTTCTTTTGCTCTGAGGGTTTGTTACCACATCATCTTCGAGCTTTGGCTCTAATATAAATGAGTTTCAACCTGATTTGTGAGGTTTTTAGAGGTGTAATGCCCCATAATTTTGCAGCATGGTGGAGGAAAGGTTCCGTTCCGAACAATGATGAGTCTCTAGTGGAGTTAGTCCTCTACTCCCATGGCAATTCTTTCAACTCTGGTTCTCATGTATTTTACAATACAAAACTTTTTTAATCATTCCGCTCCCATTTTCAATTATGGTTTCCTCCATTTGTTCTACTGAATTTGGGATTTTTATCTCTTATCAGATTATAGTTTTAAGTTTTAACTCTTTTATATTTACATGACTTCCAGTTTGATGATCAGGACTATCAAGGGAAACTTATTTTATAGGTTTAAATTATCACTGATTCCAAATTTGAGTACTATTCCCTTTGTCTTTTATATATATATATATATATTCTGCATCTTCAAACCTACCTCACAAAATCTGTTTCGTGCTTTTTGTGTTCGCATGTCAGTTTCCTCCCTTAAAAATGGCAGAGTCTTCTACACCAAACTTATCAGACTTCCTGCTGATAGATTTCATTCTTCTTACAGGTACTCTTAAGGATCTCACTTCATAATAGAAGTCTTTCAACCGGTTTAGTTTAAGGGTTTATCTAACAAACCTTTTTTATTTATTCTAGGTTATTTATGTAATGAACATCTTATCTGGAAAGGTTAACATTTTTTCGGCCAGCTTCCTAGGCCTCAGTTAAGCCTTTCTCGCACTCCTTGTGTTGCAAGCTTTCCGTGTTAATATTCTTATGTGATTATCTATAGGTTACATTCGTCTATAATTTAACTGTTGAAATCATTTTTCTCCATGATGGAAATGGCTACTGTTGTATTAATTAGTTTGAGACTTCATCATATGGTCTATGTGTATCTACAAATTTAAGCACAATAGTTTTATTCATACTTCTTATTGGGAAATGTGAATTCTGTAATATGTGAAGGATTCTCTTCAGTTGTTAATTTTCATTTTCAATTAAGCATGTATCGTAGTTCATTCAATTTTGTGTTTATATGCTCAGTCTTCGAAGTCTAAACTCTTGATTGGATATACTGTACCTATCTTTAATACAATTTTAATCTTCAGTATTGCTTATTTTTTAAAGATACTAGATTTATTTATTAGTTATAATTTCTTACTGGCTACTTGGTTACTGGACCACCTAAAATCCAGTCCGTGTATAGAAAATAGGGGTAGCAATGTGTATTGGGTTGTGGTTTCAGCCCCGTATCCTGTACTAACAGATCACCCCACATTAGCTTAAATAGGCAGCAATCCTTCCAGTTCATTTTTTATTCACACACTAATTTATAATTTTAGTGTTTACTTATTTTCCATTTAAACTTCTTTTTCAAATTTCCTCTTAAATGCATTCTAACATATTTAAAGAACTCTTGCAATAATTTACCGTGTTTATTTAAATACCATATGATTAACCGAGTTTACTCCTGACATACATATGCTATATTTTCCACCTATCCTACAACTATATATAATGTTCACAAATTTAATCTATAAATTATACAGAAATAATACACAGAACCCTGCAAGTATTTGCTAAGTTATTTAATTATCATAATTTATCATTTTGTAACATAAGAAAGGTTCTGAAGAAAATAATAATGTTTCTCCTTAAATTAAATAAGAAATACCCGTGAATAACAACTTGAAAACAATATTTCTGTCTAAATAATATTGAAATAGATAGTCACTTATCTGAAAATTTATTTGGCTATTGGCGTCCACCCAACCTTCAAGAGTGGTGATTACATCCTCCTCTTGACCCCATCCTCCATTCTTGAAAGGTACGGGTTGACAGTGGATTTTTCTACTGTGACCTCAGGACCCCAAGTCGAGTCAGTACCAGAATATTCAGGACAACTTTGAGATTTTCCACTGGTCTCTACCATCTCAGGAAAACATTTTACTCTCTTCCTTATTCTCTAAACAGAACCCCTATTCCTCATTGGGATGAGTCTCTTATCCTCAAAGGAACAGGTAACTATTCAAACTATCTAGCCAAATTTTAGTACTTAGAAAACATTTTCCGTCAACCTGTTTTACTTTTTATGGAACTACTTTCCATAAATAATTTTTATCTTTCATAATAATAATAAAGAAAATAAAATTTCCAGAAAAATAGAATATTCTTAGTACTTTATTAAAACAAATAATAAAATGTTATTCAACTAGTTAACTTTAAAGGCAACTGTTACAAGTTCCCCCCTACCAGAAACACTTTCCTCAGTGTTTCCCTCCAGCTCGGAAAATAGCTCTGGGTAAGCCTCGTGCACAAATCCTTCATCCTCCTGAGTAGGCTCATCCAAGATAAAGTGCTTCCACTGCACTTTAACCTGGGTGATGAATCGCTTCCGGAAAACAATTTCTCTCCTATCGAGCATGCGTTGAGGCTCGACCTGAAACTTTCCATCCGTCCAACTCTACCTACAATCAACAAAGTTTATTGTCAAATTTTCATAAATAAATTATATTTCAAGTTAGGATTTTTGATTCTATCCTATCTGAATATTCTGCCAATGAATTACGTTCTCTGAGTCATGCACATATCACTTGAGGAGGGACACATGAAACACATTGTGTACTCAGATGTGGCTGGATAAAGCCAGCTGATAAGCCACAGGTCTTACCCTTTCCAAGATTTGGAAGGGTCCATACAACCTGGGAGCCAACTTGGCACAAGATGCCCACCACAAGGTACTCTTCTTGGGTTTCACCCTCACATACACATGATCACCCACTTCAAATTCTCGATAGGTCCTCTTATTATCTGCATAGATCTTCTACTGATCTTGTGCAACTTTCAAATTTTGTCTAATTTTCTTTACTTCTGACTCCATTTTAGCCAACATTTCTACTTGAAGCATTAACTTAGTTTCTGGACTGGTCTAATTAATGGGAGTAAGATATTTTCTCCCATATAGAGCTTCAAAAGAACTCATCTTAAGGGATTCCTGATAACCGTTGTTGTAAGAAAATTCAACTAGGTGTAAGTAATCTTCCCACTTGTTCGGCTTCTTCATTACGTACATGTGAAACATTTCTTCCAAAACTTGGTTGAAACGCTTGGTTTTGCCATCCATTTGGGGATGATAAGCAGTGCTAAAGTTTATTTGGGTCCCCATACCTGTGAACGGATTTTTCCAAAATGATGAAGTAAACTTCGAATACCTCTCCGAGATAACAGTCTTCAAAATGTTGTGTAGCCTAAATATTTGTCTCATAAAAATATCCACTATCTGCACAGTCTTGTAAGTTGATTGTACAGGTATGAGATGTGTAGATCTACTCAATCTGTCAATTACCACCATGATGGAGTCATTGATCCTCTTTGACCTTGGTAAACTCATAATGAAATCTAGGGATATGACCTCCCACTTTCATTTAGGTATCGGTATGGGCTGCAACAATCCTGTAGGATGTCAGTGCTCCACCTTGGCCCGTTGACACTCCAAACATTTATTTAAATACTTAGCAATATTTTTGCGCATACCAGGCGAGAAATATATTTTCTAATGGCAGTTAACATTTTCTGGTATCCTAGGTTTCGCACATAATTAATCTGATGGTATTAATTCATGATTAACTCCTTAAGATCCACTCGGTTTGGTACATATAAATTTCCCCTGAAGGTTATGATTTTCTATTTACTAACTCCATAATCAGAATTATTTCCTTACTTTCTGGCCTCTTCCGTTTGCTTCCACAGAAATTTATATTCCAGATCCTTTTGTGCTTCTTCTTTTACTTGATCTAAGAATTTACATTCAAGCTCATTGTAGTAAAGCTCATAAACACAATGCAAGTTTATACTTAAAGCATCAATCACCCAGTTTTCCTTACCTTTTAGGTGATAGATGTCCATATCAAATTCACTTAGAAAGGCATTCCATCTTTCCTGTTTGGAGTTTAAATAATCTTGTTTGAAATAGCTTGTCAAGCTGCTATTATCCTTCTTTAGCACAAACTTCTTACCCAGCAAGTAGTGTCTCCATACTCGGAGTGCATGTACTATTAATTTTAATTCTATATCATAGGCTGAGTATCTTTTCTCATGTTCCTTCAACTTTCTTCACTCATATGCCACTACTTTTCCTTCCTAAGATAAAACTACCCCAACTCCCTCTTTACAAGTGTCCGTACAAACTTCAAATTCTTTGTTGGGGTAAGCTACCCTCAACATTGGTGTAGTGGTCAATAGCTGCTTCAATCTCTCAAACTAATTCTGGCACTCAATAGTCCACTTAAATACTTTTCCTTTTCTCTACAAGGAGGTAATTAGAAAAGAAATTCTAGAAAATCCTTCAATAAATATTCGATAGTACCCTTCCAATCCAATAAAGGATCGAATATTCGAAACATTCTGGGGTACCCACCATTCCATGATTGTTTTGATTTTCTCTGAATCAACAGTCATCCAATCAGCTGAAATAACATGTCCCAAGTACTGGATTTTGGTTTTGAAGAAATCACACTTGCTAAACTTAGCATAGAGTTGGTGTGTTCTTAACATTTCCAACGCAATCCTTAAATGCTCCCTACGTTTTTCCTGGTTTTTAGAATAGATTAAAATTTCATCTATGAACAAAAGTACAAATTGATCCAGGAAATGATGAAATATGCCATGCATTAACCTCATAAACTTTTCTACTGCATTTGTTAACCCAAAGGGTAATACCACAAATTCTTAATGCCCGTACCTGGTATAGAAAGCAGTCTTGTAAATGTCTTCGTCTTTGATTTGGATTTGGTGATATCCAGATCTTAAATCTATTTTAGAAAACATTGCGGCCCCCTTCACCTAATCAAACATATCATCAATCCTTGGTAAAGGATATTTATTCTTGATTGTTAACTTGTTGAGCTATCTATAGTCCATTCGCATTAGCATGGTTCTGTCCTTCTTCTTCGTGAACAACACTGACGCTCCCCAAGGGGACACACTTGGATGAATATAACCTTTGTCTAGCAGTTCTTGTAACTACATTTTTAATTCGGTTAATTCTAGAACACTCATTCTGTAAGGAGCCCTTGACACAGGTGATGCTCTTGGCATCAGTTCAATGGTAAAATCAATATCCCTTCTTGGTGGTAATCCAGGTATGTCTTTCGGGAAGAAATCCATGAAATAATGTACCATTGGTATGTTTTCCATCATAGATGTTTTTTCCTTGGAATCGTCATATCCCACCTGGATGGCATAAATCTGATATCCCTTCCTCATACACGTATTCATCTGAGATGTTGTAATAGGATGCAACTTTAGGGGTTTCTTGATCCCCTGAATCTGTTTGTGTGTACCATCTTGCATTTTGTAATAGATAATATTTTCTTTGGAGTTCACTAAGGTCCAATGTTTTCTAGCCAATCTATGCCCATAAAAACATCATAGGACCCTACTGGTAGTATGGTCAGGTCAACGTTTAATTGTTTTTCTACAATTTCCAAAGTGTAGTTTGGAATTTTAGCAGTTACCTTTCTTTTTTCTCCTATGGCTAGGGTTACCAACCAATAACTTTTGAATTTTTGACCTTTTAACTAACATACTGAACCACTATTTTTGGATTAAAATAACATAGACTTGCGCCTGGGTCTACCAAAATAGAAATAGATTGAGACAATAATTTACCTCCAACTCTATCATTGTTGTTGATAATATATCTGTCGATCCTCCAACGTTGCATTGATACGAGGTATTTTTCGAGCCACATCACCTACTATAGAAGCCTCTTGTAAATTTGAAATTTCCTCACTTCTTTCTCATTGTGGAAAATTTTTATAATAATGCACCTCACCACACACCAACAGTATATAGGTGGTTTGTTCACTTTCCTTGGCTCAGGTTTTCTAGATTCTTCTGTAGACCTTTCCTCCACTGGCCACTGGGTTATTTGATGATTTATGCCAAATTGCTTCCTTACAAAACTCCATGCATAATTTATAAAATTATTATTTTTGGCACCCTTGAAGTTTGAGCTGCTTTTATGTCCCTTTCTTGGCTGCCAACTTTTTCCCACTTCTCCTTTTGCCCTGGACTACTGATAGCACATTTGTGCATTACAAATGACTTCATCCATGGTTCTAGGATTTAAAAATTCAATGTGTTGCTTCATATGGGTTGGAAGACTGATCAAAAATCTTTGAACCTTAGGTTTTTCATCTCTAAGGTATGGAATATATCTTAATAGAGAGGTGAACTTGGTAATATACTCATCCAGGGTCCTCTGTCCCAGCTTCAGGTCATGAAATTCTTTAGATTTATCATCGTAAAAATGTGTTGTTAAATTCTTATCATTAAAGTATTGCTAGAATGATTCCCATGTAACGTCTTGGTCCTCAATTCTGCAAACATTCTTTACTTCTTTCCACAACAGAGTGGCTTTCTCCCTTATTTGATATATGGCCAATCTGGACTTTAGGTTGCTACTATACTCGTACACTTAAAAATATTTTTTCATATTTATCAACCAAGCCTCAGACACTTCCTTAGCTTCACCATCAAATGTTGGTGGTTTTTATTTTTGAAATTCACCCTAAAGCTCAATTTTTTTCTTTTTAACTTCTTGTCAATCCGACAAATTGTGAGACCCCGCTTCATTATAGTTTTTTTCCTTGTTGCCTCGTTGTGAAGGGATTATTTCCACTCTGTCAGTGGTGTGGTCCCTTGTTTGTTTCTCATTATCTTCTTTCACGTTTTTATCAGAACTGGGTTGTTCCATTCCCTGATTTTGCTTGTTTGATGGGCTCTTGAGTATATTTTATTTCTATATCATCAAGCACTTGTTATCACTTCAAACCCGCATCATTTCTTCATGTATCTTATGTATCGTATTCAACAGTATGCTGGTTTGGTGTTGTTGTTCTTCTAGCAGTCTACTTTTTTGTTGGTGATGATCCACACTCAGCTGAACCCACATCTTCGGGCTCTCTTCTGGTCATGTTATGGGTTCCTGGTGTTCTGGGGTGGTTTTTCTATTGATCCCCTTCTCATGATGTTTCTTGTTATGCTTATTTTCTGTGCATCAGTATCCACACAGCTTAATTCGTTAGTTGACCCTTAGGGTCCCAACATATGAACATTGCTCTGATACCACTTTTAACATACATACAATTTCTTTTTACTTTTTACCCTATGGATAAATATACTAGCCATACTTTATCTCAATAAATCAAATTTACAACACCTAATGTTTAGTCTTACCACATAAATTAAATGACCAAACTAAGGCTTTAATGTAAGTTCTAAACCTTAAAATTATATGATTATATTAAATTCCATACACAAATTCCATTTGCCATGGTATAATTTATTGTTTCATATATAATGTATTAAAGGTATTTATATATTTTCATCGATGCTATATTTATTTTTATAATATGGTTTTTTAATTTTTTCCAACCCACATAATGTATCATCCGTAATCTTGATACGACAGAGGGCATAGTTGGCAAGTCCTGGATATTGAATGTAGTAAGTACTAGCAATAAAACTCTTCTACAGATGTAAGATTTACCATGATTCTTTATAGTTTTCAATGGTGCTTGCTTAGATCTTCACCATCGATTTCTGGAAGATCAATGGTTCACATTTCGAGTAGGAAGTGTCATTGTTAACCTTGCCAACCCAAGCTGATACCATCACTTGACACCGTTTCCTCATCAAGAGGTTTCTTCTTCTCTGAGGGTTTGTTCCATGACATCTTAGAGCTTTGTTTCTTTTGCTCTGAGGGTTTGTTACCACATCATGTTCAAGCTTTGTCTCCAATAGCAATGAGTTTCAACTTGGTTTGTAACATTATTAGAGGCGTAACACCCCATAATTTTGTAGCTTGGGTGAGGAAAGTTTCTGTTGTGAACAAGGATGAGTCTCTAGTCGAGTTAGTCCTCTCCCACCATGCCATAATTTTGTAGCTTGGGTGGGGAAAGTTTCTGTTGTGAACAAGGATGAGTCTCTAGTCGAGTTAGTCCTATGCTACCATGGAAATTCCTTCAACTCTATTTCTCATGCATTTTACAGTACATAGCTAGGTAAATCATTCCACTCCCATTTTCAGTTATGGTTTCCTTCATTTGTTTTACCGAATTGGGCATTTTTATCTCTTAGAATATTTTCGTATTAAGTTTTAACTCTTTTGTATTTAGGTGACCTCTAGTTCGATGATCAGGATTGTCAAGGGAAAATTCTTTTACAGGTTTAACTTCTCACTGATTCTACATTTGAGTACAATTCCCTTTGTCTTGTTTATATATATATTTTGCATCTTAAAACCTACCTCATAGAATCCCTTCCATGATTTTTGTGTTCGCAGGTCAGTTTCCTCCTATAAAAATGGCACAATATTCTACACCAAAATTTCATGTCACTTACCAAACTTCTCAGAATTCCTACTGATACATTTAGTTATTCTTACAGGTACTCTTAATGATCTCACTTCATAACATAATTATTTTGACAAGTTCAGTTTAAGGGTTTATCTGACAGGACTTGTTTACTTATTCTGGGTTATTTATGTAATGAACATTCTGACTTATCTAGAAAGGTTTGAAATTTTTCAGGCCAACTTCCTGGGCCTCGGTTAAGCCTTTATCGCACTCCTTGTGCTGCAAGTTTTCTGTGGTAATATCCTTATGTGATTATCTATAGGCTACATTATTCTCTAATTTAACTCTTGAAATCATTTTTCTCCATGATGGAAATGGCTACTGTTGTATTAATTAGTTTGAGACTTCTTGATATGGTCCCATCATATTTACAAATTTAAGCACAGTAGTTTTATTCATACTGGTTATTGTGAAATGTGAATTCTGTAATATGTGAACGATTCGTTTCAGTTATTAATTTTCATTTTCATTTAAACATGTATCACATTTGATTCAATTTCGTGTTTATATGCTCAGTATTCAAAGTTTAAACTCTATATTGGATATATTGTACCTGTCTTTAATACGATTTTAATCTTCAACATTAATTATTTTCTTAAGATACTAGATTTGTTTATTAGTTATAATTTCTTACTGGATTCTTGGTGACCGAACTACCTAAAATCCCTTCCATGTACATAAAATAGGGGTAGCAATGTGTATTAGGTTGGGGTTTCACCCTCATACCCTGTACCAACGGCTGACCTCGCATTAGCTTAAATAGACATTAATCCTTCTATTTCATCTTTTATTCACAGAGTAATTGGTAATTACAGTATTTACTTATTTTCCATTTAAAATTCTTTGTCACAGTTCCTCTTAAATGCATCCTAACGAATTTAAAGAACTCTTGCAATAAATTACTCTGTTTAGTTAACTACCATATGATTAACCGGGTTTAATCCTAACATACATTTGCTGTATTTGCCACATGTCTTACAACTATATATAATGTTCACAAATTTAATCTATAAATCGTAGATAAATAATACACAGAACCTGCAAGTATTTTTTGAGTTATTTAATTATCATAACTTATCCTTTTCTAGCATAAGAAAGCTTTCAAAGAAAATAATAGTTTTTCTCCTGAAATTAAATAACAAATATCTGTGAATAATAACATGAGAACAATCTTTCAGTCTAAATAATATTAAAATAGACAATTACTTATCGAAAAATGTATTTGGTTTTTGGTGTCCACCCAACCTTCAAGAGAGGTGATTACGTCCTCCTCTTGCCCCCGTGCTCCATTCTTGAAAGGTACGAGTTGATAGTGGATTTTTCTATTGTGACCTTAGGACCCCAAGTCCAGTTAGTACCAAAATATTGACGACAAATCAGAGATTTTCCACTGGTCTCTACCAGCTCAGGAAAATTTTTCACTCTCTTCCTTACTCTCTGAACAGAACCACTATTCCTCATTGGTATAAGTCTCTTATCCTCAGAGGAATAGGTAACTATTCAAACTGTCCAACCACATTTCCATCCTTGGAATACATTTACAATCAACATTTTTTACTTTTTATGGAACTACTTCCCATAAATAATTTTTATATTTCATAATAATAATAAAGAAAATAAACTTTCCAGAAAAACGTAAGTTTCTCCGTCTTTTCTTAAAACAAATAATAAAATGCTATTTAACTAGTTAACGACTAGTTAACATTAAATGCAGCTGTCACAGATGTATACTTTCAAATTTTTTCCATATTAAATTTCAGGTGGTCAATTTTTTTCCTTATCCAATGGAATTCAAATTCATATTTGATTTGGAATTTGTTAATTATTATCGTACTTACAGAGTCCTTTGTTATTACAGGCATGTTCTACTTATGTAATCTCATTTGTATTTAGAGAAATAATATATGATTAGAGGTTTTGTATGAATAGTTAAATTTGATTATATTCTATATCATGTCTTGGGTTATTTAAATAATTTTGGTTGAATATCATGTTCTAGGTTATTTAAATGGTTATGGTTTATTTAATTACAGTTTATGAGTATGACTCAGTATGTTTTTCTAGTGTATCTTTATTCCTATGGTTTGGCTAGTTCTTCATGCCTCAATTGATAAAATAAAAAATGGCAAACCCTTATGTGCATATTGTTACTTAGGTGTTCTCAATTCATGTAATTTTAACTGGAAAGTTATTTAGATGCATGTTGAAACAAGAAATTATTAGTGGTTTGTTTGTATATGGTTAATTACAAAATTTGAAATGTTGTGGTTGTAGACATTGAATTTACGATTTCGGAGGTGAATCTACTAGGGTGAGCATATAAAGTTCTAGTAGCAGCCCACTTAATCAAATACCTTCGAACATGTTGAGTGTTTTTTCACTTTAATTGCCTTTCTGTTTTCTAATAACGTCTTGATATACCATCGGATCTCTATTATGGAAATATAGAATGACTGGTAATATTAGTCCCAGTCTAGACTATAGTGATTGCTACCCGCATTAATTCATCCTATGACATTTTTTTTTTAGTTTGTTTACATTTTAACCAAAGTTTAATTTTTAGTTTTTTTAGTTAAAGCTAAGTTTTTTTTCACTATCATTTTACCAAAAGTCTGTTTGAGACCAAGTTTTTTTGCACTGTTCTTGAATTTATATCCAAAGTTTTTTTGGTAACCAAGATTCGTGCGACCACTTTTTTATATCCAAATTTTTGTTTGTAACTAAGAATCTTCCACCACTTTTTCCCACCTACAACAGTTGTACATGCGTTGGATCCATTGTCGACTAAGAGTTTTGCCACCACTATTCTCCACATGCAACTTCCACCGCTATTTTCCACTGCAACAATTGTGCAAGTACACTACCACAATGATCACTGAGAAAAAAACTTGGAAAGGCAAGGATGCTCCTTTAGTCGAGGGAAGTTTGATAGGGAGAATCGAAAAGGAACCCTTGTGACTTGACTTAACCCTGTGAAGCGGATGGGATTACATATCTATATTAGGGATGGGATTACATCTCTACATTGCCACCATTGTAGCTGAGAAAGAAGTTGTGAAAGGAAAGGATGTGTCGAGGGAAGTTTGATAGGGAGAATCAGAAACAAATTCTCGTGAATTGATTTGAACGCTTGTGAAGAGATTACATCTCTTTCTCTATGAGACCACCAGTGCTCGTACCTTTAACTACATCGAAATAATTGACTATTCTTGCTTTTGGATCAGCTGATTCATGCATCAATAGTGCTCGAGAATGTATTAATTCCACTCTATATAGATTGAACAAATTCCGATTAATAATGTTGAGAAATTCTGAGTTGTTTATGTATTTTATATGCAGCCTCATGCATTTTTTTTGGCTTTCTACATTGAAATTTCTATATCAGAAGAATCTGCATACATGAGAAATTTCTATATCATAAAAATACAGATACATGAAAAGTAGTAGTACCTGTATATTTTCTTCCATAAACTTTAGGATTTTTGTAGAAATAATTCCTCGGACTCCTCCACCATCGATACTCAAGATGGTTATTATTTTCCTAGTGGCAAAAGATATTCTATGAAAAAAATTCAATGACCCAGATTTCTGAGACTACCCTTGGTTAATGAACAAAACTTGTATTTTTATTCTTATGGAACAACCTTAGAACTCATATTTGTATTCCTATGGAACAGCTTAAGAGATCAATATTTAAAATGGGTGAAACAAAATTTGGATTGGCATTACTATAAGGGAATGGATGGATTAAAAAAATATGAGATCAAGTGCAAGTCCCATGGAATTTTGATGGAATAGTTACTCGAAGCAGGGTTTAAACCATGCAACCCTTATCTAGGAAAATTATAATTCAAGGTTGGTTGATTAAGTTAGTTTTAAATCTAAATTTGAATGAAATGTTACTGTGGAATTGTGGAAAATTATTTTCTACATAGTGTTCTTGACCACTAGCGATCCTTGAATGACGGAGGTCGAGAGATCACATCCCATAAGCTTCAGAGAGTGCAATCGACTGAAGGGAAAAATAGAGAGCGACGTGGGATCCCTGTAGGGAAGGTGTAGGATGGAGATGACCTTAGGAGACGGGAACAAACGGAGAACCCGACCGAGCTGCTCGAGTTCCCGATGGTCCCCCAAATCCACAATGTAAGCACACAAGCAATGGACCAGAGCTCTTGTTTGTATCCGCTCAAGCTCTTGCAGAGCCTCAAGAAGAGAATTAACATAATGTAATCCCATCAGATTCAGCTTCAGGATTAGGGTTACCTCTAGGAGCAACTCTGCCTACTTCTCCTTGAAATTCACTAGAAGCTCTACATATCTGTTGAATTTTGAAACAATAAACAGTCAAATTGGCATCTAGAAACAACAAGTAGCACCTACACTAAGTGTGGCACCAGGAGCTGAGTTGTGATGTCGATGATGAGTTCTGTTGTCATCCCCGTCCGAGTTAGGCGTGGTTCACCTCCTATCCAGAAAGTCGCGGGGGTTGCTGGAGGGAGATGTCCCATCAATCGTCTCTGCGCTCCATTTCGTCTAACAAAAGAGTCTTCTATTAAAACCTACTTATAGTTTTATTTGTAAATAAGTTTTATAATAATTATTATGAAAAAAACATACCAACTATATAAGAGTATTAAAATTTATATAATATAGAATAATTATTTTAAGCTATTCTCCTCTATCCTCTTTATATATATATATGATACAACTCTTTTTTTTCTAATTAGTGAACATTTCTTTGTGCTTTAAAAATAAGTAGTTCTATTTGTAAAGAAGTTTTATAATAATTATTATTTAAAAAAACATAAATAGCGTATAAGAGTATTAGAAAATTATATAATATAGAGTAATTAATTTTAACTATTTTCTTCAAACCTCATTTTTTTTTATATATGATATATTTTTTTTCCATTTTTTTTTTATATATGATATAATTTTTTTCCAATTGTTGAACGTTTCTTGCTCCACTAAAAATATTCAAATTAGTGTAATCCACATTCACTTTTCACATTTAAATTAGAAATAGGACAAAATGACTTTAAAAGTCAAAATTATATTCCTTCAAACAAAAGTCGAAATCTCCGAAAAGCCTGATGCCACTGTATTTAACGATGAATCGAAGAGTCATTATTTTCGTAGGTTCGTGCAATTTTATACAGTAGTATTGTTTGTAAGAATTGGTAATTACCTTATAAATATTTGTAATTATATTTTTTTTATATTTAATTTAATACATCTTTTTTGAAATTGAATTTTATATGGTAATATTCTTTTTCAAATTTGATAAGTATGCTTAGTACACTCCAATTTGCCTCAACCTTAACGAAATTCAAAACCATGAATTAAAGTTTGGGTGTGCTTGTCACTGGGTTTCTATTTTGGATTGAGTAGAATGTGCAACCTTCAACTAAGTAAACAACTCTATGAAAGTTGACTATGAACAAGGTGCTAGATCTATAAGGAGAGATTTCAATTATTTTAGTTATTATAATAAGGCTGTTATTTTTCATTTTTAAGAGTTATATTAAAATCTCATATTTGAGGTTGTAATTCTCTTCTAAAAATATATTGTTTTGTGGTTTTTTTTTTTATAGAATTATATAATATTAGAAATTTGTGTAATATTTTTAATATTAGAAAGTAAAAATATAGAAATATTTTTTAAAATTTCTAAAAACTCTCGTAAGATGTTGTAACATACATAAAAAAAAATTACTTTTTACCGTACTGATAAATATATTATCTCAATAACTCAAATTTACAACACCTAATGGTCAGTATTACCACATAAATTAAATGGCCAAACCAATGCTTTAATGTAAGTTCTAAACCTTAATATTATAGGATTATATTAACTACCATACACAAATTCCCTTTGCCATCGTATACTTTATCATTTCATATATAATGTATTAAAGGTCTTTATGATGACGATGATGGTTAACGTCCACTCAGACCAATCTTTGGTCTATCAGACCTAAAGAAAAGAGTTATTTAGTTTGATTTAAGATTTTATTCCTATGAACAAAAATCTTGGAGAGAAGCCTCCCGAGCTCACTATAATTTTGACATCTTAAAAGGCTAGGAAGGTCAGTATTGTAACAAATATTATGAAATTGAGCTCTAATGTGGTTGTACTTGGGGCACTCTAAGAGGAAGTGATTTTCATCCTCGATGTTCATATTCTCACAGAGATGGCAGATCCTTTCCATCCATGGGTTTTAGGAACTGTCGAACGACCTGTTTCACTATGGAGCTCATGAGAGTTCATTCTGATCTTGGATATATTAATTTTCTTCTTTGAGCTAGTTAAAATAGAGAGATAATTTTGATCTTCTAGGGTGGGGTTGATGACCTTCTTATAATATCTTAATTTTCTTTTAGGTGCTAGATCTTTCTCATGCCACATTTTTTCTTTCAACTTATAAGTAACAATTTTTTTTAATGTTATTAATGTTTTGCAATGAAACATTCTCGTCAATCTCCCAATGGTTTAAGCAAGCCCTGGTGTCTTTATACGAACCTCGTTTAAGCCTTAGGTGGTTTTGGATGGAACTTAAAGCTATCTTAGGAAGTCTATGGTCTCCTATGCTATTGAGTTTGTGCTTGTACAATTGAAGCCTAGTCATAGCTAGGATCTCAATAGGGGAAAGACCCACTTCTATAAGGAGAATATGATAGGGTGTATTACTTTTAATTTTAAGGTTATAAGTTATAAAATGCTTCTGGATTTGCTCAATATTTCTCCAGGATTCTCTACAGATGTTGCAACTCCAAACCTCACACCTATATAAGATAACAGGAGTGAATAAAGTTTCAAGAGGAACTTCTTTCTATCCCACATTATGAGGTTTTCCGTTATACAATTATTTTCAAGACCAAAATAAGCTTTCCACCCCCCATTTATCCTTTTCTGAATGCTATAATTCCAGTTGAGCTTGTGATGAATATCAATTCCTCGGTACTTGTAAGAAGACACTTCCTCCAAGTTACTATTGTCATACATAAAATTAGCGTAAGTGTCCTTCATGGATTTGATAATCATAACTTTTTTTTTGTCAGTCTTAACAGACATACCCATGGTAGAGAAGAAATCGTTAAGAATTCTAAGTTGCTTATCAAGATGAGATGGGCACCCTGCGAGAAGAACAATATTGCATCGGCGCTAGCTTTATTGTTATAATATGATTTTTTAATGTTTCCCAACCCACATAACGTATCATCCATAATCCTGATATGACCGAGGGCATAGCTGGCAGGTCCTGGATATTGAATGTAATAATTACTGGCAATTAAACTCTTGGACAGAGGTAAGATTTACCATGATTATTTGCGGTTTTCAATGGTCTTTTCTTAGATTTTCATCGTCTATTTATGGAAGGTCGATTGTTCACATTTCCATTGGAAAATGTCTTTGTTAACCTCGCCAACCCTATCTAACACCATCATTTGTCACTGTGTCTTCGTCGAGAGGTTTCATCTGCTTTGAGGGTTTGTTTCGTGACGTCTTAGAGCTTTGTTTCTTCTGCTTTGAGGGTTTGTTACCACAGTGTCTTCGAGATTTGGCTCCAACAGCAATGAGCTTCAACATGGTTTGTGAGGTTATTACAGGTGTAACGCCCCATAATTTTTTAGCATGATGGACGAAAGGTTGCGTTGCGAATAGTAATGAGTCTCTGGTGGAGTTTGTCCTCTACTGCCATGGAAATTCCTTCAACTCCAGTTCCCATGCACTTTACAATACACAGCTTGGTAAATCATTCCGCTCCCATTTGAAATCATGGTTTCCTCCACTTGTTTTATTGAATTTGGGATTTTTATCTCTTAGAAGATTATAGTATTAATTTTTGACTCTTTTATATTTACATGAGTTCCAGTTTGATGATCAAGACTGTCAAGGGAAACTTATTTTATAGGATTAACTTCTCACTGATTTCGCATTTGAGTATTTTTCCTTTTGTCTTGTATATATATATATATATATATATTGCATCTTAAAACCTTCCTCACAGAATCCGTTTTGTGCTTTTGGTGTTCCCAGGTTAGTTTCCTCCTATAAAAATGGTAGAGTCTTCGGCACCAAAATTTCATGTCACTTACTAGACTTCTCAGACTTTCTGTTGATACATTCAGTTCTTCTTACAGGTGCTCTTAAGGATCTCACTTCATAACATAAGTCTTTCGACCGGTTCAGTTTAAGGGTTTATCTGACAGGCCTTTTTTATTTATTCTGGGTTATTTATGTAATGAACATTCTGAATTATCTAGAAAGGTTCAACATTTTTCTGGCCAGCTTCCTAGGCCTTGGTTAAGCCTTTCTCAGACTCCTTGTGTTGCAAGCTTTCCGTGTTAATATTCTTATGTGATTATCTATAGGCTACATTATTCTGTAATTTAACTCTTGAAATCGTTTTTCTCCATGATGTAAATGGCTACTATTGTATTAATTAGTTTGAGACTTCTTCATATGGCCACGTGTATTTACAAATTTAAGCACAGTAGTTTTATTCATACTTCTTATTCTGAAATTGAATTTTGTAATATGTGAATGATTCGCTTCAGTTATTAATTATCATTTTCATTTAAGCATGTATCTTAGTTCATTCAATTTCGTGTTTATATGCTCACTCTTCAATGTTTAAACTCCTGATTGGATATAATATACATGTATTTAATATAATTTTAATCTTTAGCATTACTTCTTTTTGTAAGATACTAGATTTGTCTATTAGTTGTAATTATTTACTAGCTTCTTGGTGACTGAACCACCTAAAATCAAAATCGTGTATAGAAAATAGGGTAGCAATGTGTATTGGGTTGGGGTTTCACCCCTATACCCTATACCAACGGCTCACCCCACATTAGCTTAAATAGACAGTAACCCTTCCAGTTCATTTTTTATTCGCACAATAATTTATAATTGCAGTATTTTCTTATTTTATATTTAAACTTATTTATCATAGTTCCTTTTAGATGCATCCTAGTGAATTTAAAGAACTGTAATAAATTACTGTGTTTAGTTAACTACCATATGATTAACCGGGTTGACTCGTGACATATATATGTTGTATTTTCCACCTGTCCTACAACTATATATAATGTTCACAAATTTCATTTATAAATCGTACGGAAATAATACACAAAACCCTGCAAGTATTTTTTGAGTTATTTAATTATCATAACTTATCCTTTTCCAACATAAGAAAGGTTCCAAACAAAATAATAGTGTTTCTCCTGAAATTAAATAATAGATATATGTGAATAACAACTTGAAAACAATCTTTCTGTCTAAATAATATTAATATAGACAGTCACTTATCTAAAAATGTATTTGGTTGTTACTATCCACCCAACCTTCAAGAGAGGTGATTACGTCCTCCTCTTTCCCCCGTGCTCCATTCCTGAAAGGTATGGGTTGATAGTGGATTTTTCTACTGTCACCACAGGACCCCAAGTCTAGTCAGTACCAGAATATTTAGGACAACATAGAGATTTTCCACTGGTCTCTACCAGCTCAGGAAAAATTTTTACTGTCTTCCTTAGTCTCTGAAAATAACCTCTATTCCTCACTGGTATGAGTCTCTTTTCCTCAGACGAATAGGTAATTGTTCAAACTATCCAACCACCTTTCATTTCTTAGAAAACATTTACCATCAGCCTTTTTTACTTTTTATGGAACTACTTTCTATAACTAATTTTTATCTTTCATAATAATAATAAAGAAAATAAACTTTCCAAAAAAACATAAGTGTCTCAATCTTTTCTTAAAACAAATAATAAAATGTTATTTAACTAGTTAGCAACTTCTTAAAATTAAATGCAGCTGTTAGAACTTCCCCCCCTGGAAGTAACACTATCCTCAGTGTTTCCCTCCAGCTCAGAAAATAGCTTTGGTTAAGCCTCGCACACAAATCCTTTGTCCTCCCAGGTAGCCTCATCCGGGCTTAAGTGCTTCCACTACACTTTAACCTGGGTGATGACTCGCTTTTGGAGCATAATTTCTCTCTTGTCGAGTATGTGTTGAGCCTCGACCAGAAACACGTTGTACTACTCTACTTTCAACCAGAAAAGTTTCTTGTCAAAATTTCATAAAGAAATTATATTTCAAGTTAGGATTTTTAGTTCTATCGTACCTGAATATTCCGCCAATGAATTACGTGTTTCAGGTCATTCACATATCTCTTTAATAGGGACACATGAAACACATTGTGTACTCATATGGGGCTGGGTAAAGCCAGTTGATAAGCCACAAGTCATACCCTTTCCAAGATTTAGAAGGGTCCACAGAACCTGGGAGCCAACTTGGCACAAGATGCCCACCACAAGGTACTCTTCTTGGGTTTGACCCTCACATACACATGATCACCCACTTCAAATTATCGATAGGTCATTTTCTTATCTTCATAGATCTTTTGCCGATCTTGTGCAAATTTCAAATTTTGTCTGATTTTCTTACTTCTGACTCCATTTCAACCAAAATTTTTGGTCCAAGCACTAACTTAGTTTCGGGACTACATCAGTTAATGGGAGTACGACATTGCTGCCCATAAAGATCTTAAAAAGGACTGATCTTAACAGATTCCTGATAATCGTTGTTGTAAGAAAATTCAACTAGGTGTAAGTAATCTTCCGTCTTGGTTGGTTGTTGCATTACGTACATGCGTAGAATGTATTCCAAAACTTGGTTGACACGCTTGGTTTGGCCATCTGTCTGGGGATGATAAGTAGTGCTAAAGTTTATTTGGGTCCCCCGACCTGTGAACAGAGTTTTCCAAAATGCTGAATTAAAATTCACATCCCTGTCTGAGATAACAGTCTTCGGAATGTCGTGTAGCCTGAATATTTCTCTCATAAAAATATCTGCTATCTATACAACCTTTTAAGTTGACTGTACAGGTATGAAATGTGAATATTTACTCAATCTGTCAATTACCACCATGATGGAGTCATTGTGCCTCTTTGACCTTGGTAAACCTGTAATGAAATCCATGGATATGACCTCCCACTTTTACTCAGGTATCGGTATGGGCCGCAACAATCCTGCGAGATGTCGGTGCTCCACCTTGACTTGTTGACACTCCAAAGATCTATTTAAATACTCAACAATATTTTTATACATACTAGGCCATAAATATACTTTTGTAATGGATAAATAACATTTTCTAGTATCCTGGGTGTCTTTTACAATTACTTCGATGGTATTCATTCATGATTAACTCCTTAAGATCCACTCGGTTTTGTACATACATATTTCCCCTAAAGGTTATCATTTTCTCTTTATTATCTCCGTATTCAGAAGTATTTCCTTGCTTTCTGGCCTCTTCCATTTGATGCCACAGGAATTTATATTCTGGATCCTTCTGTGCTTCTTCTTTTACTTGATCTAAGAATTTACATTCAAGTTGATTGTAGTAAAGCTCATAAACACAATGCATATTTCTACTTAAAGCATTAGCCACCCAGTTTTCCTTACCTTTCACATGTTGTATTTCCATATAAAAATCACTTAGAAAGGAATTTCATCTTTCCTGTATGGAGTTTAAATCAGCTTCTTTGAAATAAATAGTCCAGCTGCTATGATTCATCTTTAGCACAAATTTCTTACCCAACAAGTACTGTCTCCATTCCCGGAGTGCATGTACTACTGTTGTTAATTGTAGATAATAGGCTGAGTATCTTTTTTCATGTTCCTTCAACTTTCTTAACTCATATGCCACTACTTTTCCTTCCTGAGATATGACTTCCTCAACTCCCTCTTTACAAGCATCGGTACAAAATGCAAATTCTTTGATGGGTTCAACTACCCTCAACACTGGTGCAGTAGTCAATAGCTGCTTCAATCTCTCAAAACTATTCTAGAACTCAACAGCCCACTTACAGACTTTTCCTTTTCTATCCAAGGAGGTAATTGGAAAAGAAATTTTGGAAAATCCTTCAATAAATATTCGAGAATACCCAACCAATCCCATAAAGGATCTAATATCTGCAACATTCTAGGGTACCTGCCATTCCATGATTGTTTTGATTTTTTCTGAATCAACAACTATCCCATGTGTAGAAATAACGTGGCCTAAGTATTGGATTTCAGTTTTAAAGAAATCACATTTGCTGAACTTACATATAGCTGGTGTTTTCTTAACATTTTCAGCACAATCCTTAAATGCTCCCTATGTTCTTCTTGCTTTTTAAAATATATTAAAATTTAATCTATGAGTATAAGTACAAATTTATCCAGGAAAGGATGAAATATACCATGCATTAACCTCATAAGGTTTCTCATGCATTTGTTAACCCAAAAAATAATACAACAAATTCATAATGCCTGTACCTAGTATAGAAAGAAGTCTTATAAATGTCTTCGTCTTTGATATGGATCTCGTGATATCCATATCTTAAATCTATTTTAGAAAACATTGTGGCTCCCTTCACTTGATCAAACAGATCATCAATCCTTGGTAAAGGTTATTTATTCTTGACTGTTAACTTGTTGAGATGTATATAGTCCATGAACATTGGCATGGTTCTTTCCTTCTTCTCCACAAAAAACATTGGTTCTCCCCAAGGGGACACACTTGAATGAATATAACCTTTGTCCAATAGTTCCTGTAACTGCATTTTTTATTTGGTTAATTCTAGAACACTCATTCTCTAAGGATCCCTTGACAAAGGTAATTCTCATGGCATTAATTCAATGGTAAAATCAATATCCCTTCTTGGTGGTAATCCAGGTATGTCTTCTGGGAAGACATCCATGAAATATTGTACCACCGGTATGTTTTCCATCATAGGTGAGTTTTCCTTGGAATTGGCATACCCCACCTGGATGGCATAAATCTGAAATCCCTTCCTCATACACTTATTAATCTGATATGTTGTAATTGGATGCAACTGTAGGGGTTTCTTGATCACCTGAATCTCTTTGTGTGTACCATCTTGCATTATGTAATAAATAATATTTTCTTTGCAGTCCACTAAGGTCCAATGTTTTTCTAGCCAATCCATGCCCAAGAAAACATCATAGGACCCTAATGGAAATATGTTCAGATCCACGGTTAACCGTTGTTCTGCAATTTCCGAAGTGCAGTTTAGATTTTTTCAAGTTACCTTTCTTGTTGCTCTTGTGGCTAGCTGTACCAACGAAGGAATTTTGAATTTTTGACCTTTTAACTTACATACTTCCACTATTTTGGGATTAACATAACATAGACTTGCACTTGGGTCTACCAAAATAGAAACAGATTGAGTCATTAATTTACCTTCCCACTCTATCATTTTGGGCTGATAATCTGCCTATCGATCCTCCAATGCTGTGTGGATATGAGGTATGTTTCGAGCCACATCACCTATTATAGAAGCCTCTTGAAAATTTGCAACTACCTCACTTATTAATCATTGTCAGAAATTTTTATAATAATGTGCCTCACCACACCCCAACACTATAGAGGTAGTTGTTCACTTGCCCTTGCTTAGGTTTGCTAGATGCTTCTGTAGGCATTTCCACCACTGGCCACTGCGTTCTTTGATGACTTCTGCCAAAATTCTTACTTACAGAACTTCGTGAAGAATTCTTAAAATTATTATTTTTGGCACCCTTGAAGTTTGCGCTTCTTTTCTGTCCTTTTATTGGTTGCCAACTTTTTCCCACTTCTATTTTTCCTTGGACTGCTAATAGCACATTCGTGCCTTGTGAATGGCTTCATGCATGGTTCTAGGATTTACAAATTCAATGCGTTCCTTCATATGGGATGGAAGACTGCTCAGAAATATTTTAGCCTTAGCTTTTCATCTCTAAGGTATGGAACATATCTTAACAGAGAGGTGAAATTGGTAATATACTCGTCCATGGTCATCTATCCCAGCTTCAAGTCATGAAATTATTTAGATTTATCATTGTAAAAACGTTCTACTAAATACTTATCTTTAAAGTATTTTTGGAACAATTCCCAGGTAATGTCTTGGTCCTCAATGCTGTGAACATTCTTTACTTGTTCCCACCATAGAGTGGCTTTCTCCTTTAGCTGATATATGGCCAATCTAGCCTTTAGGTTGCTACTATACTCGTACACTTGAAAATATTTGTTCATATCTATTTACCAGGCCTATTCCACTTCCTCGGCTTCACCATCAAATGTCGGTGGTTTTATTTTTCGAAATTCACCTTGAAGCTCCACTTTTTTCTTTTTGACTTCTTATTGATCTGACAAATTGCTAGACTCTACTTCATTATAGTTTTTGTTCTTCTTGCTTCGCTGTGAAGGGCTTCTTTCCACTATGTCAGTGGTTTGGTCCCTTGTTTGTTGCTCATTACCTTCTTGCATGTCTCTCTTAGCACTGGGTAGTTTGAATCCCTGATTTTGCTTGTTCGATAGCATCTTGAGTATCTTTTCTTTCTCTTGCATCAACCGCTCATTATCACTTCGAACCCACACCATTTATTCTTATAGCTTCTATACCATATTCGACAGCATGTTCCTTTGGTGTTGTTGTTCCTTCAAAAGTCTACTTGTTTTTTGGTGTTGATCCACGCTCAGCTAAACCCACATCTTTGGGCTCACTTCTAGTCATGTTTGGGGTTCCCCGGTGTTCAGGGGTGGTTTTGTGTTGATACCCTTATCATGATGTTTCCTGTTATGATTATTTTATGTGCATTAGTATACACACAACTTAATTCATTATTTTACCCTTAGTTTCCTAGCATATGAATGCTGCTCTGATACCACTTGTAACATACATACAAAAAATATTTACCTTTTACCCTACAGATGAATATACTAACCATATTGTATCTCAAAAATCAAATTTACAACACCTAATGGTTGTTATTACCACATAAATTAAATGACCAAAATAAGGCTTTAATTTAATTTCTCAACCTTAACATTATCAGATTATATTAACTCCCATACAAAAAGTCCCTTTGCCATGGTATAATTTATTGTTTCATATATAATGTATTAAAGGTCCTTATATAGCTGCAATGGCACTAGATTTATTGTTATAATATGGTTTTTTAATGCTTTCCAACCCAAAAATGTATCATCCATAATCTTGATACAACCGAGGGCATAGCTGGCCAATCCTGGATATTGAATGCAGTAAGTATTGGCAATTAAACTCTTGGGTAGATGTAATATTTACCATGATTATTTGCGGTTTTCAATGGTCCTTGGTTAGATCTTCACCGTCAATTTCTGGAAGATCGATGGTTCACATTTCTAGCAGGAAATGTCTTTGTTAACCTCACCAACCCTAGCTGACACCGTCATTTTTCAATGTGTCTCCGTCTTAGAGCTTTGTTTCTTCTGCTCTGAGGGTTTGTTACCACATCATCTTCGAGCTTTGGCTCTAATAGAAATGAGTTTCAACCTGATTTGTGAGGTTATTAGAGGTGTAATGCCCCATAATTTTGCAGCATGGTGGAGGAAAGGTTCCGTTCCGAACAATGATGAGTCTCTAGTGGAGTTAGTCCTCTACTCCCATGGCAATTCTTTCAACTCCGGTTCTCATGTATTTTACAATACACAACTTTTTTAATCATTCCGCTCCCATTTTCAATTATGGTTTCCTCCATTTGTTCTACTGAATTTGGGATTTTTATCTCTTATCAGATTATAGTTTTAAGTTTTAACTCGTTTATATTTACATGACTTCCAGTTTGATGATCAGGACTATCAAGGGAAACTTATTTTGTAGGTTTAAATTATCACTGATTCCAAATTTGAGTACTATTCCCTTTGTCTTTTTTATATATATATTCTGCATCTTCAAACCTACCTCACAGAATCTGTTTCGTGCTTTTTGTGTTCGCATGTCAGTTTCCTCCCTTAAAAATCGCAGAGTCTTCTACACCAAACTTATCAGACTTCCTGCTGATAGATTTCGTTCTTCTTACAGGTACTCTTAAGGATCTCACTTCATAATAGAAGTCTTTCAACCGGTTCAGTTTAAGGGTTTATCTAAAAAACCTTTTTTATTTATTCTAGGTTATTTATGTAATGAACATTCCTACTTATCTGGAAAGGTTAACATTTTTCCGGCCAGCTTCCTAGGCCTCAGTTAAGCCTTTCTCGCACTCCTTGTGTTGCAAGCTTTCCATGTTAATATTCTTATGTGATTATCTATAGGCTACATTCGTCTATAATTTAACTGTTGAAATCATTTTTCTCCATGATGGAAATGGCTACTGTTGTATTAATTAGTTTGAGACTTCATCATATGGTCTATGTGTATCTACAAATTTAAGCACAATAGTTTTATTCATACTTCTTATTGGGAAATGTGAATTCTGTAATATGTGAAGGATTCTCTTCAGTTGTTAATTTTCATTTTCAATTAAGCATGTATCATAGTTCATTCAATTTTGTGTTTATATGCTCAGTCTTCGAAGTCTAAACTCTTGATTGGATATACTGTACCTGTCTTTAATACAATTTTAATCTTCAGTATTGCTTATTTTTTAAAGATACTAGATTTGTTTATTAGTTATAATTTCTTACTGGCTACTTGGTAACTGGACCACCTAAAACCTAGTCATTGCATAGAAAATAGGGGTAGCAATGTGTATTGGGTTGTGGTTTCAGCCCCAGACATCCTCGTACTCACGCATCACCCCGCATTAGCTTAAATAGGCAGCAATCCTTCCAGTTCATTTTTTATTCACACACTAATTTATAATTTTAGTGTTTACTTATTTTCCATTTAAACTTCTTTTTCAAATTTCCTCTTAAATGCATTCTAACATATTTAAAGAACTCTTGCAATAATTTACCGTGTTTATTTAAATACCATATGATTAACCGAGTTTACTCCTGACATACATATGCTATATTTTCCACCTATCCTACAACTATATATAATGTTCACAAATTTAATCTATAAATTGTACAGAAATAATACACAGAACCCTGCAAGTATTTGCTAAGTTATTTAATTATCATAATTTATCATTTTGTAACATAAGAAAGGTTCCAAAGAAAATAATAATGTTTCTCCTTAAATTAAATAAGAAATACTCGTGAATAACAACTTGAAAACAATATTTCTGTCTAAATAATATTGAAATAGATAGTCACTTATCTGAAAATGTATTTGGCTATTGGCGTCCACCCAACCTTCAAGAGTGGTGATTACATCCTCCTCTTTCCCCCATCCTCCATTCCTGAAAGGTACGGGTTGACAGTGGATTTTTCTACTGTGACCTCAGGACCCCAAGTCGAGTCAGTACCAGAATATTCAGGACAACTTTGAGATTTTCCACTGGTCTCTACCAGCTCAGGAAAACATTTTACTCTCTTCCTTAGTCTCTGAACATAACCCCTATTCCTCACTGGGATGAGTGTCTTATCCTCAGAGGAACAGGTAACTATTCAAACTATCTAGCCAAATTTTAGTACTTAGAAAACATTTTCCATCAACCTGTTTTACTTTTTATGGAACTACTTTCCATAAATAATTTTTATCTTTCATAATAATAATAAAGAAAATAAACTTTCCAGAAAAATAGAATATTCTTAGTACTTTATTAAAACAAATAATAAAATGTTATTGAACTAGTTAACTTTAAAGGCAACTGTTACAAGTTCCCCCCTACCAGAAACACTTTCCTCAGTGTTTCCCTCCAGCTCGGAAAATAGCTCTGGGTAAGCCTAGTACACAAATCCTTCATCCTCCCGAGTAGGCTCATCCAAGATAAAGTGCTTCCACTGCACTTTAACCTGGGTGATGACTCGCTTCCGGAAAACAATTTCTCTCCTATCGAGCATGCGTTGAGGCTCGACCAGAAAATTTCCATCCGTCCAACTCTACCTACAATTAACAAAGTTTATTGTCAAATTTTCATAAATAAATTATATTTCAGGTTAGGATTTTTAATTCTATCCTATCTGAATATTCTGCCAATGAATTACGTTCTCTGAGTCATGCACATATCACTTGAGGAGGGACACATGAAACACATTGTGTACTCAGATGTGGCTGGATAAAGCCAGCTGATAAGCCACAGGTCTTACCCTTTCCAAGATTTGGAAGGGTCCATACAACCTAGGAGCCAACTTGGCACAAGATACCCACCACAAGGTACTCTTCTTGGGTTTCACCCTCACATACACATGATCACCCACTTCAAATTCTCGATAGGTCCTCTTATTATCTGCATAGATCTTCTACTGATCTTGTGCAGCTTTCAAATTTTGTCTAATTTTCTTTACTTCTGACTCCATTTCAGTCAACATTTCTACTTGAAGCATTAACTTAGTTTCGGGACTGGTCTAATTAATGGGAGTAAGATATTTTCTCCCATATAGAGCTTCAAAAGAACTCATCTTAAGGGATTCCTGATAACCGTTGTTGTAAGAAAATTCAACTAGGTGTAAGTAATCTTCCCACTTGTTCGGCTTCTTCATTACGTACATGTGAAACATTTCTTCCAGAACTTGGTTGAAACGCTTGGTTTGGCCATCCATTTGGGGATGATAAGCAGTGCTAAAGTTTATTTGGGTCCCCATACCTGTGAACGGATTTTTCCAAAATGATGAAGTAAACTTCAAATACCTCTCCGAGATAACAGTCTTCAAAATGTTGTGTAGCCTAAATATTTGTCTCATAAAAATATCCACTATCTGCACAGTCTTGTAAGTTGATTGTACAGGTATGAGATGTGTAGATTTACTCAATCTGTCAATTACCACCATGATGGAGTCATTGATCCTCTTTGACCTTGGTAAACTCATAATGAAATCTAGGGATATGACCTCCCACTTTCATTCAGGTATCGGTATGGGCTGCAACAATCCTGCAGGATGTCGGTGCTCCACCTTGGCCCGTTGACACTCCAAACATTTATTTAAATACTTAGCAATATTTTTGCGCATACCAGGCGAGAAATATATTTTCTAATGGAAGTTAACATTTTCTGGTATCCTAGGTTTCGCACATAATTAATCTGATGGTATTAATTCATGATTAACTCCTTAAGATCCACTCGGTTTGGTACATATAAATTTCCCCTGAAGGTTATCATTTTCTATTTACTAACTCCATATTCAGAATTATTTCCTTACTTTCTGGCCTCTTCCGTTTGCTTCCACAGAAATTTATATTCCAGATCCTTTTGTGCTTCTTCTTTTACTTGATCTAAGAATTTACATTCAAGCTGATTGTAGTAAAGCTCATAAACACAATGCAAGTTTATGCTTAAAGCATCAACCACCCAGTTTTCCTTACCTTTTAGGTGATAGATGTCCATATCAAATTCACTTAGAAAGGCACTCCATCTTTCCTGTTTGGAGTTTAAATCATCTTGTTTGAAATATCTTGTCAAGATGCTATTATCCTTCTTTAGCAAAAACTTCTTACCCAGCAAGTAGTGTCTCCATGCTCGGAGTGCATGTACTATTAATTTTAATTCTATATCATAGGCTGAGTATCTTTTCTCATGTTCCTTCAAGTTTCTTCACTCATATGCCACTACTTTTCCTTCCTAAGATAAAACTACCCCAACTCCCTCTTTACAAGTGTCCGTACAAACTTCAAATTCTTTGTTGGGGTAAGCTACCCTCAACATTGGTGTAGTGGTCAATAGCTGCTTCAATCTCTCAAACTGATTCTGGCACTCAATAGTCCACTTAAATACTTTTCCTTTTCTCTACAAGGAGGTAATTGGAAAAGAAATTCTAGAATATCCTTCAATAAATCTTCGATAGTACCCTTCCAATCCCATAAAGGATCGAATATTCGCAACATTCTGCGGTACCCACCATTGCATGATTGTTTTGATTTTCTCTGAATCAACAGTCATCCAATCTGCTGAAATAACATGTCCTAAGTACTAGATTTTGGTTTTGAAGAAATCAGACTTGCTAAACTTAGCATAGAGTTGGTGTGTTCTTAACATTTCCAACGCAACCCTTAAATGCTCCCTACGTTTTTCCTGGTTTTTAGAATAGATTAAAATTTCATCTATGAGCAAAAGTACAAATTGATCCAGGAAATGATGAAATATGCCATGCATTAACCTCATAAACTTTGCTACTGCATTTGTTAACCCAAAGGGTAATACCACAAATTCTTAATGCCCGTACCTGGTATAGAAAGCAGTCTTGTAAATGTCTTCATCTTTGATTTGGATTTGGTGATATCCAGATCTTAAATCTATTTTAGAAAACATTGCGGCCCCCTTCACCTAATCAAACATATCATCAATCCTTGGTAAAGGATATTTATTCTTGATTGTTAACTTCTTGAGCTATCTATAGTCCATTCGCATTAGCATGGTTCTGTCCTTCTTCTTCGTGAACAACACTGACGCTCCCCAAGGGGACACACTTGGATGAATATAACATTTGTCTAACAGCTTTTGTATCTACACATTTCTTTAATTCTACTAATTCTAACACCATTTCGTAAGGAGCCCTTGACACGTGATGCTCTTGGCATCGCTCAATGGTAAAATCAATATCCCTTCTTGGTGGTAATCCGTGTATGTCTTTCGTGAAGAAATCCATGAAATAATGTACCATTGGGAGGCTTTCCATCATAGATGTTTTTTCCTTGGAATCGTCATATCCCACCTGGATGGCATAAATCTGATATCCCTTCCTCATACATGTATTCATCTGAGATGTTGTAATAGGATGCAACTTTAGGGGTTTCTTGATCCCCTAAATCTGTTTGTGTGTACCATCTTGCATTTTGTAATAGATAATCTTTTCTTTGGAGTTCACTAAGGTCCAATGTTTTCTAGCCAATCTATGCGCATAAAAACATCATAGGACCCTACTGGTAGTATGTTCAGGTCAACGTTTAATTGTTTTTGTCCAATTTCCAAAGTGTAGTTTGGAATTTTAGCAGTTACCTTTCTTTTTTCTCCTATGGCTAGTTGTACCAACCAATAAATTTTGAATTTTTGACCTTTTAACTTACATACTTCCACTATTTTTGGATTAAAATAACATAGACTTGCGCCTGGGTCTACCAAAATAGAAATAGATTGAGACAATAATTTACCTCCAACTCTATCATTGTTGGTTGATAATATATCTGTCGATCCTCCAACGCTGCATTGATACGAGGTATTTTTCGAGCCACATCACCTACTATAGAAGCCTCTTGTAAATTTGAAATTTCCTCACTTCTTTCTCATTGTGGAAAATTTTTATAATAATGCACCTCACCACACCCCAACAGTATATAGGTGGTTTGTTCGCTTTCCTTGGCTCAGGTTTGCTAGATTCTTCTGTAGACCTTTCCTCCACTGGCCACTGGGTTATTTGATGATTTATGCCAAACTGCTTCCTTACAAAACTTCATGCATAATTTTTAAAATTATTATTTTTGGCACCCTTGAAGTTTGAGCTGCTTTTATGTCCCTTTCTTGGCTGCCAACTTTTTCCCACTTCTCCTTTTGCCCTGGACTACTGATAGCACATTTGTGCCTTACAAATGACTTCATCCATGGTTCTAGGATTTAAAAATTCAATGTGTTGCTTCATATGGGTTGGAAGACTGATCAAAAATCTTTGAACCTTAGCTTTTTCATCTCTAAGGTATGGAATATATCTTAATAGAGAGGTGAACTTGGTAATATACTCATCCAGGGTCCTCTGTCCCAGCTTCATGTCATGAAATTCTTTAGATTTATCATTGTAAAAATGTGTTGTTAAATGCTTATCATTAAAGTATTGCTGGAATGATTCCCATGTAACGTCTTGGTCCTCAATTCTGCAAACATTCTTTACTTCTTCCCACCACAGGGTGGCTTTCTCCCTTAGTTGATATATGGCCAATCTGGACTTTAGGTTGCTACTATACTCGTACACTTAAAAATATTTTTTCATATTTATCAACCAAGCCTCAGACACTTCCTTAGCTTCACCATCAAATGTTGGTGGTTTTTCCCTTGTTTGTTTCTCATTATCTTCTTTCACGTCTTTATCAGAACTGGGTTGTTCCATTCCCTGATTTTGCTTGTTTGATGGGCTCTTGAGTATATTTTCTTTCTATATCATCAAGCACTTGTTATCACTTCAAACCCGCACCATTTATTCGTGTATCTTATGTATCGTATTCAACAATATGCTGGTTTGGTGCTGTTGTTCTTCTAGCAGTCTACTTTTTTGTTGGTGATGATCCACACTTAGCTGAACCCACATCTTCGGGTTCTCTTCTGGTCATGTTATGGGTTCCTGGTGTTCTGGGGTGGTTGTTCTATTGATCCCCTTCTCATGATGTTTCTTGTTAAGATTATTTTCTGTGCATCAGTATCCACACAACTTAATTCGTTAGTTGACCCTTAGGGTCCCAGCATATGAACATTGCTCTGATACCACTTTTAACATACATACAATTTCTTTTTACTTTTTACCCTATGGATAAATATACTAGCCATACTTTATCTCAATAAATCAAATTTACAACACCTAATGTTTAGTCTTACCACATAAATTAAATGACCAAACTAAGGCTTTAATGTAAGTTCTAAACCTTAAAATTATATGATTATATTAAATTCCATACACAAATTCCATTTGCCATGGTATAATTTATCGTTTCATATATAATGTATTAAAGGTATTTATATATTTTTCATCGATGCTATATTTATTGTTATAATATGGTTTTTTAATTTTTTCCAACCCACATAATGTATCATCCGTAATCTTGATACGACAGAGGGCATAGTTGGCAAGTCCTCGATATTGAATGTAGTAAGTACTAGCAATAAAACTCTTCTACAGATGTAAGATTTACCATGATTATTTATATTTTTCAATGGTCCTTGCTTAGATCTTCACCATCGATTTATGGAAGATCGATGGTTCACATTTCGAGCAGGAAGTGTCATTGTTAACCTCGCCAACCCAAGCTGATACCATCACTTGACACCGTTTCCTCATCAAGAGGTTTCTTCTTCTCTGAGGGTTTGTTCCATGACATCTTAGAGCTTTGTTTCTTCTGCTCTGAGGGTTTGTTACCACATCATCTTCAAGCTTTTTCTCCAATAGCAATGAGTTTCAACTTGGTTTGTAACATTATTAGAGGCGTAACACCCCATAATTTTGTAGCTTGGGTGAGGAAAGTTTCTGTTGTGAACAAGGATGAGTCTCTAGTCGAGTTAGTCCTCTGCCACCATGCCATAATTTTGTAGCTTGGGTGAGGAAAGTTTATTTTGTGAACAAGGATGAGTCTCTAGTCGAGTTAGTCCTATGCTACCATGGAAATTCCTTCAACTCTATTTCTCATGCATTTTACAGTACATAGCTAGGTAAATCATTCCACTCCCATTTTCAGTTATGGTTTCCTTCATTTGTTTTACCGAATTTGGCATTTTTATCTCTTAGAATATTTTCGTATTAAGTTTTAACTCTTTTTTATTTATGTGACCTCTAGTTCGATGATCAGGACTGTCAAGGGAAACTTCTTTTACAGGTTTAACTTCTCACTGATTCTACATTTGAGTACTATTCCCTTTGTCTTGTTTATATATATATATATATATATATATATATATATATATATATATATATATATTTCATCTTAAAACCTACCTCATAGAATCCCTTCCATGATTTTTATGTTCGCAGGTCAGTTTCCTCCTATAAAAATGGCACAGTATTCTACACCAAAATTTCATGTCACTTACCAAACTTCTCAGAATTCCTACTGATACATTTAGTTATTCTTACAGGTACTCTTAATGATCTCACTTCATAACGTAATTATTTTGACAAGTTCAGTTTAAGGGTTTATCTGACAGGACTTGTTTACTTATTCTGGGTTATTTATGTAATGAACATTCTGACTTATCTAGAAAGGTTTGAAAATTTTCAGGCCAGCTTCCTGGGCCTCGGTTAAGCCTTTATTGCACTCCTTGTGCTGCAAGTTTTCTGTGGTAATATCCTTATGTGATTATCTATAGGCTACATTATTCTCTAATTTAACTCTTGAAATCATTTTTTTCCATGATGGAAATGGCTACTGTTGTATTAATTAGTTTGAGACTTCTTGATATGGTCCCATCATATTTACAAATTTAAGCACAGTAGTTTTATTCATACTGGTTATTGTGAAATGCGAATTCTGTAATATGTGAACGATTCGTTTCAGTTATTAATTTTCATTCTCATTTAAACATGTATCACATTTGATTCAATTTCGTGTTTATATGCTCAGTATTCGAAGTTTAAACTCTATATTGGATATATTGTACCTGTCTTTAATACGATTTTAATCTTCAACATTAATTCTTTTCTTAAGATACTAGATTTGTTTATTAGTTATAATTTCTTACTGGCTTCTTGGTGACCGAACTACCTAAAATCCCTTCCATGTACATAAAATAGGGGTAGCAATGTGTATTGGGTTGGGGTTTCACCCTCATACCCTACCCTGTACCAACAGCTGACCTCGCATTAGCTTAAATAGACATTAATCCTTCTATTTCATCTTTTATTCATAGAGTAATTGGTAATTACAGTATTTACTTATTTTCCATTTAAAATTCTTTGTCACAGTTCCTCTTAAATGCATCCTAACGAATTTAAAGAACTCTTGCAATAAATTATTGTGTTTAGTTAACTACCATATGATTAACCGGGTTTAATCCTAACATACATTTGTTGTATTTGCCACATGTCTTACAACTATATATAATGTTCAGAAATTTAATCTATAAATCGTAGATAAATAATACACAGAACTTGCAAGTATTTGTTGAGTTATTTAATTATCATAACTTATCCTTCTCTAGCATAAGAAAGCTTTCAAAGAAAATAATAGGTTTTCTCCTGAAATTAAATAACAAATATCTGTGAATAATAACATGAGAACAATCTTTCAGTCTAAATAATATTAAAATAGACAATCACTTATCTAAATATGTATTTGGTTTTTGGTGTCCACCCAACCTTCAAGAGAGGTGATTACGTCCTCCTCTTGCCCCCGTGCTCCATTCTTGAAAGGTACGAGTTGATAGTGGATTTTTCTATTGTGACCTTAGGACCCCAAGTCGAGTTAGTACCAAAATATTGAGGACAAATCAGAGATTTTCCACTGGTCTCTACCAGCTCAGGAAAATTTTTCACTCTCTTCCTTAGTCTCTGAACAGAACCACTATTCCTCATTGGTATAAGTCTCTTATCCTCAGAGGAATAGGTAACTATTCAAACTATCCAACCACATTTCCATCCTTGGAATACATTTACAATCAACCTTTTTTACTTTTTATGGAACTACTTCCCATAAATAATTTTTATATTTCATAATAATAATAAAGAAAATAAACTTTCCAGAAAAACGTAAGTTTCTCCATCTTTTCTTAAAACAAATAATAAAATGCTATCAGCTGTCACAGATGTATACTTTCGAATTTTTTCCATATTAAATTTCAGGTGGTCAATTTTTTTCCTTATCCAATGGAATTCAAATTCATATTTGATTTGGAATTTGGTAATTATTATCGTACTTACAGAGTCCTTTGTTATTACATGCATGTTCTACTTATGTAATCTCATTTGTATTTATAGAAATAATATATGATTAGAGGTTTTGTATGAATAGTTAAATTTGATTATATTCTATATCATGTCTTGGGTTATTTAAATAATTTTGGTTGAATATCATGTTCTGGGTTATTTAAATGGTTATGGTTTATTTAATTACAGTTTATGAGTATGACTCAGTATGTTTTTCTAGTGTATCTTTATTCCTATGGTTTGGCTAGTTCTTCATGCCTCAATTGATAAAATAAAAAATGGCAAACCCTTATGTGCATATTTTTACTTAGGTGTTCTCAATTCATGTAAGTTTAACTGGAAAGTTATTTAGATGCATGTTGAAACAAGAAATTATTAGTGGTTTGTTTGTATATGGTTACTTACAAAATTTGAAATGTTGTGGTTGTAGACATTGAATTTACGATTTCGGAGGTGAATCTACTAGGGCGAGCATATAAAGTTCTAGTAGCAGCCCACTTAATCAAATACCTTCGAACATGTTGAGTGTTTTTTCACTTTAATTGCTTTTGTGTTTCCTAATAACGTCTTGATATACCATCGGATCTCTATTATGGAAATATAGAATGACTGGTAATATTAGTCCCAGTCTAGACTATAGTGATTGCTACCCACATTAATTCATCCTATGACCTTTTTTTTTTAGTTTCTTTACATTTTAAGCAAAGTTTAATTTTTAGTTTTTTAGTTAAAGCTAAGTTTTTTTTCACTATCGTTTTACCAAAAGTCTATTTGAGACCAAGTTTTTTTGCACTGTTCTTGAATTTATATCCAAAGCTTTTTTGGTAACCAAGATTCGTGCGACCACTTTTTTATATCCAAAGTTTTGTTTGTAACTAAGAATATTCCACCACTTTTTCCCACCTACAACAGTTGTACATGCGTTGGATCCATTGTCGACTAGGAGTTTTGCCACCACTATTCTCCACATGCAACTTCCACCGCTATTTTCCACTGCAACAGTTGTGCAAGTACACTACCACAATGATCACTGAGAAAAAAACTTGGAAAGGCAAGGATGCTCCTTTAGTCGAGGGAAGTTTGATAGGGAGAATCGAAAAGGAACCCTTGTGACTTGACTTAACCCTGTGAAGCGGATGGGATTACATATCTATATTAGGGATGGGATTACATCTCTACATTGCCACCATTGTAGCTGAGAAAGAAGTTGCGAAAGGAAAGGATGTGTCAAGGGAAGTTTGATAGGGAGAATCAAAAACAAATTCTCGTGAATTGATTTGAACGCTTGTGAAGAGATTACATCTCTTTCTCTATGAGACCACCAGTGCTCGTACCTGTAACTACATCAAAATAATTGACTATTCTTGCTTTTGGATCAGCTGATTCATGCATCAATAGTGCTCGAGAATGTATTAATTCCACTCTATATAGATTGAACAAATTCCGATTAATAATGTTGAGTAATTCTGAGTTGTTTATGTATTTTATATGCAGCCTCATGCATTTTTTTTGGCTTTCTAAATTGAAATTTCTATATCAGAAGAATCTGCATACATGAGAAATTTCTATATCATAAAAATACAGATACATGAAAAGTAGTAGTACCTGTATATTTTCTTCCATAAACTTTAGGATTTTTGTAGAAATAATTCCTCGGACTCCTCCACCATCGATACTCAAGATGGTTATTATTTTCCTAGTGGCAAAATATATTCTATGAAAAAAATTCAATGACCCAGATTTCTGAGACTACCCTTGGTTAATGAACAAAACCTGTATTTTTATTCTTATGGAACAACCTTAGAACTCATATTTTTATTCCTATGGAACAACTTAAGAGATCAATATTTAAAATGGGTGAAACAAAATTTGGATTGGCATTACTATAAGGGAATGGATGGATTAGAAAAATATGAGATCAGGTGCAAGTCCCATGGAATTTTGATGGAATAGTTACTCGAAGCAGGGTTTAAACCATGCAACCCTTATCTAGGAAAATTATAATTCAAGGTTGGTTGATTAAGTTAGTTTTAAATCTAAATTTGAATGAAATGTTACTGTGGAATTGTGGAAAATTATTTTCTACATAGTGTTCTTGACCACTAGCGATCCTTGAACGATGGAGGTCGAGAGATCACATCCCATAAGCTCCAGAGAGTGCAATCGACTGAAGGGAAAAAGAGAGAGCGACGTGGGATCCCTATAGGGAAGGTGTAGGATGGAGATGACCTTAGGAGACGGGAACAAACGGAGAACCCGACCAAGCTGCTCGAGTTCCCGATGGTCCCCCAAATCCACAATGTAAGCATACAAGTAATGGACCGGAGCTCTTGTTCGTATCCACTCAAGCTCTTACAGAGCCTCAAGCAGAGAATTAACATAATGTAATCCCATCAGATTCAGCTTCAGGATTAGGGTTACGTCTAGGAGCAACTATGCCTACTTCTCCTTGAAATTCACTAGAAGCTCTACATATCTGTTGAATTTTGAAATAATAAACAGTCAAATTGGCATCCGGAAACAACAAGTAGCACCTACACTAAGTGTGGCACGATGCTGAGTTCTGTTGTCGTCCCCGTCCGAGTTAGGCGTGGTTCACCTCCTATCCAGAAAGTCGCGGGGGTTGCTGGAGGAGATGTCCCATCAATCGTCTCTGCTCTCCATTTCGTCTAACAAAAGAGTCTTCTATTAAAACCTACTTATAGTTTTATTTGTAAATAAGTTTTATAATAATTATTATGAAAAAAACATACCAACTATATAAGAGTATTAAAATTTATATAATATAGAATAATTATTTTAAGCTATTCTCCTCTATCTTCTTTATATATATATATGATACAACTCTTTTTTTTCTAATTAGTGAACATTTCTTTGTGCTTTAAAAATAAGTAGTTCTATTTGTAAAGAAGTTTTATAATAATTATTATTTAAAAAAACATAAATAGCGTATAAGAGTATTAAAAAATTATATAATATAGAGTAATTAATTTCAAGTATTTTCTTCAAACCTCATTTTTTTATATATGATATATTTTTTTTCCAATTTTTTTTTATATATGATATAATTTTTTTCCAACTGTTGAACGTTTCTTCCTCCACTAAAAATATTCAAATTAGTGTAATCCACATTCACTTTTCACATTTAAATTAGAAATAGGACAAAATGACTTTAAAAGTCAAAATTATATTCCTTCAAAAAAAAGTCGAAATCTCCGAAAAGCCTGATGCCACTGTATTTAACGATGAATCGAAGAGTCATTATTTTCGTAGGTTCGTTCAATTAGTCACATGTAATAACAGGTATGAAACTTGAGCCGAATTCTATTGGTTTAATAAAGATCCCAATTAAGTATATTAATACGAAACAGGATTTTTTTCCACCTTATTATGGCCACTCTAAGAAATTCAAGAAACCCTAAAATTGACAGCCAACAGTATTTGAGCTTCTTCTTTATAGGGTTGCTGTACTGAAACATAGTATTCTGCAACGAAGTTCTCTTAGCTGGATGGGCTGCCACGTTAGCCAATGGAATTTCAAACGCTCATGTAGTTACTTGACGTCTTCCCTTTTTTTTTAATTCTGAAGAGACATCATCTTACCAACTACGCTCATTCCTTTGCATCTCTATTCTTCCTTGGTGCATCTAACCGAAACAGACTTTCTTCTTCAACTTATATATATATATATATTCTACCTAACCTTCTGCCGTTAGTTTCACAGGAAAAGACCAGAAATACCCATTTGCATTCGCATTCGCATGGAAGAAATTTTCTGGAAAAGCAATTGGATGTCAGAACCTCCATCTACCAAAACTGCAGCTCTGACATGCAATTGCTATTACCAGAAGATATCACCACTAAAGAGAAGAGGCCACCGGCAAACCCCATGGCAAACCCCATGAGAATCCATGGAAAACAGGCAACACCTAAAATAATATGAGAATCCACGGAAAACAAGCAACAACTAAAATTCTAACGCTGGTTCGACCTCCAATTATTTCTACCTAGAATATATATATATATATATATATATATATATATATATATATATATTCTACCTAAGCTTCTGCCATTAGTTTCACAGGAAAAGACCAGAAATACCCATTTGCATCCGCATGGAATAAATTTTCTGGAAAAGCAATTGGATGTCAGAACCTCCATCTACCAAAACTGCAGCTCTGACATGCAATTGCTATACCAGAAGATATCACCATTAAAGAGAAGAGGCCACCGGCAAACCCCATCAGAATCCATGGAAAACAGGCAACAACTAAAATAATATGAGAATCCACGGAAAACAAGCAACAACTAAAATTCTACTTGGTTCGACCTCCAATTATTTCTACTTGGCTGCTTCTCAGTAAATAAACAAAGTTCACCTAAACTTACAGAAAAGTCGACTTCGCTTTTTTACCGCAACTCGTACTTCGAGTTAAGTTAGTTACACTATTTCTTCGAGACTTGCAGTATTAAGTCAACATTGTATCCTCTGAACACTTATCGTGGAGCTTATTGTTTAATCTCTAGGAAATAAAAATAGAAGATAATAGATTAGGGAAGAGAAAAAATTGGGGAATTATTTCCATGCATATAACGTATAGAAAAATTAGGGAATAATTTCGTTGCTTATAACTGCCAGTCGTTAAGCGAATATAGTCGTTAAGCGAATAAAATGCACTTCCACTAAGTTCCACTGCATTCAATTCGTGATATTCCGAATTTCGGCCTTTAAATAATTGACAAAGCAGCAAAGTTCACTTAAACTTCAGAAAAGTCGACCTAGACTTTGCCTTTTACCGCTACTTGTACTTCCTGTCAAGTCAGCGTTGTATTTTCTACACTTTTGGTGGAGCTTAGATGCTCCTCCCCTTCCGCCAGATCCTTTTCCTCCTTGTGAATTTCACTTGAACGTTTAGTGACAGAATTTGATAAAGTTTCTAGTTAAAATATAAAATTTAATAATAAAAAAAAAAAAAAAAAAATTCTCTATTAAAAAAATTTCAACTATGATATACTTTACTAGAGATTTTTGTTAATCAGAGATATAATATTTATAAGATTAAAAATTGAAATTTCTATATTAAAAAAATATACTAAAAATTAAATGGTATATTAAAAAAATTACAGTTGTGAAAAATAGTAAATTTGATATTAAAATATAGAACAAAATTGTAAATTTGTAGTTGCTAAAGGTAATAAATTTCTATGACAAGGAATAATAAACTCTTATTTCTAAATATTTATCAAAATATATAATCTCCAATTTTTCATATTCAATTTTATACAGTAGTATTGTTTGTAAGAATTGGTAATTATCTTATAAATATTTGTAATTATATTTTTTTTATATTTAATTTAATACATTTTTTTTTGAAATTGAATTTTATATGGTAATATTCTTTTTCAAATTTGATAAATATGCTTAGTACACTCCAATTTGCCTCAACCTTAATGAAATTCAAAACCATGAATTAAAGTTTGGGTGTGCTTGTCTCTGGTTTTCTATTTTGGATTGAGTAGAATGTGCAACCTTCAACCAAGTAAACAACTCTATGAAAGTTGACTATGAACAAGATGCTAGATCTATAAGGAGAGATTTCAATTATTTTAGTTATTATAATAAGGCTGTTATTTTTCATTTTTAAGAGTTATATTAAAATCTCATATTTGAGGTTGTAATTCTCTTCTAAAAATATATTGTTTTGTGGTTTTTTTTTTATAGAATTATATAATATTAGAAATTTGTGTAATATTTTTAATTGTTTTAATTTGTAAATAATTAGTTTAGAAAGTAAAAATATAGAAATATTTTTTAAAATTTCTAAAAACTCTAGTAAGATGTTGTAACATACATAAAAAAATAAATTACTTTTTACCGTACTGATAAATATATTATCTCAATAACTCAAATTTACAACACCTAATGGTGAGTATTACCACATAAATTAAATGGCCAAACTAATGCTTTAATGTAAGTTCTAAACCTTAATATTATAGGATTATATTAACTACCATACACAAATTCCCTTTGCCATCGTATACTTTATCATTTCATATATAATGTATTAAAGGTCTTTATGATGATGATGATGGTTAACTTCCACTCAGACCAATCTTTGGTCTATTAGACCTAAAGAAAAGAGGTATTTAGTTTGATTTAAGATTTTATTCCTATGAACAAAAATCTTGGAGAGAAGCCTCCCGAGCTCACTATAATTTTGACATCTTAAAAGGCTAGGAAGGTCAGTATTGTAACAAATATTATGAAATTGAGCTCTAATGTGGTTGTACTTGGGGCACTCTAAGAGGAAGTGATTTTCATCCTCGATGTTCATATTCTCACAGAGATGGCAGATCCTTTCCATCCATGGTGTTTTAGGAACTGTCCAACGACCTGTTTCACTATGGAGCTCATGAGAGTTCGTTCTAATCTTGGCTATATTAATTTTCTTCTTTGAGCTAGTTAAAACAGAGAGATAATTTTGATCTTCTAAGGTGGGGTTGATGACCTCCTTATAATACCTTAATTTTCTTTTAGGTGCTAGATCTTTCTCACACCACATTTTTTCTTTGAACTTAGAAGTAACAATTTTTTTAATGTTATTGATGTTTTGCAATGCAACATTCTCGTCAATCTCCCAATGGTTTAACCAGGCCCTAGTGTCTTTATACCAACCTCGTTTAAGCCTTAGGTGGTTTTGGCTGGAATTTAAAGCTAGCTTAGGAAGTCTATGGTCTCCTATGCTATTGAGCTTGTGCTTGTACAACAGAAGCCTAGTCATAGCTAGGCTCTCAATAGGGGAAAGACCCACTTCTATAAGGAGAATAGGATAGGGTGTATTGCTTTTAATTTTAAGGTTATACGTTATAAAACACTTCTGGATTTGCTCAATCTTTCTCCAAGATTCTCTAGAGATGCTGCAACCCCAAACCTCACATCCATATAAGATAACAGGAGTGAATAAAGTTTCAAAGAGGAACTTCTTTCTATCCCACATTACGAGGTTTGTCGTTTTACAATTATTTTCAAGACCAAAATAAGCTTTCCACCCCCAATTAATCCTTTTCTGAATGCTATAGTTCCAGTTGAGCTTGTGATGAATATCAATTCCTAGGTACTTGTAAGAAGACACTTCCTCCAAGTTACTATTGTCATACATAAAATTAGCATAAGTGTCCTTCTTGGATTTGATAATCATAACTTTTTTTTTGTCAGTGTTAACAAACATACCCATGGTAGAGCAGAAATCGTTAAGAAGTCTAAGTTGCTTATCAAGATCAGATGGGCACCCTGCGAGAAGAACAATATTGCATCAGCGCTAGCTTTATTGTTATAATATGATTTTTTAATGTTTCCCAACCAACATAATGTATCATCCATAATCTTGATATGACCGAGGGAATAACTGGCAGGTCCTGGATATTGAATGTAATAATTACTGGCAATTAAACTCTTGGACAGAGGTAAGATTTACCATGATTGTTTGCGGTTTTCAATGGTCTTTTCTTAGATTTTCATCGTCTATTTCTGGAAGGTCGATGGTTCAAATTTCCATTGGAAAATGTCTTTGTTAACCTCGCCAACCCTATCTGACACCATCATTTGTCACTGTGTCTTCGTCGAGAGGTTTCATCTGCTTTGAGGGTTTGTTTCGTGACGTCTTAGAGCTTTGTTTCTTCTGCTTTGAGGGTTTGTTACCACAGTGTCTTCGAGCTTTGGCTCCGACAGCAATGAGCTTCAACATGGTTTGTGAGGTTATTACAGGTGTAACGCCCGATAATTTTGTAGCAAGATGGACGAAAGGTTCCGTTGCGAACAGTAATGAGTCTCTGGTGGAGTTTGTCCTCTGCTGCCATGGAAATTCCTTCAACTCCAGTTCCCATGCACTTTACAATACACAGCTTGGTAAATCATTCCGCTCCCATTTGAAATCATGGTTTCCTCCATTTGTTTTATTGAATTTGGGATTTTTATCTCTTAGAAGATTATAGTATTAATTTTTGACTCTTTTATATTTACATGACTTCCAGTTTGATGATCAAGACTGTCAAGGGAAACTTATTTTATAGGATTAACTTCTCACTGATTTCGCATTTGAGTATTTTTCCTTTTGTCTTGTTTATATATATATCTATATATATATATATATATATATATATATATATATATATATATATATATATATATATATATATATATATATATATATATATATATATATATATATATTGCATCTTAAAACCTTCCTCACAGAATCCGTTTTGTGCTTTTGGTGTTCCGAGGTTAGTTTCCTCCTATAAAAATGGTAGAGTCTTCGGCACCAAAATTTCATGTCACTTACTAGACTTCTCAGACTTCCTGTTGATACATTCAGTTCTTCTTACAGGTGCTCTTAAGGATCTCACTTCATAACATAAGTCTTTCGACCGGTTCAGTTTAAGGGTTTATCTGACAGGCCTTTTTTATTTATTCTGGGTTATTTATGTAATGAACATTCTGAATTATCTAGAAAGGTTCAACATTTTTCTGGCCAGCTTCCTAGGCCTTGGTTAAGCCTTTCTCAGAATCCTTGTGCTGCAATCTTTCCGTGTTAATATTCTTATGTGATTATCTATAGGCTACATTCTTCTGTAATTTAACTCTTGAAATCGTTTTTCTCCATGATGTAAATGGCTACTATTGTATTAATTAGTTTGAGACTTCTTCATATGTCCATGTGTATTTACAAATTTAAGCACAGTAGTTTTATTCATACTTCTTATTCTGAAATGTGAATTTTGTAATATGTGAATGATTCGCTTCAGTTATTAATTTTCATTTTCATTTAAGCATGTATCATAGTTCATTCAATTTCGTGTTTATATGCTCACTCTTCAATGTTTAAACTCCTGATTGGATATACTATACATGTATTTAATATAATTTTAATCTTTAGCATTACTTCTTTTTGTAAGATACTAGATTTGTCTATTAGCTGTAATTTCTTACTAGCTTCTTGGTGACCGAACCACCTAAAATCAAAATCGTGTATAGAAAATAGGGTAGCAATGTGTATTGGGTTGGGGTTTCACCCCTATACCCTATACCAACGGCTCACCCCACATTAGCTTAAATAGACAGTAACCCTTCCAGTTCATTTTTTATTCGCACAATAATTTATAATTGCAGTATTTTCTTATTTTATATTTAAACTTCTTTATCATAGTTCCTTTTAGATGCATCCTAGTGAATTTAAAGAACTGTAATAAATTACTGTGTTTAGTTAACTACCATATGATTAACCAGGTTGACTCCTGACATACATATGTTGTATTTTCCACCTGTCCTACAACTATATATAATGTTCACAAATTTCATTTATAAATCGTACGGAAATAATACACAGAACCCTGCAAGTATTTTTTGCGTTATTTAATTATCATAACTTATCCTTTTCCAACATAAGAAAGGTTCCAAAGAAAATAATAGTGTTTCTCCTGAAATTAATTAATAGATATATGTGAACAAAAACTTGAAAACAATCTTTCTGTCTAAATAATGTTAATATAGACAGTCAGTTATCTAAAAATGTATTTGGTTGTTACTATCCACCCAACCTTCAAGAGAGATGATTACGTCCTCCTCCTTCCCCCGTGCTCCATTCCTGAAAGGTATGGGTTGATAGTGGATTTTTCTACTGTCACCACAGGACCCCAAGTCTAGTCAGTACCAGAATATTCAGGACAACATAGAGATTTTCCACTGGTCTCTACCAGCTCAGGAAAAATTTTTACTCTCTTCCTTAGTCTCTGAAAATAACCTCTATTCCTCACTGGTATGAGTCTCTTTTCCTCAGACGAATAGGTAATTGTTCAAACTATCCAACCACCTTTCATTTCTTAGAAAACATTTACCATCAGCCTTTTTTACTTTTTATGGAACTACTTTCTATAACTAATTTTTATCTTTCATAATAATAATAAAGAAAATAAAATTTCCAAAAAAACATAAGTGTCTCAGTCTTTTCTTAAAACAAATAATAAAATGTTATTTAACTTGTTAACAACTACTTAAAATTAAATGTAGCTGTTAGAACTTCCCCCCTGGAAGTAACACTGTCCTCAGTGTTTCCCTCCAGCTCAGAAAATAGCTTTGGTTAAGCCTCGCACACAAATCCTTTGTCCTCCCAGGTAGCCTCATCCGGGCTTAAGTGCTTCCACTACACTTTAACCTGGGTGATGACTTGCTTTTGGAGCATAATTTCTCTCTTGTCGAGTATGTGTTGAGCCTCGACCAGAAACACGTTGTACTACTCTACTTTCAACCAGAAAAGTTTCTTGTCAAAATTTCATAAAGAAATTATATTTCAAGTTAGGATTTTTAGATCTATCGTACCTGAATATTCCGCCAATGAATTACATGTTTCAGGTCATTCACATATCTCTTTAATAGGGACACATGAAACACATTGTGTACTCATATGGGGCTGGGTAAAGCCAGTTGATAAGCCACAAGTCATACCCTTTACAAGATTTAGAAGGGTCCATAGAACCTGGGAGCCAACTTGGCACAAGATGCCCACCACAAGGTACTCTTCTTGGGTTTGACCCTCACATACACATGATCACCCACTTCAAATTGTTGATAGGTCATTTTCTTATCTTCATAGATCTTCTGCCGATCTTGTGCAAATTTCAAATTTTGTCTGATTTTCTTACTTCTGACTCCATTTCAGCCAAAATTTTTGGTCCAAGCACTAACTTAGTTTCGGGACTACTTCAGTTAATGGGAGTACGAAATTGCTACCCATAAAGAGCTTAAAAAGGACTGATCTTAACAGATTCCTGATAACGGTTGTTGTAAGTAAATTCAACTAGGTGTAAGTAATCTTCCCTCTTGGTTGGTTGTTGCATTACATACATGCGTAGCATGTATTCCAAAACTTGGTTGACACGCTTGGTTTGGCCATCTATCTGGGGATGATAAGTAGTGCTAAAGTTTATTTGGGTCCCCCGACCTGTGAACAGAGTTTTCCAAAATGCTGAATTAAAATTCACATCCCTGTCTGAGATAACAGTCTTCGGAATGTCGTGTAGCCTGAATATTTCTCTCATAAAAATATCTGCTATCTATACAACCTTTTAAGTTGACTGTACAGGTATGAAATGTGAATATTTACTCAATCTGTCAATTACCACCATGATGGAGTCATTGTGCCTCTTTGACCTTGGTAAACCTGTAATGAAATCCATGGATATGACCTCCCACTTTTACTCAGGTATCGGTATGGGCCGCAACAATCCTGCGAGATGTCGGTGCTCCACCTTGACTTGTTGACACTCCAAAGATCTATTTAAATACTCAACAATATTTTTATACATACTAGGCCATAAATATACTTTTGTAATGGATAAATAACATTTTCTAGTATCCTGGGTGTCTTTTACAATTACTTCGATGGTATTCATTCATGATTAACTCCTTAAGATCCACTCGGTTTTGTACATACATATTTCCCCTAAAGGTTATCATTTTCTCTTTATTATCTCCGTATTCAGAAGTATTTCCTTGCTTTCTGGCCTCTTCCATTTGATGCCACAGGAATTTATATTCTGGATCCTTCTGTGCTTCTTCTTTTACTTGATCTAAGAATTTACATTCAAGTTGATTGTAGTAAAGCTCATAAACACAATGCATATTTCTACTTAAAGCATTAGCCACCCAGTTTTCCTTACCTTTCACATGTTGTATTTCCATATAAAAATCACTTAGAAAGGAATTTCATCTTTCCTGTATGGAGTTTAAATCAGCTTCTTTGAAATAAATAGTCCAGCTGCTATGATTCATCTTTAGCACAAATTTCTTACCCAACAAGTACTGTCTCCATTCCCGGAGTGCATGTACTACTGTTGTTAATTGTAGATAATAGGCTGAGTATCTTTTCTCATGTTCCTTCAACTTTCTTAACTCATATGCCACTACTTTTCCTTCCTGAGATATGACTTCCTCAACTCCCTCTTTACAAGCATTGGTACAAAATTCAAATTCTTTGTTGGGGTCAACTACCCTCAACACTGGTGCAGTAGTCAATAGCTGCTTCAATCTCTCAAAACTATTCTAGAACTCAACAACCCACTTACAGACTTTTCCTTTTCTATCCAAGGAGGTAATTGGAAAAGAAATTCTAGAAAATCCTTCAATAAATATTCGAGAATACCCAGCCAATCCCATAAAGGATCTAATATCTGCAACATTATAGGGTACCTTCCATTCCATGATTGTTTTGATTTTTTCTGAATCAACAACTATCCCATGTGTAGAAATAACATGGCCTAAGTACTGGATTTCAGTTTTCAAGAAATCACATTTGCTGAACTTACATATAGTTGGTGTTTTCTTAACATTTTCAGCACAATCCTTAAATGCTCCCTATGTTCTTCTTGCTTTTTAAAATATATTAAAATTTAATCTATGAGTATAAGTACAAATTTATCCAGGAAAGGATGAAATATACCATGCATTAACCTCATAAGGTTTCTCATGCATTTGTTAACCCAAAAAATAATACAACAAATTCATAATGCCTGTACCTAGTATAGAAAGAAGTCTTATAAATGTCTTCGTCTTTGATATGGATCTTGTGATATCCATATCTTAAATCTATTCTAGAAAAAATTGTGGCTCCCTTCACCTGATCAAACAGATCATCAATCCTTGGTAAAGGTTATTTATTTTTGACTGTTAACTTGTTGAGATGTATATATTCCATGAACATTGGCATGGTTCTTTCCTTCTTCTCCACAAAAAACATTGGTTATCCCCAATGGGACACACTTGAACGAATATAACCTTTGTCCAATTGTTCCTGTAACTGCATTTTTAATTTGGTTAATTCTAGAACACTCATTCTCTAAGGATCCCTTGAAAAAGGTAATGCTCATGGCATTAATTCAATGGTAAAATCAATATCCCTTCTTGGTGGTAATCCAGGTATGTCTTCCGGGAAGACATCCATGAAATATTGTACCACCGGTATGTTTTCCATCATAGGTGAGTTTTCCTTGGAATTGGCATATCCCACCTGGATGGCATAAATCTGGCATCCCTTCCTCATACACTTATTAATCTGATATGTTGTAATTGGATGCAACTGTAGGGGTTTCTTGATCACCTGAATCTCTTTATGTGTACCATCTTGCATTCTGTAATAGATAATATTTTCTTTGCAGTCCACTAAGGTCCAATGTTTTTCTAGCCAATCCATGCCCAAGAAAACATCATAGGACCCTAATGGAAATATGTTCAGATCCACGTTTAACCGTTGTTCTGCAATTTCCAAAGTGCAGTTTAGATTTTTTCAAGTTACCTTTCTTGTTGCTCTTGTGGCTAGCTGTACCAACGAAGGAATTTTGAATTTTTGACCTTTTAACTTACATACTTCCACTATTTTGGGATTAACATAACATAGACTTGCACTTGGGTCTACCAAAATAGAAACAGATTGAGTCATTAATTTACCTTCCAACTCTATCATTTTGGGCTGATAATCTGCCTATCGATCCTCCAATGGTGTGTGGATATGAGGTATGTTTCGAGCCACATCACCTATTATAGAAGCCTCTTGCAAATTTTCAACTACCTCACTTATTAATCATTGTCGGAAATTTTTATAATAATGCGCCTCACCACACCCCAACACTATAGAGGTGGTTGTTCACTTGCCCTTGCTTAGGTTTGCTAGATGCTTCTGTAGGCCTTTCCTCCACTAGCCACTGGGTTCTTTGATGACTTCTGCCAAACTTCTTACTTACAAAATTTCGTGAAGAATTCTTAAAATTATTATTTTTGGCACCCTTGAAGTTTGCGCTTCTTTTCTGTCCTTTTATTGGTTTCCAACTTTTGCCCACTTCTCCTTTTTCCTTGGACTGCTAATAGCACATTCGTGCCTTATGAATGGCTTCATGCATGGTTCTAGGATTTACAAATTCAATGCGTTCCTTCATATGGGATGGAAGACTGCTTAGAAATATTTTAGCCTTAGCTTTTCATCTCTAAGGTATGGAACATATCTTAACAGAGAGGTGAAATTGGTAATATACTCGTCCATGGTCATCTATCCCAGCTTCAAGTCATGAAATTATTTAGATTTATCATTGTAAAAACGTTCTACTAAATACTTATCTTTAAAGTATTTTTGGAACGATTCCCAGGTAATGTCTTGGTCCTCAATGCTCTGAACATTCTTTACTTGTTCCCACCATAGAGTGGCTTTCTCCCTTAGCTGATATATGGCCAATCTAGCCTTTAGGTTGCTACTGTACTCGTACACTTGAAAATATTTGTTCATATCTATTTACCAAGCCTATTCCACTTCCTCGGCTTCACCATCAAATGTCGGTGGTTTTATTTTTCGAAATTCACCTTGAAGCTCCACTTTTTTCTTTTTAACTTATTGTTGATATGAAAAATTCCCAGACTCTACTTCATTATAGTTTTTGTTCTTGTTGCTTTTCTGTGAAGGGCTTCATTCCACTATTTCAGTGGTGTGGTCCCTTTTTTGTCTCTCATTACCTTCTTGCATGTTTCTATCAGAACTGGGTTGTTCCATTCCCTGATTTTTCTTGTCTGACAGGATCTTGAGTATCTTTTCTTTCTCTTGCATCAAACACTCGTTATAACTTCGAACCCGCACTACTTCTTCCTGTAGCTTTTGTACTGTATCCAAAAGTACGCTTGTTTGGTGTTGTTGTTCCTCCAATAGTCTACTTGTCTGCTGGTGCTGATTCACACTCAGCTGAACCCACATCTGAGGCCTCACTTCTGGTCATGTACACCTCCTCCTGCTCAGGTGGTTTTCTTGGTTTTCAGGTTGATACCTTATCATGATGTTTCCGCAGGTGATTATTTTATGTGCATTAGTATACACACAACTTAATTCATTATTTTACCCTTAGTTTCCTAGCATATGAATACGTTTCCGATACCACTTGTAACATACATACAAAAATATTTACCTTTTACCCTGGCCAGATGAATATACTAAATCATATTGTATCTCAAAATCAAATTTACAACACCTAATGGTTATGCTATTACCACATAAATTAAAGCACACGAAATAAGGCTTTACCTTAATTTCTCAACCTTAACATTATCAGATTATATTAACTCCCATACAAAAAGTCCCTTTGCCATGGTATAATTTATTGTTTCATATATAATGTATTAAAGGTCCTTATATAGCTGCAATGGCACTAGATTTATTGTTATAATATGGTTTTTTAATGCTTTCCAACCCAAAAATGTATCATCCATAATCTTGATACAACCGAGGGCATAGCTGGCCAATCCTGGATATTGAATGCAGTAAGTATTGGCAATTAAACTCTTGGGTAGATGTAATATTTACCATGATTATTTGCGGTTTTCAATGGTCCTTGGTTAGATCTTCACCATCAATTACTGGAAGATCGATGGTTCACATTTCTAGCAGGAAATGTCTTTGTTAACCTCACCAACCCTAGCTGACACCGTCATTTTTCAATGTGTCTCCGTCTTAGAGCTTTGTTTCTTTTGCTCTGAGGGTTTGTTACCACATCATCTTCGAGCTTTGGCTCTAATATAAATGAGTTTCAACCTGATTTGTGAGGTTTTTAGAGGTGTAATGCCCCATAATTTTGCAGCATGGTGGAGGAAAGGTTCCGTTCCGAACAATGATGAGTCTCTAGTGGAGTTAGTCCTCTACTCCCATGGCAATTCTTTCAACTCTGGTTCTCATGTATTTTACAATACAAAACTTTTTTAATCATTCCGCTCCCATTTTCAATTATGGTTTCCTCCATTTGTTCTACTGAATTTGGGATTTTTATCTCTTATCAGATTATAGTTTTAAGTTTTAACTCTTTTATATTTACATGACTTCCAGTTTGATGATCAGGACTATCAAGGGAAACTTATTTTATAGGTTTAAATTATCACTGATTCCAAATTTGAGTACTATTCCCTTTGTCTTTTATATATATATATATATATTCTGCATCTTCAAACCTACCTCACAAAATCTGTTTCGTGCTTTTTGTGTTCGCATGTCAGTTTCCTCCCTTAAAAATGGCAGAGTCTTCTACACCAAACTTATCAGACTTCCTGCTGATAGATTTCATTCTTCTTACAGGTACTCTTAAGGATCTCACTTCATAATAGAAGTCTTTCAACCGGTTTAGTTTAAGGGTTTATCTAACAAACCTTTTTTATTTATTCTAGGTTATTTATGTAATGAACATTCCTACTTATCTGGAAAGGTTAACATTTTTTCGGCCAGCTTCCTAGGCCTCAGTTAAGCCTTTCTCGCACTCCTTGTGTTGCAAGATTTCCGTGTTAATATTCTTATGTGCTTATCTATAGGCTACATTCGTCTATAATTTAACTCTTGAAATCATTTTTCTCCATGATGGAAATGGCTACTGTTGTATTAATTAGTTTGAGACTTCATCATATGGTCTATGTGTATCTACAAATTTAAGCACAATAGTTTTATTCATACTTCTTATTGGGAAATGTGAATTCTGTAATATGTGAAGGATTCTCTTCAGTTGTTAATTTTCATTTTCAATTAAGCATGTATCGTAGTTCATTCAATTTTGTGTTTATATGCTCAGTCTTCGAAGTCTAAACTCTTGATTGGATATACTGTACCTGTCTTTAATACAATTTTAATCTTCAGTATTGCTTATTTTTTAAAGATACTAGATTTGTTTATTAGTTATAATTTCTTACTGGCTACTTGGTAACTGGACCACCTAAAATCTAGTCCGTGTATAGAAAATAGGGGTAGCAATGTGTATTGGGTTGTGGTTTCAGCCCCATATCCTGTACTAACAGATCACCCCGCATTAGCTTAAATAGGCAGCAATCCTTCCAGTTCATTTTTTATTCACACACTAATTTATAATTTTAGTGTTTACTTATTTTCCATTTAAACTTCTTTTTCAAATTTCCTCTTAAATGCATTCTAACATATTTAAAGAACTCTTGCAATAATTTACCGTGTTTATTTAAATACCATATGATTAACCGAGTTTACTCCTGACATACATATGCTATATTTTCCACCTATACTACAACTATATATAATGTTCACAAATTTAATCTATAAATTGTATAGAAATAATACAAAGAACCCTGAAAGTATTTGCTAAGTTATTTAATTATCATAATTTATCATTTTGTAACATAAGAAAGGTTCCAAAGAAAATAATAATGTTTCTCCTTAAATTAAATAAGAAATACCTGTGAATAACAACTTGAAAACAATATTTCTGTCTAAATAATATTGAAATAGACAGTCACTTATATGAAAATGTATTTGGCTATTGGCGCCCACCCAACCTTCAAGAGTGGTGATTACATCCTCCTCTTGCCCCCATCCTACATTCCTGAAAGGTACGGGTTGACAGTGGATTTTTCTACTGTGACCTCAGGACCCCAAGTCGAGTCAGTACCAGAATATTCCGGACAACTTTGAGATTTTCCACTAGTCTCTACTAGCTCAGGAAAACATTTTACTCTCTTCCTTAGTCTCTGAACAGAACCCCTATTCCTCACTGGGATGAGTCTCTTATCCTCAGAGGAACAGGTAACTATTCAAACTATCTAGCCAAATTTTAGTACTTAGAAAACATTTTCCATCAACCTTTTTTACTTTTTATGGAACTACTTTCCATAAATAATTTTTATCTTTCATAATAATAATAAAGAAAATAAACTTTCCAGAAAAATAGAATATTCTTAGTACTTTATTAAAACAAATAATAAAATGTTATTGAACTAGTTAACTTTAAAGGCAACTGTTACAAGTTCCCCCCTACCAGAAACACTTTCCTCAGTGTTTCCCTCCAGCTCGGAAAATAGCTCTGGGTAAGCCTCGTGCACAAATCCTTCATCCTCCCGAGTAGGCTCATCCAAGATAAAGTGCTTCCACTGCACTTTATCTTGGGTGATGACTCGCTTCCGGAAAACAATTTCTCTCCTATCGAGCATGCGTTGAGGCTCGACCAGAAACTTTCCGTCTGTCCAACTCTACCTACAATCAACAAAGTTTATTGTCAAATTTTCATAAATAAATTATATTTCAAGTTAGGATTTTTAATTCTATCCTATCTGAATATTCTGCCAATGAATTACGTTCTCCGAGTCATGCACATATCACTTGAGGAGGGACACATGAAACACATTGTGTACTCAGATGTGGCTGGATAAAGCCAGCTGATAAGCCACAGGTCTTACCCTTTCCAAGATTTGGAAGGGTCCATACAACCTGGGAGCCAACTTGGCACAAGATGCCCACCACAAGGTACTCTTCTTGGGTTTCACCCTCACATACACATGATCACCCACTTCAAATTCTCGATAGGTCCTCTTATTATCTGCATAGATCTTCTACTGATCTTGTGCAGCTGTCAAATTTTGTCTAATTTTCTTTACTTCTGACTCCATTTCAGCCAACATTTCTACTTGAAGCATTAACTTAGTTTCGGGACTGGTCTATTTAATGGGAGTAAGATATTTTCTCCCATATAGAGCTTCAAAAGAACTCATCTTAAGGGATTCCTGATAACCGTTGTTGTAAGAAAATTCAAATAGGTGTAAGTAATATTCCCACTTGTTCGGCTTCTTCATTACGTACATGTGAAACATTTCTTCCAAAACTTGGTTGAAACGCTTGGTTTGGCCATCCATTTGTGGATGATAAGCAGTGCTAAAGTTTATTTGGGTCCCCATACCTGTGAACGGATTTTTGCAAAATGATGAAGTAAACTTCAAATACCTCTCCGAGATAACAGTCTTCAAAATGCTGTGTAGCCTAAATATTTGTCTCATAAAAATATCCACTATCTGCACAGTCTTGTAAGTTGATTGTACAGGTATGAGATGTGTAGATTTACTCAATATGTCAATTACCACCATGATGTAGTCATTGATCCTCTTTGACCTTGGTAAACTCATAATGAAATCTAGGGATATGACCTCCCACTTTCATTCAGGTATCGGTATGGGCTGCAACAATCCTGCAGGATGTCGGTGCTCCACCTTGGCCCGTTGACACTCCAAACATTTATTTAAATATTTAGCAATATTTTTGCGCATACCAGGCGAGAAATATATTTTCTAATGGCAGTTAACATTTTTTGGTATCCTAGGTTTCGTACATAATTAATCTGATGGTATTAATTCATGATTAACTCCTTAAGATCCACTCGGTTTGGTACATATAAATTTCCCCTGAAGGTTAGCATTTTCTATTTACTAACTCCATATTCATAATTATTTCCTTACTTTCTGGCCTCTTCCATTTGCTTCCACAGAAATTTATATTCCAGATCCTTTTGTGCTTCTTCTTTTACTTTATCTAATAATTTACATTCAAGCTGATTGTAGTAAAGCTCATAAACACAATGCAAGTTTATACTTAAAGCATCAACCACCCAGTTTTCCTTACCTTTTAGGTGATAGATGACCATATCAAATTCACTTAGAAAGGCATTCCATATTTCCTGTTCGGAGTTTAAATCATCTTGTTTGAAATAGCTGGTCAAGCTGCTATTATCCTTCTTTAGCACAAACTTCTTACCCAGCAAATAGTGTCTCCATACTCGGAGTGCATGTACTATTAATTTTAATTCTATATCATAGGCTGAGTATCTTTTCTCATGTTCCTTCAACTTTCTTCACTCATATGCCACTACTTTTCCTTCCTAAGATAAAACTACCCCAACTCCCTCTTTACAAGTGTCCGTACAAACTTCAAATTCTTTGTTGGGGTAAGCTACCCTCAACATTGGTGTAGTGGTCAATAGCTGCTTCAATCTCTCAAACTGATTCTGGCACTCAATAGTGCACTTAAATACTTTTCCTTTTCTCTACAAGGAGGTAATTGGAAAAGAAATTCTAGAAAATCCTTCAATAAATCTTCGATAGTACCCTTCCAATCCCATAAAGGATCGAATATTTGCAACATTCTGGGGTACCCACCATTCCATGATTGTTTTGATTTTCTCTGGATCAAAAGTCATCCAATCTACTGAAATAACATGTCCTAAGTACTGGATTTTGGTTTTGAAGAAATCACACTTGCTAAACTTAGCATAGAGTTGGTGTGTTCTTAACATTTCCAACGCAATCCTTAAATGCTCCCTATGTTTTTCCTGGTTTTTAGAATAGATTAAAATTTCATCTATGAACAAAAGTACAAATTGATAGAGGAAATGATGAAATATGCCATGCATTAACCTCATAAACTTTGCTACTGCATTTGTTAACCCAAAGGGTAATACCACAAATTCTTAATGCCCGTACCTGGTATAGAAAGCAGTCTTGTAAATGTCTTCGTCTTTGATTTGGATTTGGTGATATCCATATCTTAAATCTATTTTAGAAAACATTGCGGCCCCCTTCACCTAATCAAACATATCATCAATCCTTGGTAAAGGTTATTTATTCTTGATTGTTAACTTGTTGAGCTATCTATAGTCCATTCGCATTAGCATGGTTCTGTCCTTCTTCTTCGTAAACAACACTGACGCTCCCCAAGGGGACACACTTGGATGAATATAACCTTTTTCTAGCAGTTCTTGTAACTACATTTTTAATTCGGTTAATTATAGAACACTCATTCTGTAAGGAGCCCTTGACACAGGTGATGCTCTCGGCATTAGTTCAATGGTAAAATCAATATCCCTTCTTGGTGGTAATCCAGGTATGTCTTTCGGGAAGAAATCCATGAAATAATGTACCATTGGTATGTTTTCCATCATAGATGTTTTTTCCTTGGAATCGTTATATCCCACCTGGATGGTATAAATCTGATATCCCTTCCTCATACACGTATTCATCTGAGATGTTGTAATAGGATGAAACTTTAGGGGTTTCTTGATCCCCTGAATCTGTTTGTGTGTACCATCTTGCATTTTGTAATAGACAATATTTTCTTTGGAGTTCACTAAGGTCCAATGTTTTCTAGCCAATCTATGCCCATAAAAACATCATAGGACCCTACTGGTAGTATGTTCAGGTCAACTTTTAATTTTTTTTCTACAATTTCCAAAGTGTAGTTTGGAATTTTAGCAGTTACCTTTCTTTTTTCTCCTATGGCTAGTTGTACCAACCAATAACTTTTGAATTTTTGACCTTTTAACTTACATACTTCCACTATTTTTGGATTAAAATAACATAGACTTGCACCTGGGTCTACCAAAATAGAAATAGATTGAGACAATAATTTACCTCCAACTCTATCATTGTTGGTTGATAATATATCTGTCGATCCTCCAACGCTGCATTGATACGAGGTATTTTTCGAGCCACATCACCTACTATAGAAGCCTCTTGTAAATTTGAAATTTCCTCACTTCTTTCTCATTGTGGAAAATTTTTATAATAATGCACCTCACCACACCCCAACAGTATATAGGTGGTTTGTTTACTTTCCTTGGCTCAGGTTTGCTAGATTCTTCTGTAGACCTTTCCTCCACTGACCACTGGGTTATTTGATGATTTATGCCAAATTGCTTCCTTACAAAACTTCATGCATAATTTTTAAAATTATTATTTTTGGCACCCTTGAAGTTTGAGCTGCTTTTATGCCCCTTTCTTGGCTGCCAACTTTTTCCCACTTCTCCTTTTGCCCTGGACTACTGATAGCACATTTGTGCCTTACAAATGACTTCATCCATGGTTCTAGGATTTAAAAATTCAATGTGTCGCTTCATATGGGTTGGAAGACTGACCAAAAATCTTTGAACCTTAGCTTTTTCATCTCTAAGGTATGGAATATATCTTAATAGAGAGGTGAAATTGGTAATATACTCATCCAGGGTCCTCTGTCCCAACTTCATGTCATGAATTTCTTTAGATTTATCATCATAAAAATGTGTTGTTAAATGCTTATCATTAAAGTATTTCTGGAATGATTCCCATGTAACGTCTTGGTCCTCAATTTTGCAAACATTCTTTACTTCTTCCCACCACAGAGTGGCTTTCTCCCTTAGTTGATATATGGCCAATCTGGACTCTAGCTTGCTACTATACTCGTACACTTAAAAATATTTTTTCATATTTATCAACCAAGCCTCAGACACTTCCTTAGCTTCACCATCAAATGTTGGTGGTTTTTATTTTCGAAATTCAGCCTAAAGCTCAATTTTTTTCTTTTTAACTTCTTGTCGATCCGAAAAATTGTGAGACCCCGCTTCATTATAGTTTTTTTCCTTGTTGCCTCGCTGTGAAGGGATTATTTCCACTCTGTCAGTGGTGTGGTCCCTTGTTTGTTTCTCATTATCTTCTTTCACGTCTCTATCAGAACTGGGTTGTTCCATTCCCTGATTTTGCTTGTTTGATGGGCTCTTGAGTATATTTTGTTTCTATTGCATCAAGCAATTGTTATCACTTCAAACCCGCACCATTTCTTCATGTAGCTTATGTATCGTATTCAACAGTATGCTGGTTTGGTGCTATTGTTCTTCTAGCAGTCTACTTTTTTGTTGGTGATGATCCACACTCAGCTGAACCCACATCTTCGGGCTCTCTTCTGGTCATGTTATGGGTTCCTGGTGTTCTGGGGTGGTTGTTCTATTGATCCCCTTCTCATGATGTTTCTTGTTATGCTTATTTTTTGTGCATCAGTATCCACACAGATTAATTCGTTAGTTGACCCTTAGGGTCCCAGCATATGAACATTGCTCTGATACCACTTTTAACATACATACAATTTCTTTTTACTTTTTACCCTATGGATAAATATACTAGCCATACTTTATCTCAATAAATCAAATTTACAACACCTAATGTTTAGTCTTACCAAATAAATTAAATGACCAAACTAAGGCTTTCATGTAAGTTCTAAACCTTAAAATTATATGACTATATTAAATTCCATACACAAATTCCATTTTCCATGGTATAATTTATCGTTTCATATATAATGTATTAAAGGTATTTATATATTTTCATCGATGCTATATTTATTTTTATAATATGATTTTTTAATTTTTTCCAACCCACATAATGTATCATCCGTAATCTTGATACGACAGAGGGCATAGTTGGCAAGTCCTAGATATTGAATGTAGTAAGTACTAGCAATAAAACTCTTCTACAGATGTAAGATTTACCATGATTCTTTATAGTTTTCAATGGTCCTTTCTTATATCTTCACCATCGATTTCTGGAAGATCGATGGTTCACATTTCAAACAGGAAGTGTCATTGTTAACCTCGCCAACCCAAGCTGATACCATCACTTGACACCGTTTCCTCATCAAGAGGTTTCTTCTTCTATAAGGGTTTGTTCCATGACATCTTAGAGCTTTGTTTCTTTTGCTCTGAGGGTTTGTTACCACATCATCTTCAAGCTTTGTCTCCAATAGCAATGAGTTTCACAATAGTAATGAGTTTCAACTTGGTTTGTAACATTATTAGAGGCGTAACATTATTAGAGGCGTAACACCCCATAATTTTGTAGCTTGGGTGAGGAAAGTTTCTGTTGTGAACAAGGATGAGTCTCTAGTTGAGTTAGTCCTCTGCCACCATGCCATAATTTTGTAGCTTGGGTGAGGAAAGTTTCTGTTGTGAACAAGGATGAGTCTCTAGTCGAGTTAGTCCTATGCTACCATGGAAATTCCTTCAACTCTATTTCTCATGCATTTTACAATACATAGCTAGGTAAATCATTCCACTCCCATTTTCAATTATGGTTTCCTTCATTTGTTTTACCGAATTTGGCATTTTTATCTCTTAGAAGATTTTCGTATTAAGTTTTAACTCTTTTGTATTTATGTGACCTCTAGTTCGATGATCAGGATTGTCAAGGGAAACTTCTTTTACAGGTTTAACTTCTCACTGATTCTACATTTGAGTACTATTCCCTTTGTCTTGTTTATATATATATTTTGCATCTTAAAACCTACCTCATAGAATCCCTTCCATGATTTTTGTGTTCGCAGGTCAGTTTCCTCCTATAAAAATGGCACAGTATTCTACACCAAAATTTCATGTCACTTACCAAACTTCTCAGAATTCCTACTGATACATTTAGTTATTCTTACAGGTACTCTTAATGATCTCACTTCATAACATAATTCTTTTGACAAGTTCAGTTTAAGGGTTTATCTGACAGGAGTTGTTTACTTATTCTGGGTTATTTATGTAATGAACATTCTGACTTATCTAGAAAGCTTTAAAAATTTTCAGGCCAGCTTCCTAGGCCTCGGTAAAGCCTTTATCGCACTCCTTGTGCTGCAAGTTTTCTGTGGTAATATCCTTATGTGATTATCTATACGCTACATTATTCTCTAATTTAACTCTTGAAATCATTTTTCTCCATGATGGAAATGGCTACTGTTGTATTAATTAGTTTAAGACTTCTTGATATGGTCCCATCATATTTACAAATTTAAGCACAATAGTTTTATTCATACTGGTTATTGTGAAATATGAATTCTGTAATATGTGAACGATTCGTTTCAGTTATTAATTTTCATTTTCATTTAAACATGTATCACATTTGATTCAATTTCGTGTTTATATGCTCATTATTCGAAGTTTAAACTCTATATTGGATATATTGTACCCGTCTTTAATACGATTTTAATCTTCAACATTAATTCTTTTCTTAAGATACTAGATTTGTTTATTAGTTATAACTTCTTACTGGCTTCTTGGTGACCGAACTACCTAAAATCCCTTCCATGTACATAAAATAGGGGTAGCAATGTGTATTGGGTTGGGGTTTCACCCTCATACCCTGTACCAACGGCTGACCTCGCATTAGCTTAAATATACATTAATCCTTCTATTTCATCTTTTATTCACTGAGTAATTGGAAATTACAGTATTTACTTATTTTCCATTTAAAATTCTTTGTCACAGTTCCTCTTAAATGCATCGTAACGAATTTAAATAACTCTTGCAATAAATTACTATGTTTAGTTAACTACCATATGATTAACTGGGTTTAATCCTAACATACATTTGCTGTATTTGACACATGTCTTACAAACATATATAATGTTCACAAATTTAATTTATAAATTGTAGATAAATAATACACAGAACCTGCAAGTATTTGTTGAGTTATTTAATTATCATAACTTATCCTTTTCTAGCATAAGAAACCTTTCAAAGAAAATAATATTTTTTCTCCTGAAATTAAATAACAAATATCTGTGAATAATAACATGAGAACAATATTTCAGTCTAAATAATATTAAAATAGACAATCACTTATCTAAAAATGTATTTGGTTTTTGGTGTCCACCCAACCTTCAAGAGAGGTGATTACGTCCTCCTCTTGCCCCGGTGCTCCATTCTTGAAAGGTACGAGTTGATAGTGGATTTTTCTATTGTGACCTTAGGACCCCAAGTCTAGTTAGTACGAAAATATTGAGGACAAATCAGAGATTTTCCACTGTTCTCTACCAGCTTAGGAAAATTTTTCACTCTCTTCCTTAGTCTCTGAACATAACCACTATTCCTCATCGGTATAAGTCTCTTATCCTCAGAGGAATAGGTAACTATTCAAACTGTCCAACCACATTTCCATCCTTGGAATACATTTACAATCAACCTTTTTTACTTTTTATGGAACTACTTCCCATAAATAATTTCTATATTTCATAATAATAATAAAGAAAATAAACTTTCCAGAAAAACGTAAGTTTCTCCGTATTTTCTTAAAAAAAATAATAAAATGCTATTTAACTAGTTAACGACTAGTTAACATTAAATGCAGCTGTCACAGATGTATACTTTCGAATTTTTTCCATATTAAATTTCAGGTGGTCAATTTTTTTCCTTATCCAATGGAATTCAAATTCATATTTGATTTGGAATTTGGTAATTATTATCGTACTTACAGAGTCCTTTGTTATTACATGCATGTTCTACTTATGTAATCTCATTTGTATTTAGAGAAATAATATATGATTAGAGGTTTTGTATGAATAGTTAAATTTGATTATATTCTATATCATGTCTTGGGTTATTTAAATAATTTTGGTTGAATATCATGTTCTGGGTTATTTAAATGGTTATGGTTTATTTAATTATAGTTTATGAGTATGACTTAGTATGTTTTTCTGGTGTATCTTTATTCCTATGGTTTGGCTAGTTCTTCATGCCTCAATTGATAAAATAAAAAATGGCAAACCCTTATGTGCATATTGTTACTTAGGTGTTCTCAATTCATGTAAGTTTAACTGGAAAGTTATTTAGATGCATGTTGAAACAATAAATTATTAGTGGTTTGTTTGTATATGGTTAATTACAAAATTTGAAATGTTGTGGTTGTAGACATTGAATTTACGGTTTTGGAGGTGAATCTAATAGGGAAAGCATATAAAGTTCTAGTAGCAGCCCACTTAATCAGATACCTTCGAACATGTTGAGTGTTTTTTCACTTTAATTTCTTTTCTGTTTTCTAATAACGTCTTGATATACCATCGGATCTCTATTATGGAAATATAGAATGACTGGTAATATTAGTCCCAGTCTAGACTATAGTGATTGCTACCCGCATTAATTCATCCTATGACCTTTTTTTTTTAGTTTCTTTACATTTTAACCAAAGTTTAATTTTTAGTTTTTTTAGTTAAAGCTAAGTTTTTTTTCACTATCGTTTTACCAAAAGTCTGTTTGAGACAAAGTTTTTTTGCACTGTTCTTGAATTTATATCCAAAGTTTTTTTGGTAACCAAGATTCGTGCGACCACTTTTTTATATCCAAAGTTTTGTTTGTAACTAAGAATCTTCCACCACTTTTTCCCACCTACAACAGTTGTACATGCATTGGATCCATTTTCGACTAAGAGTTTTGCCACCACTATTCTCCACATGCAACTTCCACTGCTATTTTCCACTGCAACAATTGTGCAAGTACACTACCACAATGATCACTGAGAAAAAAACTGGGAAAGGCAAGGATGCTCCTTTAGTCGAGGGAAGTTTGATAGGGAGAATCGAAAAGGAACCCTTGTGACTTGACTTAACCCTGTGAAGCAGATGGGATTACATATCTATATTAGGGATGGGATTACATCTCTACATTGCCACCATTGTAGCTGAGAAAGAAGTTGCGAAAGGAAAGGATGTGTCGAGGGAAGTTTGATAGGGAGAATCAGAAACAAATTCTCGTGAATTGATTTGAACGCTTGTGAAGAGATTACATCTCTTTCTCTATGAGACCACCAGTGCTCATACCTATAACTACATCGAAATAATTGACTATTCTCACTTTTGGATCAGCTGATTCATGCATCAATAGTGCTCGAGAATGTATTAATTCCACTCTATATAGATTGAACAAATTCCGATTAATAATGTTGAGTAATTATGAGTTGTTTATGTATTTTATATGCAGCCTCATGCATTTTTTTTGGCTTTCTACATTGAAATTTCTATATCAGAAGAATCTGCATACATGAGAAATTTGTATATCATAAAAATACAGATACATGAAAAGTAGTAGTACCTGTATATTTTCTTCCATAAACTTTAGGATTTTTGTAGAAATAATTCCTCGGACTCCTCCACCATCGATACTCAAGATGGTTATTATTTTCCTAGTGGCAAAATATATTCTATGAAAAAAATTCAATGACCCGGATTTCTGAGACTACCCTTGGTTAATGAACAACACCTGTATTTTTATTCTTATGGAACAACCTTAGAACTCATATTTTTATTCCTATGGAACAACTTAAGAGATCAATATTTAAAATGGGTGAAAATTTTTTTGGATTGGCATTACTATAAGGGAATGGATGGATAAAAACAATATGAGATCAGGTGCAAGTCCCATGGAATTTTGATGGAATAGTTACTCGAAGCAGGGTTTAAACCATGCAACCCTTATCTAGGAAAATTATAATTCAAGGTTGGTTGATTAAGTTAGTTTTAAATATAAATTTGAATGAAATGTTACTGTGGAATTGTGGAAAATTATTTTCTACATAGTGTTCTTGACCACTAGCGATCCTTGAACGACGGAGGTCGAGAGATCACATCCCATAAGCTCCAGAGAGTGCAATCGACTGAAGGGAAAAAGAGAGAGCGACGTGGGATCCCTGTAGGGAAGGTGTAGGATGGAGATGACCTTAGGAGACAGGAACAAACGGAGAACCCGACCGAGCTGCTCGAGTTCCCGATGGTCCCCCTAATCCACAATGTAAGCACACAAGTAATGGACCGGAGCTCTTGTTCGTATCCGCTCAAGCTCTTGCAGAGCCTCAAGCAGAGAATTAACATAATGTAATCGCATCAGATTCAGCTTCAGGATTAGGGTTACCTCTAGGAGCAAATCTGCCTACTTCTCCTTGAAATTCACTAGAAGCTCTACATATCTGTTGAATTTTGAAACAATAAACAGTCAAATTGGCATCCGGAAACAACAAGTAGCACCTACACTAAGTGTGGCACCAGGAGGTCCAACAGCACCTACATTAAGTGTGGGACCAGGAGGTCCAAGCAACACCCACACCGGTGTAGGCTAAATTTGGTGCATGTCAATTTTACTTATCCCTTAATTAAGATGGACAATAAACCGTAATATATTTTCAGTGTAAACTTGAAATAGTTAACTAAGGGTGATGAACTCAGTTAGCTAGTGGATTTCGAGTTAGAGATAGTTGGTGAGACATCTAGAGCAGTTCTAGTTATAACTAAGTTCAAAGTGCAATGGTGCATTAGTTAATGCATGTCGTAATCAGTTTAACTCAGTTAAGTGAGTTAAACTCAATTTTTCTAGTTGTAACTGAAGATACATTGGTGAGAGATCAATTGAATTAAATATTAATTAATTTACAATCAGTGATCTCACATGCAACTAAGGATTTACTATTATTAGCTGCATGCATGTCAATTCCAGTGGGGACCTATTTAAGATCTAGGTGAAAGGGAAGTGTAACTAATAGTTGTGATATGAGCAGGCTACCCAAGTGTAGTTAAAAAACCACAGGATTCCCATGATACTGAGTGTAGTGTAGGAAGGCTGGAATTCCTTATGAGTAAGGATTGCATCGCTCATGGAGTGCATGAGCAAGGCACGCTAAAGACAAGATGGGAATTGGCTGAGTATTGGCCTGATTTTGTCTAGATCAGTGTGAGACAATTAGCTAAATACAAGAGGGATTTTGTGAGAAGAGTTATATGTAATCGTTTCATGATTCCCTGTGCAATATACAATATATGATAGAGGGGTTTTGAGCAGCAAGCTTTCCCCATGAAATTATTTGTGTTGCGGTTTGATTGATCCTTATTTGCTTCATGTGATTGTCGATTGTGTTTTTAATTTCACAAAAAAATTGTAGAAGTGTTTCAGTATTTAATTTTAGTACATTGTGAGATCGGGTGAATCCAAGATACACATGCATTTTGTATGATTTCCACATGGTATTGGAGTTGTGTTATACATTTTCTACATGGTATGAGAGAGAATTATTTGGGTGTGTGAGTTTGCAGAGAATATCTGAAAATTTTGATGAAAAATTTTCAAAAAAAAATAGCATATTTTGATTCCTTGCGAAAAAATACCCAAATTGAAAATAAAAAAAAATCAGTTGAATCGTAGCTTAGATGAGGGAGATATCATCAATTTAAAATTAGCACTTTTGTTAGACAATTTTGTGACGCTGGGACAATTACAATGTGCCCGAGCCAAGAACCTGCATGCACTGAGGTACAAGATTCATGCAAATATTTGAGGAGAAAAGCAGAGGTTAGTGATTTCATGGTTGAGAGGGAGCCTCTCAACATGTGGTTTGAGAAGCAGTCTGAGAAGGTTGTGGAGTAGCCACAACTGGAGATGTAGAATAATATCTATAGACTTGAGGTAGATGCAATTTATATCGAGCTTCCAACCATTGGGAAGTGTGAGAAAGCCATGAATTTGACACTTGAGAGGGAGTTGGATTTTCATGTAGGTAAGAATGAACCTAAATACTGGAGCAACCACATGTGGAGGATCATGGAGTGGGAGAAACCACTCATGCAGATAAATTTTGAGCCATATGGGGAGAGGTAGTGCATGCAACTGTACCTCCAGTTGTTAGGTGGGGCGACATGTAAGATTAATCCCAAGAATAAATTTGGGCAGGGTCCTAGAGATGGTGCATCTCCTAGATTGAACCTAGCTATGAGGAGCCCACAAAGAAGAAGTAGAAGGATCAACTAGATTGATGTAGTCAAATGTCAGGAAGACAGAAATCAAAGTGACAGGTGTCAGATAATGGAGTGCATATCAGAGTTGGTAGCAGTGCCGAGTGCATGTATGGAGATGTCAATAACATAGAGAATTTAGTTGACCTATGTAGTAGGTAGCAGTAGTCAGAAGAATCTAATGACATATGCATTATACTGATTTAGTTGTTTGGAGGCTCTTCAGTTTTGGAAGTGTTGCATGAAAAGGTTGCATGTGTGAGAAACAATAGAGAAGTGTTGCATGCAAAGGTTTTATGTGCGAGAAACATGAGAGAAGTGTTTCATGCAAGAGTTGCATGTCTCTTGAAAGAGTTACATGTAGCATGCAAGAGGTTGCATGGTGCATGCATGAGGTACATGTCGCATGCAAGGACATTACTTTCTTGTTGAGAGGGAGCATTGAATTTTGCAACAAGAGACAGTGAAATTGGCATCCATAAACAAAAAGTAGAGCCTACACACTGTGTGGGACTAGGAGGTCCAAGCATCAGCTACACTAAGTGTGGGACTAGGAGGTCCAAGCAGCACCTACACTGGTGCGGGCTAAATTTTTTTCATGTCTATTTTATTTATCCCTTAATTAATATGGACAATAAACTGTAATCTATTTTCAATTTAAATTTGAAATAATTAACTAAGAGTGATTTCGAGTTAGAGGTAGTTAGTGAGGCATATAGAGTAATTCTAGTTGTAACAAAGTTCAAAGTGCAGTGGTGTATTAGTTAATGCAGATTGTAATCTATTTAACTCAGTTAAGTGAGTTAAACTCAGTTGTGCTAGTTGTAACTGAAGATACACTAGTGAGAGATCAAGTGAGTTAGATATTAATTAATTCACAATCAGTGATCTCACATGCAACTAAGGATTTACTATTTTTAGCTGCATGCATGTTAGTTCCAGTGGAGACCCAATTGAGATCTAGGTGAAAGGAGTGTAACTATCAATTGTGATATTAGAAAGCTACCCAGGTGTAGCTAAAACACCACAATATGCCCATGATACTTAGCGCAGTGTAGGAAGGTTGGAATTCCTTATCATTAGGGATTGCATTCCTCATGAAGTACTTGAGCAATGAAGGCTGAAGACAGGCTAAGAATTGGCTGATTATTGGCCTGATTTTGTTTGGATCAGTGTGAGACAATTAGCTGAATACAAGAGGTCTCTTGTGAGAAGATTTGTATGCAATTTTTTCAAGATTCCTTCTGGAATATATAATATATGATAGAGGGGTTTTGAGCAGCAATCTTTCCCCAGGAAATTATCTGTTTTGTGGTTTGATTGATTCTTCTTTCCTTCATGTGATTGGAGATTGTGTTTTTAATCTCGCAAAATATTTGTAGAAGGGATTCAGTATTTAACTTTAGTACATTGTTAGATCTAGTGAATCCAAGATATACATGCATGTTGTATAATTTTTAAAATATCGCCTACCCATCAAAATAGCCATTATTTTTCTTATTAATATTCCTCTTCATGTGCTTCTCTTACCTCTTCTTCTGCCATTCCCTTCCTTCGGCATTTTTGTAAGAAATGTCATAAAATGGTCTTCATGTTAGTTCAATCCCAAACAATTTATCAAACAATATTTGTCTTTATGAGCATCATTGAATTAATATTTTTAATTGTGCCAAATTCTTATGGGGTATGGTACAAATCATTCCCAAAATTATCTAAACAAGATGTAAAATGTTTGTGTTATTCGAAGGATTCCATGGCGCATTGTGTAGTTGGCTGCAACATGAAATGTTATCATAAACAAAAAAATTTGTAGTTGCTAACAAAACTGAGGCTTCATCCATGTTTCTTTATAAGAATGTGGCGTGGAGGAGTAGGAGTTCAACGACACTGGTTCTTTGGCCAACAACGATCGACAATAAATGACAAATATGAGGCCAGTGGTTATGAACAATATTTCAATGTAAATTTAAATGTACGTCAAAATATAATGTGGAATCTTTAGAGGTTTATACAATAAAATTTTAGGACTTGATTTCATGTATGAATCAATATGAATAAACCTAAAGCAGGTATCTGGATACGATACAAAGGGTCGTTGATTACATCTTAAGCAGTCAATACGATAGGTATTTATTAAAATATTACTTATGGTTAATGAACCTGATTCAACTAATTACGCATATCTTGTACATGTTAAATATTTGGAGACCTAACATGGACTACTACTACTTGTGGTTCTTGTTTGGAACGCGACGACATTAGTTTTAGTATTTTCTTAATATTTAAGATTTCCATATTCATGAATTAATATCCATCCTACTCATTTTTCCCTATATTATTAACTCTTTTAGGTAGTATACTATTTTTATATTAATTATAAAAATATATTAGATCAACTCATTTTTCCCTATATTATTAACTCTCGTAGGTAGTATAATTTTCTTATATAAATTATATAAATATATTAGATCAGAGAGAAGGGTTAATAACTGTAGGCCAAATTTTATACCAAAATAATTACTTATGACTTCTTCCCTTTTTCTTTGGAATTAGTTGTTGAAACAATTTAGTAATAAATATTTACAAGTAAAGATAAAATTCATGAAAAACCTTTGAAGAATTATCATACATGTGACCTTAGGAAGCCATGAATTAGTCCCTTTAGAATATGATACATGATCACTAATTTTTTTACTACCCTATGCAACATTTTAATATATTAGTTACTAGAGAATTTTGGAGAATCAATGTTATGCAGAGGACCTAGGATGAATTTTTCGATATTCCGAAATATAAAAATACATCCATACTAAATGTAGAATTTATATTCAACTCACTTACTTCATCATTTAAATATAAATACTATACTACTTTCAAAACTATTCTCAAAAAAATTTGTGCACATATTTTCTAACTAGAAACGATGTAACATATTGTACCTCATGGGCACACTCACCACCCAACCATCAAGTGTACCTCAAGTTCCCCGTGAGGTGAGCTTGAGTAGAAGATAAACCCAAGCCCTATGTTGATACCTTCAATCATTATTTAATAGCTTTCTTTCATGATGAAGTTTCCTTTAGCGGCTTAATGCTTTTGTGGACATTTTTATCCACTTGCATAGGATTTTCCATAAAACCCTCTCTTTTTATCCCACAATTCTCTTATGCTTATCAAATCTTAGCATATTTCTTCATCTACGAAACTTAATGGAATTTTATCAATTTCATCTAGAATTCTTATCATGAAGGAATTATGCAATCTCATTTACCAATGAATATTTTCTTTTCTCTCTTTGGAAAGAGTCTTATATCTAGGCGTCTCATTCCCAAGTACATACATCCCATTTATTTATTTATTAGTAAATACTCATGTACATAATTATTCCCATATTATTCATGGCTTTTCGACAATTCTCTCTAACGTAACTCAGTCTAACCAAAACAATATTACAAAAATAGATGAATATTATATTCTCCTCCCCTTTTATTAACACTGTGCTCAGTGTTCTTTGTCTAGTTATTTTTCCTTGAAATCTTTCTACATAATTTTTATTTTTTCATCATCTTGTTCTCATTTAGTCTCTTCGGAGGTAAAGAATTTCATTGCACTTTTTATAGAGGGAAGACTATATTCAAAAGCGAGATCTCATTCAACTCTAAGATACACAGGGTTCCGCCAGAAGGTCTCCATTTACTCTACCTGTAGCTTTTTCCAATCAATTAGATGGAAGTTATCATGTAAATATTTCTTAAGTAATGATATAGGAAAACATTATAAAAATTTTTAATATGATTGAGAAATACTAATTGATATGCTACATTTCAAATTCTGCTAGTTCTGAACAATTTTAGCATTTTGTGAAACCCTTCGTATTGTCGAAGAAATTTAATCTTTTCTTAAGACCAGAAGGTAGTTTTTTCTCTTCTCTCACACTTGTAATCATCAATTTGTTTCATTTGGTGTGACTACTCAACTCGGAACCACACATACTCATTCATTTAGTCCATGTTTTTTTTCCAGCACATTTGTTTACATTTTGAATATATGCTTCGGAATTTCCACTTGCATTCTACATACTATCCACATGCATCCAATAAGGTCAGCATCATTGAAATATTATTATGATAGGCCATGTGGCCATGCCCAGTAATATGAAATTTTTTTACTTATAAGCTTCAACATGTGAAATTGTAAATGGCTATTCACATTGCTCACATAGAGACAAGAATAATCAAGTGACAACTTGTAGCATTTACTTTATACTTAACATTGACTATAATTGTATCCATTTTGAATTTACTGTTTTAGCCATTCTCATGGTTTCTAAGTAATGATTAAATAAACCTGATGTAGACTTAGCGATATCCACAGTTATTGTTTTTCCTATTTATTCACAACCATCACTTTGTAATAAAATATGCAGATAATTTCCCCACTACTCATAGGTCTCCCCTTTGAATCTAACTTCATTGCCCCTGCCCATATATTTAGTTTCACCTTACTAGCATTTGAGGAAAACTACAAATATCTCCATTCATTCATTATGAAGTCCCACTGGGGAAAAGGAAGAACATCTTCATAATAGTGACAAACTACCAATATTTTAATAATCAACTATGCTAGATTATCTTTAACAATTTTTTTGTGGTGCAGAGGCTCATAAGTTAGAAAATACAAATATTTTAACGACCAACTATGCTATATTATCCTTTTTTTTTTTTTTTGGTGGTGGAGAGGCTCATAATGCTTTCCCACACCTCCATCGCCAAATACATTTGGTCAATATATCGTTATTGAGTACTTTGATTATTTAGTGGTTTAGGTAAATACATTTTGTATCTTAATCATAGGAATAATATTAAGTGTTAATATAATGTGAAATCATGGTAAATAGAAGAAAGATTCATGTTTTCTAAACTAGCAAGCACATGAAATTGCAAAATAATATACATAGATTAATTATAAAATAGTATATGGTTTGCATTTTCTCTTACTTAAATATTTTCAAATGTTGTTGTAGCATCACTTTCCTGAATTTTATTTCTTCCAATACTAGTTGCAACAATGAATTCAATTTTCTAAGCAATAGATATATAGGTCGATCTTCCATGTGACATGCAAAGAAATTATTCCATTCTAGCCACCATGAAATATCTAAAATTTACGTTCATTCTCATACAAGTAATCAACCATATGAATTAATGAATTTGAGGTTTGGGATGGAATAATTCCTTCAATGTCCATCCCTATTCCTTTGTACCCTGATGCGGTATTAGCTTCAAGCTCACAAGAATGTCCCCTTAGCCTCTATTTGTGTATTTTAGTGTATGTGCTCACCATAATAAGTGGTCACCTAAATCCCATTACACATTTGTATATTTTCATTTTATGGGTGAGCACCAATATTTTATCTTTTAATCAAGTGTTGCCATACCTACCTTATGATGCATTGAGTAGACATTGACTTAGGGCACAAGTGGTGCTTGGACCTATGTTGAATGGAGTATTGTCTTGGGCCACTTATCTTTTCCTTTTCATGGTTACATATTTCTCATATCACACATCTAGATTAGGTCTCTCCTATAGTCAATGAGATGATTGAGATTAACCAACTCGAAGATGAGGCTAAAATAGGGACGGAAGTTGAGCTAAGGAAATGTCTCAAACAAAGGAATGATAAGTCTCCCTTGCATATGGAACCCAAAAAAATAAACTTAGCAGCTCAAAACCTAAATAGATACTTTATCCCAATGAAGAAAAATAACCCTATGTCGTCAAAAGCGAATGCCCAAAACTAGGACATGGAACATGCATCTAAAATGGGCATGTAGAAATCCAACCCATGGCAAGAAACCAAAAGTAAAAGAAACCTACCTTGTGGAAAAAGTACCGAAAGGAAAATGAAAATCTAGAATACATAAAGCATAAAAAATGTTAATGGACTAACACTATCTCAAAATATAACATGATATAAGTTAATTCATTTTTTTAATTTTATATCCTAAAATCTTAAATTTAAAGACAGCAAAAACAAGTCATAAATCAATATGAGGTTAGATAAGATTTCAAATTCTGTAATTAGATTAAAAAGAGTATCAGAATTATTTGTTTAAAATAACATTTTAATTTATGTGACAAATTATTTCAAAAATAGAAAATTAGAAGACATTATTTCAAAAATAAAAAATTATGTTACAAATTATTTCAAAAATATAAAATTGTTGTTTATACTAGTCCTAATTATTTTTAAGCAAGGGATACAAATGGAACAGTGCCATTAAAAAACTTTGGATATCAAAATAAAGTCATAGATCTCTCAAATTAAATACTTGGCATATTAAAACGACTAAAAGAACTAAGCTAGGTTAAATTTAAAAAAATCAAAACATGACATATTGACATACTTTGAAGGTTAAAAGAACAAAGTGTGATTAGATATGTAAGATTCAAAACATATTCATAGAATTTAATGATAAAAATAACTTTATTGCCATAGATCATGATATTTATTTTCTACAATATAATATTGAATGAAAATTATATAATAAAATATAATTTTTTTTATATAAATTAAAAAAAATAATACATTTTAATTGAAATATTATATATATTTTTAGTTATAAATATGATCTTTAATATACATTTGTAACCTTTTTTAATAATTACATACGTAACCCAATATTTCTTCCCGGAAAATATGATAATCACTTTTAATAACTATGAATAATTTAAGATAAAGTAGAAATCCTTAACCTTAAACATTTAATTTAAAATATATGTAAATAAAATAAGAAATTATGTTAGGCCTCTTATAACACTATGATTAGTGATTAGTTTACTTATAAGAACTTTGGAATACAAATAAAATGAAACGAGCATATTACATCGCCTACTTATCTTTATTAATTTAAAGAACTTCAGATACAAATAAAAAAAAGGCTTGCAACCGCAATATCTATTCATCCAAAATTGTGTTACACCATTAAATTGCTTCACCAAATCTTGAAAGAAGCCGGAGTCGAAAATACATTGAGATTTTCTGCTGTGGTGAATCAGACTGTCGAATATTTCGACGCGGCAGATAATGAAGAGACTTTCTTTGCAGTGATGATATGAAGAGACTTTCTTTGCAGTGATGATATTTTAATTTTTCGGTGGCGGTTTTGTGGAGGAGAAGAGGATGAAATATTGCTTTCCCTCTTTCCCAACAATCATCCTTACGTGTCCACTTGGACATGACTTTCTCTTTTCTTCTTCATACTTAATTGACTCATTATTTTTATTGCTATTTCTCTTCAAGGACTTCTCTTGTTCACCATAATATAATATTATTTTTAATATGTAAATTCTTTCACATGCAAGAAGAAATTAAATTTTAAAATTTTATTGTTGGTAATAAAATAAAATTATAATATAATATTATTTTTAATATGTCCATTTTTACTAAGAAGAAATTAAATTTCAAAATTTATTTGTTTGTAATAAAATAAAATTATATTTATATTTGTAGAATTTTATATAATTAAATAATTTAAATAAATATAAATATAAAAATTTGATAAAAAATTATTAATTTGGATAATTTATTTTCATATATTTTCATTTATTTTTATCTTAATAACTTTTCTAAAAGAGCTATATCAAAAGTAACATCTGTGTGACATTATGCTTTGTGTGAAAATAACTTTTAAAAAAATAAATTCAAAATTTTATTGTTTCCTATTAAACTTAATTATAGTTCTATTTGTAAATAAGTCTTATATAATTATATTTAAAAAAAAACATCAAAATTTTATTGTTTCCTATTTAACTTAATTATAGTTCTATTCGTAAGTAGGTTTTATAATAATTATTATTTAAAAAAAACATAGATGTCATATAAGAGTATTAAAATTTATATAATATAAAGTAATTATTTTAAGCTATTTTCTTCTATCAAATATATATATATATATATATATATATATATATATATATATATATATATATATATATATATATATATATATATATATATATATATACTTTTTTTCTAATTAGTGAACATTTCTTCTTCTTTAAAAAATAAATAGTTATATTTGTAAAAAAGTTTTAAAATAATTATTAGTTAAAAAAAATCATTAATACTATATAAAAGTATAAAAATATAAAGTAACTAATTTCAACTATTTTCTTCTATTCTTTTTTATATATGATATACCATTTTTTTTCTTAGGTTGAGCATTTCTTCCACTTAAAAATATTCAAAAATCCATACTTTTCACATTTAAATTAAAAATAAAACAAAATGACTTTAAAAATTTAAAGTTATATTTCTTAAAAAAGGTTGGAAACCATAAAAACTCTAATATCATTGTATTTAATTATACACCAATTTAATATTGTGATAATAATAATAATAATTAACTATAAATCGAACCCTCCATAGATTCGTTCAGTTAGTTGCATGTACCAAAAAAACATATTCAGCTTAACTTTGAGATAGAGATTAGAAAAATAACGTATCAAAGTTGGGCCAAATAACGTGTAATAAAGATGCCAGTTAAGTATATTAATAGGAAACGGGATTTCTTCTCACCTTATTATTACCACTCTAAAAAGATTCAAGAAACCCTAGAATTGATATATTAATACGAAACGGGATTTCTTTCCACCTTTTTATGACCACTCTAAAAAAATTCAAGAAACCCTAAAATTGATAGCCAACCGTTAGTTTCACTGCTGATGCATTGGCATTCACACGAGAAGACCAGAAATACCTCATTTCACTGTCCATTTGCATTTGCATTTGCATGGAAGAATTTTTCTGGAAAAGAAATTGGATGTCACACTACAACATAAGGGGGGTTTTAAGACAATATTTAAGACAATTTTTGGGTAAATTGTCTTAATTCGAGACAAAAGAAAACTTCTGTATTGTCTTAAATATTGTCTTTAAGCAGGTGTCTCAAATTAAATCATCTTAAAATATTGTCTCTATAAAGACAATAGTTGGAATTAGAGACATATTGTCTTTATGGAGACAATGTCTTTAATCTTATCTATTGTCTCTGTAGAGACAATATAAAACAATGAATCCAGAAAAAATATCTCACCATTAAAATAAATCAATATAAAAAATTTAATTAAAAAAAATCAACAATATCTTTGAATAATTCATGTTAGGGTACAGTGGAATCGAACCACCAACCTCCTGCATGGTAGGTGCTCTTCGAATGAGCTAGCACCCTTTAAAGAATTATATGAGGAATTATGACAGTTCTTGAAATTGTATAACAGGGATTGATTTTCAAAAAAATGTTCAACACATAATGGCATAATGGACGCGCTTATTGGTGTAAGGAAAGGCCTCATTGACGCAGAAGTAAACAACATTTTTTAAGAAAAAAATAATTAAAATTTGTGAAATAGTACAAGATCCAAATAACCCAAAAAGGATTTAAACCAACAAACGAGGACTAAAATTTTAATAAATATTTACACAAAACGAACATAAAAAATAAAAATAAAAAACCTTAAGGACTATTCTCTGTACAAAATCATGTTAATTATCAATCCATGACCACATTGACTCATCATCTGGTATCCACGTAGATAATTTCCCAGAAATATGTTGCAATTTGATAAATGGGCATTTCCCTTCGAGTGCTCAAAACTAACACATGCAAATACCTGCAAGCACCCCATTTCCTAGTAGACTACTAAGCCTCTGAGTTAAAATATGAGCACCAAAACTATGGGCACCAACGGCCTAAACAAATTGACACATTTAAATAGAAATTAACCAGCTAGAACTAAAAGACTCCAGATTCAGTTACAACTATTACATGAGATTGTGCTTCCAAACAATCTTCAGCAAAATGCTTGTGCACAACCAATGATGGATAGCTTAGTTTGGAGTGTCTTCAAAGAACCTTTCAGCAATAAAAGGAGGTGGAGGAAAGCTTGCTACACGTTTGAACTGTCAGGGAAAACAATAAAACATATATAACACTTTAATAAGAGTAACCAGCTATGTGCATGTAATCCTCGTAGCTTTCAAAGGTTGGATTAAAAAAACCATTAAATTCCCAAACAAGATATATGAAAGCGTACCATGTGTTGTTGATATTTTTCCCTTATTGCAACCAATGTACTAGCTTTTCGATTCATTTGTACATTATAGATTGCCATTACACAGTCCTTAAGCTGTGATGCCTTGTATCCTGTATAATGCGCCAAAGTTGGATTCTGCATAACACAAAATCTACAAATTTATGCCTGCACATAAAGCCAACACAAAACAGTATAATAGTAAACTTCAGGGAGTAGACAATACCCATGGATGTGTTAGAAAATCAAGAGTCAATCGAGATAGAAATATAGTTGAAGCTGCTATAAAGGATGGTAGGTGTTGGAGAAAACTGCATTCCATGAGTGTCAACTCTGCCAAATAATTGGCTAAAAACTCCATATGCAAACTGGGGGCCTGCCAAAAAGTATTCCATTTTAATAAAAATAAGCAATGGTACAAAATATAAAAGAATCCAGCTCAAAAATTAGGTGTATTTAGGTACTCTTGACATCTTCCTCTATAGCCCCAGGACTCAATCTCATAGTCTCATACTCCTCTTTCATCCCAGGGAAAGCAACAAAAGCCATCACAGTTACATTCCTCCTGCCTTTCGAATTTTTCTTCTCTCCATTTTTCTTTCTCAAGAACAAATTCCCCCGATCACCCATAAGTCTTCTAATAGTGGCAGCCATGATCTCTAACAAAAAATGTTGATCCCCAATTTCACCTTAATAACACAAACTGATCTAAATGTACAGAATGGGCGTACCAGAATCTAGTAAAATACAAAGAGTAGAGATTATTGCAAATGTGGGAAAGATAAGCAAAGCTAAATAATGAACCTAACCCCAGACTTCAAACAAACACTTAACACACTGGCTGTGGATAAGGCTGGAGAACTGTGTGTGCCAAGAACTAAAATGTGGATAAGGTCGGAGAACTGTGTTGCTGATCCCCAATCCGAGCTTAATAACACAATCTGATCTAAATGTACAGAATGGGTGTACCAAAATCCAGTAAAATACCAAGAGTAGATATTATTTCAAGTGTGGGAAAGATAAGCAAAGATAAATAATGAACCTAACCCTGTACTTGAAAAAAACACTTAACACGCTGGCTGTGGATAAGGCTGGAGAACTATATGTGCCAAGAACTAAAATTTGGATAAGGCCAGAGAACTGTGTGTGCCAAGAACTAAAAGGATAAGCTTACGCACTATTCCCACCGAAAATGAAAAATGTTTTTACCAATGGAATGTAGCACCATTATTGAAAGCAGAATTATAATATGACCACCTTATCCAAACAAACATTTCTCCTCCCCACTCAACTGACTTTGTTGCAGGAATGTGGTGAGTATACAAATCTGCAGGACTAGGATTATGGAGTGAGCACACAACAGGATTTAACTTTCTGAAAAAGAATGTTCTTTATACATTATATAATTTTCATATTTATAATGAAAAGAAGCCTGGACGCTATTGGGGTTTGGGCTCTATTGTTTGAGCTTTGCTAATGAGCTGGAACTCTCTGCCCAATCTCTATTCGAAATAAAAAATCAACAGAACAGCCTACATGATCAAAGAATGAAAGAACTTACCTCATTGTTCGAGTTAGAAGGGACAGATAAGATCCTAATTACACAACCAATGCAAGCAAGCCCCGTGAGGAGGCTGCCAATATTTAGCATAATATGTAAACAAACCCTGATAGTTGTTGTTACCAGGGCACATCTAAGCGACAAATAAACCTTTTTCAGATGACTCTGCACGACAGGGCTGATCTTTTTCATGTTCTTCAAAGCATTGTAATCCCACGAAGACTGACCAAAACCCTGGTTAGGGAATCCTCTGCCATAATAAGAAGCGTATGAAGCCATTTACACAGTCAGAATTCAATAGAAACAAACCTAATACACAGAACTCATAAACCTAAATAAAGAGCAGACGAAACGATTGCAAGAACTATGAATTGGAGATGAGAAATATAAATTGATTTCTGAAACATTAAAATGCAAATGGGAAAAGGAAAGTAAATGAAATACCTCTCTTGGGGTTTGTATAATGTTGTTGCACACGAGGGAAATAACTCAGAACAGTCATATTCATTCAATTGCCTCACCTGCTTTTCGGGAATGAATCCATTAAGGACCCATGTAGCTGTTGCAGAGCTATTTCCATTTCTGCTCTGTGACAACTACATGAGGGTGCCGAGCTATGATACCAGGGAGGGTGGTCACAAGAACGAGATAACCCACTGCTCCTTGTCTGTATTATTATTATTTTCTTGCAAGATAATGTGATATACACACACATTAGAGTGAGAGAGAGAGAGCATGCCAATGCTTGCTGGAGCTTGTAGCCAAGGGTGAGTGAAGGTGCCGAGAAGCAAGATCACCATCAGAGTCCTCAAGCACTGTGACAAGACCAATGTATTGGCAGACAATGTCCTTTGGGGAGTGACCTATACTAAAAAAACCCAATTCTATGATACCAGGGACGGTTGTCACAAGAATGAGAGAACCCATTGCTCGTAACATCAGAGACTGAAGGGAGAAATCACTTGGTACAAACCATGCTTGCTCCACTGGACCAACTGGATGGTATTTGGGAGGGGGGAACCCAACTCTTGTAGAACCTGGAACTTGTCTGTCTGCTAGTATGTTACTTCTGTATTTTACCATTTACAAAAAAAAATCTATATTTTGACCTTTTCAATTTTTGTATTTGGTATTAACATTTGATTGTGGAGCAGATCAGGGAGAAATTCTACTATGAACATAAAGCAATATTGTAAGGATGATAAAATTCCAATGGATGCAACTAGGCATAATGGCAAGCAAAACAGTGCCAAAGAGGCAAGCCACAAAACATTACAGGACATTGAGCAAGATTGGAAGCGAAATGGAATCAATGGTTTGACAAAATACATCAAGCAGAAAGCATCTTGAGCAGAAGAAAATGAGAAAGAGTAACAGCATAAAGATGCAATAGGTAAAAGCACAGGGGAATTTAGCAGAAGATGAAGCAACTTTACCCCTACAAAATGTTGAGAAATATTATTTGTTCATTGTGCAATTTTGGATGCAAGAATATGATAGTATGTACAACTATATACATATAATTCTGCCCTTTGAAAAAATAATTTATGCAAAAATTTTCATTTTCGTACCTGCCTATCATTATAACAAGGAATTTCCAATCTTTACTATGCAATTTTTGATGCAATAATATGATAGTATGTGCAGCTATATAAATATAATTCTGCCCTTTAAAAAAATGAATTTATGCAAAAAAATTCATTTTTGTACCTACCTATCATTATAACAAGGAATTTCCAATCTTTTAATACAAGCGATTAAGTCCAAACTTCCACACTGTCAAACTCAAATTCCAACATTATCAAACAATTGAGAGAAGTTCCAAACTTCCACCATGCTACATCAATCGGAAGGAATGTCAAGGCCATGTAATAGCATCCTATCCCTCCAGCACAAACATCCCTAGTGGTATCAGTGGTGTTCCTTGTAAGCCCTGTTTGTCTTGTGGTTGTTATCTGTGATGTATTACGATCTACTACTAAATTGACATATCCCTGTCGTAAGATTTTGTTCCACATTAATACTAGCTCTATTCTTACCATATTTTTGTTTGAATAATCCCACATGAACAACTAGTTAAGACAAAGGAGGCCTATGATGCATCACCCACAACAAAATCCTTCCTAATGCAAAAGTTGGCTTTGGGGTACAAGTCCCCAGGTTGATGTCATAGCATCCTCCCTCACTCTAGTACTGACAGCACTATTGATAATGGTGCTATGCCTTATGGATCCTCTTTGGCTTGTGGCTCTTATATATGTGATCTATTACAAATTTACAAGCTATCACTAAACTGGAATTCCTTTTGGTGGGATTTTGTTCCACATTACTATTACTCTACCCCTGTCATATGCATGGAGAGAAATTGTACTATGAACATAAAGCAATATTGTGAGAACGATAAAATGCCAATGGATGCAACTAGGTAGAATAAGAAGCAAAACAATGCCAAAGAGGCAATCCACAAAACAGTACAGGACATTGAGCAAAATTGGAAGCAAAATGGAGTTAATGGTTTGACAAAAAACATCAAGCAGGAAGCATCTTGAGCAGAAGAAAATGAGACAGAGTAACAGCATAAAGATGTAATAGATAGAAGAATAGAGGGGAATTTATCATAAGATGAAGCAAAATATTAAAATGATGAGAAACCTTTGGATAGAACCTTTTCCTCGCCAAACTTCAAGGCCAAGATGATGCCAATTAGGAACTGCAAAAACATAAATATTGTTATTGATGATTCCAAAAGTTTTAAAAAGAAGGTAGTCTAATCTTCTGCTGTCTTTTTCTGGATCAGACAAAAATAATATATTTTCCTGGATTAGACAATATTAAGGTGAATGAGAACTCCACTTTTCTAGTGGAGCTGGTTATCCAAATTACAGAAGGGGTTTGGATTTTAGAACTCTGGAAAAATGAACAAAAATAGCCCTTCCTCTCTATTATCCTTTCTCTTACCTCACATATTATCATCTAAATGCCACCACTAAGCAGTAGGGCTCTTCTCCCCAGCCTGTCCACAGTGACAATTGATACCACGGTGGAAGCTGCAAGAACAGCTCCAACCATTACAGACGAATACAAGGAAGCATTTGCACCAAAGCCCAAACCGCAGAAAAGAACAGGGGCATAGAACAATATGGAATTGATTCGAGTCATGATCTGAAACATGGGCATGCAGATGGCCATCACTAGCTGTGGCCGATTCCTCTTCTCAAAAATATTTCTGAATGGATGCTTGTGTGCTTTTGCAGTTTCACTTGCAATCACCATATCTCCGTACTCTGTTTCTCCATTCTTGGTGCCCCTGATTTTCTCCAGCACAGCATGGCCTTCCTCTAGATGGCCTTGTTCTATCAGACTATTAGGGGTCTCAGGAAGGAATATCCCTCCAACATTCATCAAAAGTGCAGGAGCGGCAGCCAAACCCAGAGTCCAAGATAGATGCCATCCCCATGTTTTCATTTTCTGAGCCCTGTAATTAACCATGTTTTATGCAAAGATCCCGAGTGTTGTGAAAAACTGAAACATTATATGAAGTCCTCCGCAGAAATATTGAGGAGAAATATGATTTTTTCATTGTGAAATTTTGGATGCAAGAATATGATAGTAGGTGCAACTATATACATATAATTCTGACATTTAAAAAAATGAATTTATGCAAAAAAAAATTCATTTTCATAGCTGCCTACCATTATGACAAGGAATTTCCAATATTTTAACATAAGCAAATAAGTCCAAACTTCCACACTGTCAAACTCAAATTCCAACATTATCAAACAATTGAGAGAAGTTCTACCATGCTACATCAATCGGAAGGAATTTCAAGGCCAAGTAATAGCATCCTGTCCCTCCAGAACAAACATCCCTAGTGGTATCAGTGGTGTTCCTTGTAAGCCCTCTTTGTCTTGTGGCTGTTATCTATGTGATGTATTACAATCTACTACTAAATTGACACATCCCTGTGGTAAGATTTTGTTCCACATTAATACTAGCTCTATTCTTACCATATGTTTGTTTCAATAATCCCACATGGATAACTAGAGTAAGACAAAGGAGGCCTATGAAGCATCACCCACAACAAAAGCCTTGCTAATGCAGAAGTTGGCTTTGGGGTGCAAATCCCCAGACTGATGTCATAGCATCCTCCGTCACTCTAGTACTGACAGTGCTATTGATAATGGTGCTATGCCTTGTGGATCCTCTTTGGCTTGTGGCTCTTCTATATGTGATCTATTACAAAATTTAGAAGCTATCACTAAAGTGGCATTCGTTTTGGTTGGATTTTGTTCCACATTACTATTACTCTACTGCTGTCATATGCATGGAGATGGGGTTTTTGTATTGTGTATAAACCCCTACATGAATAACCTTGGCCAGACAAAAGATGGTTTGGGAGCTAGCTTTAAGGCGCAAGTGTCTGGGTTTAACGTGATTGAATGCATCTTTGCTCAATCTATCACTGTCATCACTTGTATCATGCCTTCTGGACCCTGTCAAGACTGTGGTTGTTATCTGTGTGATGACTAAAGTGGCATGATCCATATGGTGGGATTTTGTTCCAATTTTAAATGTTAACTTACTCCTGTATTGTTCATTTTAGTCCTACAGATCCCGATTAACACAAACTTTACTCCACTAACTTTTAATGCTAGCTTTACTCCTACTAACTTTTAATGCTAACTTTACTCCTAACTTTTATTAATTTACTTTGCATATTTATGTTACAGCTCCATTTTACAGTCACCCATGGCCACAACCATTTCCTAACTTGTTATCGTTTCACTTGCCTGTTGTTCATCACTTTGCAGCATAATGCAATATGTTGCCTTCTCTTGATCACTGGTTTCCTAAGTTCTCCTTAGAATCAACCAAATTAGAATGGTCCCAAACAATAATTCTAACCCACGACCAATATAGCTAGTTCAATTCAAAAAGGTAGAACCATCAACTTTAGACTAACATAACTAAGATGAGTGAAACAGAGAAGAACCACCTTCGTCTATGCTCACATGCACCATCAGAGCTTCAGTGCATGTCCATGAGCTTTGGCAAACAATTTAGGAGCCTAAGAAACTTATCCGTCATTGAACTGCAGCAGGCGGTGCTACGAACAACGAAAGGAAATAACTTCGATTACACCTCTTTTACAAAAAATAGCAAATGACATTTCCAGCTTCTGTAGAATCACCCAAAACAAAAAACCATTTTTGCGGCCTTTGGAAAAATATTTCACATCAGACTTGTAAAACTCGTGAAGAAACAAGAAGAAATATTATTAATTGGGCACATGGAAATGGGATGAAAATTCCTATCACGTTGCAATTGGGAAGCATCGAAAGACACTTGATAAGAAATTATCCATGATATGCGTATAACTATAATGTTTATACATCAATATTTCTATTTGGGAACCTATGGATGTACTCACCCATACAAGAGAAATAAAGAGAAAAATACCACCTAGCTGGTTGTAAATTCTTTAGTGACCGAAAGGTGAATACTAGATCCTTCCTTTGAGCACATGAGACAACCATCCAGAGAGATAACAAAGATTGAAAGAACTCCACTAGGCCAAATTCTTCAATGCCTGAAAAACAAGTGTTCAAATCAATAAGGATTTCTTACCCTCCTTGAAAAATAGTATGTACAAAAACCCATTACAGTTGGTGAGATCTTTTAGTGCCCTTTCTTTGACAGTATGTGAGGCTATGATGTTAATCTATGCTACATATGAAAGATTTCCAAATTTCTACACTGCAACCTTGCTAAAACTCTTGCAGAAAATAGATCCTCACTTAATAACACACTATCCATCCTCGTTGTCGTAATCATCTTCATCCTGATCAACAATTATATCTGAGTGCAAATGAAACTGTATTGAATCGAGGGCTACATTATCTACATCAAAATGAGACCAATTAGGATATTTCTCTTCCTGTTTAATAGGAGGTTGGACAATTGGAACATCACTAAGTAAATTCATTAGCCTCTTTAACAACATGCACATTTGCAATGTCACTACGATCATGTTCCAGTTTGACAGAAGGTTGCATTGGCATGCTTGCAACAACCCCACTCTCATTCAGCTCCATGTTAAGATCAAAGTCTCTTACCACAGGAGTGCTCCCCAAATTCACTGCTACCTTGGTCTCTCTTGTCTCAGTGTTAACATCAATAAAAATTTCCGAAACTTTCTCCTATTGCTCACTGTGCTCAGATGACAAATCTAGGTCTTCATCCTCAAACTTCTCAACTGTAATGCCATTTCTCCCACTTGACCCACCTCTTGATCCTTTGCATCTACCTCTTCTTCCCCATCCTCTTCTGCTTCCATGGTGTGCACCCTATTTAGAAAAGTCCAAATAGCTAGCAATTACTATTTCAGAACCCAGAGCAAATTGAGAATTTTGAAGCATAGAAAAGACAAATAGAAACACATATGGATAACTCCATTCCTTGAAAAGAACAACTGTTTTATAAAAACAGTAAGTAGGTCATTACCATCCTGGCCCTCTTAACTTTATCCTCATCACTCTCATTTTCATCTCCTTCGTGAGCTTTTCTGAAGCAAATGAAAATGCATGGTCATTAAAAGAAAAGGTAAAGTATATCTGATCTCTTATAATTTTTGAAAATGTGAAAATTTTCCTAGACCTCTTTGCAATCACCGGGAAGCAAATATCTATATTTACCTCCTCCACCCACCATTCCTCTCTTCACTATTAGCAGCATCTGAACCCCCCATGTCTGGGACCTTGTTCACTATCTCTCGTAAGAAATCAAAAACAATGTACCTGTGCACACATTGTTTCTTGCCAACCATTAACAAAAAAGAAAAATATTAGTATATATACATAGTATAAACCATATTTTAACAGAATCTGTAGCCAATAGCGTAAAATGATTTATCAATTTGTTTATAGAATGTGACTAGTAAACCACAAAAAGAAGCTATGCATAATCATGGTTTAAGGAAAAATAAAATAGATAGATCCCCGCAAGAATAAAATGCAGTGAAGTCTTCTTTGTTTGCCTTGAAAGTAAGGTAGAAAACCTTGCAGGCTACTTTCGGCACTTATCAACATAGTATGACAATATATCAACATGGGGATAAGAAACTTACAAATGTGAAGCACTCACAGTCTTAGCACCCCTCTGAAGAGTTATTTCGTATGTTCGATCAGAGAGGTCTTGTAAAAATAGCTCCAAAGATTTTGCTGCAAAAGACAGATAGGTAGATGAAATATATTTAGCATACCACAGAGAAAGCATTCTGACCAATTCAAAATATAATATTAGTCCTGATCAATTCAAAATAAAACAAAAAGAATAGACTCAATAAAGATAACCATTTACAAAACAAAACTCTATAAATATGATAACAAGCCTTTTTGTGGATGTTATTTAGATGAATCGGGTAACTTTTGATTTCCCTAGCTCTAATATCAAGCCCCTGAATATCAAATATTTATTTTCTGCAGCATATCACAATATCTTGAATCTCACACACATAACTAACAGTATGTAACTATGGCAAACTATAAGTGATGATAGTTAAAACTTAAGACAGATGTAGCATACCTTGCATCATTAGAATATTTGGTAAACTATATCTACCATTTCTTTCTTAAGTTACTAATGCGTGTAAAAATAACTTGGAAATTAATGTCCCCTTGGTCTTGTTCCCAAAATGTCTCCATAGATATGGTAACTTGGATAATATAGAAATCATTTTTATTTCTTGTACTCTTTAAATGCTTAGTCTAATATTTGATGAATTGCCTGCAAGTTGCATGTATTTAAAGTTTTAAATCTATTAGTCTTTAGATGATGCAATAATACAATAAAACTTATGCAAACTTGCATACCATACTTTGGCATGTAAAAAAGCATCTAGCAACTATAGTGTTTCTCTGCTACAGAACAATAAACAAAGCACTAACCAAATATGTCTTTAAATAATGTGGAATAAAACTCTCATCAAGGGATCTGAAACTATCATTTAGTAAGATTTAATTTAAGAAGGCATCACAAAGACAACCACAAGAAAGAAACCTACAAAGCACAAAGCCATTTCTAAAAAATGTTAATACCAGAATGAGTGAGGATGATATCATGGAAACGCAGGGACTTGCACCCCAAGGATAGCTTCCAAAACGGCAAAGTTTTGGTACATGAATCACCCATATCTTAAATTTGTTGTCAAAGTGGGATTATTAAGCATAAAATTCTTATTTATTTCTAGATTTATTGTCAAAGTGGGATTATTAAGCATCACAAATTAAATGACAACAGGTATGGAGCATCAAACTAACAAGTTCATAATTGCTAAAACTAATAAAGTGTTTCCAAAGATGAATTTTGAAACAGAAATTCCATCACTTCATTATGCATAATACAATACAAGGAAGTAGGTGAGTAATACAGGGTAGGATGGGTTGTTGAAAAATCACTAAAGACACTTTGATGGCATACATGATACAACCAATACAGAATGTGTATTACTCAGAGTGTGTATATCTTGTTGGGAGGATTTCTTCATTCCCATCATGAGAGCGTTACTGCAATCGCAGAATGTGGGGGAGCTCGGGAACGTGGCGCAGTTGACTGGACTTGACGTTGTGAAACTGATTGCTTTGATTGTCAAAGCAGCCAGCACTACGCAAATGCATAAAAATGACTGTCATCAGTTAGCACAGCACCTGAAGCTGATAGCGAACTTGCTAGACCAAATGAAATTAACGGAGTTGAAAAAATATCCTAAAGTTAGAGAGCCTCTGGACTAGCTATAAAATATCCTGAAATTAGAGAGCCTCTAGAGCAAAGTTGGAAAATATCCTGAAATTAGAGAGCCTTTAGAGCAACATAGGATTGCGGACTTTGAATGTATTCCATGTGGAAAACTATTGAGGAGCTGCGTACAAGACTACAGAGTGTAGTCAAGGTCTGAGAAGGAGAACCAGTAGGAAAAATTTAGGATTTTCCCGCTATAAATTGGGCTAAGCTTTTACAAACCCTATTCAAGGCCTTAATACCTAAATCTTGCAAATTGGGTATGGAAATGGCAACATCCTCCAATAGAGTACATTTATTGACAAACCCTACAAACCCTAGATTTGAAATTTATTCATGTGGTTGGTCAAGGTTTCTTAACTAGGTTTTTAAGGAATTTGGAGGCACTGGAGATCTCGGTCCTACAACTTATCCATACATTTAGAAATATTTAAGTGTTTAACGTGTTTGAAAAGCGATAAACGAGAGAAAAGAGGAGAGCACCGAACCTGAGCTTTGGATTTTTTTGCCTGAGCACTTCATTCCAGAGTCTGCACATCATGGATGCTGAGAGAAAATGAGAGAAAATCGAAAATCCTGCGGTCGCACTAGCTATGTTAAGATGATGAGGGACAACAGTTACTGTGGCTCCTAGCAATATCCACGTTGCTCGACACAAAAGTTACCGTGGCTTATGGAAATCTCCACCCTGCTCTCCAGTTTTTCCCCTTTGGTTATGGGCTCCCATTGGACAATAGTTAATGTGGCTAATAGAAATCTCGTTTGGTTATGGGCTCCCGACATGGAAATATCCACAATGCTCTCTAGTTTCCCCCTTTGATTATGGCGAAGGGCTTCGCCATGGCAATCTCCACGATGCTCTCCAGTTTCGCCCTTTGATTAGGGGCTTTCACCAAACAACAGCTTATGGCAATCTCCACGTTGCTCTCCAGTTTTCCCCTTTCGTTATGGGCTCCTGCCGGATCAATTGAGCAAGTAGAAACCAGTTTTCGGGCTCCCTCCAGATCAATCGAGCGAGTAGAAACTAGTTTTCGGGCTCCCTCCAGAGCGAGTTGCATTTTTCCAAAGGGATATCAGAAACTTGAATGTATTGCACAAATTATTGAACAAGTCTGGGAAAATACATGTAAACGACTTGAAAATTAATTGGAAACAAGACAACTTTATTTCGTGTAAAATATATAAAGTTTCTTAGAGTTGTAGTGAATTAGATTTTTTCATATTGCATTTTTTATATTCATTATTATTATGACAAATATTAATGCATATTTAATATTAAAATTTATGTGTAAGGAGTGGAAATATGGTTAGAGGATGTTTTTCTTTTTTATTTTTATCATTAAAGTTTAGGGTGACATCAGATCTATAATCATCAATAAAATAAATATAAGTAATATTGAGAAATCATGTTGGGATGAAGAGATTTTTGACAAATGGTGGTGTGCTTATTATTTGGGATCATTTTCATTAATGATTTTTCTACCAGAATTTTTTTATTATTTTCACCTATGGAATGGTAAGTTTATATTTTAAGCACAAGATAAACTAGATAAAGTGATAAGTGACATTGATTTTCATCATTTATAGTTCATGCAGTATATCACAAAAAATGTCATTTTCATAGTTCATGTAATATATCACAAAAAATGTCATTTGCATGTTCACCCACTTTTTTAGTGATTTTGCATAGAAAAACATAAAATATTGACAATTGGTTGCCATAATATATATGTAAAGGATCTATTATATATGTAAATATGTAGGTGGTTTTTAAATACCTAATTATATGGAAGAGCCATTTACCTTCAAGACTAAGATATTTAATGAAGAAAATGTCGATATGGATGTCCATGACTATGGACTACCTCATTTTGTACAAGATTTCATATCTACACTATTGCAAAATTGGGTTTTAATTTAGTTTAGTCTATGTTGGGATACATGTTTCATCATATCATAGGAGAAACTCCTAAGAAAATGAGGGTAGAAGGCAGAGATCTCACACCAAGTCCAAGGTTTGTTAATTTCATGGTCTCTCATTTGGATTCCATTTCCATTCCTCAATTGCATACTCATATTAATAAATGAAAACCACTAAACTAACATGATAATGTATTTGGAATTTACTTGAAAAAAAAAAAACTTCTGGTTTTCCCTTTTTTCGTAATGAAAGTAGATTTCTTTCTATAGACTAGCCTGACTTAACCAAGAAATAAATGTATAATTTCAATGAAAATATGACAATAGCCAACCTCAATTTAATTTTTTCTCTTTATATCATGTTACTTGTGTAATTTGAATTGATATATTAAATTTATTGGAGTGTCTTTACTAATCCTAATAGGTAGAACTAGTGGATTGCAATTCCAATAAGAACAAACATCATTCCACTATGGAGATTTAAATATTTATAAGACATTAGTAAATATTAGTGTTTGATATGTTTCTCAAGAAAGTAACCTATTGGAAAAAATGGAAAAACAAAATGCATTGAGTATAAAACAATTTCCGTGCACACCATAGAACTAAACTACTTCAATAATATTTATCCTCATGTCATTGATAAAATTTCCCCTTATTAACTAATTGATATTGTGATTGTTAAGTTATTTGATAAATTGGAATATATCATCCACTAATTATACATTATTTTTATTTCAATGTTTTTAATAATAAAGTGTCAAAGGTTTAGTTAAGATCGAGAGGAAATAACGATTAATTCAATCGGTAAATTCTCTTACAAAAGAGTTCATAGAGCTCTCAATAAAAAATATTATTAATTATTTTAGGGTTACTAGTTGGTATTTTAGTTTCTAGTTACTATTGTGCTCCATTTGAAGACAAATAAAGGTAAACCTATGGGGATTGAAAATGTACCAGCCTCCCTTATAACTTTTAATACATTCGTGAGTGAGGGAAAATATTCTTTGAAAAATGAAATAAACAATAATTCATTTACTAAGTAATAGACAAATATTAATAATATATAAGATATATATGATAAATATAATGGAGAAATTTGTAACACCCACTCCCCAACCATTTTATGTACCAACACATCGAGTGATGGCATGTCACCACCCCAATTTCCTTGTATCAAGTGACATCATAATAAATAGATGCAAAGTTCAGTTGTACAGCTAACATCACTAGCACTCTGCAATCCTGCCTATATGTTCACCAAAGAGATAACATTACCAAAAAATACCTTATGTAATAGTGTCTGAAAAAACCTTGATAAAATATGTAAACAAGGAAAATTAATGTCACTTATAAATTATAGACCCCACTCGATGTAGATCATCACCAGCTCAATCCACTAGGACACCCCTTCAAATACAATAGATTGTTGAATCATCGCCAGCCAATATCCTTTAGAAAATCTCATCAAGGACACTATCGAAAAAGATCTTCAATGAAAACACAAACCATTAATGGATTTTCCCTCATATAATTAATGAACAACTTGGAAAATAAATATCCCCCTAGACAAATTAATGACCCCAAGAGACTCCTTTGTGATGAAATTCAAATATGTTGCCAACTCCACCAACCAAAATGAATGCACTTACATAGTAGTAAAGATCCTCGGAAATCCCCCGATCAACCAATCCCAAACCAATGAGGAGCATGAATATCCACAGGAGCAAAGGTTCGAAATAAATACCACATAAAAAAACCAGCTAGTGCATCTCAAATAGACCACAAAGAAGACCATCAAGTAGTAGCTAATATCCTCGGAAATCCCCCGATCAACCAATCCCAAACCAAAGAAGGAGTAGGAAGATCCACATGAGCAAAGGTTCAGAATAAAGACCACATAAACAACCAGCTCGTGTGTTTCAAATAGACCACAGAGTAAACCAATAGCTAGAGTGGAAAACAAATTGTTATTAGTGTACCTTGAAACAAAAAACTAGTAGAGATACCTGAGATCATCCAGAAGCAACATAAAAAATGAATATAGCTCGGATAATTATGCTTAGACATATTACACCCAACAACACCAACAATTGCACCAGCGAAGGCTACATTTAATCCATCTACCTCCACACCTCCAGCCAAAATTACTACCCTTGTGAATTTTGTGACTAATGCTTCCATAATCCAATCCTTTATCCTCAGTGTTTTCTTCTTGAAAATTTTGTCTTAGATATTTTGAAGTGGGCCTATTGTCTGCTAACAGATATTCTATAATTTTCCTCCACCATCCTTGTAGAAATTATGGTGTAGATTTTCAAATACTCGTGAAGTTTTAATCAAAATATCATCAACTACTAATCACTAGTTAAAATAAAATCATCAACATATAAGGCAATAATAAGGTACTTACCATATACCAGGATGTGATCGAGGTTTGCATTTGCTTCACTTATGGTGAAGCCCAAACCAGTGATATAATTATCGATCTTGGTGTACCAAGCACAAGGTACTTGTTTGAGACTGTACAATGTTTGTTTGAGTCTGCACACATGAGACTCCTGATCAAATGTCTCAAGAAATTTTGTTTGCTCGATGTACACCTCCTCCTCAATAACCCCATTGAGAAATGTTGTTTTTACATCCATCACGTGGATCTTCCACCCCATCTACGTAGCCGGAGCAAGAATTGATCTAATGGATGAGTACCTTGCTATATGAGAAAAGGTCTTCTCATAGTCAATATCCTCAACTTGAGAGTACCCCTTGGCCACAAATATGGCCTTATACTTCTCTATGCTTCTGTCTGCTACTAGCTTCACCTTGAATATCCATATCAAACCCACTCTTGATTTATATGATGGTATTGGGACCACTTCCCAAACGTTGTTCTTTACAATGGATTGTATTCCTCCACCATTGCATCAACCCATATAGGTTTCTCTATTTATTCCTCGAAATAGGATGGCTTAGTCTCTATAAGCTTAGCCATAAGAGCCATGTAGCTAGTGTACCTCTCAAGTGACCTCGTTTGCCTGCGCAAATTTTAAGGAGCTCCCACATTCTCCCTAGCATCCTGCACAAGTATATCAGCTTCCCTGGTTCTTTTTCTACCTTCATTGGATGGTTTTTCTTGAGTGAATGTCTCCGCTCTCTGCTCCTCAATATTTTTTTTGCTCCACAACTTCAGGAGGCTTCTCCTTTGGAGCTAAAAGCTCCTCTTCTGGTGGGATCTAAAGATCCCTCTCAAGAGAGCACCACATCGTGTTCTCCTCATTAAACTTTACATCTCTTCACAAAACTATCATTATGAGGGATGGAAAGTACACACGATAGTTGTGGGGAGTTTTTGTGTAACCCATAAACAAAACGTATTTGTTTTTTTAGTTCTCCAGCCATGGAAGTGTAAGCTCAAATATAGCTCCATGGCTCAAATATAGCTCAAATATAGCTCCATGGTTGCAAAGTTCTGCATCAGCAACAGATGTAATTTTTATAATATATCACAAAGAATTTGATTGAAGAGAGGCCTTGGATTGAAAATGAGATTTGTATCATATGATTGCCCTTCTAGCTCAAACAAATGGGCATGAAAACTCTGCAGTAGGTCATAATTCAGCTTTATTTGATCCTAAAAAGCTTTACTATGATGGTCCTGCATATTTCGTTTGAGCTTGAAGGATCCAATGCCTTCTGAGTGAGGTGACATTATGATTCGTATTTGGTTCATGCTCCTGTCCTGAGTGTCATTATTACAATCGAGGGAATATCCTTGGTTGTGGCCCAGATGATGCAAAAGTAGTAGTTGCAGGGCTTTTGGATGTTGTTCGCTCTCAGAAGATGTAAATTTTACAATTGAAAAATGAAATATTTTTTGACTTTATGGGGTTGATAGATCGGCTAAGACCTCTAATTTTACATAATTGCCCAGTTGAAATCCTGATGGAATACATATACTGAAAGTAATGTGACATTGCACATCATCCTGCAACCTTAACTGGAGAGACTCGTGCTCTAATGGGTGAGACCCATATTCATATCCTATAAAAAGAAATGTTTAAGCATGAGTGAGAATACCAAAAAAATGGCCAATACCCTGTGTTTTAGATGTGGAAAATATCTACAACGTGTTTAGAACGGAAAATATCAAAAAAAAAATTGGCAATACCTTGTGTTTTAGATGAAGAAAAGATATATAAGGCCTTCGGAATGAAGCTGTATATTTCTAAAATTCCTAGAAAAGCTGTCAAAAGGGTATTATGGTTTAAATATTTTTCCTTTGACAGTGAGTTGTTTTGCATACCCTTTTTCATAGAAAAAAGCACCATCATACCCTTTTTCCTTTGACAATGAGTTGTTCTGCATACCCTTTTTCATAGAAAAAAAGCACCTGTGCCACTGACTCAAATTTTCTTCTCCATCCCTAAGTTAGGTTGGCTCTGAATTTGATTTTGTAGTGCTTGTAAGTCAAGAAAATATTTCCTAAGTACTATTGACTAAAATTTCTCTTTTCTTGTCCAGCTACTGAGCTAAGTTAGGTTGGATCTGAATTTGATTCTATGGTGCTTGTAAGTCAAACTTGCCAGATGTGAGATCGGGCAGTATTATTGGGTCAGAGATGCCCTCTAAGGACTCATTTATTTATGTTAAAAATACAAAACACATTTATGCATGAAAAATCAACAAGAATATTGTGGAATGAAATGGCTTCTTCGACCGAGGGAGAGCCCATAAGAAGAGTGTCATCCACATATTATTGGTGGGTTGAAGGGGGGTTAGAGGGGTAGAGATTTAAACCAAGTATGCTTCCATAATAAGGTTTTTTCCTATAATGGATTTAATAAATTAAAAGTAGAGCTTGTGCTAGTTGGAAGATCCATTTACGATTGCAAGCATACATAACTTAACTAGTTGATTGAGAGGCAACAAATAAACTTCTTGATCAGGCTGATATGTCAAACAAGTATGGATTTATTATGAAGTGATCATCTGCCATGGTTTAGGTTTTTGTTTGTATGGATGAAATACAAAGATGCTAGGGAGTGTCAGGGCCAAGTGTCAGGGAAACACAAGGGAGCACTAGTTTCAAATGCATGGAAATGGAGTATCATCCAGTTCCAGGTGTGCTAAGAAGGGAGTGACACAGTATTATAGGAAGCTCCCAAGGCATGTTAGAGTGCTAGGGAAGCATACAAAGATGTTCCAAGTGCCAAGGTGTGCCAATGTGTGCTAAGGAGTGCTAGGGAGTGCCAGGAAAACATAACAGAGCACTAGGTCAAAATGCATAAATGAATGAATAAGAGCATGTGACAGGGTGCATTAGTGAGTTCTAGGTGTCTCGAGAAGGGAGTAATATGGCATGATAGGCAGTGTTAAGTCATGTTATAGTATCACAGTGACATGCATCCAAGATGTGCCAGGTGCCAAGGTGTGCCAACATGTGCTAGGAAGTGTTAGGGACTGTTAGGGAAACACAAGGGAGGATTTACGTTGAATTTCCAACATATATGGCTAGGAGCATTTAAAAAATGTAAGGCTAATTTGACTTCATGAATAAAAGAAACCATGCATATATGGCTAGGTTGAATTGCATCATGTGGAGTTTCCAAGAAGAGGCTCACACGCAAGGTGTGGGAATAAAGGTTTATTTTCTCTAAAATAGTATGATGCATAGAGAGGCTAAAATAAAAAAGGATAAGGTGTATAAAAATAGCAAAATTCCCTCAAGCAAGGCATCGCTTCCTAGGCTAGATTAGAGTTCTAGGCATCCTCCAATTTTGAACAAAATACGATGGTGGAATTTCAAATAAATTGAGGCCCTAACTATCACACCAAGAGGGAACCCTTGATGCTCCTTTGACTTGAGGATTTCTTGAAGGTTTACAATTTGTAGTTCATCATTCAAAACCTATTATCTTAACTATAAATGATCATTGGATGAACCTTTACCATGGTATATCACCCAAACATTAGTCTCTTATCATATTTCTCTCAAAAAACAATTCATGGAAAGTCACCCTAGATTCCCCCAAAGCTCATACTTTAATTGAATTTTTACTTGTCTCACTTTGAAGCCTAGTATAAACACGTCAATCACAAGAGATGGATTTTGGAGGTTTTGATCTTAGGCATTCATCATTTTTTAATATTCCTAAACCTGAGGTCATCTTTCCCTCAAGCCTTTCTTGGAGAGTCCTTATTTTGCTTCTAAAGTAGGGAACCTATTATCTAATCCTCTTCTTTGAATGGGAATTTGAAATCATGTTGTGCATCATTATTAGTCTCATCATTCTAGTAATTTCCCTATACCAAGACTCCTCCCATCAGTCAAAGTTCATAAAGAGCAGGGGAAATTGAATGAGGTGGCAATGGGTCTTAGAGGTTGTATTTGGAGCGGTTAGCAGGAAAAAGCATAATATGCCCAAGAATATTAGCATTGGAGCACCTATGATTTGGGATAAAGGATAAGGGGTTCTAGGAGTTAATGGGTTTAAGGGTTTAGGAGCAAGGGGTTAAGGGTAAAGGGTAAAGGGTTAGGGCTTATGGGATTTGAAGGTTAGGTGGTTTAAGGGTTAGAGGTTAATGGATTAGTGGTTAAGGGATTTAGGGGTCAATATTAACCATCAAGGGCTTATATGTCACGGGATTTAGGGGTTAAGTGCCTAAGGGTTATGTTATTTAGGTGTCAGAAGGTTAAGGGGTTAGGGGTTAATGAGTTTAGGGGTTAGGGGTTATGGGTTAAGGGTCAAGATTTAAGAGGATATGGGATTAGGGTTTATGGGGTTCAAGGACTCTAAGTTAGTGGTTAGGGGTTAAGGGGTTAATGGATTTGGGTTTAAGGAATCAAGGGGTTAATTTGTTATGAGTTATGGGTGTAGGGATTAAGGGATTGTGGCTTTAGGGTTAAAGGGATAGGGATTTTAGTGGTTATGGGTTAAGTGTGTATGGGTTGTGATAATGTGGCCCCTAATCCCCTTGTCACAACTATTGGGGGTTACCCTATCAATTTCTCTCATTACCTTACCTATAGGTTCCCTAGCCCCTATGCCATAAGGCCCTAAGGCTCCTTCTCATTCTCTAATGTTAGGATTGTAGATCTCAGTAAACCATGCTCGAACCTCTCACTTCTACCCATCCATGCTACCCTTATGTCCCCTTGCCCCGCTCAATACAGAAAAAGACGTCCCTCCCACAAAATTCATGAGAATTGAACATTTGGAGGCGATCATTTAACAACAACTTCACAACTACTACATTTATAATGGTGTCTTGGAGCTATTAGATGTCATTTCATTGAGCTACAGTGATAGGTGAGAGATATGCATAACTCACTAAAGGTGTATCAAGAGACTATTAGTCTATTGGCTATAGAATTTGACTCTTTTTTTGTTACTTAGCGAAATGGAAAAGATGTGGAGACAATCTCCATTCTTCTTCTTTCATCAGGCCATGTAAAATAAATGAAGCAAATAGTCTCAGCCCCTTGGAGAAGGAAATTTGAGAACAATAATTAGCATGAACAAACAAAGAATCCAGTGAGTTAAGCTTAGAGGGGTCTCCATTTTTAAAAAAGCATCCATAAGCTTGTTAGAGTTAGTATGAATCTTTACTAGAGGTTGAGTAGTCTTCACATCACCAACCACATCCAATAGAAAGGTACCAACCCCTAAAATAAAAATGATGTCTCCAAATAAGGTGTAGTTAATACAAATAATATCACCTTATGAATCTATTACAATATGATTTGGAAAGTACGTTTCCATACATGTGTGAAAGAAAAAATCCATTTGGTTAGCAAAAGGAAGTCTTTTTTAAGACCTCCAGAAACCCCCTTAAAGGAGACAAGAAGGGTTTGAAACCATATAATACAAGTTGATCTATGAACCCTATTTTTGATGTTTTCTATGCATGTGTTTGTTCACTCGGATTGACATGTGATAGACAATATATGAAGCCTTTTTTTCCACATATCATCTTCATTAGATATCATGTTGCTAAGAATGAAGTGTCTGGATTAGAGTTAAAGATTATATTTTAGTTTGTTGTCTTTTTTTGTCTTTTAGAGTACAAATATTTCTGGTATATTGTGCTAAGTTAGTTTGGCTTTCAAATATTCAATGAATATGTGAGCTAATTATTTAAGAAAATATTGTAATATTTGAAATAACATAATGAACTATTTAGCACAATTTATGTTATTGGATTGATTGAGATATTTATTTTTGGATGGATGGATGTACATCTCTTTAGCCAATAGACAAAACTCATTAAGCATTGTTGCAAGTATGTTATTGACATGTTGAAGTGCCATTGAGACTTAGAGGTAGAAGATTTAGACTTGTATGTTTTCACCTATTCGGGTGTGATGATACCTTGTGGAGGTAAGAAAAATTTCCATTTTTTTAACTTTTGGATATATTCTATATGCTCTTGAGAGAATTTCAACCTTTTAAATAAAACTACAAACAAATGTACATTCATGCCATAATTACTAATTGATTTGGGGGTGACTCAAAAAATTGTAGCATGTTGGCTTGTTGAATTTGTTAGTAAGTTAATTAGGGCTTGATAAATTTGTAAGCTTCAGTGAGATTTATTGCAGTTGTATGTGTTTTAGAGAAGTGAGCTTGGAGTGGTGGTTGTTCTTTCTTTATTGAATTTGATTTCTTTGGTTCTTCTTCTTGTGCATGCCCACTGTGGTATATTCTCGTTAGTGGTTAAGGGGTTAGGGATTGGGGTTAGGTGAATAATGAGTTAGTGGTTTAGGGGTTATGGACTGGGGGTTTAGGGGTTAGGGGATTTAGGTGCATTTAGGGGTTAGAGGAATAATGAGTTATTGGTTAAGGGATTAGGGATTGGGGGCTTAGGTGTTAAAGGATTTAGGCACAGTTAGGGGTTAGGTGAATAATGAGCTAGTGGTTAAGGGATTAGGGATTAGGGGCTTAGGGCTTAGTGGATTTAACAGTTAAGGATTTTAGGGGTTAGGGTTGAGGGGTTAATGGGTTAATGGTTAAGTGTTAACGGTTTAGGGGTTTAGGGGTTAAGGGATTAGGGGTTTAGGTGTTAGTGGTTTAGGGGTTTAAGGGTTTAGAGGTTTAGGGTTTAGGAGTTAAATGGGTTAGTGTTTTAGGGGTTTAGGGGGTTAAATGGGTTATGGGTTGGGAATTAGGGCTTAAGGGGTTAGGGGTTAAGGGTTAGTCATTTAGGGTTTACGGGGTTAAATGGGCTTAGGGGTTTAGAGGTTTATGGGGCTAGGGGATTTAACAGTTAAGGATTTTAGGGGTTAGGGGTTAGGGGTTAAGGGGTTAATGGGTTAGAGGTTAAGGGGTTAGAGTTTTAGGGGGTTAAATGGGTTAGGGGTTAAGAGGTTTAGGGGGTTAGGGGATTTAGCAGTTAAGTATTTTAGGGGTTAGGGGTTAGGGTTTGGGGGTTAAATGGGTTGGGGTTTTAGGGGTTAGGGGTCGGGAATTAGGGTTTAAGGGGTTAGGGGTTAAAGGTTTATGGGGTTAAATGGTTTATGGGTTTAGCATTTAGGGGGTTAAATGCGTGATGGGTTATAGTCATTTCTTAGGTGAACAAGGCACAATCTAGTTGTAGTAATCATAACTTGGTAAAGTTGTTATATTCAAGGCAAGACTTGGGTGGGTTCCCAAGTTCCAAAAAAGTAAGGGTAATTGTAAGGGCATGATAACTAAGGAGTGTCAATGCATGCCAAGGAATGAAAAGGAATACTAACACATGCCAGAAAAGTGTCAACGGATGTTGAGGACTGTTAGGGAGTGCCAGGACATTGCAAGGGAGAACTAGGTAAAAATTCATGGAAATGTACAAATAAGAGTGTGTGCCAAGTAGTGTCAACGAATTCCAAGTGTCTCAAGGATAAAGTGTGTTAGGAGAAGGTCAGAATAAGACTTGTAGGAGGTAAGCCTATGGTTACATAAAGGGTTGGACAAAGTAGTTTCAAATAAAGGGAAACTTTGGGCTAGGCACAACATCGATTTTCCAATGACTTGGCTGGGTTTCCAAGTAACAAAAAAAGCAAGGTTATCTATGACGACATGAAAGCTAAGGAATACCAAGTTGTGTCAGGGAATTCCTAGAAGTACTAAGACATGTTAGGCAGTTCCAAGGCATGATAGGCATGCCAAGATGTGGCAGGTGCTAGGGTGTGGCATGAACACATGCTAGGGAGTGTGAGGGCCAAGTGTCAGTGAAATGCAAGGGGGCACTAGTTTAAAACGCATGGAAATGAAGTATAAGCCAGTTCCAGGTGTGTTAATAAGGGAGTGACATGGTATTCTAGGAAGTGACAAGGCATGTTAGAGTGCTAGGGAAGCATACAAAGTTGTTCCAAGTGCCTAGGTGTGCCAATGTGTGCTAAGGAGTGTTAGGGAGTGCCAGGAAAACATGACAGAGGTGCACTAGGCCAAAATTCATAAATGAATGAATAAGAGTGTGTGACAGGGAGTGTTAGTGAGTTCTAGGTGTCTCGAGGAGGGAGTGACACAGTATGATAGGCAATACTAATTCATGTTATAGTGTCAGGGCAACATGCATCCAAGATTTTATGTATTCACATATGAGATAGTCACAAGATGTCAACAAAATCACATACTTATCGAAATCCTCAACCAGCAATATGCTACATTGCTTCTTAATGTGCTTGCAACTAGGTAGGCATCAAAGACAATCATTGCAATGGGTTAAGGGGATCTAAGAGAGAATTATGTATGGAGTTCCTTCTAGATGGTAAAGGACATTGGTATTACTATTGTTGAAGGGGGTGGCCTACAAGGATACATTGGTAGCTATTGATGCAAGAGCATAATTTCAACAATTTATTTTAAAATTTGTATTTGTCCTCCATAAGGTCTTAGAGATTTTTGGAAGAGGAAGTTGGTTTCCTTGTTTCCCTATAATTTTGTAGAATTTCTAAATTCATATTTGGGATAGGAAATTTTAGTAATTTTAGACATAAATTAAGATGTTTTTTTATTTTTAAGGCCTCCCAGTCGTTAGGAAAGTTGAGTCTTATGATTATGATTACTTGTGGCATCCTATGTATTTTTCAAACTGCAATACACCAAGGAAAATATGTGGAGGACATTTGGGGGAAATGTAGTTGTCCATGAAATGTAGATCGGATTTGGGGAACTTGTAGCTCTTTTCCTTGGACCCTACTAGTTCTTAGAGGTTGTATTTGGAGCGGTTAGCAGAAAAAAACATAATATGCCCAAGAATATTAGTGTTGGAGCAGTTATGGTTAAAACACGAGATTCAAAGTTCAAATCCCCTTGCGTTGCCGACCTAAAAATAATATTTTTTTATCTATTTATTTATTAAATTTTTAGAATGTGGTTTAATGAAAAAAGAAAAATATAATATAAAAGAAATAAACATGACATGATTAAATTTCATGTGGTTTGAATATCGATTTTCAAAAATAAAAAATATAATTTTATCCACTATCCACTCATGATATTTCAATGAAAACTTCCCAATGCTAATGATTTTGTCTTAATTTCTAACTATTTTAAATGGGTTTTGTCTTAATTGTTATTGTCTTAAGTGGCCATTGTCTTAAATATAAAGTTCTGTCTTAAATATTTTTGTCTTAAAGTGCTTTTGTCTTAAATCTAAAATTTTGTCTTAAATATTTTTGTTTCAAAGTGCTTTTGTCTTAAATCTAAAATTTTGTCTTAAAATATTTTTGTCTCAAATTGCTTTTGTCTTAAAATATTTTTGTCTCAAATTGTTTTTGTCTTAAAATATTTTTGTCTCAAATTCGTTTTGTCTTAAATATAAATTTTTGTCTTAAAATACTTTTGTCTTAAATTTTTTGTCTCAAATTGTTTTTGTCTTAAATAGAAAATTTTGTCTCAAATTATTTTTGTCTCACACTATTTTTGTCTTAAATTTGATATTTAAGACAATTCAATTGATATTAAATTTTAATATAAAATAACTAAAATAAAAAGTGACTTTTTAAGACAAAAGATTTCTTTTGTCTTAAACAAATGTCTTAAAATGCCCTTGGTGTAGTAGTGTTAGAACCTCCATCTACCAAAACTCGAGATCTGACATGCAATTCCTATTCCAGAAGATATCACCACTCAAGAGAAGAGGCCACCGGCGTACCCCATGGAACCCCATGAGAATCCATGGAAAACAAGCAACAACTAAAATTCTAACGCTCGTTCGACCTCCAATTATTTCTATTTGGCTGCTTCTCTTTCCTTATAAGTTAAATAATTCTCAGTAAATGAGCAAAGTTCACCTAAACTTGCATAAAAGTCGACTTCACTTTTTTACCGCTACTCGTACTTCGAGTTAAGTTGGTTACACTATTTCTTCGGCACTTGCAGTATTAACTCAGCGTTGTATCCTCTAAAGACTTATCGTGGAACATATTGTTTAAATTCTAGGAAATAAAAATAGAAGATAATAAATTAGCGAAGAGAAAAAATTAGGGAATTGTTTCTTCGCTTATAATTTATAGAAAAAATTAGGGAATTATTTATTTGCTTAAAACGGGCAGTCGTTAAGGGAATAAAATGCACTTCCACTGCATTCAATTCGCGATATTCCGAATTTCGGCCGTTAAATAATTGAGAGTAAAGAAACAAAGTTCACCTAAACTTCAGAAAAGTCGACTTCCACTATGCCATTTTACCGCTACTTGTACTTCCTGTTATGTTTCTTATACTTTTTCTTTGACATTCGGAGTATCAAGTCAGCGTTGTATTTTCTAGAGACTTATCTTTGCGATGAACCAAGTATCATAGATTCATCTATGAGATTAGATGGCTAGAACAATGTTCCATTGTAGCTCACTTATTTCGATGATGAAGTTGTAATGAACTATAGAATGGGTGAGATTCATCATATTCTAACTCATAAAGATGTAACTAGAGTCTCATTTGATAGAGAGAAGATCAAATCCATCATGGAGTGCACTACTCCTGAGAATGGGATATGGATGGGTATTACATAAGATTCGGTCAGAATTTATCCAATATTAGACATCCAATAAAAGCATTGCAAAGAAAAGGGATTAAATTCCAATGGCTATCAGAATGTGCTAGTGTTTTTTACCAGTTGAAACATATGGTGACACATGCACCAATATTGAGAATAATAGACTTAGTAAAGAATTTTGTGGTGTGCACGAATGCTTACTAGGAAGGGATTAGTGGATTCCTAATGTAAGAAGGATAGGTGGCCCATTACGAATTAAGGAAGATGAATGAGAATGCGCAAAATTATGTTACTCATGACTTGCAATTAATAAAAATTGTGCTGCATTGAAAATTTGGAGGTACTATTTGTTGGGAAGGAAATTTATTTTAATGTCAAATCATGGAGCATTGAGGTATTTATTTGACCAACTCACGATGAGTGCAAGACATGAAATGCATCTAGCCTTTATTAGTGAATTTGATTTTGAAATAAAATATATCAAATGAAAGGAAAACAAGGTAGTATATGCAATTGGAAGGATGCTACAAGTGGCTCATGTAGTAGCCATGAATACTATGAGGCTGAAATTAAAGAAAATATTAAAGGGACAATGCAACGATATGAACACTACTAGCAAGTAAAAGAACACATGTAGTAAGAGCTAGAGGGAACAACGTGTAAAAATTAATCTCTCACAAATGATGGACTATTTGGGCATCAAAAATGATTTTGCTGAGTTTATTTCTAAATGCTTGGAGTGTCATTAAGTGAATGTGGAGTGTATATATCAAGTGGTATTATTGCAACCAATCCCCATTCCTCAGTAGAAGTGGGAATTCAGTTATACAGACTTCATCCTAGGTCTGCCAAGGACACCTACACATCATGATGCCACAATGGTGGTGGTGGACAAGCTAAGTAAGGTAGCTCATTTTATAGCTATTAAGACTACAAATAAGGAAATTGATATTGCTCAAAATTTCATGAAACAAATAATTATATTACACGGTTTACCCAAGAATATTATCTTAGATAGGGATTCTAAGTTCACCTATAAGTTTTGGAAAGCATTGTTTACTAGTTTTGGGATAAATTAACATTCAATATAACATATCATTTTCAAACAGATGGACATACTAAAAGAGTAAACAAGGTCCTAGAAGACATGCTAGGAATAATTTCATGCATCAATTTAATAGGCGGGAAGAGTTACTAACTTTATAATAATTTTCTTACAACAATGGGTACTATTAATAATTGAAAATGAGTCCATTTGAAGCTATGTGTGATAGGAAATGTAATACAAATATCGACTAGAACGATCTAGTTAACATGGTGCATATTGCACTTGATTTGTTGAAGGAAATGGAATGGGAATTAATTAATATCAAGAATAAATTAAGATTAAGATATGATAGGTAGAACAACTATACATATTTGTAGAGAATGCAAGAAATAGTACCAAGTTGGTGAACATGTTTTCCTCCACATTAGGTGAAGTAAATTTTCTCTAAAGATTAGGTCTTGTGCCAAGTTAGCACCAAGGTTTTCTGGTCCGTTTTGGATCTTAGAGAGACTCGGGCTACTGGGATACAAATTGTCTTTGCCACCCATAGTTGAAGCACATGATTCTTTCCATATTTATTTTCTTAATAATTATGGACATGATGTTAATCATGTTGTTGATTGTTCTATGATAAAGGTGGAATATGGGGGAGAATTTTGACTACAACTAGATTTCATTCCAGATCGAAGGTAGATCAAACTCGGGGATTGAGTTATCAAGTAGATTAAGGAACAATGGAGGTAATTTAAACTATATGAGGCCACCTCAGAAATGTCTTACAAGATGAGGGTATCCTACCCATTTTTTTTTAATGTGTTAGTAAATGAAAAAAAAGTTGTGTATATAAATTTTCAGTTGAATTTTTTGTTTAGAAATATAACACTATTGAATGTGTATTCGAGTCTAGAAAATTGAGGAAAGTTTTCCTCTAAGGGGGTGCGGTGTATGATATCCCTATTTTATATTACTCTTGTAAATATTTTTATGGATTTTAATTCAGCTATATAATGCGGAAATGTAAACATTTTTGAGGAATGGACATAGATTCAATGTTTAAGGAGGAGATTCTTAGGAAGTGGTTGAACTCATTTTGTTCATTTTGTTGGCAATATGATGCAGAGTGTTGTCCTTGATGTCAACCCACTTGATAAAGATGATGGAAACCTACTTGATGAAAGTTGTACTTAATGGAAACTGACTTGATATACTAATTAATGATGTAAATCTGATGTGTCTATAGAGAAGCTTAGATGTAATGATGAAAGGAATTCCATTATGTGCTAGACCAATGATGAAAAGTGTGTGTCTTAAGGCATACACGGGTTTGTCTAGGAGAAGTAGCGCATGCACACAGGAAAGTACGTGCCAAGTCGTGTATGCTCAATTGCGCTCTAAAAGTGTAAAACCAAGGGTTACTACCATGGTATTGACCCATTGTATTGAGTGCTGGGTTGTCTATTGGACCCCATCCAGGAATACCATCGGAAGAGGTGTGGTTTTGGCTCATGGTATTGATAAAGGGTAAACCTATATAAGGAGAAGAAAATCATTGTACAAAGGTGTGCAAGGGTCTGGGCTTCAAATGAATACTTCACTTTGAAGTTTATCTGTATGGTTGAACTCTGTTCTTAATCGATAGATATGAATCTATCATGCACCCATGAATATGATGAAGGTTCAAAATCTCTAGATCTGGAAATGATGAATCTATAGGATCATCTGAAAAGAAGTATACAAGACCTGGCACAAATCTATTGCAGATATTGAAGAAATCTGGATCTGATCTGTTCTGCAAAGTTTATCTTTTATAGATCTATACGCATGTTCGTTTCATGAAAAGTGCGTATATACACGGATCTGTTTAAAAAAAGGAGCGTATGGACTATTAGGGTTTTTTTGAAAAGTACACAGATGTATACGCGGGTTGCCTTTCTTAAAAGCGCGTATATATGCGAGTCTGTTTGAAGAAAAGCACATATGCAATTTGAACTGATGGTTGCTCAAAGCTGATTGAGATTCTGCATATCTATTTTGAAGTCTGGGTTATCTCTGATATTCTGGTTATAGTGGTTTCACTGTTCTGTTTGATGCTCTGGGAAAAGGACGTTTGCTGATAAGTGAAGGATTGTGTTGAAGCTGTTTGATCCAGTTTGAAAATTGATGAAACGTGGTCTGCAGTGGATCTGAGGGTTGAAGCCTTCAGTTTGAAAGTATAAGCTTTCTTCCAAGAGAGGCTGGTGTTAAAATCAGGGGGTAGTAGCTCCCTTCCAGGAGAGGCTGGTAAACGAGAGCAGGGTGTTATTTCTCCCTTCCAGGAAAGGCTGGTAAATGAGAGAAGGTTGTAGCCTTATGCAGGTGGGTGCCTGCGTGCTGGTATGAGTCTGCACCAGTACATGTTGTAAGAAGTTTTCTTAATAATAAAGATTGAAGACTAAGACGACGGCAGCGGTGGTTTTCTCCCAAATTGGGTTTCCACCTAAGATCTTGGTGTTCATGTGTGATTGCTTGTGTGTGATGATTACTCTGTTCCTTCTTCTCCTATCTACTATTTTCTGAACATCTGATAAATGAGTAATGCAATGATTTAAGTCATGAATTAAATGCATTATTAATTCATTGGATATACGCGAGTTCTGTAAAGGATATCTGCGTATATACACGAGTTGAATTCAGGAAAGTAGCGTATGGGTTTTTAAAAAGGAAATATCAAAGTTTTATTGTCTGCACTAAATACTGATTCACCCCCCCCCCCCCCTCTCAGTATTTTTCGCAACAATTGGTATCAGAGGAGGTCCTTCTGAAAAAGCTTAGCTGCTAGAAGGAAGATCAAGCAAGATGAGCAATCAAGATGGAACAACATCTATCAAGCCTCCACTCTTTAATGAAAGAAACTTAATCTTCTGGAAAATAAGGATGAGATCCTATCTTCAGTCTATGGGAGCAGATGTATGGGCCATTGTTGAACAAGGATATCAATATCCAGCCGCAGTACCAATGGATCCGATGGAAAAGAAGAATTATGAAACAAATGCAAAGGCGGTCAATGCACTATTGGGAAGTCTAACTAAATAAGAGTTTGTCAAGGTTATGCAGCTAAATACAGCAAAGGCAATATGGGACAAAATCATCCTAAGTTATGAAGGAGATGCAAAGGTAAAAAGTGCAAAACTCCAAACTCTCAGAATTGAATATGAAAATTTGAAGATGCATAATGATGAGAGTGTTGCTAGTTTCTTCTTACGTCTTGATGATATTGTAAATCATATGAGAAACATGGGAGAAACAATAGCAGAATCTACTTTGGTTGAGAAAATCTTAAGATCACTAACGGCAAAATTTGAGTCAAAAGTTTCTGCTCTTGAAGAAAAATAGGATCTTCAAAATCTTATTGTCGTACAACTCCATGGAATACTAACTGCTTATGAAATGAGAAGAGGAGGACCATCTGAAGCCAAAGAAGCCATCTTTAGAGCTTCTACAAAAGGTTAGGAAGTACAAGAATAAGGATCAGGATATATCTCAGAAGAAGATGAGGTAAATTTCATAAAGAAAATTCAACTTGGCACAGGACGGTTCAGAGGTAAGTTTCCTTTCAAATTTTTTGATTGTGGAAGAGTTGGTCATTATGCTGAGTGTCCTTATAAAGAAATATCTGCAAAAGGGAAGGAGGTAGCAAGAAGGTATAAGCACCGGTCTAGCACTAGGAAAAGTTACTACACTCATGACGAAAATGATGGGTTCTCTGATAGTGAGGAAGAGTTTGAACAAAATCTTAGACTTCTCATGGAATTTGAATCTAAAGATGAAAAGGATACTTTTGTGGATGCTCTAGAGGACAATGATTTTTTTGAAGAAAAAAATCAACTCAAAATTTGCTTAGAAGAATTTCAAATTCTCTTAGAAGAAAGGAAAATTACCATAGAGACTCTAAAAAAGCAGAATGAAGAAGCGAAGAAACACAATGAGAATTTAGAATGTGAAGTAGTAAGTATAAGAAAAGAACTTGAGAAAGAAAAGACTCTGAATCTTAGATTTGCTAAAGGATCTGAAACCTTAGATGTGATTATCAAGGTACAACGTTCTCCTCTTATAAATACAGGTCTTGGATATACCGGAGAATCCTCTCAGGCTTCAGCACCAAATTATCTAAAAGCAGCTATAGCTGGTTTACTACATTCAACCACTCAGCAAGGGAATAAAGAATCTTTACAGGAAAAGCATGATCATCACAATTCAAGGAAAACTAACAGGAATGTCGTTCAAAGAAGCTACAACTAACAGCTAAATTCAAATAGAATATTTCATGATCACAAAAATTTCTACTTCAATGGACAATGTTTCTCATGTCACAATTTTGGTCATAAATTTGTTCAATGTGTTGCCTATAAAACCATCATGACAAGAGAAGTAAGAAATAAAAGGATGGCTATTGAACCAAAGAAGAACACCTATAACAACTTTTCTCCTCTTCAAAATGAAGTTGAATGTACTTATTGCAATAAATTTGGCCATTTAGAATCTGAATGCAGGAGAAAAGTCCAACCAAAATAGGATTTTCCTTCAAGTTCCAAAGTATGGAAAAAGAAGGAATTACAGGTTGAAAATTGTGGGCTAGTGTTATTTGCAGAAGGTGAAGAAAATCAATGGTACATTGATAGTGGATGCTCAAGACACATGATAGGTGACAAAAACAAACTTCTTGCATATAATGCTCTAGAAAAGGAAAAGAAAGTTACATTTGGAAATGATACCCCTGCTGTAATTAAAGGAAAAGGGTCTGTATTTTTAAACGAAAAGGTGAAGGCTAATGATGTCATGTATGTGGATGGATTAAGGCATAACTTGTTAAGTGTAAGTCAAATGTGTGATCAAGGAACTGAAGTTGTCTTTAGTTCAAAAGAATGTGTGGTTCGTGATCTTGATACAGGTAAAACTATTATAAAAGGAAAAAGAACTCCAAGCAACCTGTATGTATTGAAGAACTGCAAAGATCAATGTTGCTTGAGCAAATCTTCAGAAAATTGGCTATGGCATAGAAGGCTGGGGCATCTAAGATTCTCTCAAATCAACAAATCAAGCAGACTTAAAGCTGTTCGTGGTCTTCCCAATATTACTCTACTAGAGAGTATCATATGCAAATCTTGCCAATTCAGTAAGTAGACCAGAGTGCAATTTAATGCCAAAGAAAGATCATCAAGTAAGCCTATTGAACTTATTCATATTGATATATGTGGACCTATGAGAAAAAAGTCACCACGTGGGGAAGAATACTATATCTTATTTATTGATGATTTCTCTAGGATGTGTTGGATTGGGTTGATTAAACACAAAGATGAAGCATTTGAAAAATTTAAGATCTTCAAAGCTTTAGTGGAAGATGAATTAGATCTAAAAATCAAGTGTCTTAGATCTGATCGAGGAGGAGAATATACATCAAATGAATTCCTTGAATTTTGTGAACAACATGGCATAAAAAAATAGTTCTCTGTAGCAGGCACCCCACAACAAAATGGCGTAGCAGAAAGAATGAATAGAACAATTCAACAAATGGCTAGAGCTATGCTTGATGATTCAGGAACACCTGACATTTTCTGGGGAGAAGCAGCACATACAGCAGCAAACACTCTCAACAAGGCACATGTTCGGGTAAATAGTGACAAAACTCCATATGAACTTTGGTATGGTAATTCTCCCTCTGTGAAGCATTTTAGAGTTTTCGGAAGTAAATGCTTTATAAAAAATAATGATGAAAAGATTGGGAAGTTTTAACCTAGATCAGATGAAGGGATACTTCTTGGTTACTCATCTACAAGAAGAGCATACAAATGTTATAATAAAAGGCTTCGAAAGATTATTGAATGTATTGATGTTGTCATTGATGAGTCTCATGCAGCCCCTAAAGAAGAAAAATAAACGACAGAAGAATATGATGGTGACTATCGTCGTTTTCTACATCAAATAGGAATGATATAGACAGTGGATCGAATGAAGAACCTGAAGATGATTTATCTGAAAAGGCTCCTTCCAGACATGTTCAAAAGAGTGATTCAGAATCTCATATTTTGGGAGATAAGGCATCAGGTGTACAAACAAGAAAGACTCTTGTAGGATCCTCTAGCTATCTGGCGTTTCTATCCACTATTGAACCACACAATGTCAATCAAGCTAGCAAAGATAAATGTTGGGTTCAAGCCATGAATGAAGAGCTTGATCAAATTGAAAAAAACGACACTTGGGAATTAGTACCAAGACCTCATAACATAAATGTCATTGGAACTAAATGGATACTCAAAAACAAGTTAAATGAAAATGGGGATGTCATAAGAAATAAAGCTAGACTTGTTTGCAAGGGGTATACTCAACAAGAAGGTATAGACTTTGAACAAACTTTTGCTCCTGTAGCTAGAATTTAAGCCATAAGAATGTTTCTTGATTTTTCAAGTTTTCAACAAGTCAAAGTTTATAAAATGGATGTTAAATCTGCGTTTCTCAATGGTGATCTAGAAGAAGAAGTTTATATAGAACAACCAGAAAGATTCATTTTGGGAAATGGTAAAAATCTTGTTTATAGACTTAAAAAGACTCTATATGGTCTCAAACAAGCTCCAAGGGCATGGTATTATCATCTTGACAAATATCTTCATCAACAAGGATTTTCAAAGGGGTCTGCTGATAGTAAATTATACACAAAAATTGAAAATGATAAACTTTCGATTGTGGTTGTATATGTTGATGATATCATTTTTGGAAGTAATGAAGAATCTATGAGTCAGAAATTTGCTTCTGTCATGCAGCAAGAATTTGAAATGTCTTTACCTGGGGAACTAACATTCTTTCTTGGCTTGCAAGTGCATCAAACTGTAGATGGTATATTCTTATCACAAGAAAAATACCTTAAGCAAATTCTAAAAAAGTATGGCATGGAAGAGTGCAAACCTGTAAGTACACCAATGATAACCGGATGTAATCTCAGTTCTCATGATGATTCTCCCATGGTGAACCAACCAGATTACAGATCTATGATAGGAAGTCTACTTTATATCACTGGGACTAGACCGGACATTATGCACGCAGTTGGGATTGTTGGATGATTCTAAGCTAATCCAAAAGAATCTCATCTTCAGGCTGTCAAAAGAATATTCAAATATCTGCAAGGAACTCAAGACTTTGGACTATGGTATCCAAAGAATGCTGATCTTACTCTTCATGCTTACACTGATGCAGATTGGGCTGGAAATGTTGATGATTGGAAAAGCACTAGTGGTGGTGCATTCTATATGGGGCCCCGGTTAGTATCTTGGTTCAGCAAGAAGCAAAGCTCTATTGCCTTATCTACAGCAGAAGCAGAGTATGTGGCTGCCGCATCATGTTACACTCAACTTCTTTGGATGATGCAAACCTTACAAGATTTCCAAATCAAATGTTCACCTCATATTTCCATTATGTGTGATAATACAAGTGCCATCAGTATCTCAAAGAATCCTGTTATGCATTCCAAGACCAAGCACATTCCCATCAAGTATCATTTCTTACGTGAACAAGTGCTTGAACAAAAGGTGAAGTTGGATTATGTTCCCTCCAAAGAACAAGTTGCTGATATATTTACCAAACCTCTGCCTAGGGAAGCGTTCGAATATCTCAAACAGAAGCTGGGAGTAGTCTCTACCATCCAGAGGATCAGATCTGATTAAAATTTTGAATATTAATTTGGATACGCGGGTTTCCTGAATGACAGTCGCGTATATATGCGAGTTCATACACAGAAAACTATGTATGTGTGGTTGCTGACAATTTTTCTGGGTCAGCATTTCTTCAGCAAAAGCTATGGTGCTGTTTGGTATCTCTGATGCTATTTGGAGTCTCTGGTGGTATTTCGGCTCTTATATTTCTATTTCATTCTCTAATTTTGGGTGAAGATGCCTTGCTGATTTTCTGTTGAAAGTGTTCAGGATGCACATATTCAGGGGGAGCATTAGCCTTGCTGAGAATAATCAATTGTTGGCATTATGATGATTCTGAATTATGATCGCTCTCTTGAGATCCTTTTGTCTTAGGTATGAAGGGTCATATTTTTAATTTGATGAAAAGGTCATGTTGAGACATATGATGTAAATTGTAATATTCAGTCATGTAAGGACTTGTTCAATGTGTAAACCCACTTGGTTGGGTAGTTGGATCAAAATGTGTAAGCCCACTTGGTTGGGTAATTGGATCAAAATGTGTAAACCCACTTGGTTGGGTACTTGAGTCTCATCTGTAAATCCACTTGGTTGGATATTTGATGTAAGTATGAGTCCTTGGTGATAGGAAGGTCATAGAGTCTTGTACTTCATTGAAAAACATGTTTGAAGATCCGGCATGAACTCAGGGGGAGCATGGTAACTTCAGTGCACATCAGATCTCTAGCGTTCTTCTTTCGACATGAGGAGAAAAAGCTTGTGTTGGTGTTGATCTGCCCTTTGCCCTTGATGTCAAAGGGGGAGAGTGACATGTTGTTTGAATAGGGGGAGACTAGCATTATGCTTAATGTATCTACCTGTTGTGATCAAACACCATCGTGGTTGCCATCAAGTTCAAAGGGGGAGATTGTTGGCAATATGATGCAGAGTGTTGTCCTTGATGGCAACCCACTTGATAAAGATGATGGAAACCTACTTGATGAAAGTTGTACTTAATGGAAACTGACTTGATATACTAATTAATGATGTAAATCTGATGTTTCTACAGAGCATCTCAGATGTAATGATGAAAGGAATTCCAGTATGTGCTAGACCAATGATGAAAAGTGTGTGTCTTAAGGCATACGTGGGTTTTTCTAGGAGAAGTAGCGTATGCACGCGAGAAAGTACGTTCCAAGTCGCGTATGCTCAATTGCGCTCTAAAAGTGTAAAACCAGGGGTTACTACCATGGTATTGACCCATTGTATTGAGCGTTGGGTTGTCTATTTGACCCCGTCCAGGAATACCATCGGAAGAGGTGTGGTTTTGGCTCATGGTATTGATAAAGGGTAAACCTATATAAGGAGAAGAAAATCATTGTGCAAAGGTGTGCAAGGGTCTGGGCTTCAAATGAATACTTCACTCTGAAGTTTATCTGTATGGTTGAACTCTGTTCTTAATCGATAGATATGAATCTATGATGCACCCATGAATATGATGAAGGTTCAAAATACCTAGATCTGGAAATGATGAATCTATAGGATGATTTGAAAAGAAGTATACAAGACCTGGCGCAAATCTATTGCAGATATTGAAGAAATCTAGATCTGATATGTTCTGCAAAGTTTATCTTTTATAGATCTATACGCATGTTCATTTCATGAAAAGCGCGTATATACACGGATCTATTTAAACAAAGGAGCGTATGGACTGTTAGGGTTTTTTCTGAAAAGTACACAGATGTATACACGGGTTTCCTTTCTTAAAATCACGTATATACGCGAGTCTGTTTGAAGAAAAGCGAGTATGCAATTTGAACTGATGGTTGCTCAAATCTAATTGAGATTCTGCATTTCTATTCTGAAGTCTGGGTTATCTCTGATATTCTGGTTACAGTGGTTTCACTGTTCTGTTTGATGCTCTGGGAAAAGAAAGTTTGCCGATAAGTGAAGGATTGTGTTGAAGTTGTTTGATCCAGTTTGAAAATTGACGAAACGTGGTTTGCAGTGGATCTGAGGGTTGAAGCCTTCAGTCCGAATGTAGAAGCTTTCTACTAAGAGAGGCTGGTGTTAAAATCAGGGGGTAGTAGCTCCCTTCCAGGGGAGGCTGGTAAACGAGAGTAGGGGTTTGTTGCTCCCTTCCAGGAAAGGCTGGTAAACGAGAGAAGGTTGTAGCCTTCTGCAGGTGGGTGCCTGCATGCTGGTATGAGTCTGCACCAGTACATGTTGTAAGAAGTTTTCTTAATAATAAATATTGAATACTGAGATGACGGCAGCAGTGGTTTTCTCCCAAATTGGGTTTCCACCTAAAATCCTGGTGTTCATGTGTGATTTCTTGTGTGTGATGATTACTCTGTTCTTTCTGCTCCTGTCTACTATTTTCTGAACATCTGATAAATGAGTAATGCAATGATTTAAGTCATGAATTAAATGCATTATTAATTCACTGGATATACGCGAGTTCTATAAAGGATATCCACGTATATACGCGAGTTGAATTCAGGAAAGTGGCATATGGGTTTTTAAAAAGGAAATATCAAAGTTTTATTGTCTTTAAATCTTGATTCACCGCCCCCCCCCCCCCTCTGAGTATTTTTCCCAACACATTTAATGTGCCACCATTTTTTTCTAACTAGGTTTAATGGCCTGCATAGTAGGTAAGGAGGTGGAGTATGAGATTTTGAACATAGGATAAGCCCCATACCACCTCTTTCCTCCTAGGAAGTGTTGAGTGGTTAACACACAATACACATATGAGGATACAGGAAAGGAAAAAAATGGCAATCGAAAAGAGACATAGAGGAAGAGATATAGGGGAGGTGTGATTTCAATTGGAAGGTAATAAAAACATAGAATATTGTGTTTTGAATGTATATATGCTAATCTAGGCATACAAAAATTGTGAGCCAACTCCTGGGATGAAGAATGACAACAAGAATGTTGGTGCAAGACTATGAGCATGTTGAGGAGCATGGTTGGAGAGAAGCGAAGATTAAAATGGGTGTAGATACTATGCATTCTAGAGGCTTGCAGGGTTGAGCAAGTGGAAGCACATTGTACTGTAGATTCTTGATAAGTGAAGGTAAAAACCTATGCACATTTGGATACTGACATGGTTTAGAAAGTGGAAATATCATGTGCTCTACATTCCTATTAACACAAATGTAAACACTATGAGATATGATTTCATATAGATTTTAGCATGTAGAACATCATGTACTCTATATTTGTATAAGTAGGAGGAGACAACATGAAATTTTTATTCTTGTGTGCAAATGTTGATAGGAATTGGTGTGAATTCCCTTGAGCACATAACTCCTCAGACTATGAATCTAGCTTGGGGGTTCTCACATGCAAGAATGTGTAGTATATTTTGTATATGGCTGGGTGGAGAGTGGAAGTCGCTCCCTTAGTGTCCAATGATTAATATATATAAATAAGTGTCTCTACTTGTATTTTTTTTTCACCTACAATGTTGAGTGATTTTTTTTTGAGCTATAATAATGAATGTATCCAAATTACTAATGGATTAACACATTATTCTTGGTTGTGTATCATGAGATGGATTATGTAACATCTCCAATTATTATTATTATTATTATTAATTTACTTATCTATTTGGTTGACCATAACATTTCGCTTTACCATCTTATTCCAATGACATATATGGTATGGTCATAATGAATTTAACACATTTAACTCCTTATTCATAATTAACATGGTTAAAATATTCCTCATATCCATTAACCTATCTCTTAACATTCCCATACCCTTAATTTCTCATTCACACCTTACATCTCATTCATCCTTAACATACCCTTACCTTCTAACACTATTAATTTTTATTCTAATTAAATCCTCTACTCTCTAACCTATGGTCTTATTACAAATGTATTCCAAACCATATATTAATATAGATTTCTTTATAGTAATCTAAATAGAACATACATACCTTACTACCCTTCACGGATATGTGTTTGTTTTCCATAATCTTAGTATTATGCTTTATATACTGCCACCATAGTTTGATTTTAAATTTATTTAATGTACCCAACTTGATGACTTGTCCAACCTGCTGGTTTCCATGTGTCAAAGGTCACATGGCCTCACATGTCCGTCCCACTCATATTAAGGTTCCATATGTATGGTGAAGATTAAATGATGATGAACCGATGGTTTTGATGCGTTGAGGAAACCCTAGGGGGTTTACCCCAACTATTTCTACCTCATTTCATCATTTTGTTGTGTGTTATGCATTCTTCGGTCCTTTTGGAGCTATGCCTCCATAGATTGACTTGCAATGAGGTTTTCAGAGGCCCTACACGTCATTTCCCCCACTTTTATGGTGAGTATTTTGGCTTAACTTGATACCACGTCGAGCTACATCTCCAAGCCCTTGAGGGTAACTTGTTGATGCAATTTATTTTTCATTTGAATACTGTGATCATTCTAATGTTTTTTTTCAAATAATATCTAGTCAATTATGTAGGAAGGATGCATAAAAAAGTCGAGTGCCTAATCGAATTCTTTCAGCTAAACAATGGCCATCCCTACCTCTAATTTACTCATGTTTTTTCATTTGTTCTCAACTCTCTGATATGGTTATTTTTTTTGCATTTTGCAAAGGGCCTCCTCTACCCTCTATACGAAGGCATTGAGAAATTATCTCCTCCTTCCAGTGAGGTGACGACCCTCTTTCAACCAACAGATAGGCCTCTGGCCCTTAATGTCGCAGAAGAGGTAAACCCCTTTCAAATTTCCTCTCTGGTTCACTTCAAATGTTATGGGTTTTTGTAAATGAGCAGAAGGTATGATTTTTAGATTTTGGTGCCTACCTTAATCCTAATTTTTTCAGTTTTTGCATATAAGAAATTATTGCTTTGTATTTGGATTTTGGGTGGCCCTCTACCCAAAATGTGTTTGGTTTCTTTTGTTTCACATTCCATTTGTATGATTCCCTATTATGTACACAAATCCTATTTCTAGAAATTTTCATTTATCTATTCTCTGTTTTTATTTACAATTTTTCTTTCTGGCATTTACCTTTGTGTTGGTGGTGTGAGGCTTTCCTCCAATACCCTTCCAAATTTTATATTAACAAAATCATATTGAGCTTTTTAACTATCAGTTCGTAATTTATCTTTTTTACTTCTCTCTGTAGTGGCCACACTATCATGGTTTACTTCCCATTTCTCATGTTTTTGTATAAGAAATCTTGTCTCTGCCAAAACCCCTCATTAATCATTAAGTTGGAGGATTGTTTCATGCCCTCAGCATGACTTCACTCAGCGTGGCTCTATCTCACATGGGTTAGCGTGACTCTCGGGTCAGGATGACTCTTAGGTGAGAGAGAAATTCAGGGTAGACTAATTCAGTGTAAGGCTCTAATTATTAGTTGATTAGTTTTTTCAATAATTTGTTTTCATAGGAACAATATGGCTACTCTACTTAGTGAAGATCTGGGTTTTAATTTGTAATGTTGTCATTCAATTATTTTGATTATTCTACTTACCCAGAATTGGGATTTTACCTTCAAATGTGATCTTTGTGGGTAGCCACAATAATTGTTTGTTATGCACATTGATCTTAGCTATATGATAGATATACTTGTATTTTTCAGAGTTACTTATCGTTTCTTCACTACTAAGTTTTTACTATGCAAATCTTGAGATTCTTTGTTTCATAACCTCATAGCGTACTACCTAGATCTTAGAAATTCTTCATTCTTTTTATTAATAAGGTTAATTGGTGCTATTTTACGATTATGTGATGCCTATCCTCTGTTCCTCAATTTAATTATTTGGGTTATTATTTAGTAATTATGCATCGTTTACACACAATATTTTCTGAGCTCCGTATGTACTTGTTTATTACACAATATTTTTGTGCATCTGGTTATATTTCACTAGAACTTGTGGTTCTTCACTCTGTTATTAATATCACTCATATTTATTCAGGATACTTCTCTTACCCTTCTTCATAGCATCATATAATTACTATAATTTCTTTGTTATTCATGTATTTCAAGCATAAGCATTAACCTTCTAAGAGTTGTTACCATGTTATCTTTATTTCTGAATTCCCTTTGCAACCCGTATTTTCTCCTAATCACGTGGTTCAGAGTAGTTGCATTGGCACTTCTGGTAATTCCACCTACCTTTAGGTTGTGTTTGAAATATGTGTAACCTAAGCGGGGTTATGCCCCTAAAGGTAACATGCAACCTCTTCACACAGACCTGATCTTGTGTTGAGGTTTGGCACTGTCCATTTTAATTATCAGCCAACTCCATTTTTCACTTACTGTGATGTATAATTTTGTAATTTAATATTACTTGTCTTGTTTATTGTTTCCAATTCATTTGATGAGTTTTAATATGGATTAATATCACCAAGGTTATGCTTTTTTCTAAGATCTGAACAAGTGATTGAGAAGCGGGCATCCTCTCCTCTGCAGATTAGTCTAATTTATTCAAATATGATCGAGTCCAATTTTAAAATTTTCTGATGTACATGTTGAAAAAAATATTATTTACAACATTCTCAATCTGTATGTGTAGGTGAAGAAACTCAAATATTGGGGAGTATACTTAGGTAATTGTCCTCATATCTTAGACAGTGTAATACTTTGTTATTAATCGATTTTACTTTTCTTCAAAATCTCATGTATTCTTTTGCAGGTACGCTCTGGTACCTTTTCATTGATTTGCATGACACAAACTACTTCCTATTCTCTCTAGGCTTACCATTTACTTTATTTCTCAGGTTGGTTACATGTTGTACCATTGTGGTTCTTCTTTTGGCACCTAGCATAGTCCAGGGTTCTTCAAGTTTATCTGTCAAGGTCGTGCTTGGTCTTTGACCATAATTTATATTGATGTAATATTTCTCAATTTAAATTAGTCACATAGATATATATGATAGTGAGATTCTCAAGGAGCTTTGAGAATTGTTATACATAGACAATTTAATTTTTTTGATATTTGGAATTTTAAGTGTTCATATTCATGTTACTATTTCCAATTATCAAAGGTGTAATTCCTTTCCTAGTTTTTTAGTATTTAATATACCTATATGAAATCCCTAGAATTCTCTTACTTTTATAATATTTTTCAACTTGATTCTTTACTAGTTGATTTTGCATGTATCGATTTTTTATATCTAATTGTATTAGTATTTTCTACTACTTTTTGGCTGACTTCTTTACTGAACTTTATCTATGCATGTATACATAGTAATTGTTGTCAGAGTATAAGCCCCTCAGGTTTATAAGTTCACAAAATATGATCTACTATCAGTAACTTAGTCTATGTAAGAAAAATGGTATCTTCACTCTATTTAATTACAGTGTGGACACTATACAATACACACGACTACTTACTAAATATTTTATTAACTATTTACATACCGAAAGTACATAACAAGACTTAAACATTTTATCTAATAAGGTATGTGATAGAAAACATATATAACTATTATCATACTACAATTTCATACCTTGAAGGTAGAATTATGCATATTGTTTTAGACTAGAATTCTTATCTAGAGACCTTTCTACAGCATTAAAAGTTTAATAGCAACCTTACTATATAGCATACCAATTTGTCAAGACAAATTTTCCTCCCAACCACTAGCTTTTCCTCGGAGCTCTCCCCCAAGCGGAGACCAATATTCTCTAGTGCTGACAACCTCTTGTCACACTAGCGATGGCAATTTTAAGCCCTCTTTCCTTTAGAAAATTTCTATAACGACGTCCTGTTATTATGGGTTGTTGTTTCCCGTAGTCTAGGATTTTCTTTTGTTTTTTTCCATAAAATATTACTTTAAAACTTGATTTTCCTCAACACATTTTTCCGTACCTCTTCCTAGTGACTTTACACTTTATTGGGGATTTTTATTAGATATTTCTTTCCCATATAATTAAATTATTTATTTATTTTTCTCCAAGGATTTTCTGGAGAATTTTGGGAAAGTTTTAGATTCTATTCCATCCTCATGGATAATAATTTTGTGATCTCAATTACTATGTCTTTATAACATTTCTATTTCTTTCAAAAGTAATTATTAACTTAAAATAATTATGTCCACAACATAATCGTTCCATAGGTCCTCCTAGACCTTGGTCTTATTTGGATAATATAAAAATTGTAAATCAGGGGTACTACATATTCTACCCCTAAAACAAAAACAACGACCTCCGTGTTAGCAGATAATTATGCTTATTAATTGAACATCGTTGGAAACACTTCCATCATACTTTCTTCTTTCTCCTAGGTAGCTTCTTCAGTTGTAAAGTGCTTCCACTACACTATCACCTAAGCTATTGTTCTATTCTCAAGCACTATTTCTTCTTGTTCCAATATACGAAGTGGTTCCTGAAGAAAATCCCATTATCTTCCACCTATATCATGTCCAGTCAACCATGTGAGAATTATCATGAACATATATTTTCAATAATGATACATGAAAAACATTATGAAATGCTATGTGACAAGGTAGAGCCAATTTATAAGCTATTGGTCCCACTCATTCTGAAACCTCAAAGGGCCCATAGTATCGGGGTGCTAACTTAGTACAATTGCTGGTGTGCAAAGTACTCTTGCGAGGTCTGATCCTCAAGTATAGATGATCCCCTATATTGAATTCCTTGTGAATTATTTTCTTATCTGCATAACTCTTCTAGTGGTCTTGAGCCTATTTTATGTTCTGTTGAATGTGTTTTACTGTATGTTCCATCTCATGTAGCACTTCTGATCTAAGTACCAATTTTTCTTCTGGTTGAATCTAAACAAGTGGATTATGGAATTTCCTGCCATACAAAGCTTGGTTTTTTCCTTTCTCTCTGTCCATTTTTCTAAGGAAGATAAGTTGTACTAAATTTTAGCTTTGTTCCTATTCCTCCAGATAGTGTCTTCTATAATGCAGAGGTGAACTTTGCATCCTTATCAGAGATAATAATATTTGTTATTCCATGAAGTTTAAATATTTCCTTAATAAATACATTCACCACTTGTGTTTTCCCAAAAGTGGACTGCGTTGGAATAAAATGTGTTTCCTTGGTTAGTGTGTCCACCACCACCATAATGGAGTCATGTTAATACTTGGTATCAGGCAGTCGAGTGATAAAGTCCATGAACACCACCTCCCACTTCCATCTTGGAATCAGAAGAAGTTTCAGTAAACTTGGAGGATGTTTATTCTCTACCTTAACATGTTGGCGCTCAAAAAATCTTGCTTAATTATCAAATATTTCTTTCTTCATTCCCTACCAAAACATATTTTTCCGCAAAGTTGTCACAATATTTTGGTAACCTAGATGGCTTGAATAAGGTGTCTTATGGTATTCATCAAAAATCCCACTTCAAGGCAGGTACATTAGGAATATACAACCTCTACTTATAGCTTATTAACCCTTTTAGATTCATGGTGTATCCTCAAATTTCATCTTGCTGTAACTTTTCCTACAATTCTAAATATCGGGAATATTGCGATAACACTTATTGGATTTGTTCCTCCACATTGAATTTCACACTGCTACCCATGTAAGACAAAATTTGATGGGATTTTCTTCTTAAGGCATCAACAATTCGATTTTCCTTTCCTTTAATGTGTTTTATCTCCATATCAAATTTGCTAAGGAAAGTTAACCATCTTGCACGCCTTGCATTAAAATCTGGTGGACTAAAGAAATAAATGAGACTGATATGATTAGCCATCAGTACAATTTTCTTACCCAATGCATAGTGTAGCCATGTTTTTAATGCATGCATGAAAAAAACTAATTATAAGTCACAAAATGCATAATTTCTCTCATTTTTCTAGACTCATAGCCCATCACTGCATTATCTTACAACAACACTCCTCCTAATCCTTCTATGCAAGCATCAGTGCACAAAAAAATTCCTTTGTTGGATCAGAAATTTTTAAGATAGGTGCAGTAGTTAGTTTTTGTTTCAGTTGTTCAAAGTTCTCTTGGCACTTAGTTGTCCATTCAAACTTCACACCTTTTTTCTGCAAAGAGGTAATAGGATAAGCCAATGAAGAAAATCCTTCTACAAATCTGTAGTAATATCTAGAAATACACATGAATGAAATTATTGTTGGAACATATGTGGGTATAGAATAATTTAAAATATCTTGTACATTTTTTAGATCTAGCCAGCCCTTCCTTGGAAATAAGATATCCCAGATATTGAATCTTGGGTTTTTAAAACTCACACTTGGTAATTTTTTCATATAATTCGAGTTCTTTGAGTGTTTGAAGAACTATTCAAATATGTTCTCGATGTTCCTCTTTTTTCTTAGAGTACAAAAAAATATCATCTATGTAGACTAGCAGAAACTTATCCAGATGTTTGTGTAGAACACTATTCATGAGGCACATGAAAGTCACAGGGGTGTTTGTTAGTACAAATGGTGGAACTACAAACTCGTAATGTCCATATGAAGTTCAGAAAGATGTTTTATGTATGTCTTCATATTTGATGTGAAGCTGGTGATCACTGGTTCTGAAGTCAATTTTTGAGAATACAATTTCCCCCCTTACTTTATCAAACAGATCATCTATTCATGGGAGGGGGTACTGATTATTGATGGTTAGCTTGTTTAACTGTCTATAATCTATGCACATCCTGAGGGTTCCATCCTTCTTCTTGAAAAATAAAACTGGCGCTCCCCATGGAGACACAATTTGTTAGGTATACCCCCCTGTTTAATAATTCCTGCAACTGATGTTTCAGCTCTAAAATTTGAAGAGTGATCACTATATATGGGGCTCAGGAAACTGGGGTGATCCTCGGTACCAACTCAATAGAGAAGTAAATTTCTCTCCAAGGGGGAAGTTAAGAAATTTCTTCATGAAATACATCCCGGAAGTCCTTAAACGCTGGTAAATTCTCTATAGGTTCATTTTCTAGTTTCTGTTCCAGATATTCAATTTGTAAATCATACACTCAAAAAATCTTCGTTGTTGTCCACTTCAACTACAATGCAAAAATTTTCCTAACAGACACAGGTTTTGGTTTCCCTCTTACCACCACTGACTGTCCTAGTGCATTAGTACAGTGTATTATTTTTTCCAAACAGTTTACTACTACTTTATATTGTTCCAACCAATCCATACCAACAAGGAGGTCATAATATCCTAAGGGAAGGATGTTCAAAATTAAATCTGTGATGTACCCATTTAATTTTATAAGATACTTGTGCAATTTATGGGTTACTTTCCATTTGGTTCCTCTAGCCAACTATACCAGCCAAGAATGTTGAAATTTAACTTTTTTCCATTATATATGGAATAATATAACTTAAAATAGCTCCAAGATAAACTAAAATAGACATAGGTTGGTCATAAATAATACCTTCAATTTCAATCATAGTCGATTAATGCTCAGCCTCTTGGTCTTCCAATGCAATGCTGATTCAAGGAAGTTTTCAGGTAACATCATTCACTATTGTTGCTTCCCTCACTTCTGGAATGTTCTAAATAGCACAAGTGTTGTGTGGGAAGTCTTGCAACATGTGAGGCTCTCCGCATCCCCATAATTTCAAAGGTTCCTTGGTTTTGGCCATGGTATCTCACTTGTTTTTCCCTTCCATGGGATTGGAACCTGTATGAGAACGGGCTGTCTATTTTTTGTCACCTTTATTGAACCTTTTTTGCTAGTGGTTTCTTCCAAAATTCTTTAGTTAAGTTGGTTTGGGTCTTTTTGAACTTGCTTCAGCCTTCGATTTTTCCTTATTCTGTAAGTTTTTGAAGTGATCATTCCTACCTTTAAATTGTTGGTAGCATAGTCGTCCCTTCGGAACAACTTCATCCATAGCCTTTGAATTTTCAAACTCAAATCTTTCTTTATATATAGTGGGTAAACAATTTAGAAATCATTGTACCTTCACTTTTTCTTCTCTTATGTATTGTATGTAGCAAAGTAAGTTTGGGAACTTTGTCACAAATTCATCAATGGTGAGTTGTCCCAGCCTTAACTCATGAAATCACTTTTCTTTGTCATCATACCTCTCACTCAGGTATCAATATTTAAACTTCTCTCGAAATTCTTCCCATGAAACAATATTTTCATCCATCAAGTGTATGATTTTGGTCTCTTCCCACAAAAGTGTCGCTTTTTCTTGCAATTGTTAAACTGCCAGCCTTACTTTCAAATTATTTCCATACTCATATAATTTAATTTATTTTACCATATTCAAGAGCCACGCTTCCGTATCCTCTTCCTTCTCCCCGTCAAAGGTTGGAGGTTTGATCTTACATAATTCCCCCGACCACTCCTTCCTCTTTTTGGATTTAGATTTTTCTTTACCAGACTCTTCCCCACTCTCATACCTCTCTTAGTTGGGTTATATTTCTTTTATTTTCTTTTATTTGTCTTCCTCTTGATGACTGGATCTGGAGGTTAATTTTCTTATCAACCTCTCTTATTCGTTACTGGCTTGTAATAAACATTCATTGCTATTTCTTAGCTAAACCATTTCCAGCTACAATTTTTTGATAATTTCAACAGCTGGGAATTTGGATCTGGTGGGGCATACTCATCCTCTAGTTCCACAAACAACTCTTCTCTGTCAGTCATGACAAAAACTGTAATTCTATCTGTACTTTATATCTGATTCAGAGAAGAAAAAAAAATAGCATTCATAAAACATAATATGTAGCTTACTCATAATTCGTTAATGATAAATTAAACATTATGATATCAGAGTTTTCATGTGTTGGGACCCATAAGCCCAATGTTTCAACTTGTGCTCTGATACCAATTGTAACATCTCCAATTTTATTTTTTATTTTTTTATTTTTTACTTATCTATTTGATTAACCATCCCATTTCTCTTTAGCGTCTTATACCATTGACATCTTTGTTATGGTTATAGTGAATTTAACACATTTAACTCCTCAGTCATAATTAACATCGTTAAAATATTCCTCATGTCCATTAACCTATATCTTAACATTCCCATACCCTTTCTTTTCCATTCATACCCTACATATCATTCATTTTTAACATACCCTTACCTTCAAACACTATTAATTTTTATTCTAATTAAATCCTCTACCCTCTAACCTATCGTCTTATTACAAACATATTATAAACTATACACTAATATATATGTACTTATATTAATCGAAATATAAAATACATACGTTACTACCCTTAATGCATGTGTGTTTGGTTTCCATAACGTAACTACTATGGTTTATATACTGCCACCATAGTTTCATTTTGAATTTATTTAATGTACCCCACCTGATCAGTTATCCAACACATTGGTCAACATGAAAAACAGGTGACATGGCCTCAAATGTCCCTCCCACTCTTATCGAGGTTCCACATGGCTGGTGAAGATTAAATGGTGAGGAATCGATAGTTTTGATGCATTGAGGAAACCTTATGGGGTTTACCCTACCCGTTTCTGCCCCATTTCATCATTTCTTTGTGTGTTAGGTGATCATCGATCTTTCTGTACCTATGCCTCCATATCTTGACCAACAATGAGGTTTTCAGAGGCCATGCACATCATTTCCTCCATTTTTATCATGAGAAATTTTGCTTAACTTGATACCACGTCGAGCTATGAGTCCAAGCCCTCGCAGGTAACTTGTTGATGATTTTTTTTTTTCATTTGAATACCATGACCATTCTAACGTTTGTTTGCTAATAAGATCTATTTGATTCTACAGGAAGGATGCACAAAAAATTTGATGAGTTACTCAACTTCTTTCAGGTAAACAATTTCTATCCCTACCTCTAATTTACTCATGCGTATTCATTTGTTTTTAGCTCTCTGATCTGTTTTTTATTTTTATTTTGTGGAGGGTGTCCTTTTCCCTCTATGCAAAGGCATTGAGAAATTACCTCCTCCCTCCAACACAACGAAGACACTTCTTCAACCAACAGGCAGACCTCTGGCCCTTCATGTCGCAGAAGAGGTAAGCTCGTTTCAAATTTCCTCTCTAATTCACTGAATTTTTTTTGCGATTTTGTAAATGGGAACAACGTGGTGTTAGTTTCAGATTTTGATGCCTACCCCAATCCCAATTTTCTAGGTTTTTGAAATATAATCAATTATTGTTTTTTATTTGGATTTTTGGTGCCCCTCTGCCCAAAATGTGTTGGGTTTGCTACATTTCACATTCCATTTGTATGATTCCCTATTATATACACAAATCCTATTTCCAACAATTTTCATTTATCTATTCTATGTTTTTATTTAAAAGTTTTCTTTTCGCCATTTATATTTGTGTTGATGGTGTGAGTCTTTCCTCCTCTACCCTTCCGGATTCTGTATTAACAATATGGTATGAGGTTTTTAACTATTATTTTGTAATTTATCTTTCGTTACTTCTCTGTCTAATCGCCATGCTTCCATGGTTGAGTTCCAATTTCTCATGTTTCTGTATAAAAAATCATGTCTCTTCCAAAACCCCTCATTAATAATTATGTTACAAGATTGCTTCATGCCCTGAGCATGACTTGGCTCAGTATGGCTCTGTCTCACATGGGTCAGTGTGACTCTGGGGTCAGCGTGGCTCTTAGGTGAGGGTGAAATATAGGGTAGAATAATTCACCGTAAGGCTCTAATTATTAGTTGATTAGTTTGTTCAATCATTTTCCTTCATACTGTTATCATCAGTAAAAATAGGTTGGTCATAAAGGTCATTTTGAGTTAGTTCAAGTAGGTTGATCAAATAAATTCATGAAAATCTTAAAATTGCATGATTATCCTATAGTTTTAAAGGGTCTAAAGTGTTTTTGTGTTGTGAAAATACTGTGTTTTCATAAGCCAATTTAAAAAATTCACATACATTGGGTAAAACAACTCATTCTTCACATTTTTCACCTTTTACCTGAGTCCGCAGTGATTTCTGTGCAAAACAAATGATTTTATTTATCTACCAACTTTCTAACTCAATTCGCTACGAACTCTTGTTTTTATGCAATGGTTAGGGCATCGATGAGTTGTCACTTTGTGAGAGGTTGGGTGTCAAATTTACATCACATGCTTACCTATTATGAATCATAATTTAGTGTGTGTCATGCTTGGTCATTATCACCACCACATCATTCTATTTTACCTTCACTTTTTCTTTTCTTAATTTAACCTTCATGCATTCGGGCCTAATCACTTACCTTGTCATCCTTGTGAGCTTATTTTGTGACAATTTCCTTGCTTTTTTTTCCCTATATTTGTTTTCATAAGTGATTTCCCAATTCTATCCACAAACAACTTGCTTTCACAGAGGGACTTCACTCAATGAACCTTTGAGATAGCGCCTGCGTTCATGGCATACTAAACAATACCCTAATTTCACTACATAGTGGAAAATACCTCTAAAAATCACATTATTTAAACCCCTAGCAATATGAACCCAATACACCTTCCTAATTTAAAAAACCCCTACTTTCACTAGATATTGTAGGTATCCATTTTTTCATTAACATTTTTTATACCCATTTATATTTTTTCATTAACTTTGAGCTCCATTTCTTATACCTGCCAATATAAAAACCCTTTACCTCCTATATATCCCCCAATATATGAAGTCAATTTTTCGTCAATATATATCCCCCAATATGAACCCACGTGGTATAGTATTGCTTCCTTAGTGAGTCCCCTGTGGCTTTCAAAATGTCATCTTTTGCAAGTGTCAACTTCCAAAGAAGGTAGCACTGTTTTGGAGGAGATGGACGCACATAAGAAAAAAAATAAGGGAGGGTCAATCGTCAGGTATGAACCTATGGACCTTAAATTGGTCATGTAAGATTCATGTTTTGCATACAACTTCACCAATGCTAGCTGCATGCGTTTTTTCCAGAAGATATAAGGGGATTTTTGTGGTTTTTTACTATTTAAGTAGTCAACTTCAAGAGTATTTTTTGGATAAAGAGAGATGAATTATAAAAAAATGAGATATTTTATTGTCAACCAGGGATAAAATACCATTAACCTCTTTCAATTTTCTCACAGGTGTTACAAATTGGGAGATTCGAAGATGTCTTTGGGCTCTATTTTTAGAATTCTTTTTTTTTTCCTTTTTTAGACATGTTTTTCAAATGTAGATTCTGGACATATGGAGATGATTTTAAAAAAAAAAAGAATTTTTTTTCTTCATAATGATCTTATTTTAGAAAAACTCCTCCCATTTTTTAACATCTATGAAGGATAGGTATATAAGAATATTAGAGAAGGTGGATCGATGTCATACTACCATCTACTTTTGTAATATTTTCAAGATAGTAATATGCAATTGAAGAAGGCTTCCATCAGACATGAGATTCACTTTGTATTCTCACATTTGTTTGTATTATCAATATTTTTTACGTTTATTCAGTTAAATTTATTTGTAATCACTTGAAATTCATGTTTAATCATGCTCCAATTTCCTATATGCATATCGTTTACTTTTCAAGTTGTGTTTTGATGAGAATACACACGGGCCTCAACTTTCATGTTAGATGTTTTTCACATAATTGAGTTCCCTATGACTCCATGCCCAATGGTAGCTATTAATTCACATCCTTAACCTACATAAAAAAACATTCAAAATACATTCAGAGTTAGCCATCTTTTTTTCCAAACATTTTCTATTGAATATCATCATACATTACCTTGAGAGAGGCATCTAAGGTTGGAAAGGCTATGTTGCAACTAAAAATGGTTTGAAATAGTAGCCCATTAGCCTCAATTTGGTGATAACACATATCACCAATATGGCTACACTAGTTAGTGAAGATCTGGGTTTTACATCATAATCGTTTCATTCAAGTATTTTGATTATTCTACTTACCCAAAATTGGGGTTTTTACCTTGAAATGTGATATCTATGGGTATACACAGTAACTGTATATTATGCAAATTGAACGTTAGTTGTATGATAGATATACTTGTATTTTTCAGAGTTACTTATTTTTGCTTCACTGTTAAGTCTTTATTGTGTAAATCCTTAAATTCTTAGTTTCATGACTTGATAGCGTACTACCCAGATCTTAGAAATTATTTGTTTTGTGTATTAAAAAGGTTAAGTGGTGTTATATTAGGATTGCGTGAGGCCTATCCTCTATTCCTCAATTTAATTATTTGTGTTATTCTTTAATACTTATGCTTCATTTATGCGATAATCCAATTTATGTGTTTACACGGTATTTTCTCAGTTCTATATGTAATTGTTTATTACACAAAAAATATTTGTAATTGGTTATATTTCACCAAAACTTGTGGCTCTTCACTATGTTATTAATATAATTCATATTTATTTAGGATAATTCTTTTACCCTTCTTCATAGCATCATATAATTACCAAAATTGATTTTTTTTTCATGATTTTGAAGCACAAGCATTAAGATTTTAAGAGTTGTTACTATGTTTTCTTTATTTCTAAATTCCCATTACAACCCGAAGTTTCTATTACTCACATGCTTCAGAGTAGCTGTGTTGGCACTTCTGGTAATTCCTATTACCTTTAGGTTGCATATGAAAGACGTGTAACCTAGGCGGTCATTCTGCCCCTAAAGGTAACACACAGTCCTTCCTCATAGACTTGATCTTGTATTGAGGTTTGGCACATCCATTTTTAATTATTAGTCAACTCCATTTTTCACTTACTGTTATGCATAATTTTTCACTTTACAATTCCTTTTCTTCTATATTGTTTCCAATTAATTTGTGGAGTTTTAATATGGATTAATATCACCCAAGTTACCCTTTTCTCTCATATCTTTACAAGCGATCCAGAAGAAAACATCCTCTCCTCATCAGGTTAGTATAATTTATTCAAATATTATCTACTCCATGTTTATAATTTTTCAATGTACATGTTGAAAAAAATATTACTTACAACATTCCCAATCTGTATGTGCAGGTGAAGAAACTAAAAGATTAGACAATATACTTAGGTAATTGTCGTCATATTTGACACGGTGTAATACTTTGTTATTAATCGATTCGATTTGCCTTCTAAGTCTCACATATTCTTTATCATGTATGCTCTTGTACCTTTTGATTGATTTGCATGACACAACCTGCTTCATATTCTCTCTGGGCTTACCATTTACTTTCTTTCTTAGGTGGGTCACCTGTTGTGCCATCATGGTTCTTCTTCTGGCACCTAGCATAGTCCAGGGTTCTGCGATTTTATGTGTTGAGGGCATGACTGGTATTTGACCATAATTTATATTGATGTCATATTTCTCAATTTAAATTACTCACATAAATATAGATGAGAGTGAGATTCTCAAGGATCTTTGAGAATTTTTGTACATCAACAATTTGATTTATTTGATATTTCAAATTGCGAGTGTTCATATTCATGTAACTATTTCTAGAAAACAAAGGTGTAATGCCTCTCCCAGGATTTCATTTTTTAATATGCTTATATGAAATTCCCAAAATTATCTTACTTTTATAATCCTAGCCCACTTGATGTTTTAATTGTTGTTGTTGCACGTATCCATATTTTATACCTAATTGTATTAGTATTTTATGGTACTTTTTGGTTTTTTGCTTTACTACAATTTATCTATGAATGTATACATAGTAATGTTTATCAGAGTATAACCCCCTTGGGCTTATAAGTTGATAAAATCTGATTTTATCTACTATAATTAACTTAGTCTGTGTAAGAAAAATGGGATCTTCCCTGTATTTAATTAAAGTGTGGACATTGTACAATACACATGACTATTTACTAAATATTTTATTAACTACTTACAGACCGACAATAAATAACATGAATTAAACCATTTATCTAATAAGGTATGTGATAGAAAACATATATAACTATTGTCATACTAGAATTTCATACCTTCGAGATAGAATTTTTCCTATTATTTTAGACTAGAATTTCTATCTAGAAATTTGTACAAAATCACAATTTTAATAGCAACCTCTGTAAATAACATACCAATTTGTAAAGACAAATTTTCCTCCCAACCATGAGGTTCTCCTAAGAGCTCTCCCTTCAGCAGAGACCAATATTCCCCAGTGTTGACAACCTCTTTTCACACTAGTGATGGAACTTTTAAGCCCTCTTTCCCTCAACAAGTTTCTATAATGTTGTCTTGTTATTATGGGTTGTTCTTTCCCATAGACTAGGCCTTTATTTTTATTTTTCCACAAAATATTCCTCTAAAACTTGCTTTTCCTCAGCACAATTTTTCTTACCTCTTCCCAGTAACTTTCCTCCTTACTCAGGATTTTTATTAGACATTTTTCTCCCATCTAATTTAAATTTTTATTTATTTTTCTCCGAACATTTTCTAGGGAATTTTGGGAAAGTTTGAAATTATATTCCATCCTCATGGATAATAATTTCCTCATCTCAATTACTCTATCTTTACAACATTTCTATTCCTTTAAAAAATAATTATTAACTTATAACCAATGTATAAAATCATAGATATTGATGATACATTTTTCTATTGATTTCTATTCCTCATTGGTTGTGTGTGTCGCATGTTCTATTACTGGATCTAATAATTACTTTTAAATTCATGATGTGATTAATGGGATGTTTTTGTATCTAGATTTACATTTATGTCTATGTTATGTTTAGATTAATTTTTTTTCCTATTGGTAGGCATGTTGAAAACTTTATTTCTCTTATTAAGGTTAGCTTAAATTCATGGAATGTTGGTCTCAGGTTGAGTGTTTCATTCATGTAGATATTAGTGTTCTGACCAACACTGGGTTACAAGGAAGGCTGGGAATTAAAGTTCTTGGAAACCATTAGAAAATTCTGGGCCTCAAGTATTGTAGCGGACTAGGATTTTATCCTGAGCCAAAAATTTTCTTGGATAAGGAGTTGTATATAGACCGGATACATTTTTTTCTTGGTGGATTAATCTATAAGCTTAGACATTTGATTTGTTTCACCTATGTACATTGTAAAATAAACAGATTTGGAATCACTCGAGATATGCTACTAAGAAAATGATGAGTCTTGGAAATTATGGTATGTCTGTCTGATAGGCATGGAAATGTCTAATTTGGGAAATGGAAATTTATAATGCTACATGATTGGAAAAATACACTTAAGCCCCAAAATTCATTATAATGTAGAATCATGAATTTCACGAAGGAATGCAACATTATGGGACCCCCTAGCTTAGGTTGATGTGGCAAATGCCACATAGAATATGTAAGGCTATGTTGGATGGAATGTATGAATCCAAAGGGTGTGCATCAATGACGTGGAAATGATGTTGATGTGGCATGCTCATCATGTGACACATGGCAGCTAGACTATGTGTTTTTGGATACAGAATCAGCGAGATCCACCGAACACATGGTAATATTTTTATGGCACTACATGGTTGTGGATGTAACATGGTACATATGTAAGGTTGACATGGGTAGGGACATGTTACCGTGGAGCTGAATTACCTGGAATTTATTTTTTTGTGCCTTTGCATAACAAGGAATGTTTTTAAAAAATGCCACACACTAATGGGGGAACAAGATGAGGAATTCCTTGATAACTAATGGAAAGGTTTCTGACACACCATGAAGGTCTTAAATAAAAACTCTTCAAGAAGTATGACATGATGGCACGATGACGTTGTGGATACCATGACGGTTATGGGAGATGTGGTAGGATAACATAGGCACTTTGTTTTCCACATGTCGATCCTTGCTGATGTGGCAAGTGTGAAGGACTCAAACTTCAAGTGGCCATAAATTTCAATCCAGGACTTAGATTGAGGAAAAGTTTATATTTCTACAAAACTCTTGACGAGTTAGATGTCATGATATTATCCAAAGTGAGTTTGACACACTTTAGAAAATAATAAATTTTGTAACCTCTTTTCCATAATAAGACTTTGGAAGGAAGGTTACTTAAAAGTAACATATAATATTTTCTTGGGAAATCTAAACGGGTTTGGAGAGAGAGTTACGCCATTCTTAACTGATCATAGATCAAACAATTACTAGAAATAAATATATATTATAATATGTTAATTTTTATTAAATATAAATAAAATAAAAAATGAAAAAATATTATAAAATATACTATCGTTCATAATTCATTGTAAACCAAGGAGATATCCCTAAACAATATAGGACATGCCTAGAATTTTTTATTTTCCCTTTATTTAAACACAGTCGATGAATTTAATATCAATTTTCAAATTCCATATAAAAAAAATAAATACAATAATAAAATTAAATCTAAGGTAAAATTAAGAAATATTCTTTCTATAATTAGATGAAAATGCATTATTCATATATAAACATATATTAAAATAAAAGATAAAGTTTTAATCCATTTGGTATTAAGAGTATATGGTAATTAATAAATATAATAAATGCTTGTTCCTATCAACATCATTTTAAGTTAAATAAAATATGTTTAACATATTAATAATTTTAATATGGAAATAATTAGAGTTTTAATATCAGTTTTTTATTTTGGGAAAAGTTGGAATTTTTTTATAGAAAAGTAAACTAGAGTTTATTTGTTGGAAAAAACGTGGTTTCTCTCACACTTATATAAAATATGTAATTATTTTATTAATTTTATGGGATTATTAAAAAAAGGGATATTGGTATTTCTCTTTTTTCACTGTTAGGGAAAATCATATAAATTTTTATTTTTAACAATTTCATAGTTAGATACAATATAGATACAACATAAGAGAGAAAACTATTTAATTTGAGAAGGAATATAAAATTAGGAATTTGAAATAATTTATTAATGTTTATAAATTTGTAATTAATTACAAATTAAAGTTGGCATAGTTATAGATTCAAACTAAATGAAAGTGTGGGTACTTTCATCTTAGTTACGAAGAAAATGTTAGACATAAATCGGTGGAAAATGAATTCAATTCAATTGAATAAATGATGAAAATTTACATGTATAAATAAAATCATGAAACCGTTGGATTTAGTTTCTAGGTTTCTTAAACTTCAATAAATAATCACCCTAACACACCATAACCCAAATCACAACCTAAGGATTAGGTGTCTAACATTCCCCCCTTAATCCGAAGGGATATATCAAAGTCCAATAATAAGAGCTAAAAATGCATAAATACAACTTAACCAAGAGTTCAATGTTTCCTAGAAATATTTTTTTATGGATGACGACAAAACAATGTGGGATAAATCAAGGTCTGAAACAACACCAGCTCTAGAACCTTCATAGCAGTTCCCAGAACAACAAAAAATGTGGCTTTAAGGTGACCACTAAATCTTGAACTATAAATGTAGTTCCTCGAACAATTTCAAATCTGGAAGATCTCGTTAATAAACAACTCATTTAGCAAAAATTAAACTCTCTTTGGCTACAACTCTATCTCTAACTGGCACAATTTGTGGCTCCAACTCACTTGTGAATCTCTGAGTTAGGCTTGCTTGAAAAATATTTGAACATGTAGTAGATGATTAGCAATTCCCCCCTTGTCATTTGCAAGGTGAGAATATGAAGTATTCTTCATCACTGCTGTCTTGGTAAAAAATCTCGAACACATCTTGTGATATGACTTCTAAATATTCTTGGTTGTTTTCGACCAATCCCAAGAAGTAATCCATTCAAAATTTAGTTTCTCTCTTGGAATAGTCTTCTTTCTGGAAGATTTGATTGAATCGTGATTTCACTTTCCATAATTCTTAATGAGAAAATATCAAAACACTAATATTTTACATGTCCAACTTTGTCAGAGTGTTGGCAAAGAGCATTTTTTTTTAGAACAACAACATCCATAAATCCAAAACAACAAAATTTTATAGGTTTATAAGAATAAGGCACATAAAAAGAAACATATTTATCATATCCAATGCCACTTTTGTTTTTGCTATGTTTAATTTCTTCCCAGGGTTTTATAATAGGTTCCACATTAGGAATTTTATCTTCATCAATATTTTCTCCTGAAATGGCTTCATTAATCTCTGGTTGTTGTTTGAAATTAGGATCATCTCAATCTACTTGAAACTCAATTTGGAGAAGTTCAATTTTCTCCAATGCATCATGTAAATGGACTCTAATATCAATAAAAATTCTTTGCTGACATTTATTGTTACATCAACAATGGAACTAATGATATTGCTTAATATTTCTATTAATTTTTTAATTTGAGCCATTTTATTCAATCTCAAGTGTCGGTTTCAACCAAAAATGGACCCATTTAAAAAAGAAATGACTGGTAAAAGTAAAAATCACAATGAGTAACAAATTATTTTAAATATTTCCCCAGGTAGCAACGACCTTTGCAGTTCAGTATGCAATATATTGGAAGCAATAATACCAACGACCAGAAACAAATGTCTGCACCCCAAACTATTTACTCTAGCCCACTTTTAAATATATGTCAATTCTTATCTCTCCAGAATAATTCTCTGATAATATAATGTCAAAATTTTTTATGCTATAAATAAATAATTCAAAACATATTTTATAAAATAAAACTTCATTAAATATTAATGCCAAAGTTTTAATAATACAACTTTATAACGCCAACTCAAAATATGTAACAAACTCTGCCAAATATACTCGACCTTTAAATAAAATTCCAACTTGATCGACCTTTGGAACTTCTTGGAAACCTCAGCATGAACTCATTACTTACCTTTTTCACTATATATTTAATTCATCTACATCATGAATTTACTCTATCCTTCATCATCCAAAGTGGTCTCAGGGGTTCAAATATAGATTTTTTCTCCATGACGAAACAACTTCACACCAGTTTACAAGTCTATGATCTCACAGATATCATAGGCCTGTAATGCCAACTGTAGCTTTCTACACAATCAACACATCATAAGTCAACAAAATGCTCAATATTCTATTAAAACACTTCCACACTTGATATATGTGTCATACTAGATGGAGAAATACAAAAATCCTTCATATCTCCTTCTTACGCACTCATCTAAAGCTATAATCCCATAGCGAACAAGACTAGGAAAGAGAAGAATTGATTCATGGGCAGGAGGTTCAGTCGGGACTCGATATGTATCTGTAGGTTTCTTTATGCTACCAGATATTTTACATCCAAAAATACGAATCTTACTCAGGATTCACTATAGACAATAATGATGTGGGAAATTTCCGAACATCAGCTACTAAAAATGATATAAGTATAAGAAAAAAAACATACATTTGTAGTTAAATTGGAGATCAACAACTTTTTCCAAATAAATTGCAAAGCAAACCAATATTTTATCTTCCTCGGATATTTAATAAACTGAAATTATTTTCCTTGGTTCACTTTTGCATATATGTTATGTTGTTGAACCACTCACTTAACAATATTCCACTAACTAATTCAATCAGATGATGCGGAGTCACCAAGATTTAACATACCAACTAAACCAAATGCTCTCCACAAGTTATGAATTCGAGTAGTCACATTAAATATTTTATTGATTTTCAAGGGAGTGAGAGTTTTTTTTCAGAGGAATCAGTTATCAAGTAACAATTATTAGCCTCTAATACTTATGTTGTTCTCAAATCACCATTGTTTTCACAACAATAATACCAACCCTATTATATGTTTCAGGTTCAAGAAACAAAACCAAAATCTAGTTAGAAGTCTTATATATTGGACCTAAAACTTGAGGAATCCTCATAGGTTTCACTAAATGATGATGAAGGAGGAGGTAGTTTTCAAAAATAAAATGAAGGGCTTTAATAAATTAAAATAATAAAGTTAAGCTTATTGGAAAAATTTTTCGTTGTATGCTTCTATTTATTGTGTTGATAATTTTTTTCTCTTAATTCCCTTCACATGAAAAGTAAATTGCATCAATATGATATCATTCCATAACATATCGACATGCACCTTAAAATAGTTTACAATTGACAAATAATTCAAACCCTAGAGTGCGTTAACAATCCAACCATGGATGAGAATAATTTTTTTTTAACTTCATGTTGATTGCTAAAACAGATACAGAAAAATAAACAAGTCGCAATGTGGACTCCGTTCTCACTTGCAATATGGGGTGATGTTTCAAATTTTTATTTTTAAATGTATTTATCCATTTTCTTGTAACAACCATTGTTAACAATCCATGTAACAAATTTAATAAAGGTAAAATAAGACCATGGTTATAGGACATATATTCCAAGTTGAATGTTGGGAAAACATATAGTGACGAGGACCACTTGTGATTAATTAATGGCTAAGGAAATTAACAAAGGAAATGGAAAAGGTTTGAAAAGTATAAGTGGAATTTATTGGCATTTTATTCATGAAAATAATGGAAAATAGGAGAAAAGGAAGGTGAAATTTCATAAGTTTCATGTGAGGAGGAAAATGAAGGAAAATAAATAAAAATTGAAGAAAATAGAGGCCTCGTTAATAAAATGGCTTCTAAGGATAAGTTCATGGGTTTTCCTGGTTTAACTTTTGATCAATTCTGTTTTAGAGTTTATCTTTTTCTCTCTCTCTCTCTCTCTCTCATACTCTTGGACACTTAGAGTTTTCTTGGAACACTTCTCGGTTGGAAAAATTGTTCTATTTTTAACCCCTATCCTATTCTCAACTCACTACCTAAACTTTTGTTTTAATCTTGGAACCCATTTATTCCTACACTGATACTCATTCCTACACTCTCTTTATGTTTTTCATATTAAAGGTTATACATATAATTAATTATTAATTTAATATATTTTATGTCCTAAATAGCATTTGCAACAAATGTGTTTTCTTTCCTAAGGTAATTTGATGAGACAATGTGTTAATCTACGTGGGAGATGGATTGGTGCAGGAATGATTCCTGTACCGACCGAGGATTCCTGAACTTATGAGGTAGCTGTCAACGATAAGTTAGAGTTTCCATACGTGGTCAAAACTACTCAACAACCCTACTTATCTCTCATCGAGAGGATGATTTCATCATTTTTTGCGCTCAAAGTGTAGATAAGGAAGAGGATATGAAGACCAGTACTTTGGTTCTATGCCTTAGTTTAGCATTTTTATAATATTCGAAAGGCTTAAGTTGAATTGCTACTATATTTTATGTTACGATCGTAGGCCAATAATATGTATGTAATGTATTTTTATGATAGAGGATAGATAACGATGTTGTTGCGAATTTTGTTATGAAAAGTAATCATTTTGGTATCACCTTTTTCTTGGTTGGATCGGAGATCCATGATGTACATTTTCTCTTTTGAAACTTAATACAAAGGATTGCGCTAGTTATGTCGTTTCGTGTTTCAATTTCACTGTGATGTGTCATTGAGTGACTAAGGTGCCAAATATTGTAGCAGGGAAACGAGCTGGTTAGCTAGGGCCCAACCAACCCACCTCATTTTCCCCTTATTCTCAGGTGTATTTAACTTAGTTTATTTATGAAAAGTGTGAAACATATCATATCTAATTCTTTCATAAGTAACATTTTTTATTTCTTTTTCAAATCATGTGCCTTAGATCTAAGGTGTGTAGGTATGATTATGCATGATTCTTAACTTATACATTTTTCCTTTGGTGCTTGTTTCATTTCTGTGAGAGGAGTACAATTAAGTTTCTTGCACCAGTACAGTTTTATTTATGCAGCTCAAAGTTTCTTGGTTTATTTATAAAAGTTATTTTTATTTCTTTCCTTCTACAAGATCTTCATTTATTTTCTGCAAATAATGTTTATTTATAAGAAGAAGCATTCTTAATATTTCAACTTCATTTAAGAATTAATTTTCATTGATAAAATTGAAATGAACACTCACAATATGAATTTTTATGCTTGCACTCATTATTGTTGTCGAAAGAAATAAGCTTAATGTTAAAATTCTTAAATTAAATTTTGAGTTAAAACATTTTAAACTGCAGATCTAATTCATATGATAAGCATTCATCTTAGGCAGAAGTCTGCTGGTAAATGGATCAAATAATTTCCTTTTTTTTCATAAAATAAGTTTCATTTCTTATGAAGAATTACTTTGACTTTTAAAATAATTTGTTATTCCTGAATATGAGATTTCCTGAAGAAAATTTTTATTCTAAAAGTTTACTTCTGAGTTATGTTCTCTTTGCAATATATTTCTTTATTTAACATGCTCGTTATTCTCTGCAAGTGATTTGGAAACCAAGTACATGAATACTAGTTTTCTATTACATGAGCCTCTGTTATGGTACATGAACTAATACCCTAGTATAGGAACAGAGCGCTCTGGTATGCAGAAACAGATCTCCTGTATGAAGGTCAAAATCTTCAGTGCTGGTACAAAACACACTTCTGGTGCATAAACTTCACTCCACTGTAGGAACAACGTTCCAATATAGGAACATTATTGCAGTTCAGGAAGGAATATCTTTGAAGAAGACATATATCCTAAATATCCTAATCATCGCTCCATCTCATAACTACAATGAAGATAATCTTAAATTTTATTTAATTAATTAGGATTGTTCACAATGAATTGATAATTACTTTTATTTGAGTTTCTACAAAGCACTCTATTTTTATATTCCAGCACCATAATTTAGTTGGTATTAATTTCCACGTGATCATTTTCTTTCGATTTTACAAATTGTGATTAAATAATTAGGAAGAATATTAAGAAAGGTTCAGATCATTCTTCACATTTCTTGTGTTATGCTTCTAAGCTTATGAAGCCCTTGGGTTGAGAATTAACTATTGAAGGAGTTTGTTAAAATCCAATTCCTACACCAAACATTTTTGCAGCATTGTGAGGGAGGTGTTTTAGGATTGGTAAGAAATTTATGATTTTCTTCCACAGTAGGACTATGTTTGCTATTATTTTTTCTGCAATGTTCTGATATTGTTTGAAGGACTTTATAAGTTTTTATTTCTTATTTTAATTACAACAATTGATTAATATTTTTCATGTTTTGTAATTATTATTTTAGATGAATGCCAAAAAGGGGTAGGGGTCCGAAGCGCAATAGGGGCTGAGGAAACACTGATCAAACTGAAATTTTTTCTCATATTATGCCTTCTCTTGCATTCATAAATTTAAAACAAATAGTGACCCATCACGCAAGAACTGTCCACTTGGACTCTTGTGACAGTAGTTTGGGTGTCATACTACCAACGAAGGGGAAGAAGGAGAATTTTGGACTTCAAATAAATTTAACCCATAGTTGAACTTCTCAGCCTGTTGAGAGTGGTTCACTTGGAGGTACAAAAATGGCATAACACGAATACCATGCCGAGAGAAGTGGAGAAAACTAGGTAAATGGGGAACAATACACCTTCATATTTCCGATCGTGGATCCATATATAGTTGTGAAAATTAAGAATATTCCTCCATCAAATCTTCCTCATTTCCATGATAAGGTACATCAGGACCCAAATTCTTCCTTACTTGAGTTCGAAATTTTATGTAGAAGTTACGATTAATCTACGGATGCTAAAAAGTTAAATTTTTTTCCTGCAACTCTCAAGGATTTAATATTATGTTGGTTCATGGGATTAGGAGGAAATAATATAGCTTCCTGGGAGAAAATGAACAGAGTGATTTTGTTCAAATATCATGAATATTGTAAAACTAGAGAAATGCAATATTAAACCTTCACTATTGTGCTAGGTGATGATGAGACCCTACAAGATTATCTGGAAATATTTGTGTATATCCTCCAAAGGTCAAAACAAAAAATTGATAGTAATATTAGAACCTTATTCTTACGTGGGCTTACTGATGATTCTAGAAATAATTCATTTTTTTTAGGACAAGGGGATATTTCTCATAAAACTTTTGATCAATTTTGTGTCCTATGCAGGAAATTCTCACAGAATCAATCTAGATCGGGTAAAGGAATCCATAGTAAAAATAAAAATCTTGGATCTACAGATGCTATGATTATTGATTTGGAGAATAAAATGGACAATATGAAAATTTATATAATGAATACTATTAAAATTCACATACACTCTTTGAAATTTAAACAAAAGCTTGTAGAAGAACAAGAGTCTGTTGATCAACGGTTGTCAATTGATGTCAACAAAAGCAGCACCAGGGGCTACCCCAATATTGCATGGGAATTTTTACCTACCAAATTACTATTATCTAGGTCAATAATTCTTTATATTGTTTCTAATTTTCGATATTTTTCCCTTTATATATAGCACGCCACATAATTCTTCATGGTTTGAGAGATATTCATGTTTGAAGTTTGTAGCCCCAGTTAGTGGGCTAAAACCCCTTGGGATTGTCCATGGGTCATTGAAAATTCAATAATTAATAATTTTTAAGCTCCTAAAATCCCTCCCACTTTCACTTGTTGAATCCCCTCTCAACCTAAGAATTTATATAAATTGTGATCCTCATATCCTCCTTATGGAGGGATTTCGCTACCAAAAATAGGTCATCATGGAATTTTCGCTCTAATTTTTATTCTACAAAGGTTCAAAAGCTAAAATTTTTATGAGGCGAAACCAAAATCCCGAGGAAGATCCTGTAAAAATCAAGGTGCAACATAGGGTAGCATGACAAGAGCAACAATCAAGGTGCATAACAACAGCAAGAAGTTCATCACATGAAGACTTCAAGTGGGTAGCAATGCATACAGTCACTGTAAAGGTATCATTGTACTAACTCATTGTAAAAATTGTACTAGTGTGTAACTGCCAAGATTTGAAGAGGAAGTTTTGGGAGGTCTAGGGTCATCATTAAGTGGTTGTGTCATAGTTGGGGTTATGCTCTAGTGTGTCTTCTTCTTCTACATTATTATATATCATTGTAAAGTGGACCATTTTCCCTGGCATGGGACTCCATTCTAGTTTTTTTCTTCTATAGGGTGGTAGGGTGGTGCTAGGCTAGTGCATCAAGTCACCAACAGGTTCAAGCATGTGAAAAATTTAGGGTGGTAGGGTGGTGCCATTGTGAGTTGTAGCTCATTTGGTGTTGGGGAATCCTTTTAGTTGAGTACTAAAGAATATTAGTCATTGGAACATCCATTGGGATCTGGAGAAGAACGCTTTTCTAGATTCTAGGAAGTTGGAGCTTTATTTTCAATTGGAGTTGAATATTAAAGAATTATTAGAAAATCATTTAGATGGTTTTTTTCCCAGAGAGGGTTTCCACCTTAAAAACTATGTGCATTTGTGTTCCTTTTGTTTACTACTATCATTGTACAAACATTGATAATAATTGAAGATTGACTAATCCTCTAATTATAATGAATACTGATTCACCCCCCCCCCCCTCAGTATTTTCAACATTTGGTATCGGAGCTTGGTTCCTTCAATAATAGTTTAACAGATGGAAGGAGGTCATGGAGTATACCAAGAATTTTGTACCTCTATTCAATGAAAATAATTATGCACTCCGGAAAGGAAGAATGGAGGTCTATATTTTGGCGCAAGGTTACGAAGTATGGGACACTGTTCAAAATGGATTTACATAAACCACGGATGAAGAAGGTAAGAAGAATTTGGTAAATGATGGAAAAGAAAATAATATTGTTATCATTGGACTTATTGAGTCAACTTATCATAAGGTGTTGGGTTGTAAAACCACCAAAAATGTATGGTACAAGCTTGAGAATATATATGCAGGTGACTCAAATATTCAAGAAGAAAAGCTTCAAATATATAGAGAAAAATTTGGGCAACTCAGAATGAAATAATATGGAAACATTTCTACATACTTCCAATACATTGATGAAATAACCAATACTCTGGAATGATTGGGAGAGCCAATTGACGAGAAGACTATTATATGAAATATTCTTAGAATGTTACCAAGGAGATTCAACCGAAAGAGGAATTACATGGAGTTCTCATAGCATATGAAATGAGACTTGATGAAGAAGAGGGTACTTCGCATCTAGAACCTGCATTCGTTTCAACTAAGAAAACCAATAAGGACAAACAACCTTCAATTGAAAATTCATGCACCTGCAAGTGTGAAGAAAAGGGAGATGATGAAGAAGGTCTTTTAGATGAGGAATATGCCTACTTTACGAGAAAACTAAAAATTGGAAAGGGAAAATTCATAGGTAAACTTGCATTGATATGTTTTGGCTCTGGAGAGGTTGGGAATTTCGCAGCAAAATGTCTGAAAAAAAGTGATGGCAACTCAAAAGGAAAGAAAGGCTTTAAGAAATTCAACAAGCAAGGATCCAAAATGTAATTTCTCTCTAAAGAAGATAGCTCATCGTCCGATGAAGATAATGACAATGAAGAAGAATCCAATGAGAGAGTAGTGTTTATGGCCAAGCACAATAAATAAGAGGTATCAAACAACGAGGAAGAAGGGTTGACCATAGAACAATTTTCTAAGGCAGAAACCAATCTTATAAAATAGCTCAAGTCTGAGAAGGTCTATTCCAATACTCTTGAAGAACAAGTTGAAGGTCTCAAAATTGATGTTGAAGAACAAAAATGCATTGAATAGTCACTTCAAAAGAAGTTGGAAGAAAGTAACCAAGAAAGGGAAGAATTAGAAGCTGAAGTAGTCTCGCTGTGTAAGGAAGTGAAGAAAGGAAAAAATATCCAAAACTGTGCCAACAACTCAAGGGCATGTAAGAACTCATCAAAAGAACTAGCATCGGTTAAAAATAAGAAGAAGCAAGACCTAATACAACAAAATACAATGAACCTATGAGATCTGACATGCATGTAGACTTCATTGGACAAGATTTGCAAGAACAACCTTAGAAGACAATTCCTCGATGAATATTTCCATATAGGTACCAACATAATTTTTATGGATATTTCTATTCATGTGGAAAATTTGGTCATAAAGTTGTAGAATTTCGCATGTACCATAAGAACCAATACAATTCCAGCAGATCTATCAAATATGAACCTCCCAGGGCTTATCGAAACATCAATAGATTTGAAAATTTTATAAATAATATTGAATGTTACAAATGTTGAAACTTTGGACACATAACCAGAGACTATAGACATGAAAATCCTCCAGAAGAATCTTCAAAGCCATAGAAAAAATGAACATGGAAGAAGAAAAAGACTTATAATTGTGCTCTCGCTCTCAAGGCTCAAAATAACAAAGATGTGTTGTATGCTGATAGTGGTTGATCAACGCATATGACTAGAGAAAGAAAGAAATTTGTATCTCTAAAAGAGAAGAAGTATGGAACCATGTCCTTTGGAAATGATGGATCTTCAAATGTTATAGGATCAGGCATCGCCATCTCGAAAGTAAATATGCTCTAGCCAAGAATGTTCTATTGGTTGAAAACATGAATCACAATCTACTCAGTGTTGGACAAATGTGTGATCAAGGACACACAATATTATTCAACTCCACAAAATGTGAAATCAGGAAAAGCAGGTATGGTGAAAATGTGGCTACAACAAGTCAACCTCCAAACGACATATATGTTCTGGATGAAGCAACTAACACACGTCTACTAGCTAAAGAGGATGATATAATATTTGGTATCAATGATGATTGACTAAGTAAGAACTTTGATACAAAGATGCAAAGTGATTTTGAGATGTCTTTACTTGGTGAGCTGACATACTTCTTAGGGCTTCAAATATCTCAGCAAGAGAAAGGAATATTTATATGTCAAGCCAAGTACATCAAGGAAATCCTCAAGAAATTAAAACTGGAATATTGCAAACCCATCCTTACTCCGATGGTAACAGGTTGCAAATTTAGCATAGGCGACTCATCTAAGGATGTGGATCAAAGGTTGTACAGATTTATGATTGGTCGTCTTCTCTATGTAATATCCTCCAGGCCAGATGTTATGCAGGCAGTTGCACAAGTAGCAGGATTCCAAGCAGCACCAAAATAATCACATATTATTGTCATCAAAATAATTCTTCGATATCTAAAAGAAACAACTAAATATGGATTGTGGTATCCCAAGGGTAAAAATCTTATTATTCAAGCCTTTAAAAATGCATACTAGGCAAGAATTTTTGATGATCTGTTGTGTAACCAGATTCAAAAATAGAAAAAAAGAGATATCAACGCCTTATAAATAAGCCACTTCGAGGGGGCAACCTCCAATACATTACATAAATGCACAATTCTTGGATGATACAATTTACAAAACCTTCTTTCTATATATAGGAGTCCATGGGGCCATAATGTAATCCTAGTGGGCCACAATGTAATCCTAGCCGACCTAACAATAATAATTTAAGGGCACAATAATAACAAAATGGGGGTTACAAGGGTACAATAATAACAATAAGGGGTTTACACTAACAATAATAAGGGCTATACTAGTGATATAGGGACCTAACATGCCCCTCTCCTTCAAAAAAGTGTTGTCCTCAACACTTGAGTAGCTCCGAGTGCTTCTATATAAAATTCTCATCCTCCCATGTAGAATCTTCAGTGGGTAAGTTCTTCCACTTGATGAGATACTCTGAAATTGATCGATTCCGTAGCTGTCGAGTTCTTGTTTCCATGACCGCTTCAGGTTCCAATATGATTTTCCTTCCTCATCAAGTTCTGGCAATATTGTTTGAACTGGAAGATTTTCACCTATAACCTTCTTTAAGCATGAAACATGGAAAATTGGATGCACTCGTGAAGAAGTAGGAAGCTCCAATTTGTATGCCATAGTACCAATCTTTTGCAACACCTTATAAGGACCATAGTACTTTGGCGATAATTTATTATCCTTCTTAGCTTGCTTGAGGGACATTTGTTTATATGGTTGTAGCCGTAAAAATACCCAATCTCCTACATCAAAACTTCTCACGCTGCGATGTTGATCTGCCTGTTGTTTCATTCGATTTTGTGCCAAATTAAGGTTATCCTTTAAGAGTTGGAGAACTTCTTGCTGATGCTCGATGTGATCTTCCCCTACTTGAACCTTTGAATTTTCCCTTAAAGATGATGTGATGGATGGTGGATGATATCCATAAAGTGCCATAAATGGGGTCATTTTTGCTGCAGTATGGAAGGAAGTGTTATACCACCATTCAACAAGAGGTAACCACTTGACCCATTGTGTTTGTTTATCAGATACAAAACAACGAAGATATCCTTCCAAACATTTATTTACGATCTCAGTTTGACCATCAGATTGAGGATGATAAGATGAGCTATGAGCTAATTGAGTACCCAAACAAGAAGATAACTCCGTCCAAAAATTTCCAGTAAAAATGGGATCTCTGTCACTCACAATAACCCTTGGGCTTCCATGTAGCTTTTGAATTCTATCCATAAATGTAGTAGCAACTGTACTTGCTTTAAATGGATGAGATAATGCACAAAAGTGTGCATACTTGGTAATTCTATCAACTACTACCATGATGACACTCTTTCCTTCGGACTTAGGTAAACCTATGATAAAATCCATTGAAATCTCCTCCCAATGTTGACTTGGAATGGATAAAGGTTGTAGAAGTCCCCGGGTCTTAATTGTTTCAACTTTATTCTGCTGGCAAACCAAACATTCCGCCACAAAATTTTGAATATCAGATTTAAGGCCATCCCAAAAAAATTCTTTCTTCACCCTGTGGTAAGTTTTTAAAAATCCTGAGTGTCCTCCTAAAGGAGAAGTGTGCAATTCCGGAAGAATATTTTGTTTTAGTTGGGAATTCTTACAAAGATATAAGCGATCTTTGTACCATAAGGAATCATTTTTCCAACTAAATGTATCAGATGTACTAGGATCTTTCTGCAACTTTTGAATGAGTGTCCATACATCTTTTTCCTTCTTCCATTCATCTCTTGCTTCGGTTATCCAATCTGGTTGGATAATAGAAATAGCACAAAGCAATGCTTCCACCTCTTCATTCTTTCTTGAGAGTGCATCTGCAACAACATTAAGCTTTCCTTTTTTGTAGATTATTTCAAAGTCATAACCCAACATCTTTGTGACCCATTTTTGTTATTCTTCTGACGATAGTCTTTGTTCAAAAAAGTGTTTAAGACTATCATGATCAGTTTTTACCTTGAAGTGTCTTCCCATTAGGTAAGTTCGCCATTTCTTTAGTGCATGCAGTATTGCTAACATTTCCTTCTCATAAATAGGTTTCTGTAAATACTTTCCTTTGATTGGATGAATTTCAAAAGCAATGGGTCTTCCTTCTTACATTAAAACCACACCAATTCCATTTTCTGAGGCATCACATTCCACAATAAAGGTTTTCGTGAAGTTTGGCATAGCTAAGACCGGTGCTAGGCACATTGCCTCTTTAAGACGTTCAAAGGCCTTAGTTGCTTCAGGAGTCCATGAAAATGCATCTTTCTTCAATAATTTTGTTAGAGGTGCTGCTATTCTCCCATAATTCTTAACAAACTTGTAATAATACCTTGTTAACCCGAGAAATCCTCGCAACTTCTTTATGGTTATGGGGACTTTCCATTCCTTAATGGATTTAATTTTGTTAGGGTCTACTTTAACACCCTCGTGAGATACAATATGACCCAGATATTCCACCTCTTGTACTCCAAAGAAACATTTGGATTTTTTTGCATATAATTGTTTCTCGTGCAATAGTTTGAGCACCCTGTCAACATGTTCAACATGATCCTTCCAAGACCTGCTGTAGATTAGTATATCATCAAAAAATACTGGCACAAATTTTCTAAGGAAGGGTTTGAAAATGGAATTCATCAACCCTTGAAATGTAGAAGGTGCATTGGTAAGGCCAAAAGGCATGACCAAAAATTCATAATGACCCTCATGAGTTCGAAAAATTTTTTTTGGAATATCTTCGATCTTCATTCTAATTTGATGATATCTTGAACGAAGATCCAACTTGGTAAAATAAATTGCTCCATGTAATTCATCCCATAATTCATCAATCACAGGAATGGGAAATTTGTCTTTAATGGTGAGCTTATTGGGCTCCCTATAATCCGGACACATTCTCCATGATCCATCCTTCTTGTGTACCAATACTACAGGAGCAGAGAAAGAACTTTGACTAGGTTGAATTATACCCGCCTCTAACATTTCTGCAATCATATGTTCAATTTCATTGTTTTGGAAGTAAGGATATCTATAAGGCCTGATGTTTGGAGGAACACTTCCTGGAATCAAATGAATAGCATGATCATGATCACGAATAGGTGGGAGTCCTTTGGGAGTTTCAAACACCTTGGAATGATTGTCCAAGACTTGTTGGAGATCTGCAGAAATAGATGATTTTGATGTCGGGACTTCTAGAGAGCATAATTGTGGAATTATGCCTCGTTGTTCTTTCTTTAGAAGATTTGTCATGACATTAGAGCTTATTATCCTTCTTGTCTTCCCTTCAATACCCCATAATTCAACTTCCTTTCCTTCTGAAAAAAATCTCAAGAAAAGTTCTTGAAAATTAAAAGCTATCGTCCCCAAAGATTGTAACCATTATACTGCTAGTACAACATAAGGACCTCCCATAGGAAAGGAAATCATTGGACTAGTCAATACATATTCCCCCGTGGTTAGCTTGATATTATGGCATTTCCCAGAGCAATTTATAGTTCCTCCATTTGCAGCCATCACTTGGCATTCTGGTGCTGGGTATAGGAAACAATTTAATTCCTTGGCTACCTTACAATGAATAAAATTATGGGTGATACCTGAATCAATCAACACTATTACCTTTTTCTTCTTGATCTGTCCTGCTATCTTGAGAGTTTGAGGAGTGGTAATTCCTGCCAATGCATTACATGATATGGTCGGATTCATTTCTTCCTCTTCTATGGCTGGTTCCTGGTGTGTATCCTCTTCTTGTTCATTTTCTTCTTCTTCTTCACAATCTATGTAAAATAATTTTTTTTCAGCACACTTATGACCTTTGGTGTATTTGCTATCACAACTGTAGCAAAGCCCTTTTGCTCTTTTTTCTTCCAATTGTTGTGGTGTCAACCTTGTAGGTTGTGGGAATCTAGATGTAGCAACACTTCCTTCTTTATAGAATTGAGTGGTAGGCTTCCTTGTCGCCATAACTTTACATTCAACTTTTCTTGCCAACCTGAATGTCTTCTCCAATGAATCAGTTTCCAGAACGCGAACTTCATGTTGGATGTTATCCTTTAAAGTGCCTATGAAGAGATCAATCCTGTGTTCCTCTGGAATATCAGTTACCCTTATATTCAATTTTTGGAAGTCCTCAATGTGCTGCCCCACTAAACCCTTTTGTTTGAGATTTATCAATTTGCTAAAGAAGGTGTTGCTCTTTGTATCCTCATAATGTGCTATCATTTCATCTGTAAAAATTGACCAAGTGACAATTTTTTTACGGGAGCAAAGCCATCGATACCATACAAATGTATTTTGTTCTAAATGTAAAGTTGCAATGCGTACCTTTTGTGTGTTTTGCACATTATGGAGATCAAAATATTGCTCCATCTGTAGTATCCATGTTACAGGATCATTTCCATCAAACTTCCTTATATCCATTTTTGGAATATGGTGGTTCTTCCCGCCAACATTAGAGTTTATGAAATCACGATTAACATTTATTTTGTTCTCATCATGAGGTTCTTCTACTATATTTTCGCCATTAGGAATCATTTCTGGTTTTAAACTTGTCATCAAGCCTTCCATGTATGCTTTTAGATCATTCTTCATGTTTTCCATGTTGTTTTTCATGTCATCCATCTTAGCTTCCATGCATTTCTTCAAACCATCCATCTTAGTTTCCACGCCTTTCTTCAAAACTTCCATTTCATTTTTTGTTGTTCTTTGCGAGAGCGAAATTTTCTCTTGTAATTTTGATATGTCATGTTGCCATTCTTCATCTTCTGGAGTCATAGTAGAGCCTTATAAATGCTTAATGGGTGTTGAATTAATTTTAGGGGCCATTTTAGAATCCAATACTGATATCTATGCTACAATATGCCCTTGGGATCAATTTAACTTGATTATTCAAACAAGACTTATGCAATTTGGAAAACAAATACACACCTTTTTCTTGCTTTTGAGAAGCTCGATATTGAAAATGGATTATTTCTGTGATTGTAGCACGACAATATCTAAATTTCCAGACCAATGTAGCCCTCTGAATTATCTTTCGAATGCCCCAGGTCTGACCTGATTTGGATTCTCCAAGACAAAGTTGTGTCCAATCTCCCACAATGACCAAATTATGGACTGGTTCAGTAGTGCGAACTTGTACGACTTTCCACGTGGCAGTGTTTCGTCCTTTGTCTCTGAAATTGATAGCCAAGAAACTAAAGTCTGTGTAATTGTGACCACTTTTTACGGCACTCCAATCCGATGCATAGAGAGAGAGTTATTGAACTTTTCCCACGATCACCTCTTTGAGATGAAATTCAGGAGCTAGAAAAAGCACTACCTTCCACAGATCATATCTCCAAAAATATTGCGAACCAAGCTCTGAAATTTTTTGACGAATTTCCTCAGGATTTCAGCTTCATACCATATGAATTTCAGACTCTGAACCTTCATACAAAACAATTTATAGCGCAAATTCCAAGATGACCTGTTTAGGAGCCTGAAAAAATACCTAACTTCCGCAGATGTTATCTCCTCAAATATTGCGAACCAAGCTCTGAAATTTTTAGATAAGCTTCCTCAGGATTTCAGCTTCGCAACCTAAAAATTTCAGCTTCTGAAACTTCGTATAAAAAATTTTATAGCGCCAATGCCACGATGACCTGTTTGGAGCAGCGAAACCCTAGAATCCAAACCTCTGATACCAAATGTTGTGTAACCAGCTTCAAAAATAGAAGAAAATAGATATCAACACCTTATAAATAAGCCAATTTGAGGGGGAAACCTCCAATACATTACATAAATGCACAATTCTTGGATGATACAATTTAAAAAACCTTCTTTCTATATATAGGAGTCCATGGGGCCATAATGTAATCCTAGTGGGCCACAATGTAATCCTAGCCGACCTAACAATATTAATTTAAGGGCACAATAATAAAAAAATGGGGGTTACAAGGGTACAATAATAACAATAAGGGGGTTACAATAACAATAATAAGGGAGTATACTAGTGATATAGGGACCTAACATGATCGGAAGATTACTAGTGAATCATTTGAATATCTTCGCCAGAAGCTTGGGATTATCCCAAGTTCTCATTAGATTTTCCTTATTTAGAATATAAAGGGGGAGTGTAAGTGTGCACAGGTTCGCAGGATGGTTGTGTGTCAGGGGGATTGGAAGTGTGTACAAGTCCACAGGATGGTTATGTGTCAGGGGGACTTACCCTTTTCCATTGATGTCAAAGGGGGAGATTGATGATCAGTGGTTGTCATTGATGTCAACCCAAGCAACACCAGGGGCTACCCAAATATTGCATGGGAATTTTGACCTACCAAATTACTATATTTTGGGTCAAGAATGCTTTATATGGTTTCTACTTGTCCATATGTTTCCTTTTATATATGGCACCCCACGTAATTTTTCACGGTTTGAGAGATATTCATGCTTGAAGTTTGACATAACGCCAGTTAGTGGCCTAGAACCCCATGTGATTGTGGCATGGGTCATTGAAAAGTAAATAATTAATAATTTTTAAGCTCCTAAATTCCCTCCCACGTTCACTTGTTGAAGCCCATCTCAACCTAAGCATTTATATAAATTTTGAGTCGCATATCCTCCTTATGGAGGTTTTTCGCTACAAAAAAAAAGGTCATTGTGGAATTTTCGCTCTAACGTTTTTTCTACAAAGGGTCAAAAGCTAAAAAATTTATGACATGAAGCTGAAATCCTAAGGAAGCTCCTTTAAAAAATTTTGATCAAGGTACCAAATATATTCAGAGATATGATCTGTGGAAGTCATTGTTTTTGCAGGCTCCTGAACTTCATCTCAAAGAAGTGACCTTGGGAAAATCATTATAACTCTCTCTCTGAGTATCAGATTGGAATTATGTAGAAAGTGGCAAATAGTACACAAGCTATAGTTTTCTTTGTATCAATTTTCGAGCCAAATCAACAAACAGTGACATGTGGTACGCCCCAAAATTTTTGCTCCACTGAACCAGTCCATAATTAGGTCATTGTGAGAGATTGGGCATAAATCTCTCTTGAAGAATCCAAATTGGGCTAGACCCATGGAATTAGAAGGAAGACACAGAGAAATAATACAAAATCGAAAATCACATATTGGGAAACTGAAATAATAGAGATACAATAGATTCAATATCGAGGTCCTAGAAGGAAAGAAAAAAGCTAGATCATGTGTTGTCAAGGGCTGCAAATGATTAAACTTTCTAGGGCAGCAAAGCAAAGAAAGGTGTACCAGAGGGTATAATGACAAGGATAGCAATCAAGGTGTAGAATAGAAGAAATACATTCATCACATGAATACTTCAAGTGGGCAGCACCGCATATAGTCACTGTAAAGATATCATTGTACTAAGTCATTGTAAATACATCATTGTAAAAATTGTACTGTTGTTTATCTGCCAAGAGTTGAAGAGGAAGTGTCAGGAGGTTTAGGATCATCATTAGTTGGTTGTGTCATAGTTGGGGTTATGGTCTAGTGTGTATTTTTCTTCTACATCATTATATATCATTTTACATTGGACCATTTTCCCTGATACGAGAGTCCATTCTTGTTTTATTCTTTTATAGGGTGGTAGGGTGGTGATAGGTTGGTGCATGAAGTCAGCGATAGGTTCAAGACTCTGAAAAATTTAGGGTGGTAGGGTGGTGGTAGGGTGAGTTGTAGCTCATTGGGTGTTGGGGCATCCGTTAAGTTGACTAGTGAAGAATCTCAGGCGTTGGAGCGTCCATCTAGTGGGAGTTGGAGAATAATGATTTTCTAGATTCTAGGAAGTTGGAGCTTTATTTTCAACTGGAGTTGAATATTAAAGAATTATTAGTAAAGAATTCAGGTTATTTTTTTCCCAGAGAGGGTTTCCACCCTAAAAATTGTATGCATTTGTGTTCCTTTTGTTTACTGCTATCATTGTACAAACACTGATAATAATTTAAGATTAACTAATTCTCTAATTGAAACGAATATTGATTTAACCCATCCTCTCCATATTTCCAACAGAGTCATTGTCTATTTTTTGTCCAAAGTGTAGGAAAAATAATCCTTTAAGAAAATTTCCTAATGATGTAAAGGGAAATAATAATTGTGTAATTTTTGCAGAGAACCATGCCACCAAAAATTTTCCCTCCATACCTAAATTGAAAGCAGTATTTAAAGGAGGGAAATCTAAACCTTAGCCATTGCATGCTATGGAGCATGGAGCAATTGGCCTTAGGTAGGTTCAGATATGGTTCCTGAACCTCCACCAATTTTTTTTTGTTATAATACACATCCATATTCCTATCATAAAACTAATCACTCACAACCTTGGTAGATCATGGGAACCATTTTCAATATGGATAACCCTCCCAATCTTGGTAATAAGGATGGAGAGGGAAAAACCATTAATATCCTTCTCGTCCCGCACCTCTGCAGTGATATCATCCTACATATGAACCTTACCCAATGCTACAACCATCATTTCCCCAGCTAAGTCAACCAACACCACCATTACCTTTACCTCCACCATTTCGACCACCTCAACTGCCTGCTAAACCCATACCAAACCCCAATAATAAACTGATACAAATGATTCATTCCATTAAATTGCTTCTTCCACCAATTATCATTCCATGTCAGTTGGGGTCAATGACCTCCAACTGAGATCGGGGAAGGTAGTAACATCAGAAAATAAAAACAACCCATGGTGATTATTGAAGGAAAAGGTGAGGATAAAACTCCTAGCCATTGTGGAACAGATGTCACCATTAATCCCATCCACATACCTTTCTGAGCCTTCACCATATTCTTCAAACTTGCCTCCCTATCTAGAAAGGCTAATTACGGAGAAGAATGACCTCGCTCCCGAGTCGAATATCCTTTATGAGCTTAGGAAGCTTTTAATAAAGGTCCCTTTGCTCCAAAATATCAAAGAGAGCCCCATCTATACAAAAATCATTAGGAAAATTTGTCACAAGAAGTCAGGAAGGAAAAGAGTAGAACCTCAAACCATTCGATTTTTTGGAAGAGCAGTAGAGTTAATGGCAAGGTGTGTGCAAATGTAAAAATATACCAACACTGGAAACCAAGCTGTCTCTATTCATATACGTGATTTCCTTGACTCCAATGTGCTTATAGACCTAGGGGAAGACATTAACGTTATGACCAAGAAAACCACAGATCAACTTGGGTTGGTCCATATTCGTTCTACTCCTACTGTGCTTAAATTGGAAAATAGATCTAAAATCAAGATATAGGGAGTGTTGGACGATATGGCTGTTTGGATAGATTTTTTGGAATATCTCGCACACTTCATTGTGCTTCAACTAAATAATCTTGCGGGAGGAAATTCTTTGATCTTGGGATGACCATGACTTTCTATGGCCGATGCTTATATTAGATGTCATTTTTGCGACATGTACATTTCACATGGATATTCTAGGAAGAAAGTCACCTTATATCCACCTTCCAGATCTATCCAGGAGCTTCGAGATACCCTATGGCTACATTAAAATAGTGATAAGGTGACTTAGTCAATTTATATGATACATCATCATATTGAGTCAAATCAGGAGGGTGAGATATGAGACTTCCTGAATTATCTAGATAACATAACAAAATTTGAATCACTCTGTCAAATATTTAGTCTGGATTTTCAGGAAATTCATGATTCCCAACCATCCTTACCACAGTCTCTAGCATCACCTCTTTGTACTACCGAACCAAAAACCACTCTTCTTGAAATTAATATAGGAAAATTTTTATATATTAGCTTGAACCTGGATTCATCCCAACAAGAGCAGCCTATGAGTTTTTTGTAAAACCATATTGATGCTTGTCCATGGGGATACGCAGACATTAAAGGCATTCCTCCTGAAACATGCACTCATCATATTTATATTCAGGAGGGAGCCTGACCTATTCGACAACCCCAATGGCATATGAACCCATCTCTAAAAGAAGTTGTGAAGGAGAATTACAAAAAATATTAGATGCTGATTTTATTCATACCATATCTCATAGCCAGTGGCTCTCTCCATTGGTATTATTCATGAAGAAATATGGGAGATGGCACATTTGTATTGATTACAGAGAATTGAATAAAGTCACTCTCAAGGATTACTTTACCCTTCTTGTCATTGATCAGGTGCTTGATACCTTTGCCGGTAAAAAGTACTTTCCTTTTTAGATGGCTTTAACAGTTACAACCAAATATAGATCACACCCAAGGATTAAGATAATACCACATTTACATGCCCATGGGGGAAATTTTCATATCGAGTGATTCCCTTTCGGCGATGTAATGCACCAACCACCTTTCAAACGATGATTTTGGCTATTTTTGCTGACCTTTGTGTAGAAATATACATGGATGAATTTTCCGTATTTGGTGATTCATTTTAGGAATCTCTCAAAAATATGAAAAAGTTCTTCTTCATTGCAAAGAATATCACCTTGCTTTGAGTGACAAAAAGTGTATGTTAATGTGCAAAGGAGGAGTAGTTCTTGGCTACCTCATTTCTGACAAAGGTATCCAGTTTGACCCAATTAATATAGAGGTTTTTTTGGACATGTAGGCTAGTACCGCAGATTCATTGAGAAATTTTTGAGGATAGCTACCCCACTCTTTCGATTATTAGCTAAGGACAGTGAGTCTTCTTGGTTTAGATATTTCCAACAGTATTTCGAGACATTAAAGGAAAAACTAGTACAAGCACCAGTTTTGATAGGACCTAATTGGTCCCTTCCCTTCCATATTTCCTCTCATGCCTCAAATACTGCTATTTTTGCAACTCTAGGAAAAGAAGAGAACAAACAATCCTATGTTATTTACATCATTAGTAAGATATTGTCACCAGCCAGATTGAATTTTTTAATGACTGAGAAAGAGTTTTTAGCTGTGATTTTTTCTATTATAAAATTTAGACACTGCATTAAAAGATATGAATTCTTTGTGCATACTGATCATTTTGCAATAAGATATTTGATGAATAAACCATTGACTAGTGGTAGAGTGACTAGCTGGTAATTCATGTTACAGGAATTTAATGTTACTATTGTTGATAGACCAAGAAAGTATAATGGTGTAGTTGATTATCATTCTAGAATTAATAATCATCGTGAAGTAATTCATGTTGATGATGATTTCCCTGATGAAATTTTTTTTATTGGGTCAAAAAAATCCCCGTGGTTTGCTGATATGGCCAATTATTTAGTGACCGGAAAGATGCCACCTCACTTATCTACTCATGAGAAGCGGAATATCATACAAAAAATTGTTTTAGATACTTGCGTCCAATGAGATCTCTTTTACACTAGATGAGATCTTATTATTCATAAATGTGTAAGAGAGGAAGAAGTGTTTGAAATCTTCAAATATGCTCACGATCAACCTTGGAGAGGCCATTTTGTTGATAAAATTCTGCATACAGGATTCTACGAGATGGCCATTTTTGGCCTTCCTTGTTTAAGGATTCCAAACAATATGTCAAGTGATGTGATAGATGTCAGTGAATGGGCGAGTCGGGTCAAGCCAACGAAATTCCTTTATGACCTCAGATTATGATCAAGCCCTTTCAAAACTAAGCTATTTATTTTGTAGGACCTACAAATCCAACATCTTTAAATAAAAATCATATCTTGGTTTTCACATATTTTGTTACAAAATCGGTAGAGGCTAAAGTTGTTTCTTTTGCTACTGAAAATGTTGTTGTTGATTTTTTATTTAATGAGATCTTTACTAGATTTGGTGTGCCTAGAGGGATTATTTTTTAAAATGGACCAAAATTTATCTCTAATATAGTACAGGGTTTGATGGATAAATGTGAAATTCGGTACAAAAAGTATACACCATATTACCCACAAGAAAATGGCTAGGTTGAATCCATAAACAAGGCGATTGTGTGCATCCTCAAAAAAACATTGAATGCAAGGAATGATTGCGCCAACATATTTCGAGAATCCTTATGGGAATATCAAACCAATTAGAGGAACATCACAGGACACACACCATATGAGCTGCTGTATGGGAAACAAGTCCTTTTACCGATAGATTTACAAATCAAAACTTTTAGAGCTACAGTTCAATTGAGGTTAGAGCTCTCGAAAGCACAACAACAATTCCTATTACATTTAAATGAGTTAGATGAGTTTAGAGGGGATGATGTTCAATAAAAAATTTTATTTCAAAAACAATACAAGAAGTGGCATGACAAGTCTATCAAACAGGAGAAATTTCAACCAGGTGATTGGGTACTCCTTTATGATTCCAAATTTAAAAAACTTAAAGGTAAATTCCACACACGCTAGATGGGACCTTATGAAGTGGTTAAATTTTTTGAGAATGGCGCAGTAGAAATAAAAACCATTGATTGGCGAGATTCGATATTCCTTGTGAATGGGCATATACTTAAAGTATATTTTCAGCCCATCATAAAGGAATATTTCATGCATCAAGTACAGTAGCAAGAAGAAGTAAAGATGGTAGCTGGCTATGCCAACCTACTTCAAGTTTGATTCTTCTTTTCAAAAATAATAATAATAATAATAAAAATATAAAAAATTAAAAAAAAGTTCATGACAAAAATTAAAAAAAAAAAGAAAAAATTAATTTTCCTTTGATTATGAAAATTAGTTTACCGACATAATTAAATAAGCATCAACCTGAAAACCAACATGCTAGCAGGAGGATCAAATTATTAAGAAAATGGGAATGTTGCTTGATCTTTATATGTGCTAATTATCACCAAGAAGAATCAGGTTTTAAGTGCAGAAATCATGCCCTTATCTAAGCTTCGGCCATTTGACACATAAATTTGCATACAAGAAACGCTCAATCCTCGTTGCATTTATTTTGATTCGGCACTATTCAGGTACATTTTTGAGGTGAAATTATTCCCTTCTTCTAAACCCTTTTTTTTAAAGCTCCCTTTATTTTTCTTCTTTTTATCCTATGATTTACCACCCCTTTCATCAAATGGAAATTGTGCCTATTCGATTTCTTTTCCCCTCTTTTCCCCTAATTTTTTTTCCAAATCCCTTTTTCGATATATCCCTCTTGGTAGTCTCACTATTGAATTCCTTATCGTAATATCCTTCCCATTCTGAAAATTTACCCTTTCCTCGCTTCTTTTCTCCATAATGGACAATGTTGTAGGATCTGATGTGAGCTCATCAATAATATCAGAAGGCATGTATTAATACCAAGAACTGGTGAATAAAACCTCCTTTAGAATTCAACAAATATTTCAGGATCCAGCCTATGAATTGCATTTTATTAGAAACTTTTTTTTTTCTAGCTATGCCACAATGTCCCTCGTGCGAGAATGTGTGTTCAGTACAAGAATATCCTGCACAGGAATACGCACTATTGAATTCTCCCGAGTGTAGAAAAATGTGTTATTGTGCAGGAACAATGGTCTTATTAAGTGAAAAAATGTATATTGTGGTTTAGGAATGTTCGATGCAGGAATGCATATAAATCTCACTCTTATTTATTATAAAATTTTGTCAAAGCATAGATAACTGCACCACTTCAAATTACGACATTCAATGATTTTCTTTTTGTATTGTGATTAGAACTTGCTTTCATCATTACTAAAGTACGAAAGATTTTTTTTTAAGTAGAAGATAATTTAGTTATGAAATGTTATATATTTTTAAGTATTATGTATACGTTATATGAAATCATGATTTGATTGAGGAATGTGAGTGAATTTTCGCATAATTCAACATTTACCTTTAAAAGCCCTGTCAACAATTACTGGTCATCTCATCACACACCATACCTTGAATTTATTTTGTAATAAATTACCACCATGACCGTTTCCATTCACCAATGATCATTATTGCATGTACGTCGGATAGGCAGTATCACATCCTTTCCAAGGCTACAATTTTTTCATCATGGAATGTGAACGTTGTAGGGCGGTCGACATATCAGCAATCAATTAGTTGAAAAAATTGCAAAAATATTTTGGATAGAATTCCGCAATTCTCTGTTGTGTGATATTTCTAAGATTTGGTAAGAAAATCGAATGAATTAGAATGAGGGATGGAACTAGATCCAATCGAATAGTGGTCTGCTAAAGAAGTTGAATAGATAACTGATTATTTGAATAGTCTGCCTCTATTGTAGGAATAAGGATTTCTCCCATTCCTTCACAAGTTTGATGGGTTTGAATCAGCCATAACATTATAATTTTCCCAGTTTTTTGATGGGGGTAGAGAAAAGGTGGGGTTGTTGGATTTTGTAGTTACGGAGCAGTTCATTTCATAGACTACCAAATTGGTGGCCACAGGGGAGTTGTGGTTTAATACAGAGAAGCTCAAGAAGAATTATTAGCCGAGGTCCATGGTTGATAGGAAGAAGAAGGTGGATTGGAAGAAGGGATTGCATCGCAATGCCATCATAGAAAAGTAGAGCGATTTGTTGTATATACTGAAAAAATTCCTCACTTTTGAAGGACGGTATTCACTGACCTTATTATACCAAATTCGACTGTTATTAAACATTGAATTAAGAAAGCTTATCAAATTTCCTTACTTCCTATTAATAATTTTAGAAAACATGTTTAAGGGCGTTCAGAAGAGTAAGGATGGCCAAGTTGCATTTAAATTATATCATTACGAGTTGATTTCAATTTTGGTCAGAAAAGAGTTGGAAGAAAGGAGCATGACTTGGGAAGGGTTCTTAATATAATTTTAGGGAAGGAACATAGTGGAGTCATCGAGAAAGAGGAGTGCAAGAAGAAAATAAAAGTCTAAAACCCTAACCTCGTAGACTAGTAAAACTAAAAATAAAGAAACCTTGTCTAAAATGTCGGTGGAGGTAGAGGAGTAAGGGCCCATAATCAAAACCCTGACCCTTTCATAAAGAATAACTTGAATTTCGGTCAATAGGAATGCCTTCTTAAAGGAATTCCACATTCAATTAACCTCTCTAATAAACTTAGATGATTCCCAGCCTAGTTCACCGATTACAGACAATATTTCACTCCTTGTGGACGTTGTGGCTCACACAATGGTTATTGTCAATTACATAGAAGAAGAAGATGTTACCCCCCTTTCATTCTTACTTGGGAAAATGAAGAAAAGAAAAAATATGGATACACCTAGTGCTAGTGTAGGAAAGGACTCGGTGGTGGGTTGACAGAATGCAGGTTGCTTAGACCCTTTGTAATGAGGAAATGCAAGATGTTAATGGTCAAGGTGACATAGGCCTTGATGACAGAGGTAATTTTTTTGAGTCAACTACTGAGAAGACTCTGATAGAGGAAGAAATGGATAAAGGAAACCCTACTCTCTACCTAAACTGTCAAGTCGAGGAACTTAAGCAACACATTTATGGGCTAGAAGTACTAAACCAAGCTATGAAGGAACAAGGAAAAGTGTTTCAACATAGGAATACTAAGCTGATAGGGAAAGTGCAAGAACATAAATGGGAAGGTAGAGTACGGAAATTTTGAGTATAAAAATGTTATGGGCACCTTAGGAAAGTGGTCAAACAATTTAAAAAGGCTCAAGGCAAAAATTTGAAGACACAGAAGGCATGGATCAATATACAAATTTAGAATTTGAAGAGAGGTATCCATGTTTATTTTTTTTGTAGAAGGTAAGGTTGTGTGAGGACACACATCAAGATAGGGATGGAGGGATGCTAGTTGGCAGAATTGTTCTATTTTTTAACCCGTATCCTATTCTAAACTCACTACCTGGACCTCTATTTTAACCTTAGAACCTAGTTATTGTTGCACTTATACTCATTCCTACACTCTCTTTTGGTTTTTCATATTAAAGGTTATACATAAAATTAGTAATTAATTTTCATATATTTTATATCCTAAATAGCTTTTGCAACTAATATATCTTCTTTCATAAGGTAATTTGATGAGACAATGTGTTAAACTATATGGGAGATGGATTGGTTCAGGAATGATTACCGTACTGACCGACGATTCTTGCACTTCTAAGGAAGCTGTCAATGATAATTTCGAGTTGCCATACATGGTTGAGACAGCTCAAAAACCATGTGGATCTCTCATCCAGAGGACCAATCCATCAATTTTTTGGGCTTGGATCATAGATAAGGAAGTGGATATGAAGACCAAGACTTTGACCGCGTGTCTTAGTTTTTCATTTTGATAACAACCGAAAGGCTTAAGTTGAATTGCTATTGTATTTTCTGTTATGGTCATAGGTTAAGAATATGTATTTAATGTATTTTTCTGATAAAGGATAGCTAGCGATGTTATAGAAATTTTTTTTCTGAAGTGTAATCATTTTAGTGTTGCCTTTTACTAGGCTAGATCAGAGATCCATGATGTACATTCACTATTTTTAAACTTAATACAAAGGGTTGCGCCAGTTATTTCATTTCGTGTTTCAATTTCGTTATGATGTGTCATTGAGTGACTGAGGTACTAGATCTCGTAGCAGGGAAATGAGCTTGTCGGCTAGGGCCCAACCAACCCAACTCGTTCTCCCCTTATTGTCAAGTGTGTTTAACTTAGTTTATTTATGCAAAGTGTGAAGCATAACATATTTTATTATTTCATAATTATCATAATTTAATTCTTTTGACAACTGTGTGTCTCAAATCTGAGGTGTGTGGGTTTGATTATGCATGATTCTTAACTTATACATTTTTCCTTTGATGCTTCTTTCATTTCTATGAGAGGAGTGCAGTTAAGATGCTTACACCAATACAATTTCATTTATGAAAGTCAAATTTCTGTGGTTTATTTCTAAAATTTATTTTTATTTCTTTGATCTTCACTACAAGAAAAAAGCACATTGGTGAGGGTCATGCTTGTGACAAACCTTTAAGGTCCGTCACCAATGTCACATATGGTGACGGTCCTTAAAAAATAGTCACTGTAAGTGTATATAGTGATGGTCCTATATGGTCCGTCACCAAATACATTTTCAATGAAACTTTTGGTGAGGGTCGTTAAAGGCCCATCACTAATTCTCTCTTTGGTGACACTTGTAGTGACGAACTTTTAATGACCCTCACCAATGCTCTTTTTGTTACTTTTGGCGATGGTCAAAAAATGTCTGTCATCATTGATCATTAAAAAACTATTACTGTAAGTCTATATAGTGATGGCCCTTTATGGTATGTCACCAAAGACAATTTCAATGACATTTTTGGTGAGGGTCATTAAAGGCCCATCACTAATTCTCTCTTTGGCGATACTTCTAGTGACGAAATTTTAATGACCCTCACCAATGCTCTTTTTGTTACTTTTGGTGACAGTCAAAAAATGTTCGTCATCATTGATCATTCCAATGAGTTTTTGATGATGCTATGTGCCTGTTAATATAGTTTTTGTCAAAAGATAATGATTTAATACCATTATTATGGAGTATTTTTTATAATATTTCCAAGGCCATAGTGGTTAGGGTCAATCAATTTTTTAAGAAGTAATTAGTGTGTATCATTTCCCTAAAGTAATGACTAGTCAAATAGAGATTTCCTATGAGTCAACACATGATTCATATATAATCAAGCTCTGACAATTATATTAATGAGAAATACCTAACACTCCTCAAAAATCTGGGCACACCTTAAATTAATGCTTTGGCACACACTAACATTAATTATCACCCCACATGTCTTGGAACATCTTTGTACCTAGAACATATTGCGATGACATTGACGCCCAAGCACATGGTGGCATGCGCTAGCATAGCATGGAACTCTCCTAGCATGTGTTGGCATGCTGCATATAGTCCCTAGCATGCCCTGGAACACCTTGGTTGAATGCATTGACATTCATTAGCACTTGGCACACAATGCCCCTTGGCATGTATTGGGACCTATTATTAGTGTGCCTAGCATGCCCCTTTTCAAAAATATAAAGCCCTGACTTATTGATCCTCTTATTGGTTCTTGATTTTGTTGCCTTGACACATATTGACATACCCTGGCACCCTGCGCCACATCCTTAGCACCTAGCATGTATTGGCATATCTTGGCACTATTAATTGGCACATGATATAATTAGCACACCCTGGAACTCCCAAGCACATTTTGGGAATTCTTGAAATGCCTTGATATTCCCTAGCATGCCTTACCAATGCTTAGCACACCTTGTCACTCCCTCCTTGGCATGAAAGCTAACACTCATTAACACTAGTCTCTGGCATATGTTCCTCATATTCATTAACTTCCATGAATTTTTACCTAGTGCTCCCTTAATGTTTTTTCCTAATACTCCTTAACACTCATCAACATGCATTATCACTCTCTAGCACACCTTAGCACTCTTCAGCATTCCCTTCCACTTCATAACATGCATAACACTAGTCCCTGACACATATTGGGGCTTGGCACGTGTTGGCGCTTCGAAATTCTTAGCATGTATGGAATACATTGAGATGCCTTGGTATGATTTGGCATGGTTTAGTATTAAATTTATTTATGATGATCAATTGTTGGAAAGTAGATGAGAAGTAAAAAAGTAATACTTGGCACTTATAATGAACTAAGACTTTGCACTTGGCACTTATTTCCGCCTAGTTTTGGTGTGCCTAGCATGCCCCTCTTGGAAAAGGTAAATTGATGACTTATTAACCCTCTTATGTGTTCATTTCCTTGTAGTTTAACCTTTTTCTCCCTTTGTTTGTCATGACAATCCCTGACATGCATTGACACACCCTTTCACATCTTGGCATGCCTTATCACTTGGAACATCTTATCATGTTTGACATGTATTCCCACTATCTGGCACATCAAGGTGGTGAAGAGAGATGTAGTCCTAAAGTAGGTCGAGTACAAGGGCCGAGTAAGGGTTGCTAAAGGGAGGTCGTGATCATCCTCCAAGAGCAAGATCATCATGTGAGGGTTTAGAATAATGTTGCATACCTTAATGGTCAGTTTGCGCTAGGAAGTAGGATGGCGTATTGTTGGTTCTCTTCTGGAAAATCGAGCTTAAGAGAGGTTTCTCATGAGAATCTGGGCATGTGATTTCAATTGTGTCTTTGTGTGAAGGCCGCATCAAATTATGAAATGTTTAATATTTGCAACAAGAAACAGTGATATTGGAAACTAGAAAGGACAAAAAAATAAATGAACCCACACTAGTGAGGAATTTTTATGCATCAGGGGTGAGGAATGTGGGGTGTCTAATTTATTTTTCCCTTAAATAAATTGGACAATAAATTGTAATTTCATCTCATAACAACTTGTGTCAGTTAATTAAGTCATGATGATCGAGTTAGCTCAAGAAATTAGAGTTGAGGGTCTAAGATGAGGCATCTAGAGGGATTATAATATTTTTGTGGTCCAGTTGAAGTTGATGCATTAGTGGGGTGCCAGTGTAATTAACTCAATTAAATGAGTTAAAATCAGTTTAACTAGTTCTAACTGAGTGATGAGCTAGTGAGAGGTCCAGTGAATTAAATTAGATTTAATTCAAAATGTGTGATCAATCAGATAACTGATAATTCGCAATTAATAGTTGCATTCATGTCATTTTCAAGGAATACCCAGTTGAGACAGAGGTTAATGGGAACATAACTATCAGTTGTATTCAGAGAAAATTTCCCATGTGCAATTATAAAGTCATTGGGATGCCATGATGGATTGTGTAATCAAGAAAGACTGATTTTCCTAATCAATAAGGAGTTAATTCCCTAGGAATTGCATGAGCAAGGCAGGCTGAAGTAAGGATGAGAATTGGCTAAGTAGTAGACCGAGTTTTCCTAGATCAACGAGAGCCAATCGACAAAGTGCTGGAGAATCTCATGAGAGATTAAAAATTGTATTGTTTCATGATTCCTTAACTTAATATACAATAGAGATAGAAGAGTTTTGAGCAGTTTCTTTCCCCAAATACATCATGTTCTTGTGCGATTGATAATTTATTTCTCTTACTTATATGTGATTGTGCAATCGTGTTTTGTTTCCGCAAATTGTAGGAAGGATTCAGTATCTTGTTTTAGTATATTACAAGATCAGATTGAATCTCGTTGGTTAGATTTTCTACATGGTATCAGAGAAGGAATTTTTTGGGCGATGAGTTTGCAGAGAATATCTGAAGATTTTGGTGTTAAATTTTCAAAAAACAATAGAATATTTGGATTCCTTCCGAAAATCTGCCCAAATGGAAAAAAAAAAAAAATTGGTTGAATCAGAGCTCAGATGAGGGAGATATCATCGATTTAAAATCAAATTTTTTTTTGAAACTTTTTGTAACATCGGGGAAATTACACTGCACGTGAGTCAAGAACCTATATGCACTTGAGGTAACAGATGCATGCAAAGCTTTGAGAAGAAAGGAAGAAGTCTAAGACTTGGTGGTTTAGAGGGAGCATAAATTACCTCTCAACATGCATCCTCATGAGAAGCAGTCTCAGAAGGTTGTGGAGTAGTTGCCACAATTGGAGCAATAAAAAGGAGACTGAGTGGAAGTGTCCACTCAAGCAAAGACCTCCATAAGGGGGGGAATTTCGAGCCAAATGGGAAGAGGGAGAAGCCATACCTCGAGGTGTAAGGTGGGGTGATGTGTAGACATAATCCCAAGATAAGAAATTTGGGCAAGGTCCATTGAGATGGCGTGTCTCATGGATCGAACCCTAGCTGGCTACGATGAGCCCACAGTACAACAGTAGTAGGAAGGATCAGTTAGATTGATGTAGTCAGATGTCAGCAAGATAGAAATCAGAGTGACAGATGTCAAATACTAGAGCACAAATCAGAGTTAGCAACAATTCAAAGGGCACAGATGTAGATGTGAGCAGCAGCACAGAGAATCCAATACTAGACAAGTGCAGTAGCTAGCACCAGTCAAAAGACTTTGATGATAGATGCATTATACTGATTCAGTTGTTCAGAGGCTATTCAGTTTCAGGATTTGTAGGTGAAAACAACACTAGAGAAGTGTAGCATGCAGAACATTCCAAAGGTATCGGATGGGGATAGATTGAATTCCTTTCTTGTTTAGAGGGAGTGTTGAAATTTGCAACAAGAAATAGTGAAATTGGAAACTAGAAAGGAAAAAAAAATGTGCACCAACACTGGTGAGGAATTTTGATGTACCAGGAGTGAGGAATGTGAGGCGTCTAATTTGTTTTTCCCTTAAATAAATTAGACAATAAATTGTAATTTTGTCTCATAACAACTTGTGTCAGTTAACTAGGTCATGATGATTGAGTTACCTCAAGAAATTTGATTTAAGGTGATCGAGGTGGATATTGGTGGCCACCCGCCTATTCCACTTGGGCCCTCGCCATTTTCTCTTTCATTTTTTCAGTTTCCTTAATTATAGCAAAATTTACTATTTTTGTTAGTTTTTCGAGTCCTGAACTTCTGGAGTTGTTTTGAGTCCCCAAACAATGTTTTTTGGGCACGAAAGGTTTGGCGATTTCATAGAAATCACATCAGCAATTTTAGTCCTCAGAGAGATATTTCTAAGGAGGTATCATTTGCGTCAAACGAAGATCATATGACCAAGATCATTTCATCAAATACCCTGGTGAATGGGCCTTACAAGCTATTTGCGTAGACAAACCCCACAGAAGCTGTGTGATGGAAAAATATTCACGCTATATTGAAGAAAACACCTACCAAATAAGGATGACATTTCAAATGGGGCAAGAAACAATAGAGAGATAGACATAAAAAAAGTTAAAATGCTAGGGCAACAGGAAAGAAACTAGGTAGCATGGTAGAAAGCACAACAAAGAAAATTATAAAAATGAAAAACCCTACAAATTAGCACCCATCCAAACATCACCACAATTTTTTCTTTAACTCTAAATTTCCAAATTCAGCAAATTATATCCTATATTCAAACATGATCCTCTCTGTTATCCATTCTAAATATAAGGCTAAGAACTTACTACATAACCATAACCAACATGTAGTGATCTTATTTTATGACCAGAAAACGTACTTTCCTGAAGACACGGAAAGGTAAACACTCTCTGCCAAGATTTTCCATACAACCTAGGTTGAGCAACCACATATACATCACCAGTTTTTTCTCTTCAAATTTGTAACTTAGAAGAGCTTTTTCTAACCACCTCCCGGTTGTTCCCAGAGTCACCCAGGCCAGCTGTCTCAACATCATCCTCTTTTTGTAGTACCTAATTAGTAATTTAATTAACCATAACAGTTTCTTGATCATGCAGGTAGTTCAAATATATTTCCAATAAGCATAAAGCTTTCATGTTAAACAATCATGTGAAAAGACTTCATACTGTGATGCAAAAAACAAAAAAAAACCTCACCAACACTCGAAGGAAAAACAAAGTCAAACTTCTACAAAGTATAAATACATATCTGATAAACTTCATTCCACCACAAAAACATGCTTAATTAAAGAAAATTATAATTATTATGCTTTCAAGACAAAGCTTTTAAGAGAAGTGATGTTATAAACATACCCCTACACCTCGTGAACAATCAATGCGTGTAAGTAGACCATCATAAGGCTCATTTTAAACATCATTATTATCATTTTATAAATCATTTTTATTAAATCAACAAGAAGCAAGCAACAATTTGTAATATTCCTAATTAATAGTGGCTATTGGAATATTCGATTTTGCTCAATTTTTCCGTCTATAGTTTATTAATAAATAAAAAGGTGAGTGGAGAGGGTCTAAATCACTTAGTGGAATAAAACACACTCCCTAGTAGCACAACGTTGTGACTTAAAGGGAGCCAAAGGGGGCCAAGCATCACGTAGAGATGGGGCCCATGTATGCTCTAGAAGAGACTGTGCAGATGAGGATGAGGACGTGGCAAGAGGGAGGCTATGTTGAGGAGATAGGCCTTAGGGTTTTGGAGAAAGGCCAATGTTATAAAAGAGGGAGGACCCTCCTCATTTCAGCCATTTTTTTTTTATTATATTGAGCTAGTCATTTTGACTTCTTGAGCACACTCGCTGCTTAGCCTGTCTGCAACACTGTTTAGTCCGTTGAGTGTCTCCGGTCGGAGATCTCACCCTTAGCCCCGAGGGACTTCGAGTGCCTACTCGGGAAAGGTATTTTCTTCAGCATTTTGTGGGAGGATTTTGTGTTTGGTTTTGTTGCAGAGCTGAGCATTCAGAGAGACTGCGCAGTCATTGAGAGGGAGGACGCAGTCCATCTAGGAGGAGCTCCGGTTTGGGATTTTTGCAAGGGTTTGTGCTGGGAGATTGAACAGAGGGTCAGCCTTTGCCTTTGGGAGGATTTTGGTGGATTTTGAGGCATCATTCCATTCATTCCTATTCAGCCTCTGCACAGAACCTTGGAGGCCAGCGTAATTCCCCAAGGGGGTGTTTTTCGGGGATCGGCCATTTCTGATATGGTTTTTGGGTTTTGCCAAGATTGGTGAGTAGAGGAGGATTCCATATTTTCAGCTCATTCCGGCAAGGGGAACAACCCCTAGTCTTCAGTTCATTCCAGCAGTAGCAGCTACACGGCAGTTTTCCAGCATTTGGGACGCAGTTCAAAGAGCAGCCATTTCTTGTGTATTTTGAGAGTATTTCTTCACTTGCCTTGAGCAAGTTTAGGTGCCATCACTCTGATCACCTATTGTGCTTCATTATATTTATTAGTTTAATAAAATGGCTTAGCATTCTCTCTCTATATTTCTGGATGATTTGTCGTATATTCAATCTATGTTATTGTATGGCTGCTGCACTGTTATCTTTATATATTTCCGGGCATTCTAGTTCTATACCACTTGGTGTGTTTATCTCACACTCTTAGACAGAGTCTAGAAAGGGCCAGGTAGCCTTCGAATTTCGTCCTCTTTTCAGAGGAGGCATATCCTTTAAATGCCCTCCCAGTCCATCTCTGGTTGGAGTTTGTCGTGTTTTAGAGATATCCCCAAAACGGGATATTACAGTGGTATCAGAGCATAGTTCTAGCTCAGCATGTGGAGCTAGTTGTCTATGACACCGGGGAAGAGGCCATATATTTTTTGCAGAGGCAGGAAGTACAGAGATTGTGACCATAGGTTGGATAACACCTATGGAGAGGGAGATTGTGTTCGGGTGGTGGACACAGAGCAAGAGGAGCCTGTGATAGACACAGAGCAGGAAGAGCCTGCATTAGATTCAGAGCAGAGAGAGCCAATGGCAGATGACACTGAGGCCAAACAGTTTGGGGAGGCACTCCTCAAATCGTTGCAGGATTTAGTGAGGAAAATTGAGGTGATGGGTTAGAGGTTTACCGCTGTAGAGGCTAGACAGCGTGAGACCCCAAGAGTATTCCAAGTAGGTGAGGGATCAAGTACATCCCACCATTTTCCGGAGCATGGTGCTGCTCAGCGTGATACTACTCAGCCAATGGCTTCACGTGAACCTACACGCTCTACCATTCCCACTTTCTTGGGAGCAAACATAGGGGCAGGAGCCCAGCAGGAGGAAGAGCCTAGACACATGGGTGAATATTTTGTAGAGTATCAAGAATATCGGTAGGAGTTTAGGGATGCTCTCTCGTTTCGAGATTTTGTTCAGCTCCAGCGGGACAGTAGACCCTGTGACCATCATAAAGGGCACCGACATTATCATGATGGATATACCCACCACAAATCTAGCAGATTCCATTTTCCCATGTTTGATGGCTCATCAAATAGTTTGGCAAAGTCTTGGGTTGAGAAGCTGGACATCTATTTCCAGCTTAACCAGATGTCAGAGATGGAGGCCATCAAGGTGGCGACATTACATTTGGATGGTGAGGCCCAGGACTGGTGGTTCCATGGGATGGTTACACTCAGAAATTCTACAGTGACTACATATGCCGAGTTTACCAGGAGGTTGATGGAGCGATTTGACCAGAAGGATCCGGAACAACACTTTGTTGAGCTGACAAGGCTTAAGAAGACTGGGAGCCTAGACACATACATTGCATATTTCTTGAGGGTTTCAGTGATGGTTCTAGATCTATCTGTGACACTGATGATCTATATGTTTGTGGAGGGGTTGGCATAGCCACTTGGGGGGCTAGTCAGATCTATTAGACCAGCTACACTCCACGATGCTATTAGTAGGACCAGGGATTTATAGGATGCATTGCCCAGGACTCGGACACCTTACCCCCAGAGACAGGGCTTCCAGCCTAAGGGGAAGGATGTGAGGATTCTGCCTCCAAAGGGGAATCCAGGACGGGCATAGACAGATGATGATGCCAGGAGGGAGCTGAAGAAGAAGCGGTTGTGCTTTACTTGTCAGGAGTCGTGGGCACCAGGACATAGGTGTGCTGATGGCAAAGCACACTTCATTGAGGTCTTCTTCGAGGATAGCGGGGAAGAGGATGAGGAGGATGACAAGGAGGCAGGAGATAGTTAGACATCTCAGGATCATTTTCCACCTCCACCTCCAGGTACAGGAGGTGCAACTTTTGCACCCACGAGAGGGACCCTTGCAACATTGCGAGGAGTTCCCAAGTACTTGACGCTGCGCATGCGAGGGACAGTACGTGGCCAACGAGTGTCAGTTTTGGTTGACAGTGGGGCCACCCACAACTTCATTGATGCACAGATGGTGGAGTGGAGAGGTATACCAACCGAGAGCTTTGACGGATTTTTAGTTTTGGTCCCAGGAGCCCAGACGATGCAGTGTGCCCAGTATGTTCCAAAGTTGGCAGTGACGATGGGTACCTACATCGTGACCGACCACTTTTTCATGGTCAACATTCCAGACACCAATGTGGTACTGGGTGTTCAGTGGTTGATTACTCTAGGGAAGGTCACCACAGATTTGGAGGCCTTAGAGATGGAGTGGGATGATAAGAAGACCGGGAAGCATGAGAAGATTCGCGGGATGCACACTTGCCCACCTCAAACTGTTTCGGCTCACCAGATGGAGGAAAATTTCCGGAAGGGAGGCATAGAGTGGGCGGTTGAGTTGTGGGCATCAGAGGCAGGGACCACTGGTTAGGTAGTTTATCCTGATATACAGGCCATTCTTGACAGGTATGATGCAGTGTTTGGGGATATACTGCCGGGTTGACCACCAGATCAAGGATTCGAGCACACCATTGAGCTTGAGTAGGGTATTCAGGAAGTGATTACTACCCCATATAAGCATCCCAAAGCCTATCGGGATGAGATTGAGCGGGCCATGCAGGAGTTGCTGGCTCTTGGGCACATCAGAGCGAGCACGAGTCGGTTTGCTTCTTCCATGGTGTGGGTGAAGAAAAAGGACGACACCTTGAGGATGTGTATTGACTACAGGGCCCTGAACAAGAAGACCCTGAAGAACAAGTATCCTATACCCAGGATCGATGACTTGATGAATGAGCTGAGAGGATCCAAGTTCTTATTAAAGATTGATTTGAGATCAGGGTACCACCAGATTCGCGTGAGGGAACAGGACATTCCCAAGACCGCCTTCAGGTGTCATTATGGGCATTTCGAGTTTCTGGTTATGCCCTTCATCCTAACCAATGCCCCAGCTACTTTTCAGTCTCGCATGAACCATATCTTCCGCAGTCATCTGAGGAAGTTTGTATTGGTCTTTTTCGATGACATAATCATATATAGTAGGACTTGGGAGCAACATCTCCAGCATATAGAGGCAGTATTACATATATTGGAAGAACAACAGTTCTATGCTAAGCTCTCCAAGTGTGAGTTTGGGATGACAGAGATGTTGTATTTGGGTCACATTATTGGAGTAGACGGAGTCAGAGTCCATGAGGAGAAGATAAGGGCCATCAGAGATTGGCCGGAGCCGAGGAACGTGACAGAACTTCAAGGATTCATTGTCATATGTAATTATTACAGGAAGTTCATCAAGAATTTCTCACAGCTTGCTACACCCCTTACAGATTTGATGAAGAAGGGGGCATTTAGTTGGTCGGATACAACACAGTGAGCCTTCGATAGGCTCAAGGAGGTGATGAGTAGCTGCCCAGTGCTTGCATTTCCATATTTTACGCAACCATTTGTTTTGGAGTGTGATGTGTCGGGAGAGGGGATCGGCACAGTACTAATGTAGGGAGGACACCCTATAACCTTTGAGAGCTGGAAGCTCTTTCCGTAAGAGAGGTTGTATTTTATATACGACAAGGAGATGTTGGCCATTATGCATGCATTGGCCAAATTCTGACAGTATTTGGTAGGGAACAGGTTCAGGGTGAGGACCGATCACAATAGCCTTAGGTTATTTTTGGAGCAGAAGAAGCTACATGAGAGGCAGCAGAAGTAGATCAGTAAGATCCAAGCATATGACTTTGACATTGAGTATGTCAAAAGTAAGAATAACGTGGTAGCAAATGCCCTTTCACGTAGACCAGCCACGTAATCTCTTATGAGCTTGGATACAGATTGGAGGGCTCGACTTTTAGTGGAGTACTCCAAGGATAGATTTTCATGTGAGGTTCTGGATGGACAGGTGGCAGATGATAGGTACAAGGTGGTCGATGAGATGATCTACTATAGGGACAGGATCTTCTTGACTGAGGGATCTCAGGTCAACAAGAAGATACTCCGGGAATCACATGATTCACCATTGGTAGGCCATCAGGGGTTTACCAAAACCTACAGGGCCATTAGAGAGAGGTTCTCATGGAAGGGCCTCAAGGAGGACATACTCCAACACATCAGGGAGTGCGATTTTTTCCAGAGGAACAAGGGGGAGATGAGCCATCCCGCAGTATTATTGCAACCTCTTCCCATTCTAGAGGGGAAATGGGAGAGTATCTTGATGGACTTCGTCACAAGGTTTCCCATGGTGCAGGGCAAGGATTGTATCCTTGTCGTCGTTGATCAACTGACAAAGTATGCGCATTTTTTTTCCATATCTGCACACTGCACAGTGGCACAGGTGGCCGAGCTGTTCTTGAGGGAGGTTTTCAGGCTACATGGTCTTCCTAAGACCATCATCAGTGACAGGGACAGCCGCTTCATGGGCGGATTTTGGTAGGAGCTTTTCTGGTTAGTGGGGATGGAGTTGACACCGAGTACTAGTTATCACCCACAGATGGATGGGCAGATGGAGATAGTTAACAAGTGGCTGGAGGGCTACTTGCATAACCATGTCCGTGGGCAGCAACGAGCATGGTTGAAGTGGTTGCATCTGGGGGAGTACTGCTATAACACGACACATCACATGTCCATTGTTATGTCACCATTTTATGATTTGTATGGGTATCATTCTTTATCTTTTGCTGATGTGATGTTTGGTTCTTGCAAGGCTCCTAGAGCCAAGATTTGGATCCAAGAGAGTCAGGACATTCTTCGAGCTCTCAAGGGTAATATGGCTACAGCACAAAACCAACAGAAGTTGTATGTTGATAGAGGTCGGGTGGTGAGATATTTTGAGGTAGGGGACTTGGTCTACCTACAGTTACAGCCATACCAACAGTCGTCACTGAAGCATAAGGGAGCTGAAAAGCTCAAGCCCCACTTTTACGGGCCATACAAGGTGATATGCAGGATTGGACAGGCTGCATATGAGTTGGAGCTGCCCCAAGGCAACAAGATACATAAAATTTTTCATGTATCATGCTTGAAGAAGGCATTGGGGCAGTAGGTGACAGTGAAAAATGAGCTACCACCCACGGATGATGAGGGGCATTTGGTGTTGCAGCCAGAGGCTATTATTGATACCAGGGAGAGGCAGCTGCGGAGCAGGACAGTTTGGGAATTCTTGGTGAGGTGGAAGAATTTTCCGGATAAGGATGCCACTTGGGAGAGTGAGAAGATTTTGCAGCATCCATCACTTCAGTTGCTTGAGGACAAGCAACATTTTTCCGGGGGAGACTGTAATATTCCTAATTAGTAGTGGCTAATTGGAATATTTGATTTTGCTCAATTTTGTCGTCTATAGTTTATTAATAAATAAAAAGGTGAGTGGAGCGGGTCTAACTCACTTACTGGAATAAAACACGCTCCCTAGTAGCACAGCATTGTGACTTAAAGGGAGCCAAGGGGTTCCAAGCACCACGTAGAGAGGGGGCCCATGTATGCTCTAGAAGAGACTGCGCAGATGAGGATGAGGACGTGGCAAGAGGGAGGCTACGTTGAGGAGATAGGCCTTAGGGTTTTGGAGGAAGGCAAACGTTATAAAATATGGAGGAGCCTCCTCATTTCAGCCATTTTTTTTTTATGATATTGAGCTGGTCGTTTTGACTTCTTGAGCACGCTTGCTGCTTAGCCTGTTTGCAGCACTGTTTAGTGCGTTGAGTGTCTCCAGTCGGAGATCTCGCCCTTAGCCCCGGGGGACTTCGAGTGCCTACTCGGGCAAGTTATTTCTTTAGAATTTTGTGGGAGGATTTTGTGTTCAGTTTTGTTGCAGAGCTGAGCATTCAGAGAGACTACACAATCATTGAGAGGGAGGACACAGTCCATCTAGGGGGAGCTTCGGTTTGGGATTTTTGCAGGGGTTTGTGTCGGGAGATTGAGAAAAGGGTTAGCCTTTTCCTTTGGGAGGATTTTGGTGGAGTTTGAGGTGACATTCCATTCATTCCTATTCAGCCTCTGCACAGAGCCTTGGAGGCTAGCGTAATTCCCCAAGGGGGTGTTTTTCAGGGGTTGGCCATTTCTGATATGGTTTCTGGGTTTTGCTAAGATTGGTGAGTAGAGGAGGATTGCAGATTTTCAGCTCATTCCGGCAAGGGGTACAACCCCTATTCTTCAGTTCTTTCCAACAGTAGAAGCTACACGGCAGTTTTCTAGCAGTTGGGACGCAGTTCAGAGGGAAGCCATTTCCTGTGTATTATGAGAGTATTTCTTCACTTACCTTGAGCAAGTTTAGGTGCCATCACTCTGATCACCTATTGTACCAAAATAACCCTCTTACCAAATTATTTACACAGCTACTCCTTGACCTTGTTATATCTCCTAATCTGACCTCAAAATAGTCATTTCAGGCTTCAAACTTCTCCTCTTTAAGTTGTGGCTTACATCAGAAGGTGTTTTACTCCTAATTTTTTTTGCTTGGATGTTATCTTAGCCTCCAACCTCACCTTCTATTTATATGCAATATAAGGACTTCATTTGGGCATCCACATGGGCTTGACAAGTTGTCACATGGCTTATTAACATCAAGCCCACCTTGACTCTTCTTGTGCAAATCAAACCATATAATATAAGATTCACAACTCCCTCTTAGCCTACAGGATCTCCACTACCATTTGTAGGGTCTTAGGGGAAAGCAAGCATCAACTTCTAGCTCTTTGATATACTAACGAGTACAAATTATATGAGTATTTTGTATGGTTTATATGACATTGAATCAACCTTGAGATGGAGGTTGTTATGTGTTAGAGAAATTAAGGAGATGGGAGTTAAACAATTTCTCTTATCATGAAATTATCTTATGATGTTTTGTTATTATTGATTCTTCTTTCAATTTATCTTTTCTTATCATCAAGAGTAATTCCAATGAACAAATAGAAGAAGACACAAGATGTAGGAACATTCTAGGGAAAAGCCCCACCTTTTGGGGAAAACCTAGTCAAAATTCTTCCTTCATTAGATTTAAGATGAGATGACCAAGACCTTGGACTATAGACTTCCTCCATCAAGTCATCCCTTCACTGTGTTAGCACCGAGATCTCCATGACACCGAGATATCCTTTGCTTGCAGCTAAACTCCGTCCTCATTACCTTGATCGAGTTTGATATAACAACATAGTACCAAGCATCGTTACTGAGATCACCGAGCATCATCATAGCATTGAGAACCATAACTGAGATAATTGAGCATATTCATTGAATTGAGTATCTTAACATAGCACTGATTCTATGGTAGATCTGTGTTGAAATCGAGGCACTTTTTTGCTGCAACATCATATCATGGAAGTTACGCGATTCATAGCATAAATGGTTACCATAATTTTGTAATATTTTCGAGACCTTATCCCCCGACATCGAACCTGTGATCATGATCTGAACTGTATCTGTGGTTAGAAACTTTAGAGATTTCCAAACTTTTGTGGTAGAAATGAAAACTATACCCCTGTATATATCGTTGTTTGCCATAGTTATTGAGCCGACATGACAGTGTGAAGTGGTGTGTCTTGATTTGAGCCGACTTGAAGACTGATTAAAGTCGACTTAAGGATGCAACTTTGATGACTTGTATCACTTGACATGAGGGTTGTCTTTGAAGTAGATTTTGAGGATGATGACCTTGAAGAAGATGACTTGATGGAGGATCCTTTTGACAACCTAATGTTACATGATTTAATGTTAGGTCCCTATATCACTAGTATAGCCCCTTATTATTGTTAGTGTAAACCCCTTATTGTTATTAGTGTACCCTTGTAACCCCCATTTTGTTATTATTGTGCCCTTAAATTATTATTGTTAGGTCGGCTAGGATTACATTGTGGCCCACTAGGATTGTATTATGGCCCCATGGACTCCTATATATAGAAAGGAGGTTTTGTGAATTGTATCATCCAAGAATTGATCATTCATGTAATGTATTGGAGGTTTCCCCCTCGAAGTGGCTTATTTCTAAGGCGTTGATATCTCATTTCTTCTATTTTTGGAGTTGGTTACATAACATTTGGTATCAGAGCTTTGGATTCTAGGATTTCGCTGCTCCAAAAAGGTCATCGTGGCATTGTCGCTATAACTTTTTTTCTACGAAGTTTCAGAAGCTGAAATTTTTAGGGTGCGAAGCCGAAATCCTGAGGAAGCTTGTCTAAAAATTTCAGACCTTGGTTCGCAATATTTGCGGAGATATCATCTGTGGAAGTCAGGTCTTGTTTCAAGCTCCTAAACAGGTCATCGTGGCATTTTCGCTATAAATCTGTTTCTACGAAGGTTCAGAATCTAAAATTCATATGGTGCGAAGCTGAAATCCTGAGGAAATTCGTCAAAAAATTTCAGAGCTTGGTTCGCAATATTTTCGGAGATATGATCTGTGGAAGGTAGTGCTTTTTCAGGCTCCTGAATTTCATCTCAAATAGGTGATCGTGGGAAAATTTTAATAACTCTCTCTCTGAAGATTGGATTGGAGTGCCGTCAAAAGTGATCACCAGTACACGGCCTGTAGTTTCTTCGCTATCAATTTCAGAGACAAAGGACAAAACAGTGACACGTGGCAAGTCGTACAAGTTCGCTCTACTGAACCAGTCCAGAATTAGGTCATTGTGGGAGATTGGATACAACTTTGTCTTGGAGAATCAAAATCAGGTCAGACCTGTGGCATTTGAAAGAAACGTCAGAGGGCTACTACAGGGCTGAATTTTAGATATCGAAGATTTTCAATTACAGAGATAATTCAATTTCAATATCGATCTCCTAAAAGATAGTAAAAGGTGTGTATTTTTTTTTTCCGAATTGCATAAGTCTTGTTTGAAGAATCAAGTTGAATTGATTCCAAGGGCATCTTTTAGAATAGATATCAATATTGGATTCTAAAATGGCCCCTAAAAAGAATTCAACACCCATTAAGCCTTCAGAAGGCTCTACTATGACTCATGAAGATGAAGAACGGCAACATGACATATCAAAATTACAAGAGCAAATTTCGCTCTCGCAAAGAACAACAAAAAATGAAATGGAAGTTTTGAAGAAAGGCGTGGAAACTAAGATGGATGGTTTGAAGAAAGGCGTGGAAGCCAAGATGATTGGTTTGGAAGCTAAGATGGATGGCATGGAAGTGGGCATGGAAGCTAATATTGATGACATGGAAGCTAAGATCGATGAGAAAATGGAAAACATGAAGAATTTTCTAAAAGCAGACATGGAAGGTTTGACAAAGTTTATACAAGAAAGGTTTCCTAATGGTGAAAAGATAGTAGAAGAACCTCATGATGAGAACAAAATAAATGTTAACTGTGATTTCATAAACTCTAATGTTGGCGGGAAGAACCACCATATTCCAAAGATGGATATGAGGAAGTTTGATGGAAAGGATCCTGTAACATGGATACTACAGATGGAGCAATATTTTGATCTCCATAACGTGCAAAACACACAAAAGGTACGCATCGCAACTTTACATTTAGAACAAAATACATTTGTATGGTATCAATGGCTTTGCTCCCGTAAAAAAATTGTCACTTGGTCAATTTTTACTGAGGAAATGATAGCACATTATGAGGATACAAAGAGCAACACCTTCTTTACCCAATTGATAAATCTCAAACAAAAGGGTTTAGTGGGGCAGCACATTGAGGACTTCCAAAAATTGAATATAAGGGTAACTGATCTTACAGAGGAACACAGGATTGATCTCTACCTAGGCACTTTAAAGGATAACATCCAACATGAAGTTCGCGTTTTGGAACCTGATTCATTGGAGAAGGCATTCAGGTTGGCAAGAAAAGTTGAATGTAAAATTATGGCGACAAGGAAGCCTACCACTCAATTCTATAAAGAAGGAAGTGTTGCTACGCCTAGATTTCCACAACCTACAAGGTTGACACTACAACAATTGGAAGAAAAAAGAGCAAAAGGGCTTTGCTATAGTTGTGATAGCAAATACACTAAAGGTCATAAGTGTGCTGAGAAGAAATTATTTTACATAGATTGAGAAGAAGAAGAAGAAAATGAACAAGAAGAGGATCTACACCAGGAACCACCCCTAGAAGAAGAAGAAATGAATCCGACCATATCATGTAATGCGCTGGCAGGAATTACCACTCCTCAAACTCTCAAGATAGAAGGACATATAAAGAAGAAAAGGGTAATAGTGTTGATTGATTCAGGTAGCACCCATAATTTTATTCATTATATGGTAGCCAAGGAATTAAATTGTTTCCTATACCCAGCACCAGAATGTCAAGTGATGGTTGCAAATGGAGGAACTATAAATTGCTCTGGAAAATGCCATAATATCAAGCTAACCATGGGGAATATGTATTGACTAGTCCAATGCTTTCCATTCCTATGGGAGGTGCTGATGTTGTACTAGGAGTACAATGGTTACAATCTTTGGGGACGGTAGCTTTTAATTTTCAAGAACTTTTCTTGAAATTTTTTTCAGAAGGAAAGGAAGTCGAATTACGGGGTATTGAAGGGAAGCCGTGAAGGATAATAAGCTCTAATGTCATGACAAAGCTTCTAAAGAAAGAACAACGAGGCGTAATTGCACAATTATGCTCACTAGAAGTTCCAACATCAAAATCATCTATTTCTGCAGATCTCCAACAAGTCTTGGACAATCATTCCAAGGTGTTTGAACTCCCAAAGGACTCCCACCTATTCATGATCATGATCATGCTATTCATTTGATTCCAGGAAGTGTTCCTCCAAACATCAGGCCTTATAGATATCCTTACTTACAAAAGAGCGAAATTGAACGTATGATTGCAGAAATGTTAGAGGCGGGTATAATTCAACCTAGTCAAAGTTCTTTCTCTGCTCCTGTAGTATTGTTACACAAGAAGGATGGATCATGGCGAATGTGTCCGGATTATAGGGAGCTCAATAAGCTCACCATTAAAGATAAATTTCCCATTCCTGTGATCGATGAATTATTGGATGAATTACATGGAGCAATTTATTTTACCAAGTTGGATCTTCATTCAGGATATCATCAAATTAGAATGAAGACCGAAGATATTCCAAAAACAGCATTTCGAACTCATGAAGGTCATTATGAATTTTTGGTCATGCCTTTTGGACTTACCAATGCACCTTCTACATTTCAAGGGTTGATGAATTCCATTTTCAAACCCTTCCTTAGAAAATTTGTGCTAGTATTTTTTGATGATATACTAATCTACAGCGGGTCTTGGAAGGATCATGTTGAACATGTTGACATGGTGCTCAAACTATTGCAGGAGAAACAATTATATGCAAAAAATTCCAAATGTTTCTTTGGAGTACAAGAGGTGGAATATCTGGGTCATATTGTATCTCACGAGGGGGTTAAAGTGGACCCTAACAAAATTAAAGCCATTAAGGAATGGAAAGTTCCCACATCCATAAAGCAGTTGCGAGGATTTCTCGGGTTAACAGGGTATTATCGCAAGTTTGTTAAGAATTATGGGAGAATAGCAGCACCTCTAACAACATTATTGAAGAAAGATGCATTTTCATGGACTCCTGAAGCAACCAAGGCCTTTGAACGTCTTAAAGAGGCAATGTGCCTAGCACCGGTCTTAGCTACACCAGACTTCACAAAAACCTTTATTGTGGAATGTGATGCCTCAGGAAATGGAATTGGTGCAGTTTTAATGCAGTAAGGAAGACCCATTGCTTTTGAAAGTCGTCCAATCAAAGGAAAGTATTTACAGAAACCTATTTATGAGAAGGAAATGTTAGCAATACTGCATGCACTAAAGAAATGGCGAAATTACCTAATGGGAAGACACTTCAAGGTTAAAAATGATCATGATATTCTTAAACACTTTTTGGAACAAAGACTATCTTTAGAAGAGCAGCAAAAATGGGTCACAAAGATGTTGGGTTATGACTTTGAAATAATCTACAAAAAAGGAAAGCTTAATGTTGTTGTAGATGCACTATCAAGAAAGAATGAAGAGGTGGAAGCATTGCTTTGTGCCATTTCTATTATCCAACCAGATTGGATAACTGAAGCAAGAGATGAATGGAAGAAGGACAAAGATGTATGGACACTCATTCAAAAGTTGCAGCAAGATCCTAGTACATCCGATACATTTAGTTGGAAAAATGATTCCTTATGGTACAAAGATCGCTTATATCTTTGTAAGGATTCCCAACTAAAACAAAATATTCTTCTGGAATTGCACACTTCTCCTTTAGGAGGACACTCAGGATTTTTAAAAACTTACCACAGGGTGAAGAAAGAATTTTTTTGGGATGGCCTTAAATATGATATTCGAAAGTTTGTGGCGGAATGTTTGGTTTGCCAGAAGAATAAAGTGGAAACAATTAAGACCCCAGGACTTCTACAACCTTTATCCATTCCAAGTCAACGTTGGGAGGAGATTTCAATGGATTTTATCACAGGTTTACCTAAGTACGAAGGAAAGAGTGTCATCATGGTGGTAGTTGATAGACTTACCAAGTATGCACACTTTTGTGCATTATCTCATCCATTTAAAGCAAGTACAATTGATACTACATTTATGGACAGAATTCAAAAGCTACATGGAAGCCCAAGGGTTATTGTGAGCGACAGAGATCCCATTTTTACTGGAAATTTTTGGACGGAGTTATTTTCTTGTTTGGGTACTCTATTAGCTCATAGCTCATCTTATCATCCTCAATCTGATGGTCAAACTGAGATAGTAAATAAATGTTTGGAAGGATATCTTCGTTGTTTTGTATCCGATAAACAAACACAATGGGTCAAGTGGTTACCTCTCGCTGAATGGTGGTATAACACTTCCTTCCATACCGCAGCAAAAATGACCCCATTTATGGCACTTTATGGATATCATCCACCATCCATCACATCATCTTTAAGGGAAAATTCGAAGGTTCAAGCAGTGGAAGATCACATCGAGCATCAGCAAGAAGTTCTCCAACTCTTAAAGGATAACCCGAATTTGGCACAAAATCGAATGAAACAACAGGCAGATCAGCATCGTAGCGAGAGAAGTTTTGATGTAGGAGATTGGGTATTTTTACGGCTACAACCATACAAACAAATGTCCCTCAAGCAAGCAAAGAAGGATAATAAATTGTCGCCAAAGTACTATGGTCCTTACAAGGTGTTGCAAAATATTGGTACTATGGCATACAAATTGGAGCTTCCCGCTTCTTCGCGAGTACATCCAGTTTTCCATGTTTCATGCTTAAAGAAGGTTATAGGTGAAAATCTTCCAGTTCAAACAGTATTTCCAGAACTTGATGGGGAAGGGAAAATCATATTGGAACCTGAAGCAGTCATGGAAAAAAGAACTCGACAACTACGGAATCGATCAATTTCAGAGTATCCCATCAAGTGGAAGAACTTACCCACTGAAGATTCTACATGGGAGGATGAGAATTTTATACAGAAGCACCCAAAGCTACTCAAGCATTGAGGACAACACTTTTTTGAAGGAGAGGGGCATGTTAGGTCCCTATATTACTAGTACAGTCCCTTATTGTTGTTAGTGTAACCCCCTTATTGTTATTATTACCCTTGTAACCCCCCATTTTGTTATTATTGTGCCCTTAAATTATTATTGTTAGGTCGGCTAGGATTACATTGTGGCCCACTAGGATTATATTATGGCCCCATGGACTCCTATATATAGAAATGAGGTTTTGTGAATTGTATCATCCAAGAATTGATCATTCATGTAATGTATTGGAGGTTGCCCCCTCGAAGTGGCTTATTTCTAAGGCGTTGATATCTCATTTCTTCTATTTTTGGAGTTGGTTACATAACATTTAAAATCCCAAAAATTGGATCAATTTAAATTTGTAACAACTAACCTAGACGTCCAAAATTGGGACCTTAATTTAAATACGACCGAAGCATGAAACCCATGCTTTAATAAGTCAAATAATAATAATTTATTCTGACAAATACATTAATAATGAAGACTGAACCTAGTTACATTCTTCCACATTATGACTCCTAGAGCCTCATCCTTTTTCCTGTTGATGAAATTTTTTTATTAATTATCCCTTGGATAAGAACCACCATTTTCATAAAGTCCTATAACTCTTCACTCTTCAACAATGTTCCCATATCTTGTTCCAAAATTCCATAATTGTGTCCATTAAAATTTATAAGATCTAGTTTTAAACTCATTATTTTGACCCACTGATTTGATCCTAGATTTAGTTTGCAATTAGAAACCCTGAACCAATCCACTAAGCAAATCTGACTTTTTACGAGCATATACAACTTGCATGAGACTTGTAGGCAACATGCTACATCTCAAACCATTAGCTTTAATATGAAGTTGGAGAATCGAGGGATTTTGTATATTAGAAACTCATATTCTAAAATAGAGGTGGTGTCTAAATTCATTTGTATCACACCTAAGAACAACCAAACATAGTTCAACATACTAAGAACTGTAAGAAACAAAATTATTTCCATACACAACACATATAATCTATTGTTCACCATATAATAAATACACCCATAAGACCATCTTTTGTAGCACTACGATGCAACCAACACATTCCATACTTTGCTTAAGTAAAAATTGATAATAACATAAGAATGACTTGAATGCAAACTAAATGGAAATGAGTCATGGTAGAATGGAGGAATTCAAAAGTTTGAGTTGGAAATTCAAAAGATAATGCAAACCCTACATAAGGAATAAACACATCAAAACTAATATTGACCTTAGACAATGATGATAACAACTCCTCTTAACCACCCAAGCTAAACCTAATTGACATCCTAATTTCCTTTTTATCCATTTCTAATGCTTCATATATATGAAATTGAAATGAATATTTTTTTTTCTATTTATAAAAACTTATATGTCGAGCTCCATTTAAATTTGGATAGCGTGAGTTGTCTTTAAAATAGATAAATTGAACTGACATTAAGCATAACCATATTGAAACCTCATTGAGAACATGTTTTGGCATTAAAGAATTAAATTTGGTGATAGTGTGGGTCGTCTTTAAAATAGATAAATTGAATTGACAGTAAGCATACCATATTGAAACCTCGTCGAGAACATGTTTTGGCAATAAAGAATTGAATTTGGTCATATAATAAGATTTAGAATTGTTTATGATTTACTAGAAGCGTGTTTTCCTTATACACAAGGAAATACGTTAACTAAGCAATAAAAAAAATATCTTGCAATAGTGAAAGTCCACCCCTTAATGGCTTGCGAATGAATCATTTCAAATAATTTAATTTTACTTAAATAAAATTAATGAATTAGCTCTCACTCTATTTTGATTATATAATACAATAAAAATGATTACTAAAAAATGACCTTTTTCAAATAACTTTCCATAAAATATGGTGATACAATATTAATAAAATTATACACTTGAAATAGCAGAGTCCCTTCCATAGAATGAGAGGCAAAGGCTAAGATTGCTTTAACAAAAATCCAACACTAACATTTACCTTTTCTTGCCAGAGAGAGCAAGGGTTCCCTCCCTGCCCGCATCTACATTTTCCCTGAAGACGAAAACATGTTTCCTCATTCTTCAGGCTTTGTTCCTAAGCTCTAACCTTGCTCAAGATTTCCTGATACAAGTTGTTCAGTTTTACAAACATGTTGTGATCAAGATGCTTGTAGGTCATGAATGCATATTTTGTTCATTTTTTATGTTAGTTTCATCATATGTTTTAACATAAAATAAAGAACCCTAGAGGTTTAAAATTGTAACCCTAGAATCAACTTCCTAGTGGTGAAACTTTTACATAAAATCTCTATTTGGGGAACACAATTAGTCCATCTGAAAGAACTATATTTACGATTACAAATTTTCATTAACCCTAGGCAATGACATAAAAAACTCTGGACCCATAAATGGCCAAAAAACATCATTTAGGGCCTACAAATGACCGTAGAAGTTCAAGACCCAAAAAACCATAGAAAAATTGATAAGAAGACAAAGAACCATTGAATTAGTGGAAGATGTGGGTGGCCACCAAATATCCACTTGGATTAGAGTGCCACATAAGTTTAGGTTGGGAGATAAGGCATGGTTGCATTTGTATAAAGAACGCCTCTTAAGATCCCATTAGAAGTTCCCCCTAACTCTCCATTCCGATATAGGCCTTACACCAACACAAAGGTTGTGGGTGAAGATGCTTATAAATAAAAAAATTCCCCTTTCTTTGGATTGAACCTTATACTTAATGTCTAGCTACTTCAACCATATTTTCCACCTCTCATAGGCACGTCATGTTCCTACTTTGGCGCACATGTCTCGCTAGGAACCATATTCAACAAAACTTTCCCCACTCGACGAAGGAATTTGACACAAAATGGACCACTTATTCATAAGGGGGGACAATTGATTCAATAGAATACTAGTGACCACCCACTTGTTACATTGATTCAACATTATTCCACGTCTTGGTAGTTATATTATAGTGTTTTAGGTCTCAAACTTCTGGTGCCCTTTTTGGGCATTTCCCTTGCATTTTTGGCATTTATCATAGGCTAAAGACACATAGTATGGATTGTATTGGTCCAAGAAATTTCCTAAATGGAGTTTGCATGCAAACATTGTAGCCCCAGGAAGTTGATATATCGATTAGCCTCTTTGGGCCCACGTTATTTTTGGCATGCCATTTCCTAGGGCTAGGGTTTTCGATTTTAGAGTTTTTGGATCTTAGGACATCATACTTTATGTTCAAAGGTAGTTTTGACATCTTGTAATTTTTTCTCGTGATTAAGAGTAGTTGACACATCTCTCTTCATAAATAAGCTACCTCCATTCCACTTATTTTTTATCACTTTGTAATTTATAGTTATTTTCTATTTCATCCATTAATAGAATTTGGATTTTTTTCTACTATTCTACTCTTTGCAATATCTTTTCTATGTTTCCATTTATGTTTTTTCATAATAAAATCCCCTTAAAACCTTAGGTCTACCTATGAATTCTTTTTTTAGTAGAAGCTTCTACCTTTGGATGACCATGGGTTATAATATTTGAATATTGGAGCAAATTGTCAGTTTTTTTATATCTTTACAACGGTTAAGAACATGTGCTTCGTCATAAGATGTCATAGGTTCAAATCTAAAGAGGTAGAGTATGTACACATTTATAGAATTTAGCAGACTCAAGTCCTTTGTCCTACAAACAATGAGATCACAATAAGGTAAGATCACAATAAAAATCCGACAAACAATGAGATCACAATACGGCCTCACTAAAATCTATAGCTATATTTTTTAATGAGAAAAAAAATATGCTTTAAAAATATAGAGTAATGCTCTAACATTTTTAAGTAATAAAATTTTACAACTTGTTTTATTTATTTTTAATATGACAAAACATATGTCAAAAAATTATAACATTTGAACTTTGGCGGGTGTGTTAACCATTTGAACTTTGGTGGCTTATCAATTGGAGGGAAAGCTAAGGCACGAGCATAGGGTTACTGGAGATTTGAGGGTTCAACAGTTTTGGCCATTAAAATTTTTTGTGAAAACAAAGCTTTTAGAGATTCTGTGCAGTGATGGTTTCCGAGGACAGTTAAACAGGTAGAAAGGAGGGATTTTAGGCTGCTGTAAGTGCGAATTTAGGAATTCTGCTGCGCTTCATCGTGTTCTCAACTATTTCCATTTACTGAAATGCGGACTCGTTCATTTGAGATTTTGGGGATAGTGATATTATTGTAATGATTTTTACTGGTGTTTTGTTTTGATCTTCTGTTATATTTTGGAACATAGATTGCCATGTTAGATGCTCGAAGGTCCTTCAAACTGGGGCTGGCATGCCACAAGAAGCAATGTCACATGACCAACCAGTGAGGTGCTTCAGATTGTGGTTGGAATTCCAGTACCTGTTCTTTTTTCTTGTAAATTTTATCCAGAAGTTGTAATATGCTTGCAGGAACCAGGGTTGTATTATGTATGGCAAGAACCATTACTGAAGTTTCGGAGTGTGCTTCTAAGTTTTTTATTATGTAATTCTTCGTATGCAGGTTCTCTGCTCGACATGGAAGGACGATGGCACTACTATTTTCTCTGTTGGCTATGACAAACAAGCTAAAATGTGGCCATTGCTGACTAGGGGCTAGCCAGTGATTGTGGCTATGCATGATGCACCTATTAAGGAAATTGCATGGATTCCAACAATCAACTTGCTTGCAACTGGAAGCTGGGACAAGACACTTAAGTATGTATAAGATGGTTTTATTTGATTCTGTCTCTCTTTGCTTATTTATGTTATGAGGTTTCTTATAAATGTTAGTGGAGTTGTGACCTTGTGAATTTTAAACCCATTTGAGCACAGTGCCAAAAATTTAATATTTTTTAGGCCTTGAGTGAAATAGAAACTTCTCATCTGGCCAATTTTTTTATTAAATTATATGAGATAAAGGGAAAAAAAATTGTTAGATTAACCTAGGTCCTAGATTAACTACTCAACATTCGTCGCTTACTACCAAAGCCTCGTACCTATGCAATCCTTGTTAGAAAAATAGACACCTTCCTTTTGATTTGGATTGGCATTGTATTCTGCAAATCTGCATATAAATTGTGTTGTCCCTGGTGATAACTTTTAATGCCTGTATCTCCTGCTTGCAGTTGTCTGTCACTCTCTCCTTTTATCCTATGTACTGCTCCACAGGTACAGGACCAAAGGTTGACTGGAACATCGGAAACTTGAAGTTATTTAAGACTGCATCAACCTCTCCTCCAAACTTGAAGATAATTTTGAAAGCTTCCTCAGCCTTTTCCTCTAAGGCTCTAGCCCTGTCGAGACATTTAAAAGCTTTAGAAAAACAGATTATTTTCTCCAAGTCACGGAGCTGAGGAATGTCTAACCCCTCATCAAGATACTGTAATGGCCATTGAATGATGTCATCTAGCATATTTATAATATTCTCCAATTCTTCCTTGATAGGCACCATCCTCTTTATATAATCATCAAACTTAGGAGTTTTATCTTTGATTCCCTGAATGCTCCTGTATAATTATTTCTGAACCATACTCAGTTCCTCTTGGATCTCAAGTGATTTCCCTTTGAACTCTTTAACTGAGTCTAGTTCACCTTGCTGCTGGAATTCTAGCTCTGTAATTCTTTGCTTAGCAGCACTGAATTCAACTGAGAAACATAGACCTTTCTCTTCAGCATGGCAACATTATCACCTGTTGCTTGGGCCATGGTAATACTGGTAGCTGCAATCATCTCTGAATCAACTGTTGTTTCATGAATGAGAACCTCCTAAGTGGAAATTTCTCCCCCAACCTTATCATTTTGGAAACTCTCCTGCTGACTTTGTTCTTCTTGTATTCATAATTGAATGTTTTCATTACTACTACTGGGTCAGCCATGGTCATGGGGAAAAATTGCTCCTTCTCCATTTCTTTAATCTTACATGGTTCAACTGGAGACTAAGGAGTGGGCTTTATCTTTGGATATGATGGAATGCCAAGGTGTTCAATCCTTTTATCTTTCCACATAGCTTATTCCTTCTTCTTTTGGAGTTCCTCATCTATTTTCCTCCAAATCTCTTCATCTCTTTTCCTTTGTTTTTCCTGCTGCTTGATTCTTTGTTCATTTTCCAAAGCCAATTATTTCACCAGGTCATCTTTTTTTTCTTTCCTTCTCGGTTCTTCTGCCTCCTTCACTGCTTTCTCTTCTTCAATCCTCCTCTTTATTCTGTCTGCTTCTTTCTCCAATGCTTCCTTCATCTCCTTCACCTGTTCCAACACCCTTTGGAGATTTTCAACTTCTTCCTGGAGGTTGACAATAGGTGAAGCATGGGTCTATTCGGCCTTCTTCTGAGGTCCTTGATTTAGATTTTCTTTAACCTCAATGGATAAATAAGTCTCTTGAATATTTCCTCATTAGTATCCCTCTCATGGGTATAAGACCACATCTGGTTGAAAACAACACAATGACTAATAACAAAAGCTTCAGGATCATGTTCCCTAAATCTTATCTCTCCAAAATTATATGATTCAATTTCACTGGCCTCTTTGATGGCTTGGTTGGTGCAATCAAATACATAGTATCTGATCCTGATAGGAAACTTAGGCCATATGGACCATTTTTCCCTCTTAAGAGTACCTGTCACTTGATGAGAAAATGTCTGATATAATATTTCCAATAGAACCACTATGTTTGGAGCATATAAAGGTAGTAAATGAGGAGCTCTTGATGCACCATCTCCATTACACCATTACACCATACACCATAGGGTTCACAAGAGTAAAGATGAAAAAAAAAATAATACACCATCAATCTTCTCTCAGAAGAGATGAAAAGAATGCACCATCAATCTCCTCTAAGGAGAGATTAACATAGTGCACCATCAATCTCCTCTGAAGAGATATGAAAATAGTACACCATCAATATCCTCTTAGGGAGAGATGAAATTTGTACACCATTAATCTCTTCTTAGGGAGAGATGAAATTTTTACACCGTCAATATCCTCTCAAGAAGAGATGAAATTTATACCTCATGATTGCAAGCCTCAAAACCAAATTCCCTGACTACATAGGTCTTACGGTAACCCAATGATGCTATCAAACCAATGCTCCCTCTCAAAGGGATCCTTAGCCATTCTAGGCTTCTTACATAGTCTTCAACCTACTCAAAAAAAGAAAGGTAGCCATGGTGGATTTCAATACTTTTTTTATTAGTAACATCTAGTTATTCGTCCAACTTTAACCAAAGCTTTGAACAAAATCAAACACCAACAACCTATCAATGCTATTTCTTTGCTCAACAACATATTCTTGAAACTTTTTCTTCATCAAGGAAGTACCCATGGGCTCACAATACATCATGCCACATTCTCAACAAGTATTTTATCAGGTTCATGTAACACTTTCAATAAACTCCCTCTTACACTAAAGAGGTTCTCATCCTTCATGAGAAATATATCATCAACACAGAGAGAATTTCACGAATTCATCTTCAGTAAATCAACTTCTTCCTTCAGGACTTCAAGCCATCTTCATATTTGAACTTGTAAATTTATGTAGATGTTCTATGCTTGATGCAACTTTACTTTCACTACAACAATCACAAAATCAAGTAAAGTACTGATAGAACATACCAGTAGATCAACAAAAGACAAACCAGAAACATATAAATGTGTTGGTGTGTTATGGTGGTCAACGAGATGCTTCAACCAACAAAGTCTCCTTGGTCAGCCAACCCAGCATGTGTCACAACAACCCTCAAAACAACCACACGGTCAACTCAAATTCAACCCCAGAGAAGTCAATGCTACCCATAAAATTCAACGTAAAACAGTAGCAAGCAGCAGCAACAACAACAATAGCAGCAACACCAACAACAACACAACATGGAGTTTGGATCTAGTTGTCCATTTTTAACACTCCCTCTCAACTAGGGAGAAATCCATCCACTTGTGCAATCAAACATCGTGTGTCATCCCATCGTAACTTGCTTTGCTGGCCTATTTATTTCAGAATAGAAGTGGGTCAGTCACAAAGACATCATTCTCAGCTGATAGATTCAACCCAAAGGTTCGAAACCTCTATAGGACTCACAAAGAGTCTCATACCAACCCGAAGTTGGTTTACCTGACCCAAAGTTAGTTGGAGGTTCAAAACCTCACATGAACTCAAAGAGTCACATACCAACCCGAAGTTGGTTTATCTGACCTGAAGTCAGTAGGAGTTCTGAAACCTCACTAGACTTTATCCCCAAAAAAGCACCCTAACATCGATTTAAGTGCTATTTTTTGGATGTTTGATAGTCATATGCAAAACGCGGGAATTATAGAAGCCATGCCAGTAAAAGGAATTTGAAAAAGAGGTAACTTCAAGCTAAATCCAAGGCCAGTGTTCCTTGAATAGGGTTTATGTGGGGTTCTAAGTGTCACAATGGTTTGTGAATGGTGCAGAGATGGGAGTAATTGATGTCGAAAACATGTCGGAAGCGATACCAGATGCCACATATTTTGTTGTAAATTTCCCCCATTATCCTTCTTCCATTTCTCAAGCTATTGAAACCCTCATGGGTACTAAAGAAATTTCTAAGGTGAGACCGCCTCTTTCTTTATTCACTTGGTTAAAAACCTGACAACATTGACATGAAATTTGTCTCATTTGAGATTTTATATTCAAGAAAAATTGGATTTAATGGAAACTAGGTCACAAATGGTTGTATATGTTGTGATAATAGATTTAAATTCCTTGAGGTCTCCATGATAGCCTTTAATAATACTATTTCCATTCCTTTCTTTTCACAAACCGTGATCACATTGTTTTCGTAATTGCAGCGTTGCCTTTTTTGAAAACACTCTTGTAAATCATAAAACTCTGCATGAGCTCTTCTTTTCCTTGCATTGTTAGTGTTAACAAAGTAGGCAAAACCTGGGAATCAAAATGACAAAAAATAGCTCTCTTTTGCATTCCTTAGGATCTAGCTTGTGCTTTGATTTTAGCCTTTTTTCTGCTGAAATTTTCCTGACATAGCATCACCTTGGCCACCATGTACAAAAGCCGTGCGAACATAATTTCTATCATCAATTGTAGCATGAACTAATGTACTATCTATTGGCTCATCTAAAAGCATATGTAGTTTCCTATAATATCGTTCTTTAGCTCTAGACAATTCCAGTCTTTGTTTGCTAATATGTGATCCTTTATATAATGGAGATCAACTTGTACCTCATTCAATGCTGCATGCTTCCGCTACCTCGATTGTTGCAAGAAGCCGAAGAGTATCTCCATATTAATCCTCTTGTTCCATGTTACGCTTCTTCTCAACAAGAAGAGTCAAGATACAATCCAGCTCCTTTACTGAGACTTCCATCTAGCTTCTAATTGAAGATTGGGATAGTTAAGGGAGCTTTCAAGCCAACTCTATTTGAGTTATATACAAGGTCATGGGAAATAACAGGTTTGAAACCCATAACTATTTTGAAGAATTTAAGAACTAAACAGTATTTGGTATAGAATTAGAAAAGAACAGAAAGCAAGTAAACTTCTAAAATAATCTAAACAAAACATAAGAATGAAAAACAATCTAAACAAAATATAATAATAAATAGAATTCTTCCCTGCCAAAAAACAGAAGACTATAAATTCATTGTCTCTGAATGCTGGGAAGAATATATAGGGATACAAAATAGCAACAACAACTAAGAAGTACTAAAATCTTTCTCATTTATGAAAGAATGAAGTAAATCAACGAATATTAAGTACAAGTAGATAAGATAAGATAAGATAACTATATTAATGTCAAATGAATGACCACAAAAGTAGGTCAATGGGACTGCAGAGTACAATGATTTTGATACAAGGAGGAGTACCAAAAGGTCTCCTATATAAAGAGCAAGAAATAAGAAATAAAGCAAGAAATACATAATGCCTGAAAACCAAAATGAATAAAGTTCTGGACTCCAAGTGCAAAGGGCACAATATAATGGTCCACTAAATCTCTCTCCTAATACTTGACGTCGAATGCAAAAAACTCAAGATGTAGTGTTGTCTCGAGGGAAGGCTAGGGGAGGATTTGGAGCCTCTATAACGCTGCTGTGGAGAAGAAGTGATATGTCGCTGATGACTGGGCGATCTTAATTGCATGCTAGTAAGAGATCTAGTTCAGTAATGACTTAGGGGTCCTTGTGCTAGGGGGATGGCCCTTGTAGCCCGCACTAATCTAGAGTCTGAGGAAACAATGTTATTAAATTGTTGCTTCGTGCCTCTTTCTTATGAGAGCACTGTAAAAAATGACGTAATCAGTTGTATGGGATCTGCTCTAGGAGGCTGGAGAATTTTTGTGTGAAGTCTCATGTCCTCCTATATGTACAAGGCTAGACATCTCTAGTTCGTGTATCGAAAGAAGATAGATAAGTCTGTATCCCTCTGAACAAGCAATGCACTCTCCCACGAATCATAGTAAATGGGGCAGAAGAAGATGAATTACTCCTCCGAATTAGTCTCTCGGAGGTGGCACAACTAGCAAATCATGTCTAACCATGCAATCTAATGGTCAGCCTCAATCTGTAGTTTATGCGAATCTACTTTGATCCGACCCAAGGGAATCCAAAGTGCGTGCATCTAATGGCGAAGCATGTAATGCGGCCGAATAATGAGTCCATCTCTCAACATCATGAAGTGCTCAACATAGAAAGCCATCTTTGGACGTAACCCATCCTAAAGGTTTATCCCAATAACCTGTACATATTTCCTGTAAATATCCTCTCAGATGATTTTATTCATCTCTTGTTTGGTTGGTAGGAGGTGGCCCGGTGCACACAAAGAATACTTGAATGGAGGGAGTTGGTTTATCTTGATACCAATTGAAGCAAGGAGATCTGAGACTCCAGCATACCAATGAAAGGTAGGCCAAGTATGGATATCGATCCCACCCCTTCGCTGTATCTGAAAAACCTCGAACATGGTGAAGAAGAGAGATGATACCAAACACTGTCTCAAGGCAAAAGGGGTGAGCTCGAAACTCTGCAAGAATGATGGGCTGAGGCACTATCTACTTAAACTGAATGATGCGACAAAGAAGGGTGATATGCACTCTCTCTGCAGTAGGCCAATCAGACTCTAGTAAGCTAGGACCCCAAACCTCCGAACCATATAAAACTGTGGGTCAAACAAGACTGTCCATCAGTGACATCTTGGCTGATATGTCCTAAAAATGATTCCGAAAACATTGTCTCTAGAGAAGGGCCAAGGATTCGTAGCCCTTGTTGATTCGAGGCTGGAGTGCAAGCCGCAAGGTAAAGCGAGGTCCTATGAATAGTACCCCCAGATATGTGTATGAGCTGGTGATCTCAATATCCTCTCTGAAAAATAAATGGAGGTCACAGAGGAAATTATTCAACGTGTTGAAGATAATAACCTTGGTTTTACCTAGGTTAACCATCAATTGTTGAAGATCACTGAAAATGGTCAGGGAATCCAACTGCCTCTGCAATTCATCAGGGGATGGGGCTAGAAGGACCACATCATTTGCAAACAACAAGATAGAAATCAAGACATGATGTAGAAGGCAACCATCACCATCTTGGATGTGTTCACATAAGAAGGACTCTAGCTCATCAATATAGATCCCAAATAGTGTGGGGGACAAGGGTCAACCTTTTTTTACTGCAATAGTGCTCGGGATAAAATATGATAGCCCATGTACTATGCGTAGAAAACTAAGGAATGAATCATATAAGCGCATGATGGTTGACAAGAGGGTCTTTGAGATGCCAATATCTCTGAGTCTCTGGAATAATGCTTCTCTAGACACTGAGTCAAAATCTTTTCGAAAGTCTACAAAACAACAATAGACTTTCGAAGAGTGATGTTGTGCCTCCTCAATGATGGCCCTAAGTGTAAGGATGTGGTCAATAGTTTGGTGCTTAGGTCGAATTCCAACTTGTACTCTAGCTCTAAGTTGCTTCCACTCAATATCCTTGGATATTTGGAGGTGGAGGGATGTAGCATATAGTTTGGAGAATGTGTGGCCCACCATGATAGTCCTATAATTTTTGGGATCTGAGTTGGGCCTCGATTTGTGTATCGGGTGAATGATGTGCTGAGACCATGTTGATGGGAAACCTGCACAAACCACATGGTTGAAGAGATCAACCAAGTAGGGAGCCAGAGCACGAAGACCGTGTTTAAGGAACTCTTCTTGGAAACCATCCTCATTTGTTTCTTTGTTGTTTTTCATCACCCAAATGGCCTCTTTGATGTCACTATCATAGAATACAAAACCTGAAGACGGTGGAGAGGTCACCTAAATCTGGGGTTGCCCTGGGATTTCATATAGGGTGTACAAATGGGAGAACATGGGCTGGGGGTTAAGGTCAGAGGGGAGGGGAGAGTGGTGGGGGAGGACAATACGCTAGAAGTTTTTAGGGGAGTGAGCAAGAGAGGTACAAAGTCACGGCTTCTCTGGGAGACAAAGATATGTTTCTTGCGACAGAGGAGGCGACGATATGAGGCCTTTATATTGGGGTAGGAGGGGTGAGTATGGATGAATGCATGTCGAAGCTGGTGGTGGAGAGATTTGCATTCCTCATCATACCATCGATTCATATGGAAATAGGGTTTATGAGAGTGAGGGTAGGACTTAAGGGCAACATCCAAAATGACGGATGAGAGACAGTTATACTTGGTCGATACGAAATCAAATAGTGAGAATTTTTCCATGGAGGGGAGCATCTAGTGAAGGTGGGAAGAGAAGATGTCTGCGTCACCCTCATCAAAACGAAAAGTAGTACGTGGTGAGCCCTTGGGGGGAGGTGGGGTTGTTAGCATGAAGAGAGAAAGAAAGAAGAGCATGGTTAGCTAAGGGGATGGGGGAAAACAAAAATTGATGAATGAAGGGGAGGAGGTTCTGGCTAGAGAGGACATAATCAACAACGCTTGTTCCTCCACCATGAGGTCGACATGTGAAAATGAGGGAGTTTGGAAAATGCGGGAGGCCATCAAGAATCAAAAGCTCCTGAGATTTTCCAAAGTGTAAAAGATGTCGACCATAGGCAGTAAGGGGCCCCAATGCATAATCATAAATCTTGTGAAATCCCACTAACTCTAGGTTGATCTCCTAGATGCAATAAACATCCTCAAATTGATTTTGAAGAGGGATTTAGAGGGCTCTAGTGTGAGAGTTGAAGTCACCTAGAAGAATAACCTCCCCAAATGCTGAATACTGGGTTATGCTGACATACAAATTGACAAAGAGGTCCCCGCCGGGCCCATTATGAATGACATATGATGAAGAAGCAGGAGGGAAGTAACAAACAACAATGTAAGTGTCCCTGGGGAGAGGAGAGACCCCTTGAACCCGAACCCAAATAAACCTCGCAAACTCATCTGCAACCACCAAAGAAATCCTGCTCTAAAAGGAATCTCTAATGAAGCAAGAAACTCCCCCAGAACCTTTGATACCATCGAAACTCCTCGTCTCCTGGCTAAAAGTTGAGAACTTATGGTAACTTGTAATATTTAGGAGAGGTCGAACATGGCTCTCATGCATCTCGATGATGAATAAAATACCCGACAGTCTAAAATAATCATATAATAGACTTGGCGATGACCAAAAAGACCCATTTCCATTCCAACAACTGACAGAAATGGATGCCCCTTGTTTCCTCCCCTAACGAGCCTATCATTTGGAGGACCCGAAATGGGGCTTCCACCCAGGTGGAAAAGTGTCCCGAATCACTGCTTTGAGGTTCCTGATAACTGCCCATTTCCCTGCCTGGCGTGTTGCTGTAACCAACTCCCTCGAGCGTTTGAGCTCAACAACCTGTGTTTTAGTGAGATCTTCATCAAGGAAGATCTTAATAGGAAGTGAGATTATTTTTCGCTTACCTCTAAGAGCCCGAAGGTGATCAGCTACCGACCTGAACTCGAGAAAGAGAGCGTAATCATACCCAAGCCAAGCCCTATCAAGGGTCACATCCTAGAGATCTATTTTTCATTGAGGAACAGGGTCCTAAGCACCATGGGGTCTGAGGATGTGAGAGGCAAAGGAAGCCCTCTCACTTTGAGGTTCAATCCTTGCGCTTGTCTAGTGCATTCTTCCATGAGTTTAGATTGTACCAACTCCTCAATTGTGGCTAAAGGGGGAGCGAGGGGGGTATCCCTTCCTCTAGAAACATATGCCCATGAGTTGATGTGTGTTTCTATTTCTTGTTTAAAGGCCTCTTGCTAAGCTTTGATATCCTCCTATTTTCTTTTCAGATTGAGAAGTTTAGCGTGTAGAGTTTCATTAGAGGGGTGGTGGTGAACTGCTTGCTCCTTGTTTTCCATCAAGAACTACTTCAGTGAACCATTATCACCTTCCATTACAACTAATCTATTCTTGATTTCATCGACCTCTCTTTTTAGTGCCTGATTAGAGGTTTCAAGGGTTTCCAATCCCCTAAATAGTTCTTGAAAAGCCCTGTTGTCGCATCAAAATCCATAATCGGGCAAAGGTGACGGTTCTGACAAGATTTGAAAGAAGTCTTCGACACCTATGTCTATGTCGGTAGGAGGTCGTGACGGTGTAGTCACCTATGGTTGATCTTGTTGCTGTGGTTGGGTGCCTGGGGATCCAAGCGTCATGGTGTTGACATCATTAACGGAGATCTGCATCTTGAAAGTGGAATAACACTGCTGAAGACTGATCACTGCACTTCCACAAGAGCTCTTGAAGAATCTCTCATCGTCGAGGAGAAAATAGACCAGAGATACATACTAGTGCCAACAACATGGGCTAGGGCCCAAAGCAGACTTGATAATCGGTACTCGCTGAGGAGTTATGACAAACACTTTACCTACAAACCCACAACTCTCGTCCATGCGCTTTCACAATAAGATTCCATGCGTGAATGATCGGCAGCCAGCGAACAATCTCCAATCGCATGAATGAGTGGCAGATGGCGGACAGATATTTGTAGATTCAAACTAAAGACTTTCTCTGCTACATCAATTATTCATTGTTTCGAGAGATAAAGAAGCATTGGCGAAAGATATGAGTGACCAAGAATCGAACCTTACAGTTGAAGAGAAAACCCAAATATATTTCGCAGGTCGTTGCTCATTTTAATCCTCTCCCCACTTCTGTGGCTCCCTTCCCTTTCCTTTCATAGGCCTTAAGAAACACTGAAGCTGAGAGAATTTGATCACACGCACTGCTTGCCTAGGCTCCGACGGTGTGTGTCTAGTAGAGGGGGTTATCGACGGCTCTGCAATTCTGGCGGATGCGATACTATTGATGCTAGAGTAAGCAGATTTTCTTTGATGTTTGGCCTGCCATTGAAGTTCCAATTCCACCACCGCTTTAAGCTAAAGGAAATATCTAGGGCTGGCCCAATAATACCATGATAGGATACAATTCAGGGAAATAGCAATGTACAATGGATTTAATATTAAACTATATACCTGCCGAGTGATCGATATGTATGCAGATTCAGCGGATGCAGATGTAATTTGAATGATGTTGGAGTCACTGGAGCTGCATTGATGTTTCCAATTACACCACTGACTGGATCGATGCCCTGTATCTATCTGCTAGCATGCTTTTCTGCTAGCGTGAGAAGGACTTCTCAAACCAGTTATTGCAAACAAATGAGAATTTTCCTAGTATACGTCCTAAAAGTGATACCAGTGCCCCTAGATGTAGAGTTGTAGCTAGCCATATCCCTAATCATTGTCTTGGACCCAACCTTAGACCAAAAGAAACTCGTCCAAATAAGGGAAAATTTGGAAATAGGAGTTGTGATTTTGTTGCTTCAAGTATTAAATCATTTGCAGACTCCATCTTAAAGCTGCAACACATGAAGATGGATATTTATAAATATGCTGAAAGGTTGCATGTTGAATCTGAGGAAAAGTGAGTAGAATTAGATCTTAGAGGGACTAAGATTATCATGAATACTCAGTTGCAAATTTATAAACTACTTTCTTTCAAGAATCACAGAAGAAAACCAGCTGCTTTTACTTCTCCAGTTCATTTCACCACTGCTACTATTAACTCTTTATCTTTAGATATTGTGGTTCCAGTAAATTTCACTGATGTTAGCGGCCAGACTGTGCAGTCTATTTTCCCTAGAAATGAGTACATTGTTTCTCATTTGTCTTTTCTGCAACCCTAGGGACAGATGATGGCCATCAAAATGGGATCATAGAAGTGGCGCTTTGGTGGATCGAGGGTTGATTATGTCTGCTCTCACCAATGTCTATATGGTGTATGAATCTGAGCTAAATATCTGCATAAATGTCAAAATATGCTAGCAGATTCTAACAAACATCAAAAACACTTCTTATGGTTGTAAACACTATCAGGAATATCAGATACAGATATAGAAGTATGCATCCTTTGGCAGCATTGGAATATCATCTTGTGCTAGTGCTATTTTATGTGTGTTCATTAGTAAAGACCCTATTGTTGAACAAACATGGAAAGCAGCCAATAAATTTAAAATACATTACAGTAAAGACCCTATTTTTGAATAGACAGCGAAAGCAGCTAGACAAGTCAATTATAAAAATTTAACATCACCATTAAGCTACTTTATTAATGTACAAGGTCAATTCCTGTATTATAATTCGAATACATTTTTATATGACACAGGTACTAACAATTATAAATTTTACCTACATATAAAGTATAGTAGCTCCTTCAAATAAGTTTTAGAAGAGTATTAAGGGTCCTCCAATAAACATGTTGATTAAAGGGATGCACTAGACAATTGAGCCTGAATTAAATCTCCCTTAGCCTCCACAGCCCAAAAGGAGAGAAAATTTTTTGGTTTTCTTTGGCTTCTTTCCAAAAGAAGTAGATTCAGCAAACCATAAATTCTATCTAGCACATCAATTCAGATAATCAAGTGTCATATAATAATGAAATAAATTCATGCACATAGAATACATAAACGATCAAACACAATTCCATTTGATTCACCTCCATGTGTCTACATTCTCTGACTATAGAAGACAAAATTGTGACCAACTACACAGTAACATACATAATAAATTAAGGATTCTTTCACAAGTTCCAAACCAAATACATAGCAAAAACCTAAATCATCATGCACAAATCATACATATGACAGATCATCATCTTCTTGAATTTCCATTTCCTTACATGAAAGTGCCCATACAGATGACGATTGCCCTCTATAGGTTTCTATCTAATAAAAATGACTCCAGGTAGTTGTTTGTAAGAGTGGTCCTATAATGCTATGATTCGGGAACTATAATAGGATTAGAATTCCTTGTAGAATATAGTTTCAGAAGTACGATGATGAGATATTCATAATAACTCTTGTCATGCTCCAAAATACCATATTGAATTATCATATTTAGAAACCGTTTCTGGGACTGCATAGTCAATTGGAATATTGTTTTATGCAGAGACAAATTTCATGTCTCCATTCATTTCCTGGCAATGATGTATAAAATTTTGATCGTAGACCCTGCTTTTATCAAGGTTTAATCCATCTCTCATTACCAGATGGATATTTGAACCAAAATTGTAATCATTGTTTCCAGTAATGACTCCTTGCCCAAAGAAGTTATCATCAGGCGTAATTTTGAAAATTTCCCCACCCTGTGAAGTAGGGTGTATTTTCACTTCAATCTGATTGTGATAATTCATCATCTTAAGGTTCCCTACGATTGATGTCTTATTATGATGCAACCCATCATATAAGCAAGTAATTCATTGATAGGCTGCTGATTACCAGTTGGAATTGCTGAACTTCTAGTGTCAAGAGGATTAAGACTCACATTACCATTGGATGTCGTTTGTCCTTCCTTCTCAGATGGAAAAATACCCACCTTTCCTTGAACTTGTAGCTGGTTAGGCTTCCCTGTAGATATACAAAATAATGATTTAATCTCTTGAGGTTCTGTTCTCTGATATCCCATGCCTTGCAAATCTGTTCTATATGCAGCCTCAAAGTCGATTGCTATTCAAGGAAGATTACCATGTTTATATTTTGAACAAGGTTTTATATAAGATACATGCCATATATTTGTAAAAATTTCTCTATAAGTTTCACTCTATTTTCCTCCAAAGTGTTTAATGAAATGTTTCTCTATAAGTTTTTGCAAAAATTCTTGAAAGAAAAATCATAAGGTTAGGCACATTTTAGTGGGGATATTACACAAGGCCTGCTAGATTTTGAGGCTACAATCCTAGTGTGAATTGCTTCGCATCTGCTTGGTGATCTATTGCTTACCAAGTTAGGAGTTGCAATAAAGAATATAATTCTGTCTACGTATATCCCCTAACCATTAAATTAATAACCCTCCTAGACTGCATTCATGGCCTCCATAGCCCTAGCAACAAGGCATTGGAATTTCCTTTTCATTCATTATCTCTATGCCCTTTTATTATAATTTTATTTCTTATTTGTTGTTGAGCTCTCTTTACTCCCATTTCATACTACAAAAAGTGAGCGTAGCAACCATAGGGAAGTCTCCCTTGACTTGGGTATACCCTTTGTCTAAAGTGCAAAGGAGTGTTGGTGAGGCGACAATTGCCAACGTCCTAGTTTCACATGTCTCCATCTAGGTGTGAGGACTTTTCATCCTTTGGTGTGAGATTGTATGATAACAGACTCCAATAATATTAGGAGTCAAGTTAATAAGCAGTAAACATATCAATGCGATGAACTAGGTAATAAAGTGTCATTAAAATCTATTTAGTTAGTGGAAGTCAGTGGCCCAACCTTGAACCACATGAATAAAAGGATATCAAACTCTGTAATATGTATAATGGACTCCATTTAGTAAAATTTTATATTCCACTCATCTCCCATAGCATGTATCTACTTAAAATCAACACTCAATGTGTCTAGTGAAACCATTTATCAATTTACACTATACCAAACTACAACTACCAGCATGAAAACTTTTCATCATTATCACCATGAGAAAGTCACATTACCAGATTGAAAATCTAAAGCCAATTCTTCTTAGAATTATTCGATGCCCTCGTATATTTATTTCACTACTTTATGTATGAATTATTCTGTGAATTAATCTGAAAAAGTGGTGAAACACAAGGCCCACTGAGTTGATCTTCAGTGAGTTCGGTATACTAATACTAATTCTTTCAGATGTATCTGCAAATTTGTTATCAGTCTGCCAATTCTCCACATCTGCCTGAAGTGGAAAATGAAATGAATTTACCCCAGACATTCTGTCTCCCACTCCTTTGTTCTTTGAATAACATTCCAGAGATCTACCATGCCAACATCCATCTCCTTCGCCACTTCTATATAGGCTTCAACATACTCCTGTGCACAACGCCATTTTGATATATTCACCTTTGCATGGTATATAAATGAGCAAAATTTGCATATTTTTTCTCTATTGGCTTGGAATCATGGTTGAAAATCTTAAAAATAGTTTTTTTATTAAAAAATAATTATTTAATGTATTTTTTTTTAAACCGATTCATTGAGATCTGACCACTACTAGTTAGACCGGTTCCGGTTCGAAACCCGGTTCATTAGGTCCACTGGTTTGGTCACCGGTTCCAGTTTTAATAACTATGATATGCACAAGTAGACTGATGGGCATTTCTTAAGATTTGATATGAAAATTCAAGTTGGCGCTCATGATATGGGCACTGTTCATGTGGAGATGTATCGAACCTTTGATCTTCCAATGGATATTCCTTTGGTAACTTTCTTTTTCTGATAAAATCTGCATTATCTCCTACCTGAAAAGTTGAAACTCCCTCATTTGAAATACCTACATTGAAATGGTCAAAGTCTTGTGGTTTGCATTACTATACCTTGGAACTTAAGATATCCAAGTCTTTTGGTTTGCAATCCTGCACATCAGTATTTTTATAAATAGATTTCAGATCATCTTCAAAGCCTTCAACATCATACTCGTTGCCGCTACTTAATGTCAGAGACCTAGCATGTGTAGTCACTGCAGCACTAGTCGGTGGACAGGCATTAGGGTTTTTCTGGCAAGCCAATGCTTCCTCTTGGTTAACAATTACTAGCCAAGTTGCACTTTATTTAGCTGTCATCTTCTCCCGCAAGCACTTTGAATGCCTAACAAGTTTGCGAATTTTGGCTATATCAGGTGACATGTGATAACAGTAGTAAGAACCCCCACCTTCCAAGCCTTTTTCAGATCATGATGATTTTTATAAGGCAGAGGCCCTTGTCCTTTTGGCAAGCCTAATTGTGGCCACCAATCCTCATTAGTAGGAGGCCACCAAGGAGGAGAAATACCCTTTTCTAAAGGATACCTCCACTGAGGCAGATCATAGTGCTGCATAAAGGCAGAAAGAAGAAAACCCAAAGTGGCGCCCTAAAGTTCCTAAAGAGTATGAGGGGTAGGAGCCATAACCATGTTACTCTCATTTTCTCCAGGTACTGCATGTTCTGCTTGATATTTGGTGATTGTAGCAAGGCCATTTCTGTCAAATCTGACCTTCTCCTTCCACCATGCTCTAATATTGTCAAAGGCTCCACTTACAGGCTTCCCTTCTTTAGGAATGATGCCATATACAAAACCTTGTGCTTTGCAAACTTCCATCATTTTCAACATGTACTTCAGTATACCATCCTCTATCTGAGACATATTTTTCCTTTGGGCTTGTTCTTGTGACTGTCTCTGTTTTGCTGTGTCGCTGTGATATTTTCCCTTCCGTTGCTCGTTAATGCGCCTAAGATGGATGCGATCATTCCACATCTGATTCTCAAGCTCATCCACATCAATGCACATTTAAACATTGTGAAGATCTCATGCACATGATGCAGTTTTCCTGCAGGAGTAGAGATCAACTCTGATGAAGTGCAGGAAGATGATGCACAAAATCCAGTGCAATGCAAGGTGTTCTATTTTATCTTTTACCCCATCCACCCTCAACTGTCTATACTTACTTTTGTTTCCAGGATGTTGGCATCCATTACTCTGTGCAAACCTCTCTTAAAAAAGATGGAGAAAATCATTGTCGGCAGCAATTCCAAGCTCTCTGTGCATACTCTACATCACACAAAATCCTTCCAAGACAAGGGATGAATAATTTTTTTTTTGTTATATTACCATTCATGTTTTCCATTTATTTTAATTTTTCAAGGTTTGGCAGTTGGAGTCTTATTACATGTTCAACTCTGTCAGCACTATCAAACATAAAAGTTAATTGTGGAATTTGGTCTGCCCATCACCTCCCATGCATGTGGATCATTGCCCCACTCTTGTTGAAGTTCCATTGAATGGTGCTTGTCATGATGGTGTTACGTAGTAAACTGATGCTTGTCAACATATGCTTCAGTTATTGATATTCTTTAGCATACATTAGCTAGCTGAGATAGATTTATACTATATAAAAAAACATATTAATACAAATTAACATCATCCTAATACTTGCAACGGGATGTGGTTTAGTGTGAGGGATGGGAGGGCAACATGAAAACAACCCAAGTTAAAACCTCGACAAGTGTAGAGCCCTTATGTGCATGTGTGAGGGAAGTTGTTTGACCTCCCAGAGTTGGCTTCACTTCATCAACAAAGGGCCTTAGCAGAAGTTAGACTTGTGTTAAGTGGATATTAATGGGATACTTTATCTCTATTATTATATAGCTTAGATGTATAATTTAAAAAAATATAAATACATATATTGCATCTAATAAAATACTATATTATTTCGATTTAATATATTAGTTGACATACACAGTGCACACACACATATAATTGTATATGTTAGTTGATATATATATATATATAGAGAGAGAGAGAGAGAGAGTTCAGTTTCACATAAGTCAGCCATAGAGGTAAATTAAATTTCTTAGAGAGGTCAATTAAATTCTTAGGTTAACAGGTTTTTTATATGCTCTCAGTAACTTATTTTTGTTATTTTGAGACATGGTTTAACATTATCTTGTGCTTGTTTTCACCAATATTGTAGATGCTTTATGAGGAGCAGGGACTTTTCCTTGAAATAGCTGACATCATTTGAGGCTTGGGGCTTATGATTTTAAAGGAAGTCATGGAAGCTCGCAATGACAAGATTTGGGCTCGCTTTGTTGTTAAGGTAATGCCATGGTTGAAAATAAGATAATTAATTCTTAGACCTTTGATTCCATGTAAAGCTGTCTCTTTTATTTGTGTTTAGTTGCTTCAGCAGACCATAGACTTCAAGAATTGACATTTGGATTTATAATGAGAACATGCAATAAAATTTATTTTAAGCCTGCATGTGATTCTAGAGTTGGAGAAAAGCACCAGACCAAACTAATTGCTATGGCTGATGCTAAACAACTAACAATTGGAGATTGTTCTTGGGAATTTGATTGTGTAGGGTTGAATACTATGGAATAATCTATCTATCAACCTCTATATTTCACCATATGTGCTCATGTATCTTCTAACATATAGAATTTTGAAGGCACCCTAGCCTGATTTGTCATGTTGTGTAATTTGGAAGTTTCATGATATTTTTGCATAGTCGTGGCTTCTTGGATTGGAAGTGAAACTCTAATGATGTAAAAAGATCAATAATTTTCTAAGAACTGCATAAAAAATTGAAAATCGTAATTTTGATCTTTACTGAGCCCTGGACATGCGATGTTACTAACGACAACTTGCACTTAGCATAAGACAGTGAAATCATTTTGGTAGACTTAGTACCCTCACTTGAAGGTGTAAATTATAATTATGGAAGTGTAGGAAGATGCACAAGGAGAAATAATATAGCTCTATATTTTATGGCTCTCCTTAGGTACATCTACAGGAGGTTGTGTGCAATTAGGTCAGGTTGTAACACAAATTTTAACGTGAGGAATGCAAATTTTCCACCTGGCATGCAATTTTGACACTTTGGGGTGCATTATAAGTATGGAATATGATGTTTCATGGCATATAGGATAACCCCTTTTCCTTATCATCCATCAGGTTTGTAATTTATGAACATGGTGTGCATTTTTTCATGCAAGTGGATATTTTGGCACTATGAAAATAATAGGTAGAAAACAAAGTTGGTCTTACAGAAAGCATATTTTGGCCCATGGGAGAATAAATCAAGGTAGGAGATGGTGTTGGTGAGAAATATCACTAGGTGTCCCCTCAAACATGGCATGACAAAAAATTATCATAGAGGCTAACCTGAAAAATTTCCCATTCCAAAGACCTGCAAGCACGGTATTGGTGATCAAGTTTGACTTTGTGACACTCAAAGATGACATATTGCACGGTAGGATACTTAACGGTTTGGGAACTTGTCTTTTAATGATTAATGCCCATGAGGAGGATTGTCACCTTTGACATTGTAAAAGAGATTAATGTTGAGGACTGCAAATTACTTCCTTGATTACCAATGGATGAGAATACATTGCCTTAGTAAGGACATTTCCTTAAACAATATGGCCATGACTTTGCATTCCAGAAGCTCATTCTTCATAAGGACATCGCCTTAAACAACATGGCTACAAATAATTTGAACCAAGCTAAACTCAAAGAATATGATACAGTCCATAAGGGGGAGGATGAATGGAAATTAAGGAGAAAAACTATCATTATATAAAAAACAATCAAGGTGTGCACCAATGTATATGGTTAATTTCTCCATTTTTCTATGTTATTACACTTTTGTGGGAAAATTTTAATGAATTTCCAGCAATAGACAAACAACAATATGGATGCAATCATGAACCTCATATTACAAACGAAATCCTTGAACATTCTTTCTCCAGTAGATATTCAATTAGGCTCACAGGGGAATTTCCCATTAATCCATCCATGCCTTTACAATGGAGAGAGCTTTTGCATTATGCCTTTTGTCATCCTCCTAGCCAAAATGTTTCCATGAAATGTGCTCATTTGACCAAATTCTATGGTTTGTTGTGCCACATGTATGTCTTCTCATTGGAATGCTTTTCAAGGCACTTTCTTCACATCCACTCCCATTAGAATAACATTATATGACAAATCAATGGGGAGCTCTTTAAGATGTGGACTCTCTTGATTAAAGTAGAATAGGAAGGATTCTGCACTTGCCTAGGTTTAAACATGGTATGATGTACATTCTATTCCAGTTCTTTATTTGGTACACCATTCTATGCATGGATTGCATGATTTTAGGCCTAACAAATATAATTTGCAATATGTGCCAAATTTGAACCTTCTTCGTATGTTATTATCCCATCTCTTATTCATTTATTCATTAACATATTCATCCCCTTTTATTCTGGTTAGTAAATAAGCCTTTGTTAACAAAGTGGGCCTACCTTTGGCCTAAATGCCATGACCAAGGTGTATCTATTTCATCAAAATTATGCAGGACATTGCCTAGGACCAACTGCCTAAGCTTAGTTATCGATGAGATATCAGACGATAACAAAAATTGAGAACATTAAATCATGACATCATGTTCCTAAGGGGAGATTACACTTGAGTCTCCATAATGATGGCACATTTGATTTACCACTTGATCACAACATGCTTGACAAACATATTTTGGTAGGCCTTAAGGAGAACATGGGGTAGCCCTGGGTCCATAACATGTACACAAGTGTAATCACTTCTTGATGGCGTAAGTTCAATGACTACCTCCACATGCTGGGTAAAGGCTATGTGAATGGAACTTGGTCAACAGTGTTTGCCTTAAGGAGAATAAGGGTAAGCTTGGGTTTGCAATATATGCACATGGTTCATCACCTCCCAATGCCATAAGTTCAATCCCTTCCTAACCCCCATGGGTGAAGCCTGTGAGAATGGAATCTTGAACAAAGGTGTGAAACTCCTCGCCACTAACTGCTAGGCCCAAGCCTATTAGGCATTGGTGTATTATTCCCATATCTGGATTTTGTTTTTACATTTTTGAGCAAACGTATTTAGTTATTTCACCTTTTCTACCAAGGGAGTCACTGTGTTGGGTGGTGCTGAAGGTGATATGACATGGTAGGATGGTAGGGCGGTTAATGAATTGTATCCATTTAGCTTTAAAACATGTTTCTCTTAGAATATTTTGATAAGAATGGCTCTCTGTTCACGAGGAGTCACATCTGGAATTTCATTGCAAGGGAGCATTTTTCCCAACTTTGTTCTTGCTAGTTACGTCCTCCCTGTTCTAGAATTCATGGATAATTGTGTTTACAGGTTTTGTGGCTCCCATGATACATGTCTGGTGCGCTCATCACATGCAAGGACTTAAGGTCAGTTGTGGGAAAAATCTGTGCAATTCAGTACAATAGACTATTCAACTACATCTTCTGTGGATTAGGACATGTGGACAATTCAACCTATAAAGGTGGTGTGATGGCTGCAGTTGCAGTGGTTGCAACTTGTAAAGCCTTAGGTTTGGACAATTCAACCTAAAAAGGTAGTGTGATGGGTGTAGCTGCGGTGGTTGTAAAGCCCCAAGAGTTGTTTGTGGGTTGTCATGACTCATGAGGGATGAATTCACATTTTGTGCCCATTTATTTCCAAATGTCCCTCATTAAGTACTGGTTTAAGACTCAAGACTATGTTCTCTAGTGATACACCTCAAATCAGAAAGTTGTGTATGATATCTCCTTGTCCTTGACTCAAATATTTTAACTCCGAGCCTTGTACTTTTTCCCTAACTCAAAATTTGTCTAATATGATATAAAATGTTAAGTCATGTTGAAGATGCATTTTATTACTATAATTTTTAAAATTTAGAACAATATCTTCATAGTTGCAATCTAATTTTCTGCAAGATTTTTGTAATAATATTTTCATAGTTGCAATCTGATTTTCTGCAAGATTTTGTAATAATATCTTCATAGTTGAAATCTGATTTTCTGCAAGATTTTTGCAATAATATATTCATAATTGCAATCTGATTTTCTCCAAGATTTTTGTTGAAATATGACCTTGGTAATTTTAGTGCCTTTTCATATGTTTAAGAGAATTATTAAAATGCTTTAAATTCTGAAGCAACCAATCAAAAATTTTTCCATATTTGTAAATATAATAGCTAGTTAATGAGAACCTTATCATTTTCTTTTTTGGATTCATGTTTTTTGTCTTTTCAAGGATTAAATTAGTAAGGCATTAATAATTTAATTATGGTTTTCATTGTTGGCTCATGTTATCTGGGACATGCAGGTCACATTGTAACATCATACTCACAATAAATCTCGAATGATGAAGTGGCTGAGCAAGCATTTTAGAGGTTCAAGTCATGAAGTGTCAAATGGACACTACGTAGGGGTGCATTTGGAAATAATATTGTAATTTGGCATGTGGCCTCTAATGCCACGGTAATCCCTAATTCATCAGCGTGTATTGTCTTTTAAAATTCAATCTTCTATTTTTTAGCTCTAACAAAGTTAGCGTCATGCTAGTGATTAATTTGAAACTATATTTTAGTGGAAAAATTCACTTTTTTTTGGTGGAATAGTTCATAATTTATTTTGATATTTTTTTGCAAGTGTACTAGTCATGATGATAAATGTGTGGTTTACTTTAGAGGGTTCTCAGTTATTTCTAGATACACTTTTCATCATTTGCTTTGAATACTTCTGTAGTGCTTTACCTTCATATTTTATCCCCTGCACAATTGCTTCTGAGGTCCATGTTGTTATGTTTATTGGTTGTTTTTGTGGAAATTTTTTCCTCAGGTTCTACAAGGTAAATCCAAATGCAAAAATTACTATTTGACGTATTGATATTTGTTCAAGACATTGTTGTGTGATACTTGAATTTCATAAATCTAGATTTCTATTTCGTTATCTATATCAATATATAAGAACAGGTTCATGGATTGTTCATTTTTGTCAAACTGTGGAGTTGTTCCTTTCCTGTTGCATGTTCTTTTATATTGTTATGTTGTGATTCAAATTTTTAGTTGTGCTTTCTAGTTATTCTCCTACATAGTACATTATTTGATAGATTATATCAAAATTCTTACCAATACGATAACATTGATTGTCGTATGTGGACATTTTTGTTTAGGATGGTCCATTACATAATCAATATGAGGAGTTGGATCATGCAATTGCACTTTCTCTTCCTGAAGAACTAACCAAACCAGATGGTATATGATGGAAAATTCATTTTTTTACAGTTACTTTTAGTTTAATTATATCATTTAGCTCGATGCTTTTCATATATTCAACTAAAATTTTGTTGCTTAACAAGACTTTGTCATTTCCATGTTTTAGTGAAATTTTTTATGGTTTGATACTCTCATACAACCTTTATTAAGTTACATGCACCCTAATTAGAAAAAACAAGAGAATTTTTCTTGCCATGACTATGTTTCTTTGTCATTGTTGAGTTAAGAAAGTCTTTTAGCTAAGAAACTAGTTTCAAGGTTATGGCATAACTTGTCATATAAATTGAACAAAAGTTATATCCAAAATGTTACTTAGCTAGTTTTAGGCTTTCCCTTTAAAATCTACTTCAATTTGAACTTTGAATGAGTTGAGGACACTTAATTCTTTCAGTTTTCTTGGTTCTTATTCCTTTGGTGTATCTTTTCTCCTTTAGGGGAAATTTCTAGTTTAAAGTATAATTATTTAAAGGGTGCTAGCTCAATGGAAGAGCACCTGCTTTACAAGCGGGAGGTTGGTGGTTCGATTCCATCATGCCCTGATATTCATAGCGAATGACGAAGATCAATTTTTGGTGACAGATGCTCTTTTGACCATCACCAATGAGCTTATGGTGACATTTTTTGACCCTCACCAAAATATGAAATGGTGACAGTCAACGAACGCCACCATATATATGCATCAATAGTGACGATCATTAAGGCCCGTCACCATAAATCATTGTTGTTGATATGAAATGGTGAGGGTCACTTTTTGTCATTATAGTCATTATTCATGATGGACCTTGATGTCACCAATGAGTTTATCATGACGGTCAATGAACGTCGCCATATATATGCACCAATAGTGACGACCATGAAAGGTACATCACAAAAAATCTTTGTTGTTCATATGAAATGGTGACGGTCACTGTCCATCATTATAATTAATATTCGTGATGGACCTTGAATGTCACAATAACACACGACGCCACCTTTAGTGACGTTCAGTTTTTTGGTGACGGAGGCTATTTTCCATCACCACTGTTCATATGAAATGGTGACGGTCACTATCCGTCACTATAAATCATTATTGGTGACGGACCTTGAATGTCACCACAACACCTATACTTTCGGCGACGCCACCTTTGGTGACGTTTAGTTTTTGGTGACGAAGGCTCCTTTGACCCTCACCAATGAGCTTATGGTGACCATTTTCACCCCTCACCATTGTGCTTTTTTCTTGTAGTGTTTGTAACATCGTCATTTGTTTTCTGCAAATATTTTTTTATTTTTTAGCAGAAGCATTCTTAATATTTCAATTTCATTTAAGAATTAATTTTCATTGATAAAACTGAAATGAACACTATCAAAATTTGATGATCCGTGCTTTCACTCATTATTTTTGTGGAAAGAACTAAAATTAATGTTAAAATTATTAAATGAAATTTTGAGTTAAAATATTTTAAAGTGAAAATCTAATTCATATGATAAAAAACCATCTTAGGAAGAAGCCAGCTGATACATCGATCAAATAATTTCCTTATTTGCATAAAATAAGTTTCTTGTTTTATGAATATTTACTTTGAATTTTAAAAGAATTTCTTATTCCTGAATATGAGATTGGTTGAAGAATATTTTTTCTTCTGAAATTTTACTTTTGATTTTTTTTTGCTTTTCAATCTATTTATTTACTTAACATGCTCTTTATTTTCTGCAAGTGATTTGGAAACCAAGTACAAAAATACTCATTTCCTGGTACATGAACCTTTTTTCTATTACAGGAACTTATATCCTGGTGAGGGAATAGAGTGCTCCAATAAATAGACCCAGAGCTCCTATATGAAGGTCAAAATCTTCAGTGTAGGTAGATAACACACTTCCAGTGCATAAAATTCATTCCAATGCAGGAAAAAAATTCCAATATAGGAGCGTTGTTGTAGTGAAAGAACGACAATTTAGTGCAAGAAGGAATATATTTGAAGAAGACAGATATCATGAATATCCTAATCATCACTTTGTCTCATAATTACACTGAAGGTAATATTAAATCTTATTTCATTAATCAGGATTGTTCAGAATGAATTTAGAATTCATTTTATTTGAGTTTCTGCAAAGTACTTTCATTTTATATTCTAGCACCGTAATTTCTTTGGTATTAATTCAATGTGATCGTTTTCTTTTGATTCTGAAAATTTTAATTAAAGAAGTAGGAATAATATTAGGAAAGGTTCATATCATCCTTCGCATTTCTTGTGCTATGCCTTTGAGCTTACGAATCCCCCGGGTTGACCATTAAGTGTGGAAGGAGTTCGTTAAAATCCAATTCCTAAACCGAACAACACTCCTGGAGGAGTGTGCAATACTTGGGATTTGGAGAAAGAAGGAAAAGGAAGAGCGGGAAATAGAAAGAGGACATCGAGATAAACGATCATAAAAGGTTTTTCTTGTAGGTATTTAGTTGCATGTATGATTTTCTTGATATTTTTGGCATTCATGACATATGGATGTGATTTATTGGTTATGATATTTCATTAGCATGGATGATTGCATGGATTAACATCGGTTTTTCATATAGTTTCTATTTCCTATAAAACCATTGTGGTGTGGGTGTTAGTTTTGTTTTCTAGTTGGTTCTAATGTTCCTTTGATTTTGGGTTGAGTTTTTAGTTCTTGGAAGCCTTGGTTGGAAAAACACTCTATAATCCCTGTAACATCTTGGGTTTTGTTACTAGTCTTGGAATCCTTTGTTGGAAAAACACTCTTAATCCCTTGGTGGGTTGAGTTAATAGTCCTATAAGCCTTGGTTTTATGAATCCTAGAAGCAATTATGGGTTGAGTTACTAGTCCTCGAAGTCTTGGTTGTAACAAATTCTCTAGAGCCCTGGATAACTTGGGTAGAGACCAATCTGATGATGGTTAGTGATGTCTGATGGTGAGGTGGAATCACTAGTTTAGGTTTGAGGTGGTTTGACCTTTGGAAGCCCTAGTTTGGTTTTGTTTGTTTTATTCCATGATAACCCACATTCATGATTCGACTATGGCATGAGCGTGACTAGCTGAAAGAAATATTTGGTTCAACCCAATTTATGGTCAGGTGGTATGCGAAACTCCTAGACCTGGTTGAATTTTCATATGTTAATAGGATGATATTTCCTCTTGTATTAAATGGGTAAATATACTTTTTTATATGTGCTTTTTATGGCTATTATATCCCAGTTATTTATGTTGGTTATATGTTGGTTATGAGGATGTTTTATAATAGTGATGATGTATGGCTCTCATAATCTTTTGATTAGTCAATTAATAAAAAATTAACATATGACCTAATAGTTAATAATTGAATTATTGTGATAAGGCATAAATTATTCTTAACGAGTTTGAGATAAGTAAGAGACACTCATGCTCATATATGTTTTTATGACCTATAGAATGCATATTTGTGATATGTTTGGCGAAATGTGTTTCATGGATAGTGGGGTCTGAGCCAATTAACTATACCAATTTTTGCATTATTATCCTTATTCCATTATTAAATATCATTTCTTAAAGTTTCACGAAGTTCTGGGTATAGGCTCGAGCCCTGGACCTAAAAAATTGGCATAAAAATTTGGGCCCAGTGGCCCAGAATTAGCTGGAAAAGTCCATAGTCACTATAATTCCTTGTTGTGGGAGCGAATGGAAGGCATCAGTCTCTAGCAAGTCTTCTCATGGGAGCGGCTAAGGGCCCAAATTATTAAAATGTCACGATTTCTCAGGGATTGATCACCTCGAAGGGTTGGTTGGATCCTGAAGGGCTTGTCGCATGTGTGGAAGGTACATTTGGTTATTTCATGTTGGTTCCACTTCTTTAATTTTACTTTCTAATTTGAATCACATTATAGTAGCCTCTCGTCACATGTTTACCCCAAAAGACCGGTTAACTTGGTTGAATGTGGGAGGATGGTGTGACATTTTGAATGACCAACTGTAATGCATAAAACTTTCAATTTAATATTTAATTCCACACATAAATTGAGAAAGGGTTTACGAGTTTCAATTATCATTCACGAAGAACTTGTGTCAAATATCTTAGAATGACATCATAATTCTAGATAGGCCCAGAGAATTTTTGCTTCTGCGGTGTTGCCTCTTTAAGGGATGGCCCACAAATCACAATTCTCCCACTTAATTCTCATCGAGAACTCTTACTCGTTCTTTTCCCACTTCGACTAATTATATTTGAATATTGTATTTATGAACACACACAAAGATTAATCATAGAAAACCCCATTTTGGCATAATACATCCACTTAGAACATCCTCCAATATTTATTGTTGAGTGTTCTCGATGGCCACAAAACTAGTGGCACAATTCAATTAGCAGGGGACATGAACTACCTGATCTCATACCACTATTAGGAAAATTGGTGAAAAATGAATTTAGCTCAATTCAAACAATGATGAAAATTTACATGTTTAAGTACGATGACGAAAATGTTGAATTCATTTTCTAGGTTTCTTGAACTTAAATAACTAATCACCATAACAAACCATAACCTAAATCACAACCCAAGAATCAGGTATATAATTTTTTTTTTCACATTTCATTAAAAAAGAAAAATATAACATTATATGTAGGGGGATTTTAAGGATGGAAAATTATTTTGAAGTTTAAAAATTTGGCGAATCTCACTAGTACCTAACATGCAAACTATAAAAATTTTATTGATGTTTTTGTAAAACTCTTGAAATTTATAATTATTTTATATATACTCTCTATATAATGTTGGTGAATTTTAACGTAAAATAATTTTATATTGTAAAATTTGGGAGAATCATTTTCATAAGAAATGGAAATTGGCAAATCTTTTTTTTGGAAAAAACATAGAAAATTAGCCCACCTGCGAATATTAGCCCCTAAAATTTTCCAGTATTATATGATATTACAATGAATTCATATTTAAAATTAATATCACCAAAAGACTTTCAAGTTGCCCCAAATGTAATCTTTTAGGATAATAAGACATCAATACAAAAGATGGAAAATTTTGTTGATAAGATCATCCAATTTCTCACCCTAAAAATCATAATCAAAACTTGATGATGTCAATTATTAAATCAAAAAAATAAAAAATAATTGCAATGAAAAACGTTCAAACATCATATTACTAGTTGATGTATATAAACACACTCTAACATTACATGTATTCTTGTGGTCATTATTTATGTTTTTCTTCCATTACTCTTTCATGTGAAAAAAATCTTAGAAAATGAATTTTGTTCATTTAATTTGTTTTTTAGTACCTTAATTAAATTAATGCCTTTCCTCTTTTTCATCCTTTTTATTTATTCTCGGGATTTTTAGCTTAGCCCCAAAGCCAATTGGAAAGCCTAGTCTCATATTTTTACATTTTTAGTAGTGCATGTATATTACTCGTACATTGTTTGGAAGCATGAATTTATTACCTAAAACACTATACGGTTGTTCTATATTGTGTTTCTGTTTAAAATTGTGTTTTAAACATTTTAAACTAGTATATATCATGTACACAATAGTCTAAATAATATGATTATATTTGTACTAGTAATATTAAGCTACTTAGTGACAAATTTTAATTAAGTTTATCTATAAATATTATTTGTCATTTTTTCTTCATAGTTTATCATGCCTTATTATTTTGAAAAAGATGAATCCATTTACATGATGCACTACATTAAACACTTCATAGTTTTTCTATGGTGTGTTTTTATTAAAATTGTGTTTAAACATTACTAAAACAATATTTATAGCAGAATCAATGCATAATAGACTACATAGCTTCATATAATTATTAGTGGAAATATTAATCCATAGAGGCATGCATCTACTTATATGATACACATTATGGTTATTCTGTGATTTCTTTTTTACTAAAATTATATTTAGACATTGCTAAAAAAATATGTATAACTAAATAAATGCACAAGGGACTAGATAATCTCATTGTACTTTTAGTAGAAAAATTAAAATATGTATTGACAAATTATTAATTTCAACTGTAAGTTTATTGAGATAAACCCTTACATGACATCTAAGTGGTTTTATGGATAAATATCCTTTCTCATTTGTTTCCTTATAACTTCTTCTGGGGATAGTATCCAGATGCATATAGTTGCAAAACGTGTGTTTAAGATATTTCTTTTTCTATTTTGCATAGTTAAAATATCAATATTTTGTTCCTATAAATTTTTATAGTAGGACCATATTATTTTATTTTTAAATGTGTATGTTTTATTTTATATAGTGTTTGAATGTGAGACTTAGTATCAATTTCATATCAAGCATATTATTGCATAATCTTAGTTATTTTTTCAAATTATATACATTAATTTGTGGACATATCAAATATATTCTAGTCATATAGGTTAGATCAAATGATAGATTTGTATGCTTCATGTAAAAGGTATTGAGGTAGATCCTTCAAGTTAGTTGTAGTGGTTGCATGCTTTACTCCTTGTACCTATATAGTTAAGAATTGTGATCAATGTAAATGGGTTTAGTTGGTTCACTTTTTTCCTATAATGTTACGCATTTTAATTAGTGTATATGTGTTTATGCTAGTTGTTCTATTTGTGAAATGTAAAGAAGTGTTATTTTTCTTTTAATAACACTGAATTATAATTGCATTTTTAAGAACATTTTATAGAACTAAATTATATAGACATCATATCATATAATCATACTAAAATATATATAAATTGAATTTATTCTCTTTATCAATTTTTATCTATATTTGGCATAAATTTTTTAAAAACTTGTATAAAAAATTCCATCTTTCCATCAAATTATTGAACATTTCTTCCTTCGTTAAATTTAAATAAAACACAAATTCATATAATCTAAATTCATTTTTTACTTTCCTCATTTAAGAGATTGAAAGCTTCACATAAGTCCATTTATATAAATTAAATGGTTGGTACATATTGATAGGAATCAATACATTATAAACATTAAAAATCACTTCATAACTTATCTCACATTAAGTTTAAAAAAATCATAGAAGCTAACTCAATTATAATATATATATATGTATGTATGTATGTATGTATGTATATATGTATGTATGTATGTATGTATGTATATATATGTATGTATGTATGTATATATATGTATATGTATATGTATATGTATATGTATATGTATATGTATATATATATATGTATATATATATATATATATATATATATATATATATATATATATATATATATATATAGTATTACTACTACAAAAAAATTATATAATGTGTGATCGTCTCCCTATTTTCTACCTAGTGGGAAATCAGAGTAGATTCTTAGGTTTAAAATACTGAGGCTACATATACCTCCCATGACTATAGCATATGATAAAAAAAAATAACAACATATATATTTATTTAACCCACTCCCACAACATACCATGGTCTAGCTACCAAAAACCATTACAATAACTAAAAGAAAAAAATTGAGAATGGGTAGAAGCTACTCTCGTGAGTTGTTTAGTTTGGGGGTCTACTCTGGAAAAACCTCATTCTTAGGGAATGGGATTTTGGTGAAATTTCTGACGCTGATTCATATTTTATGATTAATTCTATCCAATTTCTCTTCCAGTTATGAAAACTTGTAAACATTCTCTTGTTGGGAATCATTGCTGTCTAGATTAGGAATCCGGTCTCTATTCTTAGCTTCAACATGTTGTTCAAGAGTACAATGCCACTCATCATTAACACCATCTTATATCCTATGAAATTCTTAGTGGACAAGCTCACGAATTAAATTTTCATAATGCACCATAGATTCCCTTGCTTTCTCCTAAGATTGCAATTGAGAATTTGATGAGAAATAGCTATGGGTTAGTGAAGAGATGGAGGAATGACCTCTTCCACTCCCTCTACGAGAAAGACAAAAATATTCAATAAGGAATTGTGATCCAGGGAAATATAGGGGCATGGGGTTGACAATGAGGGGAAAAAATAAGTATGGGAGAGATATAAAGATGGGAATTTAGTGAGTCAGAATAGATGAACAAAGATGAGAAAGCATGTTAAGGCTAAAAAGGGATGAGATAGAGTAGAAATTAATGATAATTGTCGAAGGAGTCATAGGATGGAAATTGAGGGGGGTTGTGAAATTGTTGTGAGGGGAGATTTAAAAGTAAAAATGGATGGTGAGGAGGCTAAACTGAATCAAATAATTTTGCAAGGAGATACAAATCCATAGGTTATAAAAACAATAGAATTTCCCAACTATGCATACATTGATGTGAAGGAAGAAAATTTTGATTGAGAATAAGGTTACCTAGAATTCCAAGGATCCCACTAGTAGGTTGATAGCAAGAAAACTTGAATGCACCTAATTAAAACCACCATCAATAAGTGAAAAAAATCCCTAATAATTCAACATGTTATTTCCATATGTATATGCGTTCCTTGGTTTGCTCAATATTTCCAATATCAAGAATGTCTGCATGACCAAGAGTTTGAGCGCATCAATCAATATATGAAAATGCTATGTGTGAATGATTTTGTAATTTTCTTGAATATAAGAAAGATTTTTTGCTTCAAATGTGATGGATCCTGGAAGATGTAGATTATGGCTGTGGCCAAGGGAAAGATGGTGATTTTTTCTTCTGAACAAAAACATAATAACTCAGATAAGTACACGCAAGCACCTAGTACAAAGTCTGAAATTTCAAACATTGGATAAGCTAACAATTCTTCTAGCTAACAAAGAGGTTTTGAATAATGATATACTTTGAAAATCACATACATATTACTCAGAGTAATTTTCATAGTAAGGTGGAACAAAATCCCTTTGAAGGCCACTGTATATTAACTGTGTTAAATGGGACCTCGAGTAGCATAATATATTTTTTTTTGGTAGCTTCACTCAAATTGTTGATTTAGCGGAAAGGCTAGATTTCTTTTGCAGGAGAGCGCTCTCTAGAGCTAGAGAGTTAAGGATAGCATAAGCCTGTATATTTGATAATAATTATAGTTTCATTTATTTGTAAATAATGAGAAATAATTTTGGATAATTTTACTGTTATATGAGAAAAAAAATTACAAATCAATTTTCATGTGACAAAAAAATGGAATAAAATTGAAAACATAATGTTAAGTCAACTTATGTCATGATACGATGAAATCACACTTCAAAATAAATGATAAAAAACCATTAAAACACAAAATGCCGGGACACTTTTTCAAATCATAGTAATATAAAACTTTAAATCCAAGTAGTATAAAATCTCAATGCCTTCGAATGCCCGAGAAAATAACACATTCATAGAAAGTCACAATGGTAACATAAGCGTCCCAAAATGTGAGGACAAATGTTTCCTTCTTGGGCTAGATTGATTGGTGATGTCTACAAAGTATTTGTGAAGAGTGTGGTTTGAAGTTTAATTATTATTCAATATAAAGTCATTTTCTTTTCAAGTAAGTATGATTACCAAGATATGAAGTTTTTTTTGGCGTGTGTGGTTCAAGGTTCAAACTCCTTTGTAAGTGGTGGCAATTAAGCAAATGTCATCTTGATGTGTGTGGTTTAATGTTCAAGCAACGTTAAATTCCACCCCATGTCACAGTAGTATAATATTCCTAAAATAAAGACTTTTTGAAGTGTGTAGTTCAATGTTCAAATCCTCTGAAAATCATCAATCCGTCTAGCCATGTTAATTTATCTAGCTTAAAAAAAAAACTTTTTTTGTTATTTATTCCTAATAAGATTTTTTAAATGTAATTTTTTATATAAACTAGATTAAAATTGACATTGCTAAAAATATGTTAGGTAATTAACACTTTGTCTTTTTCCACTTACTAAAAAAAGTTTGAATTTTTTTTTAACACTAAAGCTATTAGGAATTCATAAATACATTATAACATAACAAGTAGTGGATTAATGTCATACAAAATCATTAAAATGTATATATATACATATATATGTATATATATACATACATACATACATACATATATATATATATATATATATATATATATATATATATATATACATATATATACATAGATACATACATAGATACATATATATATGTATATATATATATGTATGTATATGTATGTATACGTATATATATATATTACAAAATGACATGTCATACTAAAAATTTTAAATGACATAACATACCACTCCTAAAGTCCAAAACCCACCGCTTTAAAAAACTATGAACCAAAAGGCCTCATTAACCACCATCACTTTCACCAATATCAAATTAACTTGAAAAGTTGATCTTCCTTTTCTTCTCACTTAAAGAAATCAAGGTGTATTACATCAAGAATGGTTTTTAATTTATAAATGTTGGAAATGACATATTATTTATAATTTACAAATTAACAATATCATAAAATAAACACAATAATTATATAAAATAAACACAATAATTTATTCTAATAAGAACTTTTCACACATGATTTTAAGGTGGTCTTTCATACTATGAATTTCTTATGTAAATGATTTCAATGATGTTTAATTGTAAAAGCTTTAAACAATGGATAATTATTATTTTTCATTTCATTTTTTCTTTATAACAATTTAATATATTGTTGATTTCATTAAAAACATTAGGAACAATATAAGATATTGGCCTATTGGCCTTTTTGTCTAGGAGATGGAGATATTGATTTAAAATCATGCTTTGATGCCATAAAACTAGTTTAAAATGTAGTAACTACATCAATCATAGAGGGAATAATGGTACGCGCATCACCATTAGAGGCAACAATGATAAATACACCCTCGCTAAGGGTAATAATAGTTGTTACGTTGCTAATAGAGGAGGCACTAATATATTCAAGAACATTAGATGAATTAAGGGTAGAGTGAGAAGACACATATGCATCATAAATAGATTTCACTAACATATATACATCTCTAATAGAGGCAACATTAGCAGCTGCAACATTTACAAAAGAAATAGATTTAAAAGGGGCAATAATTGTTGGACCAAAAAGAAAGTAACAGGTGTAAATTAACTGAAATGGGAAATGGAATTGATGTGTGTATTAGGATTATAAGTGATAATAAATTCTATTATGAGACTGTGGTAGGCATACACCATGATAAATTAATGTTAATCCTTACTCATGTCATGTCTCAAAATATTTAAATGTATAAAATAAAAATAACATGAATAAGAAACATGTTAATGGATGAATTCAACTTATGAAACCCTTGGATGTAGGTTATGTTATACAATATATAATGTTGATATCAATTAAAAAATTGGAAGAATTCTTTTAGGAATGTATCAGGAAACTCACAGGTGAGACAAGCTTCACCTGGAGACTATCGGCAGGTCAACAATATTGTTTCTTTCTGATTAATGAGATCAACTAGAAATACACATTTAATATGATTACATTTTGTTAGGGAGATTAAAAAAAAAAATCCTAATAGAAAGTATCTGAGTCCTATAAAATTACACAATCAAAACAACCACACAACTAATTTCTCCATTATTTCCAAGTCTCCCCATTAACGAAGAAAGGATTTATTTCTACACCTAATATCTCCCTAAAAAACTCAAATTTCATCTTCCCAAGAGGCTTAGTCAAACTGCCAACACAATTTTCACAAGTATTACAATACATTAGAGTAATATCTTTAGACTGTATTTTCTCTCTAACAATATGAAATAAAGTATCAAATGATTTATTCTTTCATGATAAACCAGTTTGTTTTCCAACTTGATTCAGCTCTGGTTATCAAATCTAACCATTGTAGCCTTCTTTTTTTCTTATCCAACATCTTGAAGAACTCTCCTCATCCCAACAACTTCACAGTTTGTTGCACACAAAGCTTTATACTCTTCCTTGGTGGAGGAAAATGACCAAATAGGTTGCTTCTTGCTACTCCCTGAAACAATCCCAAATCCAACACTGAAGCATAACCTATAGTGGATATGTTATCTTCCAGATTACTAGCTCCGTTTGAATTTGAATATCATGTCAGATAAAAATCAAATGAATCAATATATTTAATACAAACATTCATTATTCCTTTAAGACATCTGAGTACACCTTTAACTTATTTCTAACGGCTTTCTAGAGGTCTTTCCATGAAGTAAATTTACAAACTAACAAAGTATGTTATATGAGGTTTAGTTGTAGTAAGATAATTCAAGCTTCCCACCAATTGTCTATACACTTTATCATCTACCTCGTTTGATCCATCATCATTGTGAAATTTCATATTCTTTTGCACGAGAAAAAAAGAAACATTACATTGATCCATTTTAAACTTCTTATTCAATTGTATGACATAATTACCCTAAGAAACAAAAATATGACCAACATATCTCCAAAATTCAAGACATACACATTAATGTAACTCTCCAAGATCTTTCATCTCAAATACTTTTGATATCTTCCCCTTAATTCCATCAATTATCTTACCAGAATTCCTTGTAATAATTAAATCATCAACATACAAGGAAATAATTACAACATGCCCCTTTAAATAAAACTTTGTATACATACTTAGGTCACTTTTGATCCTCATAAAACATTGTTGAAGAAATAATTAATCTATCTTCTCATACCATGACCTGGGTGCCTGATTTAACCTATGCAAAACTTTCCTTAATTTCTAGAATAGATGTTCTTGACCCTTTTTCACAAACCCTCCTATTTGAGTAAGATAAACCTTCTCGTTTAACTCACCATTCAGAAAGGAATATTTAACATCTAATTGGTGAATATTAGAATGGTACTTTATAGGTAATGCAATTAAAATTCTAATAGTGTTAAAGTTAACTACACGTGAAAATGTTTCTTCATAGTAAATGCCTTATTTTTGTGAGTACCTTTTTCCCACCAATCTAGCTTTGTATTTATATATAATAAAATATTCTTTATATTTGGGTTTATTCAATGATTTACATCCTATGGGCTCTTTATCTTTAGGTACATCACTCATATTCTTCCCTCGCTTCTTTTCTCCACTCCTCATCTTCATTAGCTGCATCAAAACTCTAGGGTTATATGACATTTTAAACACCACTCATCATGGTTGAGTCCTTATACCTTGAAGGAATGAGAATAAAACGTGTATATCTCCTTGGGAATTCATTGTCCTCATCAGTGCTCCATGAATATCCTTCTTCACCTCTAGTTGAGCTCTGACTGATGGTAGTGTCCATATCATTGGATTCTTCCTCATGCTTCTGCTACTCTCTATATTCAACTTCTTCTTTGGTGTCTTCAACTTCAGGAAATATACTCCACCTTTCATATTTTTTTTCCTTATTATTATCATGTCCTTTCTCATGGAAGATTACATCTCTACTTGCAAATAATTTGTGAGTAGAGGGATAACAAAAATTATAAGCTTTAAATTCTGAAGAGTACCCTACAAATAAATTTGATGGATTTATCATCAAGTTTCTTTCTATTCTCCTTTAGAATATGTGCAAAGGCCTTACACCCAAATACCCTCAAATTATGAACTTCTTGTTTAAATGAATACAAGGCTTCAAATGGTGTTTTAACAAAAATATACCTTGTTGGACTCATGTTCTTTAAATAACCAATATTTCTAATGGTCATATCCCAAAAATCATTTGAGATATTGTTACCTTTAATCATATTTCGTGCACACTCCACCAACATTTTTTTTTTCCTTTATGAAACACCATTCTGCTATAGAGTGTGGGGTACTATAAATTGTTGCACCATTCCATGATCTTTCCAGTACTTGATGAAGTTCCCCAACTTGTACTCTCCCCATTGATCTCAATGAAGGATTTTTAAAACTTCACTGTCTATTTCTCTACCATGTTTTTTGAATTATTTGAAATAATCAAAATATCACTCTTCATACTAAGGAAGTGAACCCTGTATACCTTGTGCGATCATCAATAAAAAACAAAAATTAGGAATATCCTCCTAGGTATGTCCTTTGCATTGGTCCACAAACATAAGTATGCACAAGTTATAATGCATCTCTTCTTCTCCTATCAAAGTTAGAGGGGAATTTAACTCTGTGAATTTATCCTAATGCACAACCCTCATAAGAAACATACTCATTATTCAACATAGGGATTCCTTCAACTATTTTTAGTTTCTATAACAACAAAAAATCATGATAAGTAATATGACCATAACTCTAGTGCCAAATACATTCTATTTCCATAGTTGTAGGCTTAAAAGCTTGAAGACTCTTGTTGGCGACATCAAGCTTGTATATGCCTCCAACTCTGACTCTTGAAGGAATAGGTTTACAATGATCCATTAAATCCTTTACTATGTAGTTCCTTTTGAAAAATTCAACCTTCAGATTATGATATGTGACTATAGACAAAAATATCATTCTTTTCTTCATCCAAAGAACACAAATAACATTATAAATGTTCCTAACATTTTCATCTCGCAATGTTACTATAATCTTTGTATATCCCTTAACCTGAAGTGCATGATCATCTCCAAGATAAATGTTGGAACCATTGCTGGTTTTCTTGAAGCTATAATACCCATTATTATTGCATGACATGTGGATTGAGGCTCCAAAATCCATAAAATATGCATTAACATCATTGGTTTTAGTAGACAACAGAACATTAGATAGAAACAACTTATTATTATGAAAATCACAATTCAGGGCCTCTCCTGCCAAATGTATTGAATTAATTTTGTGTTTATGTCTTGCTTCATCACTTTTATTCTTATAGAAATCTCTGGAAAGATGTTGAACCTTACCATAAAAAAAAATAAAAAATCATTCTATAATCATTTCTAGTAGGTGACATACCTTTATTTGTATTTGGAGATGGCCATCTCTAAGATGGACTTCCACGTTTACTTCCTTCTCCCTATTTTCCTTTGAAAATTTTATTCTCAACTACAAGTGATAAGTATGGATTCTAAGGCTTCAAATTACTATGCATCTCTTCTTCCTGCATCAGTATACCTATCAATTCATAAAAAATGGGAGCTTTCTCCCTTTCTGTAAGACTTGTAATGAACATATGATAGTCCTCTGACATTCCATTTAAAGTAATTATAACAAGATCAATACTAGATATTCATTCTCCTATGTCTCCCAACTTATCTTTCAAATATTTAATTCTTGGAATGAAATTACTTATAGTTTTATTTTCTTCCATTTTAATATATAGGAGCTTTCTTTTCAAAAAGAGCACACAACTTGTTTTTTTAGTCTCATACAAATCCTTAAGCGTAGTCCAATTTTCATTGGAAGTATTGCAATCACGAATGTGAGGAATTATGCTGTCTTTAACATAAATCCTTAATAATACCTTTGATTTATTTTCCCTCTTATCCTAATCATGGATTGATGTTATTATCACATAGCCAACCAAACTTGGCTTTTATTCATCTCCATTTATGATCATAAATACACCATATCCTTGTATTAGGGTATGCAAATTGAATTTCTAATTTACCTAATTGGAGCCAAACAATTTATTAGCCTCATTTAGATATCTTTCTGCAAGGGGATTAATCATCTTGACAAAAAAATCATTAAATGACAAAAAATACACTAAATTTTCACTAGTGCAATTTCACTTGTTGATTTTCTACGCAAAAAAGATAACCAACTATAGTTGATCCATTGTGAAGGTTAAAATCCATTTCATATAAAAAAACCCCAAAGGAGTAACAAATTTTAGTAATAAAAACCCAAATATATTTTTAAGTGTTTTGTTGGGTGATGTTGGTGGCCTTGGAATCACTCTTATTTGCTTCAATAAAATGCAGTCTAAAAAAACCATTATGCTCATCGCATTTTTTTAGCAAGAGATGTGTGTTGCATTGCAAAATTGGATAGTTTAAAAGTGTGCACACTCAACACACTTTTGTGTGTTTTAAGTGCATTTTTCTTTCCAAACAACATACAAGACCGCTCTCTTTGCCTCCGTGCTTACATCAATCGATGACAATGAGTTTCAACACTTGACACTGCTCTCTTCACCTCTCTGCAGACAACAAACATTCATTACAAGTTCTTGGTCTGTATCTTTGATATGTGGTTTGAGCTCTTAATTAATCAGTGAATCCCAATTTGGATTTGCCTCTTGTGCATCACAAGAAACACACTCCTTGATTCTCAGTATTACACAAAGATAAAAGGATATAAATGATTTAACATTCAATATTTAACAATGAATTTAAAAATATAAATGATTTAACATTCAATATTTAACCACCAAACTTCAACAAATTTATCTACACAATGGATGACCACAGACTCCACGAGTCATGTCCCACGCCATGAAGGCATTAGGGACCACACCACATCGATTTTCACCTGGTCCCACACTACATAATTGGTTCTTCCATCGTCGAATAATATTTTTTAAATTACACGTAGATTTAATCCTCCTCAATCTATTGAAAAAATTTATCAACCCAATTAGTCCATATATAATGTTCATGTCGCACTCACATATCAACTCACAACATGCATTGGGGTTGATTGTAACACCCTGCTCCCACATCTACACAAGTAACCATCCAACCGAAGTAAACATATGAGGAGAGGATACTATGATACGATTCAAATCCCCATATGTAGTGAAGGAAGTGGAAATGACACAAAAGAAAATATTCTAACCTTCTACACATGAAACAGAACCCCCTGGAGCCATCCATCCCTTCCAGGTGACCATCCCCTGAGACAACCCAAAATTTTGCTACGTTTAAGCCTTAGTACTCCTTTGACATGGACATGCATGCAAATGGGACCCTCTAGTTGGTCCCACAATAAGGCATGCTTAAAACTAAGGAATTTTTGAGGTAGTTCTGTGCCAATGAGTTCAGATTTTGTGCCACTTTTTTAGGGCAAGGACTCGGACCACTACCCAAAAATCCATGAAATTACCATAAATGAAAAATAACATTGAAAAAATGATAAAAATGCAAATAATTTGAAGGAAATTAAATAAACACACATAAAAATATTCGAGACATAAACACTGGTGGAAAAGACTTCAAAGCTTAATTGTATTGTGTTCCTCACATAATTACAAAAATGTTAATAATACAAATATAAAGACATGAGGAGAATGTCTCAAGATAGTGTGTATATCTTGGACACAATCACTTTGGTTGAATGAATATCTCAACCACACACTAATCTAGGATTCTAACTAGTTGGAGAGAATCTCTCAACCAGCTAGACCTAAATAGACTCCTAAGTTTGAGGAACAAACCCAATCTATAAAAGTAGGAATAAAAACAACTTTCATGATTTTCATTATTTTTTATCATTTTGGAATTATAATTTATTTTATGACATGAGAGTGAGGCTAAAATCCCCCCCCCCCCCAAATTATAAGTCCAAATAAGAACTGGGAACCATCTCCAAGTCCTCATGCTAAAACTGCTGAGTTGATCCTCAATGAAAAAGGATTCCTGAAAAACCGCCAAATCTGGATGCGGAAAAAAATCCAATCTAAAGAAAACATGGATCAGCTGCAAGTATGATTCATCTATGAAAGTTTCTTAACCACTCTATCAAGTGCCAAGTTGTAATGCAAAAGGATTCATCTATCATTTTCTTTCAATCAACATCCTAATTGCTTGTCCACTAACATATTGTCGATAACGCCCACTCACGAGTTTGTTGATGATGTTGAAACTGCTAACAGACTACTTTGATGATGACTTCCCACTAGATTCTTTGTTGTTGAAACTTCCCACTAGCTGCATTGTTAATTTTGAGCACCCAATGGAAAATTTGTTGACATTTATTATGTTGGAACTGCTCACTGCTGCTTTTCTTGATGTTGTCAAAATTTTCAGTATGAAAATTAGCTTCAATTCCATTATCAATTCCCCCCTTTTTCAGCTAAAAGGAGAGACAGTCATCTGATTTCAATTTCTAAACTCCCCCCTTTAGTTTTAAGAGAGTTTCATTGTTTTAATTCCCCGTTTAGGTGCACAAGAGTACTAGATTAATTTGAGTGTTGGCTGCAATAGGTGTGATTGAATTCGGTGGTAAAACTTATATCGTTTAAATGTTTGGCTAAATGGTTATTTTTGCACCATAACTCTAATGAGTGATTTTTATTTCCATAATGATGATAGATATGGAGATAAAAACAATGATCTTCCATAGGAACCATTCTTTGACAATGTTTGCATTCAGTTTTTCCTTAAACTTTCTCCTGTATTTTTGATGTTACTTGATCAAGAAACCCTGAACAGATGAGATTTATTGGCTTTGAATAATCTAGGATATTGAATTTTTTCTCATATTTTTCATATATTAAGCCACGTTGATTTTTTTTCATTGAATTTGTTCCCACGGATTGATTATTGGCTTGGAAGAAGAAAGTTGAACTTGATCATGGACAACTTCTACACTTGAATTTGTCTGCCTGAGTGACTTGAAATCATATTCATCTTCATTTGGAGGTTTAATGGATTAGAAATTTCACTCTTCTATTGCAACTCATCTCCTTGTATTTGTGACTCGATTTGAAAAAAATCGATTGCCCCATGTGCCTGATGTAGATGCATTTTTAATATTAGTAAGAGTTGCTTTGTTGATTTTCATCATGTCTTTAGTAGTGGATATGATCAAATTTTTAAGAACCTATAACAATTGAATTTTTTTATCCATGTCAAATCACTCACTTGAACTCATTCTCACTTGCTTTTAACACTTTCTTGATTTCTCTAACTTGCTTGGTTAAACTTGTTTTCTTGATCATCTCTTGAATTTCAAGCTCGCTTTAACTTATGTTAACAATTGAATGTTGGAACTCACGCTCACTTTCTTTCATGCTCTCTTGATGTCTTAAACTTGTTCACTTTCACTTTGCACTAGATTGAACTCACCCACTTGATTTAGCTTATTTGCAAAATAAGGGTGTTGAATACTATCAAGAATGCACCCAAGAGAATGCTTACAATGATTTAATGATAACTTCAAATGAATTTTATGACTTCATTGAAAATAATTGACTCACTTGACCCCTTATCGATTCAAATTTTAGGTGTCAGGTTCAACCAAAAATCAACCTTACAATTCAACTCAATTTGATTTGAAATTGTTTACAATTTAACTTACAAAAAATAAGATTATTTAGAAGTTAAAAAAATACCAATTGTTTTTTATATCATTGAATGTTGATGTAGACTTGTCTTGGAATGCTTGATTTTTTTCATTGCATCTTCATTAACTTGATTACCATGAGTGAAGGATATTGAATTGCATGTTGATGTAGAATTATTTTTTGAATGCTAATGTTGAGAAATTGATATTTTTTATTATGTGATGCAACTACTCGATTTCTTGTGTGTTTTATATCATTATCAGAATTTTGAGGTCTAAAACGGGCCTCCTAAAGAAATTGTAAAATAATAGTGGAAATAATAAAATAATATTTGATTACATCATCAAATTATAGAGGAAAAAAGAAAAAACTACTTTTTCAACTCATATTTTCAACTTATCTCCCAAAATTTTTACTCAAATTTCAAGAGGGGGTGCTTGTTGGATCCAAATTTAATTCCTCATCCAAGGAGTACCCATGTTTGATACTTTCGATTTGTCCTGCTACACTAAAAATGACAAATACATGAAAAGCGTGATTGTAATCATGTTTTTCTATGTATTTCTCATTTTTCCTGTAGCAGGGTCCATCGAAAGTATGCAACATGCGTATTCCTTGGATGAGAAATTAAATTTTTCATCCAACGCGTAATCCCGAATGAAATTTGAGTAAAAAATTTGGGAGATAACTTGAAAATACGAATTTAAAAAGTAGTTTTATTATTTGATTATTTTATAATATTTTTACCATTTTATTTAAAAAATGGTGAATCATCCCCCATGGTTGACATCATCATCTTGAATCCTAATGGTTCCTATAAAGTTTATTTTTATTGTAAATTTTTCTTAGGAGGCCCATTTTATAGCTCAAAATTCCCCTAATGTTATGCTTGATTGTAGAAATTTACTAATATTTTTATGTATTACCGGACTCTCTTGATATAACATATTAATCTTATGTTAAATACAAAATCCTTCAACTTAACTCATTGTGGAAATTAAATCGCCACTTGCAAACATATGAAGAAAATCAATCACACATAAACAAGATGTTTTACCATGAAAGCTTAAAGCTAAAAACCCCAACTATAATGTATTATGTATATCAATGGAATCATGTAACAATATCATACAAAGATTAGTACATCAAGCTCTCAGTACGATATACAATCGTCACACACTGTCATGTAGAAAGTTTCATATATATGCACCAATTTCTTGCTTCCTGACAGCCTACCTCCACTGTGCAATCCTTGCTGAAGAAGATAATTGAATCAATTTGATCTTTCCCCTCTTTCACTACGCAATTCTTATTGGAAACTCCAATTTCTATGTAGATGCATTGAATGCATCACTATAGTCACAACGGATAGTCCATCTCACCCTTTCACCTATCTCTCCATTGGGTCTCCACTGGAACTGACATGTAAGTAGTTAACTGATATATTTGTTTAGTTGTAAGTGATTTACTATTTGTGAATTAATTAAATAATTAATTCACTGAACTCTCACTAGTTAATCATGAGTGGAAAATATAAAAACTCAGTTTAACTCGCTTGACTGAGTTAAACTAGATAAAAACTCCCATAACTACTCTTCCAACTATGTTACAACTTTCCACTATCAGTTATAGCTGAGTCCTCCATGCACGAGTCACCAACCACCCTAGGAATTGTGTAATTCCTTCAGCCCACTGATGTGGCACATATGTTCACTGAAATAAAGTGCTCTATGAGAATAAGTTGATATTTAGAGTCTGATTATTATTAAGGGCTAACAATAATCAACATGAATCTATTTTTAGATTGACGATCTATAAATAGACTTCGTCCAATATTCTAAAAATAGAATCTCATATATTTTTCCCATTTGAAGAACCATCTACAAATAGCCTCCTGATAGATATAGAATATTCTCACCATGTCTAAAAATAGACATACACCTAAAAATAGCCTGCAGGCCCCACTTAGTGAAGGTGCTTAATTTTCACTAAGTTCATCATATTGTTGAATCTAAACACTCCCTCTGAACAAGATAGTGATTATCCTTGACCCCGATCCTACTTCTATGGTATTCGAATTTTCTCTTGATGAGCGCTTTCGTCAGAATATCTGCATCCTAATCTTCCATCGGAATGTACTGAAGCGACATGATCTTCCACTGCACCGAATCTATGATATGATGATATCGGATATCTATATGCTTAGATCTATCATGGAACACAAGATTAATCAAGAGTTTAATTCAACTTTGATTATAACAATGAATCACTGTAGGATGTAAATGAGAACCAAACAAACCTACCAGGATCTTCCTCATCCAGATAGCCTCACATGTAGCTTGACTTGCTTCCATGTATTCTGCTTCTGCTGAACTGAGTGCTGTATATCTTTGTTTCCTGTTGTACCAATAAATTGTTGTAGATCCTCTACTGAAAACCCCTCCTGATGTGCTCTTTCTATCGGTTGGGATGCCTGCCCAATCTGCATCCATGAATCCATGAAACTTCACCTCATACATCTATCTGTACCATAATCCATACTCAGATGTGCCCCTGAGACATCTCAAGACTTGCTTTCCCACCTTTCAAAAGAGCTTGGTAGGCTTGATCATCACTTGAATAAGTTGGTTCACCACATAGCATATGTTTGGTATTTTATTAACTAAATACATGAGTGAAACTACCAACTGTTGATAAACAATGGAATCCACTACCTCTGTTGATGTAGCATCCTCTTTCCTCAAATTTCATGGAAGAGAAGTATCCATGGGCTTGTAGTCCTCCATGTGAAACTTACCAAGTATCTCCCGAGCATACTTTCCTTGAGACAAAAGTAGTTCACCTTCTCAGTGCCATATTTCCAATCCCAGAAAATAATGAAGGAGGGCCAAATTCTTCATCTCAAACTCCTTTTCAAGGTATTCCTTGCATGAGTGTATGAACTGCTCATCACCCGTTAATATTCAATCATCAACATAAATAAAAATGATTAAAAGCTTACCCTCCACCAGAATTTGGTACAGGTTTGCATCTACCTCACTCTTGGTGAAGCCAAGTCTGATGAAATATTTGTGGATCTGAGTGTACCAAGCATGAGGTGCTTGTTTCAGCCCATACAATGCTCTTTTGAGTTTGCACACATGCGACTCGCTGCTGAAGATCTTAAATCCTTCAGGCTACTCAGTGTACACTTCTTCCTCAATGATCCCATTAAGGAATGCAGTCTTCACATCCATTTGATGAATGCGTTAACCCATCTGTGCTAAGAGAGAAACGATGGTCCTTCTGGAACAATACCATGTGATAGGTGCAAAGGTTTCTCCATAATCAATCCCCTTGATCTGTGAGAAGCCCCAGGAAAGAAATATTTCCTTACACTTCTTGACACTCCCATTAGAAGCTTCCTTTACCTTGTAGATCCATCTCAAACTTACCAATGATTTACCCACCGGCCTTGGAAAAATCTCCCAAGCAGTGTTTCTGACAATGGAGTCATACTCCTCCACCATGGCATCTACCCATGTGAGCTCCTATGCTACTTTCTCAAAGGAAGATGGATCTATCATGACACACTTCCTCATAAGATCCATGTATCCAGTGAATAGGTTAGGTGACTGTCTCTGTTTGCGGTGTGATGTAGGGACTCCTACATTCTCTGATGTATCAAGCTTCAGTCTCTCACCTTCTGTGGTATGCTTCCTGCATGTTCTGATGTTTGGTTTTGCATTATTGGACTCATCCACTCCATGAATCTCCTCCTATGGCTGATCCACATCTAGAGGCTAATATTTTGGAGCAGGTAACTCCTCCTCTGCATACAAGTGTATCTCCCTCTCAAGCGACAACTTGATGGCATTTAACTCATTGAATTTTATATCCCGTCGCATCACAGTCATCTGACTCTTTGGAAAATACACATGATAATTATGGGGTGTTTCTATGTACCCCCCAAATATCCCAACTTCTGTAGTCAGCGCCAACTTCTTCCTGGTGTCCTTGGTCATATCAACATAAAAATATGAATAAAAAAAATTTAAATGAGAAACATCCCATTTCTTACCAGTGAAATATTATTCATGTGTACTCATGCCAAGTACTCTATGAGGACAACGATTTTGCACATAAACCACAGTGTTGCACGCTTCTGCCCAGAAGTGCATTGGTAGGCCCTGGTCATGCAACATAGCTCATGCAGCACAACCGATCATTCTATTCTTCCTCTCTGCGACCCCATTCTACTGTGGGTTATGAGGCACTCTGAGTTCTCTTTGAATTCCTTATTTTCTACACAAGTATTTGAATTCGTTCGAGATATATTCACCACCATTATCGCTCCACATAGCCTTCACTTTCTTTTGTGACTGCTTCTCCACCAATGCTTTAAACTCACATAATTTTGAGAATGTTTGATCCTTCTTCTGCATGAACAAGATCCATCATCTATGAGAATAGTCATGAAAAAAAATAACATGATACCTGTGTTTTGTTTTTGAAGCAACTAAGAAAGGTCCACACACATTTGTGTGAATTTTCTCTATAATTTTCTCATGAAAGGTGGTCTTCACAAACTTACCCATTGTACATCCCTTGCACTGATCTGAGTACACAAGAATACCCTTGGAAAGTCCCGTAGAAATCTGCTGCAAAATCTTCAGGGTGCCATAGTTAAGATGGCCCAATATCCTATGCCATAATTCGCCCTCATCCCGACTCACCACTTATTCTTCTTTGCTCATCATTCTAGTGTAGCCATCTACCTCCACCTTGTAGATATTCTTGACTCGAATCCCTATCTTCTTGGTTTGACCCATTGTTTTATGTCGTAGGAAAGCTTTTCCATCGCAGAAAACAACGTCATAAACTCTATCTTCCAACATCACAACTACGACCAAGTTCTTCTTTAGACCTAGAACATCATAACATCTTTCAACAGAAATGGTTTCACTGACTCCATCTCAAAATTAATGTTTCCAATGTCGGTCGCACCGTATCTACCATCGTTGCCCATCTCTATATTCATTTGGAGATCATTATCCTCCAAGTCACTAAACAACTCCTTGTCTCTCGTCATGTAGAAGGAAACACCACTATCAAGATAGCACACTGATCCCATTGCGCTTGAAACTTAGCATACGATCAAAGATAAATCAAGTTCAAGTTGCAAGGCAAGGGCATCACCCACTACAACTCCAACAACCTTCTGGTTCTTCTTTCTCTGTGGCCAGTTAGTTGTGAGATGCCCATGTTCGTGATAGTGAAAACATTTCACCTTGGACAAATCCATCTTCTTGCCTTTAGCCTCGAATTTTGAGTGAAATTTCTTCCCCTTCCCTTTCCTTTCTTTGGTAGCCAAAATTGAAATTCTCTTCATCATCATTATTTCATGATGAGTCATCCTTGGTATTCCGCCTTATCTCCTCCTGCACTAGATCCGACCAAAGTCCCTCCCAATTAGGCAGTTTCTCCCATCCATTGACAGAGTCTTCATAGCTGTGCCAAATCCTTGATATCCCAATGAGAGCCAAGCTCACCAAGTCATCATCCGCAACTGTAATTCCCACACTCCCCAGCCAATCCCTACATTGGAAAAACTTCGTGAGATATTTTGGAATACTTTCGTCCTTCTCCATTTTGATTTTTCTGAGTTTATCTTTTACCGCCAACTTCCCATGGTCGGTGTTGCTTTGGAAAATTTCTGTCAAAGCCTTCCACATTGCAAATGGACTGGCTTTCCCATGAATGCTTGACACAATATGGTCTTTCACACCTTCCAACAAAATCCTACTTGTCTTCGCTACCTTTTTTTGCCACACGTCAAGTACTGCAACATCCATCAAAGTGGGCTTAGGAACATCGCTATTGATGAACTCCTTTAGACCATTATCTTCAAGCACTGACTGCATCATGTCCTTTGAGGCTACGCATTTCGAGTTACCCTCAAGGGCATACTCCAACCGCAACCCATTGAAAGCCATTTCAATGTTTACTCAACTGTCGCACCAAGAAAAATTTTCAGCAAATTCGAATTGTTCAATTTTTTAGCAAATTCGAATTGTTCAATTTTTCAGCAAATTCGAATTGTTTAATACAAAATATATATTTGATTAAATATTGAAGCACATTGACCTTCAATTTCTCAATCATTGATAATACCAAGCTCACAACCCCTTGAAGAAACTTATCTTCAAAATTAAATACACATGAATTCCACCTCCTAAAAGTAAAACATTTCTTCAAAATACAACAACCAACTTCCCTTTTAAAAATATTTATTTATCACTCCATATTACATAATATATGTTATCCCTCGGAAAAAAAAAAAATTGAATACACCTTATTACTGCACAAAACTCCCAACATTCACTCCAACAAAATATTAAAATTTCCTTTTTGAAAAATGCACATTATTACTCCATTACAAGAAAATAAGCCCTCACTTTATTATTTTAAATAAAAATTCCACTTTTCACTCTAATACGCTCAAAATACCCTTTTTATTTTAATATGCACCTCTCTTTTTTTTAAATACTTCATAAAAAATTGTGCCACTTGGTTTTAATATGCATATCGACTTATTACGTAGCTTTAAAAATGTTTACTTACGATATTTGGTTTACCTGATGGAGGAGAGAGTTGTAGAACTGTGGAAGAGGAGAGTACTTTTCATAACTTGATAATTCATTTTTCTTACTCACGTAACTGTTCTGCGATGGGAACTCTCTTTCCTTCTCACTATACCTAACCAAATGGGAAAAATAGTTCCTTTTAATGAACGACGACGCCACGCAAACTCTAAACCATAGTTACCATATTCGAATACAAATTCGGATTCGATACGATATCATAAAAATTCAAACAAGATTTTTTCAAATTAGAAAAAATTCGATAGTATACATCCTTAATATTTAGGTATATATATTTTCTTTCTTTTAATATGAGATATTTTGATAATTTTTATTCTAATTCATTTTAAATTTTGAATAATTTCTAATAACTCTAGAAAATGTAACAATATTAAAAATACAATTCAACTAAAATTTAAAAAGTTTACATTTTCTCTTCTCCACAATTTAAATTTGAAATAGCTTTTTGGTTTCAAAACTTGTTTTTTCAAAATTCTTATCTAATAAGTAAATAAAAAAATCATTATTCTAAGCATATTAATTTAGAATTCATAAAAAAAAAAAAACAAAAATGAAATAAAAAATGAAATTCGAAAATAGAAATTTTCAAATTGTTTCTGTTTAACATATCTAAACAAAAACAGAAATAAAATTAAAAAATAGAAATTTTCCAATTTAAATAGACACAGGTATCTATATATATATTCCAGCATTATCCATGAATCTCAAATAAAGCCATCCCTTTCCCAAAGCTAAAGAGCACCTGACCGTTTCATCTACTACCAAAAAGTTCAGACAGGCTATGAAGCACTCTTAACGTTCGGTAAAACACTGTTATTAGAGAGTATTCCTTTAATTTAATTTACTAGTAGATGAAACACTCCCGTTTCATCTAATACCAAAAAGTTCAGATGGGCTCAACGTTCGGACGAGTATTAACTAAAACACTGTTATTAGCGAGTATTCCTTTAATTTACGAGTAGAGTATTCTGCCGTACAATCCCGTTACCAGTTTTACTTTTTTTGAAGAGGTGTTCTGTAATGAAAAAACATGGAAGAATTGAATCGAACCGTATCGAATTTTACCGAATACTTCTCCATTCAAATCGTACACACGAATTTTCGAATTTTTTGGCCTATATACGAATTTGGTAACTATGCTCTGAACACGTTGTGGGGCGATGAAAGGACATAGTATCTAGATTCTTATTTATCAACAAAAACAACAAAGAAATTTGACAATGATGATTCCCAAGAGCTATGACATAAACAACACAAATTTCGTTGTCCTATGTCGACACGTTAAAAATCTGGAGAGAGCACCTCGGACGACCCCGAGATCTGCTACAACATCACTCATCTACTGGACATGATAAACAAATTTGTTAGAATGTTATTTGGCCTCAATGTGTATGTTTTGACCGATCGTGAGCCGTTCTTTGACATCTCCATTGAAGGAACACACGTCTATTCTTTAAAGTCGAGTTGACGCATAAGCTGACGAGTATGAATCCCATTTGAGGAAGTTCTATGGTCCCCAATTTTTTTTTGGAATAAATTCATGAGTCTGGTTTAGTAGGCACTGCGGTTGGGCAAGTCTTGAATTATAATTTTAATGTTGAGGTCAATGTGAATTATTCATTTAAGGATGGTGTGAACAGTAGTGGCATGAAAATGAAACCTAGATCGTTAATACTATCATCTGTTTCCTTTGTAATTATTATTGCATGACTTATCACGTTGCTCTTCTCAGATCCTTTCTCAGATCATTTTCGTCAGAATTATCAGTGTTTAGGAGGCCGCAAAGCTCTGAACATGAATTTGAAATTAAGCTAGAGACATAGATTCCATGGCCAATACCCTTTTGAAGAATATAGGGAGAGGAATTGAAATACGATTTTTTGAATTTTTTTGGTGTTGTCATTTTAAAGTTATTGAATTTTCATTCACTGCAATTTTCAGAACAATGAAATTCTACAGTGACAAAGTTTAGTATAAAATTGATAACAAAATGATTTTTTTTAATGAAACTCCACAAATATTACATCATTAGAAACTATATTATGAGATGAATCTAATAGTACCAAGTTCAAACCATAACATTTTGGTTTTATAGGTGTTCCGCCCCTCCAAAGTTGTAGATTCCTAAAAACTGCAAATTTTTTTGGGTTTATCATTGACCAGAAACTCTTGGGTGAGACATTTAATAAAGTCTTAGGCGAGAAATGTTAAACTCTTGACCAAGAGTTTAAACTAGCACAAGTTAAATTTCACGGTACATGTAAACTCCCCCCCAAAGGTTTTACAAACTCTCGGCCGAGAGTTTGCGTGTGAGAGTTTACCTAAGGTAGACTCTCGGGCAAGAGTTATATAACTCTCTTCGAAGAGTTTATTAAACTCTCGGGTGAGAGTTATATAAATCTCATTCGAGAGTTTATTAAACTTTCAGGCGAGAGGTTTAATCGAAATATTTTATCGTCAGCCTACAGAATCCTGCGAAGATTCATCGTATCGTCGCAATCTTTCGGGCGAGAGTTGTATATAAATATTCTCGTTCAAAAGATTAATTCCAAAATATTCCACTCACCATTCTGAACCAGTGAAGGTGCGAAGGTGCAAAGGTGTGAAGGTGCGAATTTGTTTTGGGTGCGAAATTTTTTTTCCGAAATCTTTTTTCAAAGTTTTTTTGGGTGTGAAATTTTTTTAGTGAAGTTTCTTTGGGTGCAATTTTTCTTTTCAAATTAATGTTTTTTAAACATTCAATTTTTATTAAAAGGGCACATATTTTCATGAAAGGGAAGTGAAAATTTTATGGAGAAAAAAATTACAATTTTTTTTTTTATAAGAATCTAATTACTTGATATTTCGCAAAATGTCTCTATGAAGGCATGAACTATTTTTGCAAAATGTTTTTATGAATTTAATTATTTATTTAACTTTCTTGCTTATCGAAGCCATGAAGTACTTATTCTTAAGTCTTTATTTTTTTGGGGGCATTAGGTCCAAATAGAATTGGATTTTAGGTTTCAAATTTTGTGAACATGGGAAACAAAAGGATTTTCCAATCAAGGCATGATCGCAATAGAACCGAGTCAGTGGAAAAGAATGAGAGATTACAAAGAAAAGGGCGAGAGGAAAGGGAAAGGTTAAGCCGTGAAATAAATGTGGAGGTAGAGCATCGTGAAAGAGATGTAGAGGTGCATGACAATGATGAGGAAATGAGAAATGTTGAGGAACTTGTAAATGAGAATATTGAAAAAACAAATGTCAAGGAGAATGTTGAAGAACTTGTCAACGAGAATATTGAAAACACAAATGTCCAAGAGATTATTGATATTGATCTCACTGGTGAGTCAATAGTTTCTTCAATTTGAATTTTGTATTTTTGCTTTAAAACATTATAGTTCAAGATAGTTTTAAAATTAAATATATATATATATATATTTAAAATTATAATTTAATATTATTTTGTATGCAGGGACAACATTAGAACCACAAGAAGATACTACCACATCTCGCATTTCACTACATTTAATTGGACTTTCCAAGATCGTTTTATACGACTACAACTTTCTAGATAATATGGATCCAAATAAAATTGAAAAATTGGGACCACCAATGCGTAAGAGGACAGTTCGCGATAAAATAAATTGGGGCTTGAAACATCTTTTTGGAGGTAAATCTATCGTAGCACAAGCTTAGATGTTACATATATTTTTAAAGCAAAAATCTCTTAGAAATGCTGTGGAATTATCCGACATTGAAAGTGAGAAAGAGATTTTAGTAAATCAAATGGTATAAAAAAATGTGACGTCGGCACTTGCCACACTAGCTAAAAAGCGATCTAAAGTCAAAAAAAGTGCTCATAGAGCACTTTTAACAGGTGTACTCATGAAACAAACTGTATCAAGTCATTCGATGTCAACAACCTCAAAATTGTTTAAAACATCAAGAAAACATTTATGGAGGCATACAAAGTTTAGAAATAAACTAGATGAGAATGATGAACTTGCATGTTGGGCTAATATCTACACGCATCCATATCATGATATAATTTCTGATGGTGTGAGGGATAGGGTAAAATAATTTTGGAATTTGAATTCTTGTGTGTCGCCAATGTTGTGCAACATTGTATCTATCTAAGGGAGTTTATGAAACTCATTTCAAACATATAACACAGGTCATACAAGTAGAATTATTCCAAAACTTTATCGAGAGTAACACTGATGTGAATGTTTTCCTTAGCACATTTGTGAAGATTAAGCTATGGTATGTCAGGCCTATCACTATTTGAGACACATGTTGTTGTCGATACCATATAGAATTCCAATTATTTTATGAAAAAATTGTAAATTTTGGCATAAAATATTGGTCAAATGACCCCCCATCCTTCAAGTGTTTGTGAATTTTTATCAAATATATTATGTGCACGAGACAATAATAAATTATTTTATAATAAAGAATGAGTTGGTGGAAGAAAATGCCCAGAATGTTCTCATTTGGCACTCTATGATGAGAAGTATCCCATTGATCCTAATGATCTCATATTGTCAAATCTCAGTCTGAATTGGAAGCGATAAGAAAATGTTACTTACACTCTTATTGCAGATTCCAGCACAACATAACAAAAGATCACTTTACTTGACGATGAAATTTCAGTCACATCTTTTATGGAGAAGTTAGGGGTGAAAATATACAAATATATTAAGTATTGTCATATAGCATGATGGTAGGATTTACAGTTCAGCAATCACATGATGTGTTCCCAAAAGGAATAATAGTATCATTGTTTGATTTTGCTGAGAATTATAGGTATAGTCCACAAAAGGAGATATAAAGTGAGTATTATCATTCATACCAAGTATCTATATACGTGCATATTTTGTATAGACATGTAGAGATTGATATCGATGGTTATGATAGTGATGAAAATAATCATGAGGTGATTAATGAGTACTATTTATACATTAGTGATGACTTAATACATGATACGGTTTTTTTCAGCATTGTTCTAATGTTATTTATAATGAATTTTTGAAATGAAGGGTAACCTTTAAATAACATTGGGTATGGTCATATGGTTGGCTGGTGAATTTAAATCAGCAAGATCACACTTTTGGTTGTCTCATCTTTATAAGAGAACCAACATTCGACATACATGGAATTTATTTCAGACAAGACATGGAAAATGAGAGCACGGTGGTGCTAGGGCATGCATAAAACGTGCTCTTAGGAGGCATCAATTGAATCACTTAGCTTCCTGACTTGCAAATTCTTTAGATGTTGCTAATTGGTGCAAAGATAATTTAATTCATGTATCGAACCCAAGGATGGCTGACGTGTACAAGTAAGCATGTAAATCTAACTAAAAATATATTATACATGTCTACATATATATGTGTATACATGTGTGTGTATTTTTTTTATCCAAAAAATATTAAATATTGTTCAAAATTTGACTCATACATGTGTGTGATTTTCTCAAGCAAGTACTTTTGGAAGATTTCAATGGGTGATGTTCATAGATCGTTGCCATTTAATTTCCTTGCAATCCCTCAAACAAGAATTTTACACTCAATTAGGAGTAAGAACATGACAAATATACATTGCATTGAGAAACGAAAGTGCTCTTGATTTTTTTCTGCATGTATTGGTCAGACTGAGTCCATCAATGATTTTGAAAACAAAATTATGAAATTTGTTAAACCATGGAAACACAAAGAATTTACACCATTGTCCCCATTTGGAAATGGGAATGACAAGGAAATTGATAATGAAGTGGTTGTGAATGACAATGATTATGATCGTGTTTCTGATATGGTTAGAGAAGGTGATGTCTTTGATGTCATTGCACTAGAAAATAATCAAGAAAAAGTGCATTATTATTTATTACGATGCAGTATGTCTAAATCCATGTTGTTGCAAGAGTATAATGATCCATCAAATTATACATACCTAATGGGTTCAATGGTGTTAATGAGACATTTATTAGAAGAAGTAAATAAATGTAAATATCATATTGTTTTTCAAGATTACTAGCCAGAGGTTATTTATGCCCAATACAGTCACTTGGTCGTAGAAACTCGGTTGAAATTGAAGCAAGTGAAGATTAGAAAAAAATGATGACAATGGAGGTTATCGATAGATGATCATGATGCCATTCTAGAAATTTTTCCACTTGCACATTTCATATGAGTGGAAAATATTATTGAATATGAACAATGAACTTTGATTCTAGGGTTAGAACATATAATTGCTACAACGTATTGGAATTTTTATAGTTTAAGGCTATATTGTGGACTTGTTTCAAATAAATGGACATGTGGATGGTTAGATGTGTGTTGGTACGAACACTATATTATGATCTACTCGATAAGGATGCTTTGCTAGGTAATTAAGTTATGGTGATTTAATGTGTCCATGATATGGTGATTTAATGTGTCGATGATGTTTACTCCTAGAAGATCTTAAATTGCCCCCTTTTTTGCATGGATATGATGGTGATGAATGAATATTTAAGTACATATATATTATTGTATTCTTAGTTTAGTTTTGATTTCAAATGTCATCATAGTTGCATCTCTTCATTAGTATAGATTAGTTTAGGTTTGATGTGGCTAATCTCTTCATTATTGTCTCTTCTCATGATGGAGGTCTCCTACTTTTATTTTCCATATTCTTGTAGTAAGGAAAATCTCTTTTTGAATGTGCATTGATGTTGTATAGTCTTACTGCAAAGAATGAAAATGATGATGCTAGAAAAACGAGATACTAGCATAAATTTGTTTTTGAATGTACATTGATGTTGGACAGTCTATTAAAAGAATGAAATTGATGTTTAGTTGCAATAAAATATTGGCATAGATTTAATGTTGACCCACCCATTCACATTAATGATTTCCATCATTTACTTCTCTATCTTATGCCATCGCCTTAAGTATTTATAAATATTTTTTGAAAAATTTTTACACTACAAAGCACACCTTTGAAGCACTAAAGTGTAGGGGATCTATTGCATATAGGAATTTTCCTATGAGTTATGTGTTCCTATAAAATGTTCAACTAGTTGTCCAAATGGCTCAACTCAAGATGTTCAGCTTCATAAAATTGGTTGAGAGACAAAAAATTATGATTTGAAACAATGGTGAGTGGGAGGCCAAAGTGTATCCATAGATCTGAAAAGAATCAATCTGTTCTTGAATGTGCATTTATGCTGGACAATCATACTACAAATAATGAGATTGATGATTCTAGAAAAATAAGATGCTAGCATAAATCTATTTTTGAATGTGCACTGATGCTGGAGAGACTTACTGCAAAGAATGAAATTGATGTTAGTTTCAATAAAATTTTGACAAGGGATTTACATTGACCCACATAGTGAAAATAATGATAGCCATCATTTACTTCTTTGTCTTATGCCAACACCTTAAGTAGTTATAAATATTTTCTAGAAAATTTTTACACTACAAAGCACACCTTTGTAGCACTAAAGTGTAGGGGATCTATTGGATATAGGAATTTTCCTATGAGTTAGGTGTTCCTATGAAATGTTCAAGTAGCTTCCCACATGGCTGAACTCAAGATGTTTGAATTAATAAAATTGGTTGAGAAACAAAAAGTTTTGATTTGAGAGAATGGTGAGTGGGAGGCCAAAGTGTATCCATATATGTGAAAATCATAAATCTATTTTTAAATGTGCATTGATGCTGGACAATCTTACTCCAAAGAATGAAATTGATGATGCTAGAAAAATGAGATACTAGCATAAAGGTGCAATTATGGTGTGATTGAATGACTAATTAATTTTCTGACTAATTCCATGGAGATAGACTCCCATGGTTGATAGGGAGCTAGTCGTGGCTGATCCAAGCCTATTTTCTTATTATTAGGATTTGTTGCGCTACAAATAGAACCCTCACGAATGAGGGATTCAATATTCTTCCATGCTGATGATTAATAGAAATTTTGTTGGAGATATTGAAGTTCCTTATTGACATCAAAATTTTGCTTGTATAAAGGAGAATGAGCATCTTTTAAAAGAAACTCATCTATTGTGGTTTGTGGATACACAGTTAATAAATTGTCTAAAGAAAACTATCCTTGAGAATGTAATCCAAAAATGGAACTTTGTTCATAGTTGTATGAGGTTTGTATCAGGTTCACTTTTAAATTTTACTAAAAGATCTCTTTACAAGGGCAATAACATCATTTGTCTATTGATCATCTGTTCTATGAGAGGCAGGATATTATTGAATGTTTGGTTATAATTCTATAGGTAAGAAGATCGATATTAATGTTAGATTTTTCCTTGCATTTTCAATTGTAGGATTGAAGGTAGTTTACCTTTCTTACGGCCTTGAGTCATCAGCATAGGATCAAATCCGCTCTTGTTGAGCTTCAATAGTAATCTACACCTTTATGGGGTTTCTTGGAGTGTAGCAGGCCTCCTCTTTGATGGGGGTTTTCCTTTGTGTGTTTTTTTGACAAATCTGTGTTCCTACATGCAAATTTTTGTGTGACCCTACTCTTTTGAATTCTTTAATGAATGCACAATAGTGTAAATAATAAAAAAATCAATTTCAACAATAATACATAGTGCTACAATCAATATAATTGCATACATTCCACATTTAAAATTTAACAGTGTCCATATTGATAATTAGTGATCAAAAAATTGGCTAAGTGACATATTGTATTGGTAAGGCAGGCTGAGTCATTACATATCGTATTGGTGAGGCAACGATATGAAAATATTTCAGGGTATATATTGGAGCAGTTACATGCCATTAAGGAACAAATTCAGTTAAGAAAATGTGAGTTGAGAAAGTTGTAGTGGCAGGATCGTTGAAGAGAATGAGGAGCAGTAGCCTAAGATATAGACAACATAAGCCTTCCTCATGTATGTAATGAATAAACATTCTAAGTTGCAAGGAAATGTTACACAACTATGCAGTAATTCCATGGAGAGAATGGCACAAGTAGAAGAGTTTCACAGCACATTGCATTGGAGTGCAGGAAGAGTTAGCAGCCTATGAGTTAATGCATCATCTGCAAGATGTTGAGGAGATTAAAAGGATAGAGCTAACGAATGGTGCTGTTAAGAGCATGGCACAAGTATAAGTGTTGTAGAAGCACACTAGTGAAGTTGCAAGAAGAGTTAGAAGCCAATGAGTTAACGCATTGTCTCTAAGAATAAGTCAAACAGTTTAAAAAGGCATAGATCTCCATTGCAAAGAAACTAGATGGGTAATGCAATATAGCAATGAAGATTGTACCACAAGACAATTTTCAATACGAATCAGCAAAAGGATTTATTGGGAGATTAGAGAAGCATACAAAAGGAATAAGTTTGATGTTTAACATGAAGATGTGCTTTTGCTACCAAGGACTCAAAAATAATGGCCAAGGGTTAAAACAATGGAACATTATAACCATCAGATGTTTTTATCGTTTTTATCTTTTTGACCGGAATCCAGCGATGAAAATTTTCATGATATAGTGAATTTTTACTATTTACAATGCATTTTCGAATACATAAATGGTTCCAGCACCCCCAAAAATCATCATTGGAACTTATATTGTGCATATTACCAAACTCAGACTTGCCATTCCAAGAAATTCCTGCCACATTTTAGACAAAATTGATAAGAAAATATCACCCGAGAAGGTCAAAAAGTCTGACAGTTAGGCCATACATAAACAAATAATGCTTGAATGTTGGAAAAAACATGGAGAACTTGGTTACTTTGGTCAGATATTGATGCATGATGAATGTTCGAAAGCTTCCCAATGTATAGCACCTTTGGGTGCAATTGAAGGAGAAATCATTCCAGTAAGGAAGATTGCATGCATGAAGGCCATTAGGACTAAGAATTAAACCACATCCAAGAAAAAGAAACCAACCTTGAATAGCAGTAGAAGGAAGCTAATTGAAGAAAGAATAAATTCACTACAACAGGTTAAAGCAAGTATTGATAAGTATAAAGAAGTGGAAATTTAAGCATTTGAAAACGTCCAAATAGTTGAAGGGAAAAGTCAATAAAGTAGTGAAGGAATGTTGTGCTATAGCTAGTTTACCAATTAGTATTTAGTCATATTGAAACCATTTCTTTTAATATCCAAATGAATATGAACCAGAATATCATTTAAGAAACTAAAATATCTTTAATATGAGCTATTAGAGGCTCTAGTTTAAGCAAGATTACTCAGAACTATGAACTTTGAGAACCACGTTTTCTTTGGCATTGGTGGGAGCTTCTCACCTTCTTTATGTTTTGGAAAGTATAGTACCTATTGTTTCTAAGGGAATTCAGCTCACACCTTGCCTCCACACTTGCATGATATCCTTGGGAAAATCAGACCTAACCTTTCCTCTCTTGAACTTCCCTGTCATTCGCCAAAACAAAGAAAATCCAAAAATTTAGAAGAAGAAAATTTTTTCATGCATGCATGCATCCTCAATGTTAAAAGCCTATAAAAGTTTTGGTGCACCCTCTTGTATACTCTATTGCCACACCATAATCAACATTCAATAATGCTGCACATAAATCAATGTTGTACATATCTATTAAGATTTCCATTGCCACAACTAGACATTTATGTAAGGATCCGCAATACTACTTTCTATACATTATACTGTAGTATGGACCTCTTCCAACACCTCCTTTGTTGAATTTTTCTGTCTATAGGTGTGCCTTATTTTCCCACATGCACACCTAGGACTTGGACACACTTTCAAAGGTATCAGAAATGAAAATGGGTAGGGTGGTTACATCCTCCATAGACGGTTCTGATACACAAAAAATGTGTTGGCAAGAAATGAGGTGGGATACCCTACCTCACATATTTGCACTCCACCATGGCATCAATTCATGAAATCTGTTACAGAATAATATATATTCATAAAATAGACCATAAAAACATGTATAAAGGCTTTGTGAATTTTTTTCTCAATAGAATCATCAATGTAACAATCTGTGCCCTCCTGGTTGTTGTTAACAAAATACAGACTCCAACTCAACCAAATGGATGTTTAGTAAAATATGAACTAAAGTTCCCTCTTTACCTTCTCAAATGATAAAATCATATTGTCTCTACTTGTTAGAAAATGCATCACAACAACTTGAACTAAAAATTTTAAAATTTTCTGATAAAACTAAAACCAACACATGAAAATGCATATGCCCTCATTTACCTAACTAATAAACAACATGAAAATTGTTGAAGCTAACAATATCCCTTCCTATCCACTGTTGCTACATGCATGCATGTCTCAATGTTAAAACTTGAAGTACAACATTAACAAATCAAAACAAACAAAAAAATACAAAAATCCAAATCAAATAATATAGACTACCAATGGCAAGGTAATACCCTTCTAATTGTTACCAAAAATAAAAATGTTAAAACACCTCTGAAACATTCTTCTGGACATTAGACAACCTTTTCAACAACTTTGTTTAGGTATGAAATTCTTAATAATATATAGAAAATATGGATGATAGACTAAGATATACTATAAAAGTTTCATTTTACAATTAGTAAATGTCTACCTGCATTTTCAAATACTAAAAAAAACAAATAAATAGATGATATAAGTTTTGGATAGGTTATAAGATAAAATAAATAATTAATTTCAAATAAACACAATGTGCATACTGCAAGTCTAAATATTATGTGAGTTGTGCTACTTATTTATATGATAAATAGTTGCACCAAGTAGTGGCCCTGCAAGTACTGCACATGCTGAAACGTCAATGTATTCCTCCCCTAAAGGCTTTGCAGAGTAGGTTGCAATGCATAGAGACACATCAAAGAGGTGGTAATTTTCCACCACAACTTGTTCTGCCCTCCAAAAACTACAATCAAATGAGAGTGCTTCCTTTTCAAGGTCATTATTTCTCCTTTGAAATGAATTTCTGGATACTCTTTGTCCTTCAAAATCTCTCCTCTCATCATCTAATATGTGCATGCTTCATATTTCATCCACGGACCTTCTCACCTTCTCTCTCCACATTTCCTTCCACATTTCTCTTTCAAAAATCCTATCATCTATAAACCTTCCCTAATTAGACTACATAGACCCAACAATTCTAGTGCTAGATCTTGAACTCAACTCCTTTATGTTTTCCTCCTAACCTATTCTTTCTTGTAAATGTTTACTCCTAGAATTTATCCCACAACTATGGTTGTTTATGAAACCATTTTCATACTGTAAAGCACGAAGATTACCATTTTCAAGATTTTCCGTTCTAGACATTCATTTATCACCTTCAGTGTTAACCCCATATTTTCCAATGTGACTTGATTGAAAAGGAGATGTCATTGCATTTTGGCCACATCCAAAGCCTACATAAATATAACTTTGGTGATTCTGATTTGGGCATGAACTTACTGGATAATCTTCCAATAATCTGGGGTAAGTGGGTTCATTTTATATTTCAAATAAATGTCTTTTCCTTTCATAGGCATCAATTCCTTTACCCAATTTTTCTTCTACCTTTCTGAGGCTTTCCAAACTGCTAGAAGATTCATCAAATTATATGAGAGAACCAATTTTAATGTTCCTCCTACAATCTCTTAGTCTTGAGCTATCAGTTTTAGCTCCTCTCTTAAAAGGGTGTCTTCTTTCAATATCTAACTTTCCATCGATGTAAATATCATGAAACCTTGGAATTATACACCTAAATTCATCTTGTCTATCTTCCTCATTCTCTCCTAGAAAACCACATTTGTAACCATTATATGAATTTTCCACATTCAAGCAGTCCATTTGGATACTGTAGCTTTCAACGTTTTCAATTTTTTAAAGGTGGCTAAAGTATCAGTTCTTGCAAATTTATGACCATCATCCATTGCTTGCAAATTCAAACAGTCGCATCGTCCAACACTTGAAATTCTAATTTGAATGTATCTTTTGTCCAACAAAGTTTCACACATTGTCAACCCATGTAAACATTCTGAACTATGTGATATTTTATGAGAATCGCTCCATTGATTTTTAGAACTATGCTCGGGAACCGATAATGACTCGTAGTTACGGCATAACCCATATTTATCACAAAGGAAAAAATCATATTGGCATGGGGGAAACTTAGCCTTTGGATAACCTTTCCCCTCAATGAACTCATTGGTCCTATTATAGTGCACATAGGAGATCCTTTGAGAGCTTTCATGGATATACCCTGAACCTACACCCTCTAATTGTGAGCAAGAAATTTCATCCTTCTCTAAATGAATATGATAACTTTCCTTTTTCATTCCTAAGTGATAGATCCTCTTAGAGCCTTCATAGCTATATGTTGAACTTGCTCCCTCTGATTTTGAGGAAGACACATCATCCTGCTCTACATGAATATGATAACCTTTCTTGGTCTTCCTTGAGTTACTTATATTTGCATATTTAGACTTGACATAAAAGGATTGTATGTTTCCATTCCCATGTTCAGTAATTTTGGGATGTTCTTCAAGGAATCCTTTTCCCTTTCTGGGCCACTTCTCCAAATTAGCTTCAACATATAATTTTTCCCCTAGATCAAGATCTTCAGATGCATTATGTCTTTCACTTGCATGCAAATTAAATGGAATTATCCCACAATCTAACTCATTATTTGGGGTAGAACCAGTTTCCCTACACATGATGCCTTCATTTTTATCTGACATGGAAGTTTATTTATTATCTAAAGAAGACATGAAACCATTCTCTGAATACTCTAACCTTAGGAACTATGTATGTGCATTCTCATGGTTTGTTTTTGAAAATTTACTAGATGGCAATTCACAACTGATATTATTTTCACTGACAACATATTCTCTGTCACACTTGTTGCATTCATGTCACGCAGATACGAAGAACGTATCTCAACTAGATGATGTTGTCTTAAGTGGATCGTAACACTCTGTAACATATCAACCATTAGAAACCTATTTACTTTTTTTAAATTGACAATGAAATAAGAAATAACATCCATGAACTCATTCAGTCCCTGGAGTATCACAAAGTGAATGACTGGAAGCATATGTCTCATGACATAATTGCTAGGTGCAATTACTTGTCTAAGGCTAAAATCTGGCAAGCGTCTAATTCTTGGACAACCTTGAAAGTGAATTATGTTTTATAAGAAGAGGATCCATATAAGTCCAATATTCATTAAAGCCTGTTGAGGTTCTCTAGCCGGTCTACTTTCACTGCAATGGAAAGAATCAATATATTATGTTGCATGGGAGTTTCCCCGGGTAGATATTGAATAATTGGACATTTCACCCCATTGATCCTCACTCTCCCCTTCTGTTCCATCTGGAAATGCCCTACTCTTTAAAATGGCATTACCAAAATCTATCCCATACTCTGAACGAGTAAGAGCTTTGTCCAGTTTGGAAAAATCTACAGATTTAGTAGCCATGAACATGAATTTCTCCACAGAAGCACCAATCTCTGCATAATGAATGCAGTGGGCCCATGAATTTGGCTCATCCTTAGGTCATCCCAACCTTACAACAAGTTTTTGTAGCTCTTGAAACTCTTTCACGATTGAGTATATCTTTTTTTGTTTCTCTTGATAGCTAGAATAATTATTAGGACAAACTATAGACAAAGAAGATATGCATGTTGCATGTCTAAAAAATCCCTGAGAGATAACCATGCATCATACTAGAGATTTAAAATTGCATATGGTGCCAAATATCATCTCAATAACATCTCCAGGAAGGCGATCAATCAAATCTCGTTGTGTGTCTTTCGTCTTCATTGTAATTCTACAGAACATTCAATAAAATGTAAGTGAGGCCATCAATCAAATCTTGGAAAAAAACCTTAAAAATATCGATTTTTAATTGTTTAAGTTGAACATCAAAATAACACTTTAAATTCTTAGGAAAAGATACACACATACCTGATGCTATACAATATAAATAGGGAAAAAATAGGTACAATTTGGAAGCCTATAAAAGTATTGGTGAACCCTTTTGTATACTCTATTGCCATGCGCTCATCCATAGACCATCATGCTGCACATAAATCAATGTTGTACAGATCTATTAATATTGCCACATGTATGTAAGGACCCGCAGTACTGCTTGTTATACCTTATAATGTACACTTGTTCAAAGAATTTCTATACCAAGGTTATGAATTTCTCATGTCCCAAAATTAATAAAGTTTTGCTATTATGAGTGAACTATTGATCACATCAGGATATGAAAGCAATTCCTATAAAATATTCCCTAACAATATATGTAGACAATATGGTTTTCATTTAACAAACATGGTAAATTTTCTAGGAGAATTTACCATTCCTGCCGAAATTTATTGATCCATTTACGCTTATTAATATGTTGTGAAAAAATGTTTAAAAACTTCAATAATACACCATAAACATGGAAAATAACATTTATTTTTGCAAAACAAATCACAAAAAATGACGAGAAGAGCATGCCCTTTAATAAATGTATACCTGGTTTGTTTCTTGGTGGTAGAAGTGATCCCTAGGGTCCTTTACACTGTCAAATTATTTGAAATGACCTAGGTCATGAAAGCTACTGGGAAAGCTATGCGGTGAAAGTTCCTCCCTATTTTGTTCCATATGCACTATATCTTCCTCCATTTTCTGTTCCATATCAATTTTACCAAATATCAACTTAAATAAATGAAAATAAACAAATTTCTAGCTTGCAAGACCGTATTAATCATATTCTTCAGCATTATTGCAAATCGATGCATCATCTTCATCTCTACAAACCACAAATATTTGTTGAGGTACAACTTGCATAACAAACACAAAAAATTAATCTTTGGCAACAAAATTAAATTCATACTGTTTATTCTATGATAGCCTGTTTATAATGTGGCAATGATACCAACAAAGAAATGGTAAGAGGTTACCATGGTTTAATTTAATATTATAATAGTTAGCAAAACTATATATAGTAGTTTATAACTTAAATATAATGGTAGGTAAGTATGTTAAATTTTATAATAAGAGTAAGTGTAACCTTGGGAAGAGAATTGAAAGGAGGGGAGTACCAATTATGTATAATAAAGGATGAAGTTCTTGAGGAGGAAGTTAGTTTTTGTAAAGGTGCTTGGTCTACATAGGCTTCCTAATATCTTGATAGTACAAACTCTAGTTTGTATTAAAGGATTTTTTTTTTAGATCATTTGGAAGGCATGCGACAAAAAAGATTTATATTTAAATTTGGAAGGCATGGGACATGGAAAGACTAAAATATTGACTATGGAAGTGAATCTTGTGGCTTCATCCCTAATGACAATGTTGGGGATGTATTTGACATTATTAATCACCCATCATTTGTTCAATATTCTATCCTTAACCTCCAAGGTGATGCATTTACAAGTAAAGCATGAAATGATAAAACAAATAATGTAATTGCATTAATCGCTCCCTTCATGACATTATATGACTACTTTTTTAGCATAATTTCAATTCTATAGAATAAATTATTGGGTCAACTATTGAAAGGAATAACAACATTGGAAGTATGTGCAAGAAAAGTCCAACTTGTTGGTATATGCCTACATCCACTATAAAATTCACCTCACCTGAAAATGTAGACTCTCTGACCTAAAGCCTACACAATCTCCTTGGGGCTCAGCTTGCATCATCTCAATATTCATCTGTAGCTTGAAAAGTAGAAACCAAAGTTAATAGAAAAGTTTGTGAAAGAAATATAATAAACATAATAAATATGATTAACGAAAAGTATCGATACCTGTGTCAGGAATGGAACTTGAGAAGGAATAATATCTTCAGGCAGCCCTTGATGTGTAGCACATACATGTAAATTCATTAATGTTAAGAGCCACACCATATAAAATTATGTTCATATTAAATTCACTTGCAATTTAACTTAAATCTAGATAGATAATACTCGTGATACCACTAGAACATATGAAGGTATCATGTCTTCAAGAAGCCCTTCATGTGTAGTGCTAACTTGAAAATTCCATAATGTTAAGGCTCATACCATATAAAATTACATGAAATAAATTCATTTTAAATTTGACTGACAAAAATATGGATAGATAATAATGAATGTGGCACCTTTACATGATTATGTCCATGATCTAGAGAATAAGGATCAGGGGCAAAGAAATTTTGTTCTAATAATGTTGTAAATTGCATAAGTTAAATAAATATATTGGCGTGCATTTTTGGAGAGTAAATGTCTATACACCAAAAAAACATGTTACATGCACTCTACATCATCTTATAAATGTGTATTTTAAAATAGATCAAAACATTCTTCTACAGACCTCACCCATGGTGTGCATATGTTGTCTAATGGCTCGCTCATAGTTGTCTCTACAAGAGAATGCATACTCCAGAAGCTCATCTCACTCCATCTCCCTCAACATGTCATCTAAAATACTCACAAATGAATCAACTCCTACACTAGATGAAGGTTGGCTTGTCCCTAAGCTAACTTCCACCCCTCCTAAACAAGTTGCAAGATGTTCTTGTATCTTCTCCCTCATCTGAGATGCATCATAGGAGATAAGGGCTAAGTCCCCTAGAAGTGTAACTACCCTAGATGGTTGAGGTTCTAAACAAGGTGCTGGAGGCCTAAACCCAACATCTCGCATAGCACCAGGTAATTCATATGTACGACCTTTTCTAGATCCATAGAATTTTGACTCCGTACCTGTATAATTAGGGTCCATGTGCTCTCGAAATTGATAATACAACATCCTAACAAAATATTGCAGCACCTCATCATTATTTGTGAACTTCTCATATGCATACAAGAACTTCTCATAAATATAAGGTGCAATACTAGGATCATTGAATCTTGCAATCTTTAGACTTTTTTTATCTTAAAGCTGCAATTCAAAGACCGACAAGGCCATTTCTTTAGTGACCCCACTTTTAACTTCATTGTAGGAGTGGATACCAATCACTAACGCTCTCCTCCTACGCATCATGTCAAAAAAAACTTGTGTTGATGGTCCATCCCCACGATAAGTCTCTATCAAACTCTCCAAATTGTGCAAAACAATTTGGAGACAATCTTGACTAGGGGTAGAGATATTGCAACTTTTAAATTCATTGTGAAATCTCGTGGAATGCTCCCTCATCCCATCAACAGTAAGTAAGCATCTGGTGTCTTCCCAATGCATCTCCTCAGGAAATATCACCGAGATGGATGTAAAGGGGCTCATAGCTAGGATTTCGAGCAAACTCATGAACCCTACGACCTCTCCCCCAAGGAGGGTGATGACCATCACCTATAACATGTTAAATTATTGCAAATATTAAAAATTAAATAATTTATAAGGAAAATTTGTATTTAAAAAACTTGTCTCGTCATTTGAAAATTCCTTGTGGAAAAACTATCTCATCCTCTTCACTCATCGTACTAGAATTGTTCCCTTCTGAGGAATGAAGCTATCTACTAGCCATTGTACCAAACATTAAATTGTTGTATCATACAAGTACATGAGACACACAATAAGTTTCACATTAAACATACATCAAACAATACATTTTCCTTTAGATTTCACCTGAACGAGATCTATCCAAGTGTGGGATGGATGCCACAGTATGAGACACTGTTCTCCTTTGTCCCTCACCGACAATAGGGCCAACCCCAACTCCTACATTTTCACCTATGGAGCATAATGTTTTCACATTAAACACATGTCATTTGAAAAAAAAAAATCACTTGTTCAACATTGAATATAGCTTAAACTTGAAAATTTTAACTACCAATCTAATGTGTACCTATATCGTGTATAATATACCTCTCAGAATGGGATCTAAGAAATTGGGGATGAATTGGAATAGGTCTATGAGGCTCCTCTTGTTCGATTTGGTGTCTGGGCACATGAGTCATATGAGTGCTTCCACCTCTGTAGGACAAAAAAATTTCACATTAATCAATTTTTCACAATGAACAATAAATATAACCTACTTGAAAACATTAAAAAACTAAACGTCCAATGTACCTGATAATCCTCCTCTCATTGAGATGTCTCTGGAGGGCTTGCCTGATGCCATTCTTGTTATAGTATCAAATCAAATTTCTACCCCTCATAAACAAATTAGAAAAAAAATTATCAATCGACATTCATGTCATCAACCAGTGGATAATAGGTACTATAGCTCCTTGACATACAGGGACTCGACAATATTACATGGCATAATATCTCATGGCACTAACTAAGGTGGGTGAATTTTTCCTCTAGTTGTACAACTTCACTACCTAGGTATTAGTGACTGGTCTCCTCAAGTGTTGTTCTATGTCTTTTGGAGGAATAGGAAGGTTGGTTAGCATATCAAAAGAGGGCTTCCAGTATACCTTGGGGAATTCATATATTCCTAAAGGTACATGGAGGTGAGATTTTGTTTCTAAGTATTGTCTTATGTCATAGTACTGCAAAAACTACTACCAAGGGTTACAAGTGTTTCACACAATGTGATTACACTTTATTTCCTAGATTTATTGTTCCTCTACTATACTATTACCCAGTTATGGATAGATCACCATGTTATTAAAGGGCATTAGAACACAACCCCGAAATAAAATTTAAATATATATGAGCTTTCTAACCAAAGAAAAGGTATCCTAAAATAGAAAGAAAAGAACTTGTGCAAGGTATGTTTTGAGGTTGAAATTGAAAAATGTTCACAACTTCTGCTATACTTCTTTGTTTCTCTATTATGACCCCAATCATGAAATGCTACAATATCATTAGATCTATTGTCACTAGATTGGAAAAAAAAATTGCAATCTATGAAAACATATCCAATTAGTTGAATTTTTCACCTTCCAAGAAAAACTCTAAAAGATGTTGAGTTTACATAAACGAAATCTCCAATTATTCTACTTCATTTTGGACAATTATTTTCTTATAGGATAGGGTATTTTTGCAGAGGAAATTAATTTTGAAATTGCATTCTCCAAATTGTGCATAGAGAATTTCAAACTACTTGAATGTTCATATACTCTCTTTTCCAAAACAAACCAACAAAGATATATTTTTTTCTTTTTTGATTTTGTACCCAAACATTTTCTCACTACATGTCCAAGAAAGAACTTTGACACAATTTTTCTTTTAATCAACTCCAAAACTTTGGAAAATCAATAAATGTAGTGAAAAATCTAAGAATAAAAGAGAAAGAGAGATAAACAACAACAAATATCTCTTTTATTATAAGATATATAGAACGATGTTAATTTTCCTCTTTAAGGGTGTACCTTGCAAGAACTGTGCTCCAAATAAAATCAAGATCATTGAAAATACATTGCATAACCTTCCACACAATATATAGCTATCCATATAGAGCCTAAAATATCAAAGGTCGTACTTATAATGAGAGCACACTAACTAATTTTGACCCTCTTAACAAATTGGGCCCTTTTTGTAATGGGTGACTATTATCTAGCTATTTAATGGGCCTTTAGGGGTTTAGGCTATGACCTTCACATGCCCTCTCTATTGGAAGGAAACTTTGTCCTTAAGGTTCAAGGTGAAGAAATAGTTTTCTATTCCCACGTGGATCTTCTAGTTGCATATATTTCCACTAAATCAATATTTCTCTAATTATATGTCTACACAATTGATGCTTTGTGCTATCCAATAATGCTTGTAGTGTTGGAAGAGTTTGTTATTTATTTCAAAGGGTTTCTAGGCTTGCATTCATTTTATGAATTTCATGTACAAAGGAAGTGAATTTGGGTACAAGGACTGTCACCCCCAAGTATGTTGGAAATGCAAGGTATTGCCTTATAAACAATTTTTTTTTCCAATTTACAATATTCAAAAGAAGAAAACAAACACTATGGGAACAAATATTTACATAGCTTGGTAGGTTTAAGCAATCTAACAGACAAAATCCTCCATGGTATAGTTGAGCAACAAATTTTATAACAAGGAAACGACACACTTTGGTCTATATCAGTGAATAAATGAAGCAAAGTATGAGCATGAGATGTAGATATGAGGAAACATTCATTTATACTATTTTTAATGTGACTAACCCAAATCACATAAAATACATGAGTCAGTCCCATGTTCTATATCACTCCATCTGGTTGCATTCACTTTTCTATTATGTGATTGAGAATGTAGCCCACAAAATAGTTAAGCTCACATAAAAAGCACATCAAGAACCTTAGACAACAGCATTTCCAAGCTTCCAAGTCAAACTATTAGCCCAAGGGTGAATTTACAGAGAAGACTGTGAGTGACATGCATGAAGCCCTATTGGGAAATAGAAGACAAATTAATGTATCGATCAAAATTCCCTTCTCATGCACACTTACATTCATTTATAGGGAGACATGTATTTTATCTTTGAAGAATAAAACCATAGACCAAATTTCTCTATTTTAGTACACTTTTGGGTGCTATTTCAAGAGAATCAACAAAATATTAAAGAGTATATAATTAGGGATAACCCTATGGTGACAGAAAATAATCGAAGGTCGTGCAAGGCAGTTTCTTCCAATCACCTCCTACAGGGACACCCATTTTCTTGCAATGGAAAGCGAGGTGAATTTGGATGTTGGTATTAATTATTATTATCATTGTGACATGAAAACATACTCATGGTGCTCCATCAAAGACATTACCCGTTTATTTTTTTTTGGTATTATCATTTTCATATGCAAACATACTCATTGTGCCCTGTTAGAGATCTAGGGCCTTTTGCCCCTTTTCCGTCATCCCGGCCATTTTTGTTGACACTGAGCTATGGTCATATATAATTAAGCAAAAATGGACCTTACTCCCATTATTTATGGATGGCCCTTCTTCCACCAAAGTTATAAAATCATTATTTCACCTCGTACATGTTCAATTTTAATTCTTCGTAGGAAATTTATGGAAGAGATGTTATGGTCAAAAAAACAATCTACCTTACAAATTTGAGACTTACCTTGCTAGATATCCAATTTTTCGCTGGTGCTCATGGTGGCGGACTCGATCGCTGAGGTGGCTCGAAAAAAGACAATGCTTGTTGTGTTGCATTGTATAGGTTTTTGCGGGCCAGGGGTTTGCAGAATGTCAGGGGAGACAGGATTTTGGAGTTTTTTTTTTTTAAGAATAAAACCCTTGGATGAGAACTCTAGGCCGAAATATTTAAAACTCTCATCTGAGAGTTTACCCAAGAGTTTAACTCTTGAATGAGAGTTAAAACAACTGTAGGGTGAGAGTTTTAAAACTCTCGTCCGAGAGTAGTTTAACTGTAGTCAAGCCCAATCTAAATCTTGGGTGAGACATTAAAAATATCTCAAACGAGAGTTCTAAAAACTATCAGTCGAGAAATTGAGTTTACTATTTTCTCGAATAGGAAATTAAAACTTTCACCCAAATTTTGGCCATCTGCCAAAAAGCGCTTCCTGACTTCGGGTTTTCACCCTAAATCCAACTTTCATGATTTTAATTATCTTTTTCTATTTTGGACTTAATTTTTTCTATGATATCAGAGTGAGACTAACATAAATTTAAAAAGGAATTGAATCGATCCCTACAAGCCATGACATAACTTACGCCAAACATATCACAGTTATGCATTCTACATGTCATAATAGCATATATGAAAATAAGGGTCCTATACTTATCTGAGAATCGCTAAGAATCATTGATGCCTTATCACAATAGTTGCATTATAATCTATTAGGTAATATATTCCTTTGTCATTCATTTACAAATCAAAAAATGATGAGAACCAAACATTTTCTCTATCATAGAACATATTCATACCCAACATATAAAAATTAGAAATAACAGGTATACAACAGACATAAATTCCACACACAAAAAAATAAATTTACGCATAAAATGCCAAGGAAAGAAACTATTATTAATGAATGAAAAGGCCAACCCAATATGGGACTACCACGTTCCACCTGACCATAGACTGGTTCAGCCAAATCTCTCTTCGGCCAATCACCCTCGTGCCATATTCCAATCATGAATGTGGGATTCTACCAAAAGAACCAACAAGGGATTTCTTAGGCTAAACCACCTCACCCTCATCAATAGAACCAGGCTTTACTGGATTCTTCACTGTACCAATAGGCCATAAACAAGCATGGATGCCACCGGTATTATCCACCTATAACATGAGGAATTTTCCTGTCTCCTAGAATGTAGGTTTTACCTAAATCCATAGTGTAATCTAGGGATCACTAGGCCATGATCGTGACACAAGTATATGGGATTTACCGCAATCCACATTATATCATTAGGACCTAACTGAGACTCGACCCTCCAGGCTTTACCGTATATCTCGTCGTTCACTAGTCGAGTATTCCTATGCATGATAAATGGAAACCACTTCTATAATTTACTGTATATCCCACCATTCACTAGTCGATAATTCATAGGCCCACCTAGGCACACAATAACTTGATTTACCGCAACCCATATTTTAGTCCAGGGTTTACTCGGCCAGGGTACCACAATCCTAAAGTCTGGTTCAAGGCTACTAGGCCACATTTTCTTTCATTCAAAGACCCAAATCCCTTATTTTCAAATCCATCTGAAAATCTAGCTCAACTAAAGCATGAGAAACCCATCACACCATGGCTACCTAGAAACAGAAAAGAAACGCTAAAGAAAATTGTCACACTTGGAAAAACCCATGCCAATGAAAAAAGAGAATCAATAACACACATGCATAACCATGCATGCCAAATCTAGCAAGGAAATCACACATGCAAATCGATACTTGCAATTAAACCTGTTGTAGTTGTTAAATCCTTATCTTCCTTGCTTGATCTTTGCTTGCTCCTTTCCTTCTTTTTCTTTCTTGATCCAATTATGAACTTCTCCAAGAAAACTCTAAGTGTCCAAGAGTATTAGAGAGAGAGAAAAAATGAGAGAGAGCTCAGAAACATAGCTGTCAAAAGGTAGCAACTGATCCTCAGGAGACATTTTATCAACGTGGCCTATATTTTCTTCATTTTCCATTATTTTTCCTTCATTTTCCTCCTCACATTCAACCTGTGACCTTTCACCATCCTTTTCTCCTAATTTTCTCCTAATTTAAATTATTTTCATGGGGGTGTTAAGGTAGACCCTAAAAAAATTAAATACATTAAGGAATTGGAAGTTCCTACAACCATAAAGCATATTCAAGTATTTTTCGGGTTTATAGAGTATTATCACAAGTTTGTTAATAATTATGGGAGAATAGCAGAATCTATAAAAACATTACTAAATAAATATGAATTTTCTTGGACTCTAGAAGAAACTAAGGTATTTGAACATATTAAAGGGGAAATGTACCAAGCACTGGTCTTAGTTACGCAAAACTTCACAAAAACCTTTTTTGTGGAATGTGATGGCTCAGGAAATGGAATTGGTGTTGTTTTCAATGCAAGAAGGAAGACCCATTAATTTTGAAAGTTGTGAAATCAAAGGAAATTATTTACACAAACTTTTTTATGAGAAGAAAATGTTGGAAATACTACATGCACTAAAGAAATAGTGACCTTACTGAATGGGAAGACACTTCAAGGTAAAAAAATATCATGATATTCTGAAATACTTTTGGAACAAATATTGTCTTTAGAAGAGAAACAAAAATGGATCACAAAGATGTTGGGTTATGACTTTTAAGTCATCTACAAAAAAGGGAAGAAAAATGTTGTTGCAGAAGCACTCTCAATAAAAGATAAGGATGCAAAAGGATTTATTTGTGCCATTTATATTATCCAACTAGATTGGATAACCAATGAAAGGGATGAATGGAAGAATGGAGAATAACTGTGGACACTCGTTCAAAATTTAGAACAATTTCCCAGTACATATGATACATTTAGCTGGAAAAATTATTCATTATGGTACAAAGATCGCAAGTTATATCTTTGTAATAATTCCCAACACAAACAAAATATTCTTTTGGAATTGCATAGCTCTCCCTTAGGAGGGAACTCAGGATTTTAAAAATATTACCTCAGGGTTAAGAAGGAAATTTTTTGGGATGGCCTTAAATATGATATTCAAAATTTTTTGGTGGAATGTATTGTTTTCCAACAAAGTAAATTTGAGATAATTAAGATCCTGAAACTATTACAACCTTTATCCATTCCAAGTCAACATCAGGAGGAGGTTTCATTGGATTTTATCACAAGTTTACCCAAGTCCGAAGGAAAGAGTGTGATCATGGTGGTAGTTGATAGACTTACCAATTATGCACACTTTTGTGCATTATCTCATCCATTTAAATCTAATAGAGTTTATATTGCATTTTTGGATTCAAAAGCTACATCGAAACCCAAATATTATTATAAGAGATAGAGATCCTATTTTCACTGGAAATTTTTGGATGGAATTATTTTATTCTCTGGGTACTCAATTAGCTCATCGCTAATATTATCATCGTCAATCTAATGGGAAAAATGAGATCGTGAAAAAATGTTTGGAAGGATATCTTCATTTCTTTGTATCCGATACAAACACAATGGTTCAAGTAGTTACCTTTAGCTAAATGGTGGTATAATAATTCCTTCCATACTACAGCAAAAATGACCCCATTTATCGCACTTTATGGATATCATCCACCATTCATCACATTATATTTAAGATAAAATTATAAGGTTCATGTAGTGGAATATCACATCAAGCATCAACAACAATAATTTCTCTAACTCTTAAAGGATAACCTCACTTTGGCACAAAATTTAATCAAACAATAGGGAGATAAACATCAGAGCGAAATTTTTTTTGATGTAGGCTACTAGGTATTTTTATGGCTACAACCATAAAAAAAATGTTCCTCAAGAAAGAGAAGAAGGATAATAAATTATCACGAGAGAACTATGTTCATTAGAAAGTGTTGAAAAATATTGGTAATATTGTAAACAAATTGGAGATTCCTGCATCTTCCCGAGTTCACCTAATTTTCCATCTTTCATGCTTAAATAAGTTTATAGGTGAAAAGCTCCCAATTCAAACAATATTGCAAAAACTTGACGAGGAATGAAAATCCACGTTGGGACCTAAAGCAGTCATGGAAACAAGAACTTGACATCTATGAAATTGATCAAGCTCATAGTATCCCATCAACTGGAAGAACTTACCCATTGAATACTCCACATGGGAGGATGATAATTTTATACATAAGCATCCAGAACTACTCAAGCGTTGAGGAAATCACTTTTTTAAGGAGAGGGGCATGTTAGGTCCCTATAATACTAGTGTATCCCTTTTTTATCGTTATTGTAGAACCTTTATTATTATTTTTTTTCTCCTATAGTCCCCATATTCTTATTATTGTGCCCCACATAAACCAACTATTGCTATTGTTGTTCCCTTACATTATTATTGTTATGTCAAATTTGATTTTATTGTGACCCCTTAGACTCTTATATATAGAAAGGAGGCTTTTTCATTTGAGTCATCCCAAAATTTTTCATTTGTGTGGTGTAAAGGAGGTTTTCCCCTTGAAGATGCTAGTTTTTAAGTCGTTGATCTATATTTTCTTCTATTTTTTGATTTCGTTGCATAAAATTATAGCAACATTGTTCGAAGAGGGAGCTTGTCACCGATAACCTTCTTTAAGCATGAAACATGGAAAATTGGGTGTACTCGGGAAGATACCATCAAATCCAATTTGTATGTCATAGTAATACCATTTGAAACACCATGTAAGGACAATAGTACTTGGGTGATAGTTTATTGTCCTTCATAGCTTGCTTGAGGGAAATTTTTTTGCATGGTTGACTCAAGAAATCTGCGTACCGACCTTAACTGGAGACTGAAATCCTCCAATAAGAAAAGCTGGGTGGAGTAGAATGGATGCAGTAAATAGTGGGTAATTGCCTTAAGAGTTGATTAGTTCTCACAGAAAAAAAAAAAATCACAACTTTGAATTTGCTCTTTCATTGTAAACACATTGTCAAGTTGTTGGCGTGAATGACAATCAAATATAGATCAAAAGCTTTATTTCATTCCTTAAATTCTTTACCTTCGTATGCTGGACTCCATTACCATGCACAGCAATTGATTTCTATTGCTAAAAGCTTCACGAAATCGCATCAGTTTCAACACGCGATTTTAAAATGGATTTTCTGAGCAAACTAAGATGAATTAAAAAAAACTGAGACATGGGTTTTTTCCAGAACGGGGGTAATTAGGTGACTCATGAGAAATTTCCTGAAATTTGCAGCGGTTTAGGAGAAAATTGAGGTTCTTTCAATCACAATTTAACATATTGCGCCCAGATCCGTTTTTTTTCCATTTCTTTTGGTTTGTTTGAATTTTTAGTTTTAATTTGTTTTGTATTTAATGTTATATGTTATGTTTTTTTGTTTTTGTTTTGATTCATATTTATATTTTTAGTTAATGTTGATTTGTTTTGATTTGTATTTGTTATAATTTCTTTTTATAGTTAATATTTGATTTGCTATGATTGTATTAATATATTAATATATTAATTATATTAATATATTAATATATTGTTATAATTATATTAATATAATTGTAAATTTTTATTTTTTATTTTTTATTTTTCTTTTGTTAATTGTAATTTGTTATAAGTTGATGTCTATGTTTGTTATTTAATGTTTGTTATATTTGTATTAATATATTAATGTATTAATATATTAATTATATTAATATATTATATATTGATATAATTGTATTAATTGTTATAGTTGTAGTTTGTTATTATTTTTTTTAATTTGTTGTATATAATTGTTGTTATGTTTGTTGTTATATGATTGAATTAATATATTGTTAGGTTATGATTTTTATTTAAAAAAAAAAAATAAAAATAAAAAAAATTGTGTTTTGTGACAGTAGTTGTTTTGAAGGATTTGAGGGGCAAATATTGGCATTTTATAAAGTAAAGAACATTGGCATAAAAAAACTTTGGTGAAATGCATATTGAGAGAATAATGGAATTGGATGAAACCGCAACAGTTGGCACAAGGGAAAAATAAAAAAATAAAAAAAAATAAACACACTTTTCACAAAATTCACGCAGATTTGAAAATAAATAATGGAACACTTGGAAACAAATTTTAAAAATCAATTGGAGGATTCAATTCTATTTCGATAGCATCAAGATGGTATAAACTCATCACATGGTTCTTGTATGCTTTACAGATTAGAATTGCGAAGCACATTTCATGAGTTATCTGACAGGGAGTATTATTTTTCATGGTTATTTTTAAGAATGGATTGATTTTAATATCATGATTAAGTCAATTTCAACACCTTTGATTGTCCTTAATTTTTTTTATTTGGTATAAAATTTTTGCGTAAGAATCATGAAGGAAATACGCATTCCTTCTTGAACACACTTATGTTTCTTTCTGTCAAGTTTTTTTTACAGGTTACAGGACGACAAAGCAATCATTACGGAGACTACATTGTGACGACAATTAGTCTTCCAAAGACTAAATTCATGAAAAATTCTCAAGACAAATCCATCTCCACAACCATTACCTTCCACCTCCCTTTCTGAAAAGACTTTGAATCCCATCAATTGTACATCTATAACGCATGACATTTCCATATCCATTTTTCATAGCAAGAGTTCTTCTTCATTCACCATGCATTTCCTTTCATCTATCCCTAACTCATCAATAAAAGCCATTTTCCATTTCCATTTCCCTGTTCATACCATTTTTCATTCCCGCCAATAAAACCCTACTTGAGTCAAAGTCCTAGAGTCTAAGTATCATTAAAAAAAACACCTAGAGGCTTGCATGCCTTAATGGCAAGTACTATTGCCAATGAAAAATGGGAGTACATTAATATCCCTTGTTCATTGGATCTTGTAGGTGACTCGACCACGACAAATTTATTCGTACCTACAAAGATGTGTTAGGCATCCTGACTCCCATTGGAATCAATGGTGGGAGCTCTTGTGTTGGCTAGGGGCATTCATTAACGGCCACTAAGCCAACAACTTCTTGCTATGTTCGACACCAGCACATTTAATCACATAGTAAGATTTGTGCCATCGAGCGTTGAAGACTTGAAGACCTATATTTTGTAGCAGATGAAGCAGAATTTCTTTCATTGTTTTTCAGTTTGTCATGACTTGAGGACAAGTCAATAAATAAGGCTGGGGGGAGGAAAATGTAACTTATATATTTTGTATATCTTCCAAGCCTTATAGATTTTCAGCCATATTCAGCAAAATCATCGGATTCATCATCCAGTAGCAGATACAACTTTTAGTCATGTTCAGCAGACTCCTCAGATTTTTCATATAGTAGCAGCGGATCCAGCAGCTGATACGACAATACAGATCCATCTTTCATCCACCATTTTCACAACAGTTTGCAGTCACACATGCACGACTCTCACCTATTTTTGGAAGGGTAAGTTAAGGTATGCTATTTTCTAACTTTTAACCATTAAATTCCTTGAAATGTTAGAATAATAATTTTTGGAAAGAAAAAAAAAAACTTCACTTCCTTTCCTTTCATTGCCAAAGCCATCCGTTTAATGGGAAGGATACATTTACATATATGCTTTGTCACATTCATATCCACAGTTATATATCACATTTTAAACCCACTTACCTTCAAAATATATTTACTATTACATGAGCATACAAATGGCTTTGTCTAAAGTATTTAAAAGTTAATTGGATGCCAATAGAATCATGGTTGTTACACAAGAACCAACCATGATGCATTCAAACAAAAATACTCTGCCATAAAAAGCACATTATCATTATGCAAAGATCATACAATGAACGCAACAAACAAAATATGGTTGAAACACAAGAACCAACCAAGTTGTAGTTCATCAAAATAACGCTTTGCAAAAGTTAAGTAAATTCATGCAGAGTTTAAGCCAAAGCTCAAGTACAAAAAAAGTAATGTAATAGATTGCATGAGGACATGCAATACCTTCAGTTTGGGGGTATGTTGGGCCTCAAAATAGTCCTTATTTTCACTCCATTATTCATCAATATCTTCACATTTTACCTTCATGTCACCTCCATTCCACCTCCATATCATTACATTCACCTCATTATTGGGTCATAACTATGTTTTTCCAAAGTTTATTAATTCTTAACATTTTAAAGTGATTTATGGCTAAAACTTAGAAAATAATATGCTTATACTTATACCTAACAATTAGCATGAGTTTGTTGACATGTGTAGGCACAAAGGAAGCTTCCAAGACACCTTTATGTGGCCTTGGATGATCAAATTCGAATTTAAGAAGATAAACCTCATGGAAAAGATTATGGAGGAGATCATGGAGGATAGGGTTATGTGTCTAGATGGTTAGAGATATTAGTGGATGATCATTATGAGTTTGTTACTCCTCTCTTTGTATAAATAGGAGTACCTCCTCCATTCCAAGGGGAGGACTCTTAGAGCATTGTATCCAATTGATGATGGAATAGAATAAAGCTTCATTTTTCATATATTTCCATTATGTAGTTTTAGATGTAAATTGTGTTTATGGAATTTCTGTAGTTTTAGATATAGGTTTCCTTAATGTAGTATATGGAATAAATTGTCTTGTTCTTAAGAGAATTGAGCTCACTCTAAAAGGATGAGAGAATTTTTTTATTTCATATTAGATTTTGTTTCATTTCATTTCTTAGATGTTTAAGGATTTGTGTGTGATTGATGAATGAATTATAATGGAATACTTTACATGTCTCTTAAGTTAAGAGCTTCTTTCATTAATAATTTATCCATCTTAAGTTCTTGGTTTTAATCTCTGATTCATTAAATGGTAATTGAGGTGAAAGTGGATTTCTTGAGTCAAGAACCATTTCAATATTATTCCTCTTTTTAAACTAATTGAGTTAGAGTTATAGAATATATTACTTTCAGCTTTTGAATAGCCTTGTCTTTATTTCAAGTTTCTGGTTTCATGAATGATTTCTCTATGATACTGTAGGGAAGGACAACCAGGACCTCCTAAGTTAGGAGCCTGCTTATCTGAGAACTTCCCTTGCATATTATATTGAATCATAAACAATTTAGTTAGAGTTAGTTGCCTACTCCTGCATATATATTGCTGGCACCATCACAAGCTCACGAGTTTCCCTGGTCGATAATTTAATGCAGCAATTTGTTCAAATAAATTGCCCAACAAAGTTTTTAAAAATCCTAAGTGCCCTCCAAAGGGGGAGGTGTGCAATTCAAAAATAATATTTTTTTTGAGTTGGGAATTTTTACAAAGATATAAGCAATATTTTTACCATAATGAATCATTTTTCCACCTAAATTTATCAAATGTATTGGGATCTTGTTGCAACTTTTGAATGAGTGTTCACACCTCTTTTTCATTTTTCCATTCATCCCTTGATTTGTTTATCCAATTTGGTTGGATAATATAAATGGAATAACGAAGTGTTTCCACATGCTCATCCTTTCTTGAGAGTGCATTTGCAACCACATTTTGCTTCACTTTTTTGTAGATGATTTCAAAGTCATAGCCCAACATATTTGTGACCAATTTTTATTGCTCTTTTAAAGATAATATTTGTTCCAAAAAACATTTAAGACTATCATGATATGTTTTTACCTTGAAGAGCATTCTCATTAGCTAAGGTCGCCATTGTTTTAGTGCATGTAGTATTTCAAACATTTCCTTCTCATATATAGGTTTTTGTAAATACTTTTCTTTGATTGGATGACTTTAAAAAGCAATGGGTCTTCATTCTTTCATTATAACAACACCAATTCCATTTCCCGAGGAATCACATTCCACAATAAAGGATTTTTTGAAGTTTGCCATAGCTAAGACTAGTCCTTGGCACATTGTCTCTTTAGGATGTTCAAAGGCCTTAGTTGCTTCTTGAGTCCAAGAAAATTCATCTCTCTTCAGTAATGTTGTTAGAGGTGTTGTTATTCTCCCATAGTTCTTAACAAAATTGTGATAATACCCTGTCAACCTAAGAAATACTCGAATATGATTTATGCTTGTGGGGATTTTTCAATCCTTAATGGATTTAATATTATTAGGGTCTACCTTAATACCCTCATAAGATACAATATGTCCCAATATTCCACCGCTCGTACTCCAAAGAAGTATTTGGAGGTTTCTGCATATAATTGTTTCTACTCCAATAGTTTGAGCACCTTGTCAACATGTTGGGCATGATAATTCCAAGACTTGATGTAGATTAGTATATCATAAAAAAATACTATCACAAATTTTATAAGGAAGGGTTTGAAAATAGAATTCATCCAAACATGAGATGTGTAAGGTACATTGGTAAGGCTAAAAGGCATGAACAAAAATTCATAATGACCCTCATGATTTCTTAATGTTGTTTTTGGAATGTCTTCAATATTTATTCTAATTTGATGTTATCCTGAATGAAGATCTAGCTTCGTGAGGTAAATTTCTTCATGTAATTCATCAACGACAGGAATGGTAAATTTATCTTTAATAGTGATCTTTTTGAACAACCTATATTCTGGCCAAATGCACGATGATCCATACTTCTTGTGCACCAATACCGTAAAAGCTATCTAAATAGATTCAACTGATCTTGTAATATAATAAAACAAAATACTGAATCAATTCTACAAACTACGAAAACCAACTTTGATCACACAATCATATAAACAAGTAAGAGAAATAAATGTTAGTCACACAACAAAAGATGTATATGGGGAAAGCCTTAGCTAAAAACATCACTATTTTTATATTTCATAAAGTCAAGAACATGAAAAAATATAACGTTATTCCTCTTCTTGAGAAACCTCCACACTCTTCTGATTGTCTCACACTGATCCTAGAAAGTTTGGTCCAATATTTAACCACTTTCCTACACCTCACCGACCAGCCTTACTTATGAATTATTGGGATAATTGAGCCCCTATTAATTATGAAAATACAATTAATTTATTGCGCAATACATCCAAGTTGTCCTGGTGACCTCATGCATGACATGTAAAATTTTCTAATTATATGACTAATAGTTATCTTCCATTTAACTCCAAACTCAATTGGCCGTTCCCTAGAAATGACATGTAACAAATATTTATAGTTAATTATGAGTTAAGTGATTGATGACTGCATGTGAATTAAATCATATTTAGTTCATTGGACCTATCCCTAGATCATCTCTTCTTTGGAACTAGTTAAACTAAATTTAACTCAAATAATTGAGTTAACTAATTACAAGTCACAAATAACTCTACCAAGTCTCAAAAAAATAGGATACACCCTACATGCCTCTAATTTGACACTCAACTCGAATTTACTAAGATAAATAAGTCTTCCTGACTTAATTAAAACTTACAAGTTGTCATGAGATGTGGAATTACAATTTACTTCTAATTTAATTAAGGGAAAATTAAATCAAAAGCATATTTGCTGCCATTTTCAATATTTCTTGCTTCCAATTTCAAAACTCCCTCTGATCAAGAAAGTAATTCAAATATATCTTCATCCTGTACATTTGGAATGTTTTGCATGCAACACTTCTCTAGTGTTTTTTTCTACTGCAACTTTTGAAACTCAAAAAACATCCAAATTGAATCAGTATGATGTATATGTCCCCAAAGTCTCTAATTACAACTAGCTACTGCACTGTCTAATGAAAAATATGCGTTGTTGTTAACTCTACATCTGTTCCATTTGCACTTCTGCCAACTCTGATCTGTGCTCCAGTATATGAAATTTGTCACTTCGACATCTGACTACATAAATCACCACTCACCCCATCCTACTATTGTGTATTTTTGGCTCTCGTAGCAAGGTAATGATCCATGAGAAAATAGATCTCAATGTACCCTTCAGAAATTCTTCTCTCGGTATTATGACTTCACATTGCCCCATATCTCACCCCAAGGTATGGCTCCATATACTCCAGCTGCCCACCTAGATCAAAATTTCTCCCTACTTGAGGTTTCTGCTTCTGTGGATGCCTCTACGCGGTCTCCTCTCTGCTTCTCTAATTATCGATGCTCCACAAATTTCTCAACCCTCTTCTAAGGTTGCATGGTGAGAGGTAATTCATGCTCCCTCTCAAGCACAATGTTTGTAGCCTTTTCTTTGATCCTCAATGTTTTGCATCTCTTTTGTACCTAAAGTGCATACAAGCTCTTGACTCACACATTTATTTGTTTCATATGTGGTGTGGTGATGTGTTTAAGGAAAACCTTTCCTTTTATAAATATAACAACATAGCCATGGTCTTCCAATACCACTACAGAAATAAGATTCTTCTTTTTCCCTATAACAGATAAAGAAATCACTCAGTCTGAGAGGGGATCCAGACTCCCTCTGAAATGGAATTGTACCTATGACGGTCGCACTATAGCTCCCATCATCTCTAAAATCTATTTTCTACTAGAGGTCCTTCTCCTCCAATTCACTAAAGAGATATCTATTCCTCGTCATATAGAGCAAGGCACCGCTGTCGAGATACCACATGCATCCCATTACACTCTTGTCCATGAATGAAATGAGAGTGAAATCAAGCTAGAACTATGAAGCTATAGATTCACCTGCTACTACGACTGAGGATCATTCTTACTTGCCTTTTGTGGACATTTTGTGGCATAGTTCCTGTACTCATATAATAAAAACACTTGATATTGGACAAGTCCCTTTTACCCTCTTTGCCATGGTACTTCTTTCTCTTTTCTTTATTTCCTTTTTCGACTAATGAAAAACCTTCTTCGTTTTCTTTGGAATAGGTCCCATATTTGGTTCTCCACCTTATCTCTTCTTGTACCAATTCAGATCACAATCGCTCAAACATTAGTAACTTTTCCCTACAATTTATGAAATGTTGGCAGTTATGTTGGCTCTTGTGAAGACCTAGAAGTGTTAGGCTCACCAAATCATCCTTTGGAATAATAAAACGGACACTTCCAAGTTCATTTTGACATTGACTGAACTTCTTCAAGTATTTGAGCATTGTCTCGCCCTCGTCCATCAAGATCTTTCTGAGCTTGTCCTTCAGGGCTAGCTTCCTATGGTTGCTGCCATTCTGAAACAGATATGTTAAGGCCTTCCACATAGCATATGGACTTTCCTTTCCATGTATTTTCTAGAAAATATGATCTCAAACTCCTTCTAACAAAATCCGTCTTTCCTTTGCTACATTCTTCTTCTATGCATCAATATTTTTGGCAGATGCTACTCTGGGCTTGGGAATATCATTGTCTATGAATTCCTTCAACCCATTGTTCTCCAACAGTGCATCCATCATGTCCTTACATGCTATGTAATTTGAACTACCCTCAAGGGAATATTTGAGTCTCAATCCATAGAAAGACATGTTCATCTGTTACTGGTCCTGAAGAATAAATCTACAAATTTGTTTCACTTATTATAAAAAAACTCTAGTTCTCATGTTCTATAGTGGTTCATGCTCTGATACCATGTAGAAATTATCTAAATAGATTCAACTAATATTGTAATGTACTAAAATTAAATGCTAAATCAATTCCACAAATTGCAGACACCAATTTCGATCGCACAATAACATAATCAAGTAAGCGAAAGAAATATCAATCACACAACACAAGATGTATTTGGGAAAAGCCTCAGCTAAAAACCTTGCTATATGTATATTGTATAAATTCAAGAACATGAAACAATACAATGATATTCCTCTTCATAAGAAACCTTTGCACTATTCTAACTATCTCACACAAATGCTGGCAAGTTTGGCCCAATATTTAACCACTTCCATACACCTGACTGAAGAACCTTTCTTATCCATTTATTGTCTAATTTAGCCCCTATTAATTAGGATCATCAAATTAATTTATTGCGCATTAAATCCAAGGTGTCGTGATGAACTCATGCATGACCTGTACAGTTTTCTAATTATACAACTAATAGTTTTATTCCCTTTAACTCCAATCTCAACTAGTGATTCCTTAGAATTCACATGCAGCTATTTATAAATAATTATCAGTTAACTGATTGATCACTGCATGTGAACTAAATTAGGTTTAATTCACTAGCTCATCTCTTAGTTAGAACTAGTTAAATTGATTTTATCTCAAATAATTGAGTTAATTAATTACAACTCTCAAATAAATCAGTTAGGTCTCATAAAAAGTAGGAGAAAGCCTACATACCTCTAATTTGACCCTCAATTCAATTTTACGAAGCTAAATAAATCTTCCTGGCTCAATTAACACTTAAAATTTGTCATGTGATGTGGAATTACAATTTACTTCTAATTTAATTAAGGTAAAATTAAATCAAAAGCCTCATGGGCGCAATTTTCAATATTTCTTGTTGCCAATTTCAACAAATGCTTCTAGAGCAGAGCAAGAACTATGGCTATATTAAATTATACCGACCTCTAGAATTTTTGCAACCATACATTCAATTTATCTGTTTTGGTAATAGGGATACTTGTAAAGCCTCATTTTTGAAGGAACACTTCATGGAATCAAATGAAATGCATGATCGCGATAAAAAACACATGGCAGGGATTTGGGAGTATCATTAGGGGAATTTTGAGGTCTAAAATTGGTGCCTCATAAGGGAATTATAAAATAATAGTGGAAATAATAAAATAATGTTAGATTACATCATCAAAATTTAGATGGAAAAAAAAAAGAAAAAAAAAACTATTTTTCAACTCATATTTTCAACTTAGTTCCCTATGGGTTTACTCAAATTTCAAGAGAGAACACTCGTTGGATGGATAGTTTGATTTCTCATCCAAGGAGTACCCATTTTTCATACTTTCAGTGGACCTTGGTAAATGAAAAATGAGAAATACATGAAAAAAGTGATTGCAATCGTGTTTTTTCCTATATTTCTAAATTTTCATTTAGTAGATTCCATCGAAAGTATAAAACATGGGTACTCCTTGGATCAGGAATTAAATTTTGCATCCAACGACTACTCGTGCTCGAAATTTGAGTAAAACATGTGGGAGATAAGTTGAAAATACAAGGTGCAAAATTAGTTTTATTATTTTATTTTGTTTTTAATCTTTTTACCTTCTTACCACAAAAATGGTGAATCATCCCCCATGATTGACATCATCATATTAAATCCTATTGCTTCTTATAAGTTTATTTTGGTTGTACATTTTTGTTAGGAGGCACATTTTAGGCTTCAAAATTTCTCCAATGCAAATACATTGGAATGATTCTCCAAGACTCTATCGAGATCTAGATAAATTGATGATTTCAATGTTTTAACCTCTGTTGAGAATAATTGTGAAATTACACCTCATTTTTCTTTCTTAGAAATATTTTTCATGCCATTAGAGTTGATTATATTTCCTAGTCTCCCTGCGATACACCTTAATTGAACTTATTTTTCTTCCCAAAGAACTTTCAAGAAAATTTCTTGAAAATTAAGAGCTATCATCCCCAAATATTGTAACCATTGGAATCCTAGTACAACATCAACACCACCCATTCGAATTGAAAGCATTGGACTATTCAATACATTTTCCCACATGGTTATCTTGATATTATGGAACTTTCTAGAGAGATTTATATTTCCTCCATTTGAAACCATCACTTCAAACTCTGGTGTTGCATATGAGAAGAAAATCAATTACTTCGCTATCTTACAATGAATAAAATTATGGGTACTACTCGAATTAATAGCAGTATTACCTTTTTCTTCTTGATATATGCTTCTATCTTAAGAATTTGAGGAGTGGTAATTCATATCCATTCATTACTAGATATGGTCGGATTTATTTCTTCCTTCTCTTTGGTCGGCTCCTAGTGTATATCCTCCTCTTTTAATGTTTCTTGTTCCCTTTCTTCTTCCTCTTCACAATCTATGCAAAATAATTTATTCTCAGCACATTTATGACCTTTAGTGTATTTTCTATCGCAACCATAAAAAATACCTTTTGCTCATTTTTCCTCCAATTTTTGTGGTTCCAACTTTATAGGTTGGGGAATGCTAGGAACAACAACACTTCTATCTTTGTAGTTGTGAGTAATAGACTTCCTTGTTGCCATAATTTTTCTTTCAATTTTTCTTGCCACCATAAATTCCTTCTCCAATGAATCATGCTCCCAAAGGTGAGCCTTATGTTGTATGTTATCATTTGAATTCCTTATGAATACATTAATCCTATTCTCCTCTAGAATATAATTTACCCTTATATTCAATTTTTGGAAGTCCTCGGTGTGCCCTTCCATTGAAACCTTTTGTTTCATATTTATCAATTTTGTAAATAATATGTTTCTCTTTGTATCCTAATAATGTGCTATCACTTCCTCTTTAAAAATTGACGAAGTGACAAGTGTTTTATGAGAACAAAGTCATCAATACCATACAAACATATTAGGATATACATATAAAGATGCAATGAATACCTTTTTTGTGTGTTGAACATCATGAAGATCAAAATATTGCTCCATATCTTGTATCCATGTTACGATATCCTTGACATCAAACTTCATTCTCTAAAAGCATGATTAACATTCATTTTTTCTCATCATGAGTTTTGGGGAATACCTTTTCTCCATGATGAAGCATTCGTGTGGTAATTTTGTGAAACATTCCATGTTTTCTTTTAAACCGTTATTCAAAAAATCCATATTAGCTTCCATATATAATTTTTATCAATCCTTAAAACCTTAAATTTCTTCTTTTAGTTCATCTTTGGTTTCTAATTTTGAGAGAAAATTTTGTTACATTTGGTCTCATGTTGCAATTCTTCCTCTTCATGCATCATAGTAGAGATTTCTAAGGGATTAATGGGTGTCATATTATTTTGTTTGGGGGGGGGGGGGGGGGGGTGTGTTAGAAACAAATATGGATATATAAATTATTAAATATGCCCATAGAATCATTTATAATTGATTTTTCAAAAAACAATTATGCAATTTTTTTTAAATACGCACATTTTTCTCGCTTTAAGGAGCTCAATATTGAAACGGTTGTATATTTTTTATTTTAGGACTGCAAGGTCTAAAATTTTATCCTTTGGTACCCCTTTGAGTCTTTTGTCCAACACCAAAATTCAGACCAAGATTATATTCTTCAAGGTAAATTTATGCTCAATCTCCCACGATGACCAAATTATGAACCAGTTCAATAATGTGAACTTGTATGAAATTCCAAATGGAGTTGTTTCTACCTTCAACCCTAAAAATGATACAAGAAATATGAATCTTGGGAAATTTTATACACCCTTTATGAAATTCAAATCCGTTGATCTTTGAGAAACTTATGATGATTTTCCCTAGGTCACTTGTTTGAGAATGAATTATGGAGCTTGCAAAAATCCTAATGTATTTGGACCATATCTCGAAAAATATAGAAGACCAAGATAAGAATTTTTTACACAAGGTTCACCATGATTTCTGATCCATGTGGTTGAAATTTCAGCTTCTGAAGCCTTGCATAAAAAATGTTATGGTGAAAAATCCAAGATGACATGTTTGAAGCAGCGAAACCCCATTATAGCAATTTTGAGGTCTAAAATGGGCCTCAGAAAATTGTACAACCAAAATAAAATTTATAAGAACCAATAGGGTTTGAGATGATGATATCAACCATGGGGGATGACTCACCATTTTTGAAGTAAAAAAGTAAAAATATTAAAAAATAATAAAATAATAAAACTTCTTTTTCAACTCGTAATTCCAACTTATCTCCTAAAGGTTTTAAATTTTTTTTGAGTGTGAGTAATCATTGGAAGAAAAAATTAATTTTTAATCCAAGGAGTAACCATGTTTCATACTTTTGATGGACCCTGCTACAAGAAAAATGAGAAATACATGAAACAAATGTGATTGCAATAACATTTTTCATGTATTTCTTATTTTTTGTGTAGTGGAATCCATCGAAAGTATAGAATATGGGTACTCCTTGTATTAGGAATCAAATTCCACATCCAATGAGTGTTATATTCAAAAATTTAGTAAAACCATAAGGAGATAAGTTGAAAATATGAGTTCAAAATAGGAGTTGAAAAAAAAGTTTTTTCTTTTTTCCCTCTAAAATATGATGATGTAATCTAATATTATTTTACTATTTCCACTATTATTTTTTAATTTCCTTAGGAGGCTAATTTTAGGCCTCAAAATTCCACTAATGTAATATCTACATCTCTAATACCAAATTTTATCCAACCAGCTCACAAAATAGAAGAAGATATTTGACTTGAGAAATAGCCTCTTCGAGGGGAGAACCTATTTTACATCAGAAAAATTAATAATTCTTGTATATAAAAATGATAAGGCCTCATTGATATATATGGGAGTATAAGGGGTCACAATATAATCAGAGCTTACATAACAATAATAATGTAAGGACACAAAAATAACAATAATGGGCTTCTAAGGGGCACAAAAATAACAATATGGAGATACACTAACAATAACATTAAGGGGGATAAAATAGTATTATAGGGACCTAACATAAAAATAATTCTAAAGGGATTCACATGTATCAATCGAATGAGAGTAAATAATTACCAGAAGGATGAGTCTCGTCTATGGAACAAATTCCAAAGGTATGTTACATCAAGGAAAACTTATGCCACTAGGCATCAAAATAAGTTCTGTAGCCATTTTTTTTTCATGAAAAATGTTTGGGAACAATGCACATGATTGCAGAACTTATGACTATATCAAATATAGAGGGTAGGATCAAGTCTTCAGGCTCAGATATATGGAGAAACTTAGAATATTAGATGGGTGATTTTCGCTAATATTCAAGAAAAATATAAAGTGTTACATGTGTTATAATTAAAAGAGAATAACACATGAATACAATATCAATTCGACATGGAAAAAGGGAGAGGGACTCTCTATTAACCCAAGAATGAGCATTAAGGAGTGAAAAATAAAATAGAAGAACCAAGGTTAGATCTAACCCCTCTTATCTAATACTTTGGTTAAGCCTTCTTCAATATTATAATTTTTTGATGTGAATCTTGAAGAAGCAAGATTAGTTATAAAGGAGGATCATTTGCAAGAAAGGAGTCATTAATAAAAGAAGATAAAGGAAACTTATTTCCTTATGATGTGTGTTAGAAGAAATATGAAAACATGTATGAAGAAAGCTTATGCAGAAGGGAAACAAGTCCAGCACTAGAAATAGGTTCACAAGAGAAACTACAAAACACTTGACCTCGCAATCATTGAAAGATAAAATCAAGCAGTTCAAGTATATTGTGACACTTGTGGCTTAGGTAGGAGAGAGATAAGTCTTTTGAAGGAAGGAAATTACTGATAGGGTAATATTCACATAATAAGGAACGTGGTATCAAGGGATGATTCACATAACAAGAATCATGTTTCAGGGGGAGATTCCATTAACAACAAGATCAGGTCAACATGAAAGTTCAGGTATAGTTATGGAGATTCAGTAATAAACCATGCCCCTTTTCCATTGATATCAAAAAGGGAGATATTGCATCCATTGAAAAGAAAAAATTGAAGCATTGAAGAAATACGAGGATTTTGGAGATGAAATATATATTAAAGGAGAGAAAGAAATATTAAGCAAGAATAATCCTTGCAATAAGTAAGGGGGAGTTCCTAAACAAGTATGAGGGGGATTTCAGTGGCATTTTAGGGGGAGAACGATCAATTCCCATCAATGAATATCAATTTATATTGGTGTTTCCATCCATAAAAAAGGTGGACATTGTTTGAAATAGTGTTGTCATTGATGACAACCAGTGTCATTGATGTTAAAGGGGATGTTTAATGAAGTAGAAATATCATTGTATGTTAGTATAACTACTCGAATGCCTTCATCACATGAAGCCAAAATGATATAAATTTTATTTATCTTTTGTCAAATCTATGACGCAAAAATTAAGATATGGATGGTGTGGTTCGATAACCCTCTTTGATACCTTTCCAATGGTATATCTCCGAACAACTCCTCCTATATCATAAGTTAAGACTATTTGAATTTGACAGATATAATGAGGACCAAAACACAAAATTTATTTGAAAGACATCATAATTTTTAATGACCGCGCACATTCGGGGACGATCCAAGAATTGGAAATTAATCAATGGCTTTATCCACATGAACATGTGGATTGTTTAACACCATTAAACATCATCCCCATTTCGACTGATATAAAAATGGTCAAAAGCATGCACGATGGACTAAGTGTAGAGATGAAATATGTTTAACACCTAGTGTAAAATAATGAAGAGTTGACACATGGTGATATGAATTTGGCTTGAAATGGTGATGTAGCAGTTAATTTTGATATGGAACCAAGGAAATAATGCTATGTAAAAATTAATTAGGGTAATTTTGGTTGATTAAGATGAAAGGGCATGATCAGAAGACCATTCCTTTTACCAAAAGGATAGCCATGGTAGTATATAAGAAAGCGACCCTCAATGTAAGCATCATCATTCAATTATTAATATATATACATATTCATGTTTTTGTCAATTAAATATTTTGTGCACTCCATTAAGTACCAGAGCAGCTTCATTCCTCTGAGTCGTTCAAGAGTCAACGTCATCTCCTTCCTATTATTCCACTGCTCTGCCGCTCCACCATGCACGCTTTCACCAACGTAAAGTCCCGCTCATTCTATCTTCTCCCCTATTGCTATTCCACAATTCCTATAATAAATCCTTCCACCAGAAACCATCCACCATCTAGTACGTCCGTTGTTCAGGTGCAACCATTGCGTGTCCTTCGACCAGTGCCCAAAAACTTCTCTCCTCCTTAACCGTGCCCACCATCACCTTGGTCTCGACCAAATCAGAGACCACTATAAATCGTGCCCCTAATATACCGTTACTTTCGGGCCCGATGCCTCATATCAATCTCTCAACAATTGTGACACGTCTAGGCAACCGACTTTCCACTATGTCTAGTCGTTGAGTCCACATTATTTCTGCACATCAAGAGTCAAACATCATCACCCATCGATTCAAAATATGAACTATATAATAATTACAAATTATAATTAATACCATTATAATTAATTTAATTATAATTCATTTAATTAGAATTATTATCTAATAATTATAACTATTCAAATTTAATTTAAAAAAGAACACTTTTATATATAATAAAAAAGAGGATTTTCTATAATAAAAATAATAATAATAACAAAATGAGTTCATTTTAAAGAAGAGAGTTAAGCTAGATAAGTATACTCCACTTCATACGTGATCATTGTCGTCATCAATGTTGATGGTGGTTTCTAGTAAATAAACTTATGGGCTCATTGATCGTGAATGCAGATCATATCATTATGGGTGGAGACCTAAATTTCACCATTGGTTAGGCATAATCTTGGGGTCCTCATGCTATGTCGGATCCCTTGTTGGATTATATTGATCAATTTCTCAATAATTTTTATCTTCTTAATATGTATATGCCTAAAAAGCTTCCCAGTTGGTGCAATAGAAGGATTAGGGAAGTTGCATTAACACGAAGATTGGACCGCTTCCTGATCAAATCCAAGTTAGCAGATATGGTAGATAGGGCTAGAAAATGGGTGGGATCAGGAGGCATCTCATACTATTCCCCCATATATTTTTAAATCTATGGGGAGAATAGAAGGCCTAACTCCCCCTCGAAGTTCAATCCCACCTAGCTGGATGGACCAGAAATCCAAAAAATACTTATGTAGTCCTGGATGCATTGCCATCAGGATCACAACATCATGTCGGCGAGATTCATCAACAAAAAATTGATCAAAATAAAGGATAGGACAATAAAATGGGAAAGGGAGAAGAGGCTTTGAGATGAAGTATCACTACGGAGGGTTGAAAGAGAAATAACATTATTTATTGGATCAAAGTGCTTGCGGTTCACATCCAGTGTGACAAAAGAACAACTAGTCCAAATAGAAAAGGAAAAGATAAAAATACTAAGACAAAAAGAGGAAACCTAGAGACTCAAAAGCATGTATATATTGGTGATGACAATACCAAATTCTTTCAACAATGTGCAAAGGGTAGGAAAAGTATCAACACCATTTGGGAACTAAAGGATAAGGTATGTAGGTTGGCCAAAAATTAGCATCAACTCTCAGACATGAGTATTCGACACTTATCCCATATATACAGAGATCCAAGGGTGGCTAATATGTCTGAGGTGCTCAATATTTCCAATAATATGCCAAGGTATGTGGGGGATGAAGATATTGATAATCTCAATTTTGATTTTACATTACGGGAGATAGAAGTAGTATTAAAATGGTTCAAAAAAGACAAGAGCCCTGGTACGAATGGATGGCCTATTGATTTTTATCTATCCTTTTTTAAATGTATTGTTAACGACCTTCTTCTAGCTATTAAGGAATGTAGACTCTCAGGCAATATGTATGAGGGCTTCAACTTCAAATTCATTTACCTGATCCCTAAAATTGACAAGCTTTTATCCTTTTACAACTACAGGTTCATTTCCTTATGTAACTGCATATACAAAATCATTTCCAATATCATAGCCAACAATATCAAGCCTATTTTATCCCTACATATCTACAAGGAACAATTTCCTTTCTCCATACAAGGAAAATTCATGAGGCCATTGGTACGGTTCAAGAATCCCTGGCCATTCTTAAGACTCAAAAGTACCATTCTTAAGGTAGAACACGTCAAGTCCTTTGACTGCACTTGTTGGACGTATTTATAGCTTATCGTCACTCATTATTGTTTCCCCCTCTCTTTTATAAATTGTATCATGTGTTGCATAAAAAATGCATCTTTTAGCATTCTCATCAATGGTGCAGCATCTAATTTTTTCCATGTTGGGAGAGGTCTCAGACAAGGATGTCCTTTATGCCCATTGCTCTTCCTATTGATCATGGAGGGGATGAACAAGCTCATAGCCTCGGCTTGGGAAAATGGGAATTTAAAGGGTGTAAAAATTACGGAATATATTCATTCGACTCATCTATTATTTATTGATTATGTTATTATATTTCTAGATGGATCAATTCAAGAATCCAATGGTTTCAAGAGGATTTTGACAATTTTTTGTAAACCTACAGGCATGCTTCCCAATCTAAGAAATTTTACCAGCATCATGGCTAGATGTTACATCCAAGAGAGTAGAAATGCACTCCAGCAGTTCCAGTTTGATCACTAGGATATAGAGGAGGGGTTCAAATATATAGTGTTTAGGCTCAAACCCAGTGATTACCGGATCACAGACTGGAACTTGCTTATTGAAAAAGTGGAGAGGAGAGTTAATATTTGGAAACATAGATGGCTCTCTAGATCTGGGCTCTTAGTCCTCATCAAGTCATTATTGGAGGCTATTTTGGTTTACTGGATGGCACTTCCTTAGATCCCCAAGGGTGTTACATCTAGAATAGAGAAAATATGTCAGAGCTTCCTTTGAAGGGGGAAGAAGGAGGGAAAAACCTTTGCTTGGGTAGGCTGGGACAAAATTGAAAACCCAAAATAGTGGGGAGGTTGGGGAATAAAGGATTTAAATATATTTTCCACTGATTTGGCTGCAAAAATTGGATGGAAAATATTAAATTCAAATATTCTATGGTAGGAGGTTACACATATGAAATAAATTGTACCTATCACCACTCTTGATTGGATCAAAGGACCCATTATATGCAGACTTGGCTCATCCATTATATGGTGTACAATAGCAAAAACAATTTTTATCATCAAACATGGCCATGCTTGGCTCATTGGACCAGGTACTCAAGTTTAGATTGGAATGGATGTCTGGTCAAGATGTGGCTGAGAGAATATCTTATCAATGGAATTATGAAAATTTATCATGGCCTTAGGAATCTGATATCTATGTCACATAGCAGATGAGGATAAATCTACATGGAAATGACAGGCTTGGAAATCTCCACAAGCACTAAAAATCATAAAGAATTGGATTGGGGATTGGAATAGATATGTCAAAGCACTAAGGGAACCCCATGTCAGAATTTCGGAGAGGGAGGATAAATTGATTTGGGCTGCTTCACCACATGAATTATGCACCCTTAAAGAAGGCTATATCACAATCAACTCAGATCAAGAACCCCATGAGTAGAAATGGTGGTGGAGGCACCTCCAGAAGCTGAAGGCACCTCCAAATAATAAGTTGTTCATGTGGTGTTTGCTCACAAACTGTGCACCAATCGAGGATAATCTTGCAAGGATATCAATTCATGGAACATCCAGATGTTGTATGTTCAAAGAACATGGTGAGGACATTGATCACCTATTTTTAAAATGCCCAACAACCTACAAGTTATGGTATCTAACCTCCTCTACCGTGTGAACAATTCACACTTGGAAAGGGGATTATATCCCATCGATGTGGTATAACTGGTGGAACTCAGCTACATCTATAAAATATCAAAGCCTTCCTCTCCTGGTTTCATGGGGAATATGGTTGGCCTGCATTCTCATTACCTTTCAAAATTCCATGATAAGCTAGTTTCACATTTGTAACTTCATTTTAGCACTTTCCCATATGATCCCTATTGATGAAATCAAGTCACGAGGTAGGGTGCTTGTGCCCAAAACTATAGAAAAAGATTATTGTTGGTAATATTTCGATGGGGCAATAGGCATTGTCGGTTTTGTAGGTGGTGCCATTCTATATCATTCAGACACCCACCATTACAGTTTCATTATGGGATGAGGCCCAAGAACCAACAATTATTCGGAACTTAACTGCCTCAGAGTACTTCTAATATTTTCCCTTGAAAAAATATGCAAAATTTTTTAGATATTTTGGGACTCTAAGATTGTAATGAATTGGTTAAAAAATGAGCTAGATGTCATGAGCACACACTCAGAGGATTGATGGATGAATTTATGGCACTAACATCTCAATTTCATTCCATTTTTCTTACTCATATTTACAGGGAAAGGAACGAGGTGGATGATTACCTTTCCAAAGAAGCCTCGCAGCTAACATGGGAACAAAGGCTCATCAATGAATATAATGGACTGAATGCATTCTGGTACTAACCCAGGCCTTTTATTGAAGACACGGGAATTTCGGAGCCATCTAATCAGTTTGACTGAATAGAAGAATTTTTGACACAACAACTTTTTGGGATCCTTTATTTTTTGATACTATTTATGTTTTGAAATTCATAATACTCTATAAATATTTTTTATGATTTTATGAATCGAATTGAACTTATGATAACTGATGGTATTACCATAGTTTTGCATCATTACAATATGAAGTTGATACAACATGTAATTTTCTTTATAACTAATGGAAATTACGATCTTTTCTTGGGAAAAATAGGTTACCAGACGTTGCGATGAAATCATCAAGCTCAAGAATACAAAATTAGAATATAGAGTTAGCTCAAGAATAATGATAATGAAATAAAAAAGGATAATGAAATCCTTTCAAGTAAGGTGTATCTAAATCATAATGAGGCAATGGCGATGCTGAGTTGTATTTGTGAAAAGTTGAAAATCACTCCTGATCCAACAACCCAGAATGATGAAGGTAATCAACATCCAGATTCTGTACATACATCAAACTCATTAGACTCACATCCAAAACATGAGTCACGAAAGGCATCTTCCATGCCTAATCAACAAAATAGTAACATGAATTTTCAGAATAGGAGGCTCTGGAATCAATACTCAAATATTTAGTTCTTGGAACAATGCCCTTTCTTCATTCCAATGGTAGATACATATCAATGAAGATAAAAACTTGATCTCTCCAAATTTGATGGTAACGAGAAATTCAATGTTGCAGGGTTCAATAAAGTATAATAATATTTCTATATTTACGTTATTGACAATGATGATGAAAAGATCAGGCATCCATCCATAAAAATGGAATGCAAAGTATATAATTTTTATATGTGGTGGAAGAAGATGACACTTTCTATGAGTTGGAATAAATTAAAAAATGCATTTCTTTAAGGGGTTCCAAGGTGTTAAAGAAGAATAATTATTTCAACACTCACTAGGCTGCAACAAAAAGTAGTTGTGGATTAATACACTTGGGAATTGGAAACCTTAGCTACACTAGTTACTGGATTATCAGAAACTTGTCGCGTTCAATCATAGATCAGGGGACTTAAACCCCTTATCTAGGATTATCTTGAGATTCATGACATAAATTGTATAGAATATGCAAGAAAAAAAGAAAAAAATGTTGAAAAGAAGCATGAAAATATAAGTGGAAAAAGGTTGAAAGAATATACTTGAGACAAATATGTCCCCAAACTGCGAACACAGATAACATAAAATATGTTCCACCACACCTTTGTGAAGGAGATAAGACTAATTTGGAAATTCAAAGAACGAAAGAAGGTAAGTACAGATGTTGTGGAGAGAAATGGGGTCCTAAACATAGATGTTCTAAGTGAAAAGAGACCAAGAACCCGTATACAGGTGAAGCAACCAATTATTTAGAAAATGTTGAATTAGAAGTAGAATAAGTTGAATAATCTCCTCAATTTTATTGAGAACAATATAAGGATATTATTCTTCATGTGTCATTATCAAACATCATAGGTATATTTCATCCCCACACATTAAAGTTAAAAGGTCATATAAAAAAAGAAATGGAATTTTTATAATCGATATTGGCAGCACCCACAAATTTTTGGACTTGACAATGGAGAAAAGGCTCAACATTTTCACATTTCCTAATCCCAACATGAAATTTAGGGTAGTTGAGAGAAATAAATTTGAAAAATTAAAGAAATGACATAAAGTCAAATTACATATTCAAGCCTATAATCTAGAATATTTGTTCTACACTATATCATTAGGAGGAGTTGATGTATTTCTAGGTATCCAATCGCTAAAAACCCTACGAAATTACTATTCCAATTATCAAAACGAATTTATAAAATTTAAATGGGAACGGAAAAAATAGAAGTTATATAGGTTCCAACCCCTTCAAAATCAAATTTTATCATTATCTTTGCTGATGAAAATTATCTAGAAGGGAGCACTAGCTTATTTAGTGCAATGTTATCAATTATAAATGATAAATTCACATTAGGGGAATTTTGAGGTCTAAAATAGGCCTCCTAAGTAAATTATAAAATAATAGTGGAAATAATAAAACAAGATTTGATTACATCATCAAATTTTAGAGGGAAAAAAGAAAAAACTACTCTTTCAACTCATATTTTCAACTTATCTCCCAAAATTTTTACTCAAAAATTTTGAGCAAGAGTACTCGTTGGATGCAAAACTTAATTCCTCATCCAAGGAGTACCCATGTTGAATACTTTTTATGCGTATTGCTACACGAAAAATCATAAATACATGAAAAACGTGATTGCAATCATGTTTATTTATGTATTTATCATTTTTCGTGTAGTAGGGTCCATTGAAAGTATGGAACATGGGTAGTCCTTGGATGAGGAATTAAATTTTGCATCCAATGAATACTCCTGCTTGAAATTTGACTTAAAAAATTGGGAGATAAGTTGAAAACATAGTTTTATTATTTTATTATTTTTTAATATTTTTACCCTTTTACTTAAAAATGGTGAATTATCCCCCATGGTTGGCATCATCATCTTGAATCCTATTGGTTCTTAAAAAGTATATTTTTGTTTTACATTTTTCTTAGGAGGCCCATTTTAGACCTCAGAATTCCCCTAATGAATATGATTAACGAATAATCACTTGAAGTTCAAGAACTAATTCAAAAGCATGGGAATTTGTTTCAAGACGTTCCAATGAAATTGCCTCCTAAAAGAGAAATCCAGCATACAATGGAAGCAAAATCATGATCAAATACCATCAACATAAAAATTTATCAATATCCACATCATCAAAAAACCAAAATTGAGAGATTATTCTAAGATATTTTAAAATGTGGCCTTATGAAAAAAAGGATAAGTACACATGTGGCTCGAGTTTTATTAGTTCGAAGAAAAATATGGATTGTTTAGGCTATGTGTATATTATCGAGGGTTCAACAAGATAATGATTAAGAAAAAGTTTCCAATTTCATTTATCGATGAAATTTTTGATGAATTACAGGGAGCTAAATACTTCTCAAAATTGGATTTGAGATCAGGGTACTACCAAATAAGGATAAGGTTGGAAGACATAAAAGAATATGCATTCCGTACACATGAAGGTCACTGTGAGCTTAAGATAATTCCTTTTGGTCTAACTAACGTTCCAAGAACATTCCAAGCTACCATGAATGAGATATCCCATCCATATCTAAGGAAGTTTGTGTTAGTGTTCTTTGATGATATTATAATTTATAGTAAAACATGGAAGGCTCATCTACAATATTTAGGTAAAGTTCTCCCTATATTAGAAGAACATGTTTTTCATTCCAAGAGATCTAAGTGAACTTTTGTGAAAGAGGAAGTACAGTATCTTGGACATATAATATCCAAGGAAGGAGCGAAAGTACATCCTAATAAAATCAAGGCTATAAGAGAGTGGCCCAAACCAATTAACATATGCAAGTTAAGGGGTTTCTTAAGGTTAACTGGGTACTATCGAATATTTATTATAAACTATGCCCATGTATTTGCACCTGTCACAAACCTTCTAAATAAATTATTTCTAATGCACCTATATTAGAAACTCTCTATTTTTTAAAACCATTTATAATCGAATGTTATGCTTCAGGTTTTGGTATAGGAGCAGTATTGATGGAAGATGGTCATGCAAAAGATTTCAAAATTAGGAAGCTCAATAAGTGAAAACATCTTAAGTCTACATACAACAAAGAAATGATCGACATTATGCATGCACTAGCCAAGTGGAGGAAATATATTTTAGGAACTAAATTCTCCAGATGAACAGACCATAACAGTGTCAAGAACCTCCTCCAAAAAAAAATGTTCTCTGAAGAACCATAAAAGCAGATTGACAAAATTGTTTCTTTTGACATGGAGATATTACATAAAATGGGAAAGGATAATGTAGTGGTAGATGCTCTCTCTAGAAAATTTGCATAAACATCCTTGTTTTCACTCTCATCCCTAGTCCCAGAATGGATTAATGAAATCAAAAGTGAGTATGCAAAATATCCAGAAACAAGTGCTATAGTCCATAACCTCCCTCATAATTCGAAATTTGAATGGAAAATGATATTTTATGGTATAAGGGAAGGATTTACCTAAGTCCAAATTGAAAATTTAAAGTAAATTTTCTCAAAGATTCCCATAATTCACTGTTAGTCGGACATGTACGCTTCTTTAAAACCAGCTATAATGAAATTCATTCATTTTTTCTGGAAGGAAATGAATAATGATTGTGTTGGTGTGTTTGGCGCACGAAATTAACAAATCAATCTTGCTTAAGAGGGGTGGTTTTTCCCTCTTAAGTTATTTGTCATAGGCAGAAAATAAATGGAGTCAAGCAAGTTAGTGGAACATGGTAAAACATAAACATAATAGATAGAGAAATAGCATGCCTATTCAAACATAAAAACTAATCTAAAAATAAAAAAAATAACACAAAAGCTCTAAATACAGTAAAAAAACTTCAATAATCCAAATGACAGTGCTTAAATCTCCTCTTATTGAGTGTTGGTAGGAAATGAGGATGAAACTTTAAACCACTTTCCAAGGGCCCCTTGGAACTGTGGAGCTCCAAGTCTTGATGCAAGGATGTCTTTACTTCAGATATGCCTTGGCACAAAGTATCCATCTCTCTCTACTATGGTGTATTGGAGTTGTTGGATGGACAACCACTGAGTCCCCTCTTTCTCTATTCTCGATCACACACTGTTGGTATTTCTTGGGGAAATTATGGCCAACATAACAATGTGATATCATATTGTTCATCTCTTGGTGGAATTTTATAGGAGAATTAAAATCCTCCTTCCCTCTCTTGGTACATTGTGGATGGTGACCCAAGAGAGGAGGGTGATTCCATTGTGTGCCACATTTATTCCATTGTATGCTCCTTTGAGGTCCTAAGGAGGCTTCGATGATAGTCCTTAGGCGGCCCCAAGTGTGGGATCAATGTCCTGGAGTGTGCCTTGTGGTCTTGGAAAGTGACTCCCGCCACTCTTAGGACCACGCAGATTCTTGAGGAAAATTCGCGCAAAGGCTCTCTTATTGAAGAATTATGCACACAAAGGAACATTTAACTGGTCCCTTCTGTGCGCAATTTAATTTTCCCTTTCAAACCTTAAAGATTTATAAATACTTCATATTCTATAATGTCTCTCAGCCCTCTAAATCCTTATTCCAGACATTAAATAATGTCATCTTTTCTTGTCCTATTTTCCAGTGATAACAGTTTCCCCCTAATGTGTGAGGTCTAGGAAGAACTGTATAGCCGAAATACATTATATTTTCTTTTCTATGTACTGTGTGGAGAGAGAGAGAGGCCTACGTGTAGCTCGGATTTGGAGACACCCTATAGCAGGTCAAAGAGCGACCATGTCATGTGGGATCCCTGAAAGAAATGGTATAATACAATATATACAAATTTTCTATGAGGTAGGCATGTCCCATGCTAGTGATGCTTTGGCTAGTTAAACAAATATATTTGAAAGATAATTATTCTATCTATGTCACTAGTATGGTAATGATATATTGGTTGATGACGACGACTTTTGATGCCCTCAAGGGCGTATTTTCTTTGAAAATGGGCCGAATGTGGTACCCATATGTGTAAACTTGGTATGGCACATAAATGCACATTGTACACTTAAGTGCTGGCTGGGACCTTCCCGTGTAAGAATTGCTGACATAGATGCTTATAGAGGCACGGGTCTTCGAAAAATTTGATCAAAGTGCAATAGTTTTAAGGTATAATACCATATTGACATGAAATCTTGTGTTTTAGTCGAATGTCAGGAGGATCGATGATGCCCTTTTTGTGGAGAGGGGTGATCCAAGGTACCGCTTCCTTTTTCGAAAAGAGGTGTTGATGTCAACAAAAAGGAAGCCTCAACCGAACGAGAGATTCACTGATGTGGAGGAGAAGGATCCTAGATGTGATGGGTTTACCACATGCATGATGGAAATGGGTGACTCAAATCTGATGATGGGGATCCAGTGGCCCAAGGTCTAAGTATACAAAGAAGCTTGGCAGTAGTCATAACTATTTATAATGGGGAAATCCCTGGAGTCAGTACGACCTCCACGGTGGGTATAAATTGGTTATGAATGACATGGTGGTTTTTGTGTGAGGGTGTGATACTCCGATGAAGGGTGATGAGGGACTTCTACCATGGGAGAAAAAATGAATGGGTGGGTGGGGGATGTAGTGTCTCTTTTACGGTCTTCGTACACTTACCAAAATAATAAAATAATGGGTTTTTTTTTGTACAAAACACAGAGATGGGTGCCCCAAAACATGAAATTCTTCGCTCACTGATTATGTGAGGAAGGTGTTTTGTTAAGGGTGGGGGACCCATTGGTTGGTCTCATATGTGAGGTTGATGAAGCGGATGAAAAATTATCACATATGAGTTATGCTAATGGAGGTATGGTAGGACAAATGCGAGGCATGATAGTGTGCTTTTGATCTTCTTGCACAAATTGGTTGTCCGTGAAAGGGGTTTTATTTTGATATGGTAAAAATTTACCTGATGCATGGCAAGTGAATGGGCATGAGGTGCTTCCAGGACTATAGTGGTACAACCATAGTGTCACTTTTTTGTGATATATGGTCTACTTTTGGTGACTAGCACCATGGAGGGGATGCTCTGCCGACCAATAAGGATGCTTATCATGTGCAAGTGAGGTGATGATAAACATGGTTAGGTGGTTCGAACCTATCGTTAATTTCTTATGGAAAAATGATGTCAGGATATTAAATTTTTTTATGGGACTCTACCATGCTATGGGTAGAATGATACATGCTCTAGAACTTTCAGTGGATGGAGTGGTGGATGGTTTTCAAACTACTTGAAAAAAAATTACATCTTCTTTATTCAAAATATTATTTGAAATACATGTGCTTAAAAAAGAAGATGAGAGATGGCATACCTACCGACACTTAAAATTTATTTTTTCAGAGGTGTGAACATGTGGCACCTCCTTTGGGTGTTATGAAGTGTTGATCCCGGTGTTACAAATTACTGCAACCTAGGTGACCTTGCGATGAAGAATCTATCAAACCATCTGCAGTAATCGACGTGAATGGTAACTCAAGATGATGAAGAAATGAGGTTACCATTTTCCCAGTAGGTGTATGGTAGCTTGGGGAGAATTTTCGTGATGGGAGCTTGCGTGGGTGCAATTTTGGGTCCCTCGTAAGGATGGTCAACTTCCTGTCAGTGGAAATTGTGCCTAGTGAAGAGGTGCTTGAATGCTTCCATTATCGAGCATGCCTCTGGTTCATGGTTATGGTTAGTGAAAATGGTGCATGGTATTTTTCTACCAATTGAGTAGATTTTGTGGGAATCAAAACTACTCTTCATCCCAGACTTGGACACCTGGAATGGATATTTTTTACAGGAGGAGAGCTTCTTCTTCCATTTCTGAGTTTCTGGCTTGGGTATGTCTAACTCTTTTGGGGGGTGTAAACTTAACGCTACTCTTTCCACTCTAAGATTCAGGAGATGCTCGTATATTATTGTATAATGAAAGTGTGAAAAAAACTGGAAATAAGTGTGCGTGATCTTCTCTTCGTTAGAGAGAATTATTTGTGGTTGAGGAGAGACTATGAAAAAACTGTTTGCGAGGTGCTTCATTTCTTTGCACTGATTGACCCAAAGGCCAATCAGGTCACATAGTCCTCATGTTATCCTAGATTGGACCTGGGTCACGCTTTGTTTGTGCCACATCCAAGTTTTCCCATTACGCTGATGTGGGTGTGGGGTCGATGGCATGAGGGTGATCTTCCTTCTATAATTGTTGAGGAGGTCAACATGTTTCTTTTCTAACATATGTATCATATCAATTATAGGATGTAATCGTGGGATATAGGTATAACATTTTTCATGGTGATTTCCCTGACATACTAGGAAAAACATCCTAGATCTGGGGTTCCCGTCTTGCTCACTTGCTGGCATGACTGGGTACCAGTGGCATAACGCTTCTAAGTTAGGGCAAGTGGCAACCACACAATTAGGCTTTCTACACAACGACATGTTGGTATTCTCTGTAGAGGATGGTTGGGGGTAACTAAGGGTTCCCTGATTGGTCACTTTTCAGCTGATAGGAAGAGGACTAAGCTACTCATCACATATTCTTGGGTTTTCAAGTTTTTTTATAGATTATGAGCTATAGCCATCTTCTCGGGAGAGGCCAACTATGGCTGAGTGCATACATGCTAGCGCTGTAAGAAATATGATTATGTAGTGAAAATTGTGCACCAAGTGATTGCCACCGCATATCTGACATGAATACTAGGTGTCAATGTGAGTGCAATATACTGAATGAAATTGATACCATCGCTGGAACATTTCCAGATATTGGAAATCGATGATGAAATGATCACACTCATCACAGAGTACGCAGTTCTCGATGGGAGGAGGAGGTATTACTAGGAGTCTTTTTGGTGACTGTCGTTCCTCTTGCAAGTAAAGGATGGTGCAAGGTTTATCTCGAGATGACTGGGTGGAGGGATCCTCTTGGTAGGATCACTCGATGGCATATAAGGCATCCCTATATCAAGGGATTTCTGGGAAATGATGGGTATAGTGTCCATAATTTCTATAGATAGCGCATGCGTGATTGGTACACAATGATTTTCCTTGAATTTTTGTCGTAGGTTCCTTTTTACAGGAACATGTTGTTGCGATGTTTTCTGTAGAGCTAAGAAGTGGCTTTAATTCATCTATCTCTTGGAAAATGTGGGCAAGATGGCCTACTACATCACATATGGAACAGTGTGGTGATTCAAATTGTGTGGTGGGACTCTCCACCCTCTTTCCTCTTCTCTCAGGTTTCTTAGTCATAATCATCGGTTTTGCAATGGGAATTTCCTTTGCAAGGGTGTTTGTGACAGTCTCTAGAACGGCTGGGACCAATTCAAGATCGATGGAGATTAACCCTATAGAGGTGATGTGTGTGAATCCCACTGGAGTGGGTGGGACTAGGTACGAAAATGGTATTTCAAATGATAAGTTTCGTAGAACCAAGATGGCCATGACCTGCTGTGACAAAAAATCAGCTGGGGGGAAGAGGAAAAGAGTTTGGTAGGTAGCGTAGGCTAGAGAGGCTACCGTGGCTGAGGAATCTATGTCACTACTGCTCATCTCCGTGTCTTGAGTAGCTTCGGTGCTTGATTTGGACATCATGCACACAGGATCCCTTGTGACATCAGGTGATGACTCAGGTATAACAAGGGGATCTCCTAGGAATGACCCTAGGATGGATGACAGTTTGAACTGGTTGGGGCCAGATTCTAGGTACTATGTAAGCACATTTGTAGATGTTTCTACATAAGGTATAATGACATTGGTATTTGTTAGGGAAAGTTTTTTGCTATGCATCAATTGGCCAACAGTAACAATGCAATCCTCATGGGGGAACATCATAGTTCAAAAGATGGAGGAGGCGATGGTTGACATGGAATACATATAACTCTAGTCAAGGAGTATATTGTAGTCCAATTGGGAATCCAAGACTTCAATTTTTATAAGGACCATCTTTCTAGCTAAGCAGACCGGGATGTTTTGGTATAGACCAACGGGAGCTGAAGGGCGGCCATCATATGCTCGAAGCATGATGTCTGATGGTTTTAGTTTGGGAAACCCTAACTTCTTCCAAACGTTCTTTGACATGATGCATGTGGATGCACCGTCGTCAATGATACATCGGTGAATGGTAATGTTTTGGACCGACACTGGTATCTGAAAGGCGACCATTGAAGGAAGCCTAGGGGTGGCTTTGTCTAAATCAAAACCCATTAGGTGCGAATCAGCAGGGTCAATGGAACCTAGGGCAGAAAGTAAGGCTTTATGCTAGTTTGGACATGATTATAACACCTGTAAAGCTGACATAAAGGTGGGTGATTGAGCTAGATCATCCACAATGTTATAGTTATGAACTACTCTAGAATAGTTTCCTACCTATCAAGTTGGTCCCTTAGCCCTTTTTAGAAAAGGCTCATTAGGCATCCTTGATATGGTTAAAAGTGTTTGTTGGTGCAGTGGTACTAGAACCTGATGCGTTGGTGTCTATTGGAGTGTCATAATTTTGATTCCATGTCCAAAAAAATATTTCTTCGCTAGTCATGTAGATTTCATGGTTGTTTTTTCCAGAATCGTCGGGAGTTTGTTGTTGTGTGCTAACTGTCCCTTAATGGGGGAAATGCTCCCACATGATTGTTATCTGGTGGGAGGATCCCACCTTGTCCATGGTTACTTTGTAGCTTCTTCAGCTCAGGGAGGTTGGAACAGTGGTGATTGTGATGACCATACTCACCACAAATCAAACAAGAGTGGTTTTTTCGAAGGATTAGCCTTTTTTTCTGCCTCTGGGAGTTTCTTGGCTCCTGGTTTTGATTTTAGTTCGAGTTGCCTCCAGCCTGAGATCGTGGAGCGAATTTTTATTTCCGCCCCCCCTATCCAAGAATTCGTTTAGGAATTTTTTTTTTCTTTTTTCTTAATCGTGTTAGGAGGATAATTTGGATTATCCTAGTTATATGGTTGGTGTGGCTGGTTTTGGGAGGGTTTTGGGAGGATAATTTGGATTCTCCTGGGGACTGAGCATAATGCAGTCCTTAGTTTGAAAATGGTTTTTGGGGGGGAGCTCTTCCATTAGCATTTCTATCTGCATATTGGGTCCGCTAAGCCAGAGGATAGGGTCCTCCATGCTGATGGTGATACGATGATGCCCTACTCATCAAATTTTGCAGAGGCATGTGATGATTTTGGTAACCGGGTTGTGGTATGTTCTGGGTAGAATCATACATGTAATCAGGGTGTTGAAGATTGCTACTTAGGTGATTTTGGGTCAACGACCTAATTAAACCATCTGCAGAGTTCGACGCACCTAGAAATTCTTTGTAAGTTTGCAAGCGCGGGGAAATCAATAGGATATTATAAATATAACATGATTGTGTATAGATCAACTTGAGATGTTGAGCCTTACTAATGGCATCCTCTTCAAATATGGGCTTTTTTGTGCCACATCCTTCAAAGTCTCTACGGTGAGAGTTTTCAAGAACAAGTCTAACAAAACTCGATCATCGAGTTTGGCTTTGCACAAACTACGATGCCTCCACCATTTGTGGATATGCTCCAAGATATGGATGATGGGGGTTTTCCTGAAGTGGGTCAATAACTCTATTCCACAATCATGGTAGATGGGTAATGAAAAATAGGTCAGGAACGTAGTACCAAATGCACTAAAGGTTCCATGTGTAGCAGGGGGTTACTCCACATACCATTTCGCTGCTACTCTAGTTAGAGTGTGTTGAAATAGTCTAAGTCGAATAGTATCATCAACGGTTGTTCGAAGAAAACCACACATGGAAAGTCATAACATGATTTCCTTCATATTCTGCTTTCTTTCCTTAAAACTTTGGAATGTTTGAAGGGTGCTTCATGGGCATGGGAGGCCATATGGGGTTGTATGCAATGGGATCATTTGTTAACTTGGTTAAATCTGGTAGTTTTAACGAAGCTAGAAAAGGCGAGTGCGAGGTTGTAGCCATTGTGACTTGTGAAAACACAATGTTCTAGTTAGTAATAATATTTGTCTGCAATGTACCCTGTTATGCATTCACCTAGCTTCTCGAATGGGTAGCAGTCCTCTAGCCGCCAAATTAAGGTTGTGGGAGGATTGGTGTGTGGTTACCCTAAGGGGGTGTTCATTGGTGTGGCATTGGGAGACCGACTAGGGTTCCCAACTAAAGATACCCTGATAAGGATGAAACAATAAGGGTGGTAGTGTTCCTTCTTTGATGCCTGAATGGTGAAAGACCTGGAACCCCTCCCAATAATGGGAAGAGGTCCAAAAGATATCTAGATCAACGAGGTCCCATTGGGTCCATTCTGGCATCGAATAGCTATGGATTTTTAAATAACTAAGAGGATAGAGATTATAATCAAAGTAAAAATTTGATCGCATACATAAAAAAAAGTGAAATTAAAATAAATTTTCGCTTTATATTAATCCTATGTCATCAGTCCATCAAAAAATACGGTTTTTTTTGTTTTGCATATGATACTCAAATCCTAGAAGACCTAATCATCCTGACACACTAAAATGTAACTAGGCCTTGACAAGATATCGTGCGAATGTTTCCATAACGTCCTGAAAGAACTGGCGACACCCCTAGTCAACTGAAGAAAATCCACGAATTTAAGGGTAGAGGATCTAGTGTTTCTTGCATCGTTACCTATAGGGAAAGGATGCCCTAATTTTGGCCACTAATCACCATCGTCCCATGTGAGCATTTGAGCCTTGGGCTTCTTGGTAGTTAAGCTACCAGTATCGAGTATCAGCCGGGTTATGTAGCCCCAACTGATACTGCATGCACTGGGCCTAAGCCTAACCCCCTATGAATCAGGTCTTTGCCACGCTCGGGTTTTCTTTTCTATGGACTGTGTTGTTAGGAAAAATTATACTGCTGACAACAAGGGGATATCCCCTATAAAAGGTCCCACTTATACCTCACACCGTTTGGGATAGGAGCCCCATCTAGTATGTGGGCTCAGTTGTCGCCATAAGTGTTTCCAGTCTTGGTTGTTGGATGAGAAGATGATGAAGCAAAGGAAAAGGTGAAATGAACAATCAGTGAAGAAAAAGAAACCCAATATTCATGAACCACAAAAAAAATACAAGAAATTCTAAATAGAAAAATAAAAGGGGGTACGCCGTGAGTGGGATTGGTGAGCTGAAAAACCTAGTCAGGCATACATGAAAGAAAACATGCTAGAAGTTAATTGCAAAGTAGTTCAGAATAGATCACTGACATGGCAAGGAAAAAATAAACATTGATTTGAAAGCAAATGTATATGCAACCACTGTGAATTATTTCATAACCAATTGCATGCATGAAGGCACACATACAAACATAGCGAAATATTAGACAACTAGTACTATCACCACAAGCAAGCATGTGAATTAGTTCCTGAAAAGAGAATATATTATTAATTCTATTGCAAATTCAATTAAATATTTACAACTCATCAAAACCTAGTAAGGGAACATGGGCCATTAATCTCAATGCATGATACTAAAATCCTAGCCTTGCTACCTCTCTCTCTACTTGATACCAAGAGCTGAGTGCCTTTAGCTCTCAAGCGCCATTTCACTATCTCATGTTGGCTTCAATTTCCGAGATAAAATTCCCTTTGCTTGATTTCCTGAAGCCGCACATATAGGCTGAAGTGACTCTTGAGTTTCCCTTGACTCTTGACCTCCCCGGCTATTGGGTTGGCTTGCGACTTGAACCATATGTGACCTGCGACCTAGGGTTATCTACGACCTGCGACTTGGGGTCATCTGCAACCTAAGGTTAGTCATGACCTAGGGAGGTTGCGACCTAGGGAGGTTGCGACCTAGGGCTATTCCTTCTAACCTTCCCTCTTGGAGATCTTAGAACCTTTCTCTCTGGAGGAAAAACTTATCTCTTTCCATGTGAACCAGCAGCTTCTACCTATCGGTAATGCCATTGTAGTGCCAAACAATTTTGAATGAGTTGATAAATGGGAGAGTGATTTTTTTCCTGTTTTTCTCGAGATCTTGAGCGTTCTCATGACGTGGGTTTTCTTGTTTGTTTGAAACCCAGTTGTGCAGCTACTGGAAGAAGTGGGCAACTCTCTTCATCTAGGTCAACATTACCATTTCTTCATGTTACTTGCAAGAAAAAAAATTAAATTATCCATATATATATATGTCTGCATTGAAGAAACAATGAAATATATGTAGGGGAGGTAAAAATTATCTTGGACCCCTATGTAGTCCTGTTCTACAGAAGAACATATGAACAAATTTTTCATGCCTATACCAAGATTGTTTACTCATTTTAAATGTATAAAACTCAAAATTTTAACCGACATTTATCACATAACCGAAATGCATAGTTAGCTCTAGCTTGATTCTTCTTTCGAATTGTGATGATGACCAAAACCATGGAAAATCCCACGTGCTGTTATGTGCTAGGATAGACAGTGGCGTGTGACCTAAGAAAAGTATGGAGAGGCTACGACTTGGAAATTATTGCGACTTGTATCAATCACAGGGTCACAACTGATATTTTTGCCTACGTCTAAGTTGTGCGACTTGGAGAGGACTGCGACTTGTTGCAGTCATAGGGTCACCACTCATCTTTCTGCCTCCGTCTAAGGTGTGTGACTTAGCGACCTGAGAGAGGATAGCGACCTACCTACATGCATAGTCACATTTCACAAAAGGTTACACCTTATGTTCATTCTTGAGGTTTTCAACTTTGTGACCTATGGATACTTGCGACTTGAACGGAGGTCACAAGGTCATGTTTGGGATTAGGTCTGATCTCCTACTACTGTAGAAAAGCCATGACTATGTGACCTATTTAGCATAATGCCCTCTGGATCCTCTCGCTTACCATACTGAAATCGTTCATTAATCTCACTTCCGCATGTGATCTCTGCGTTTAAAGAGGTTGAACAATGTTGATCTAGAATTTTAATAAAATATCGCCACCTTGATGAGCCTTCATGTGCACCCTTTTCAGGTTGGTTATCAGTTTCAAGGATGTGTTAGTGCATATTTTGTTGCTGCACAGTGGGACCAGCGGGGAACATAAAATAAAATGTGATTTTTTAAAAATATAGTGGTTGGCCTACCGGTATTATGGTGCAAAGGATTCGACCTTTCTCACAGGTGCATAGTCACCCAAACGTCGTGCGTTAGCATGCGTACCCCACCAGCCTTTGATTATTTTAGGAATAAATCATACATAGTTTCTCCTCATGCTGAAACCATCTGTAAATGTGTTTTTTGTTGTTGTGTTCAAATGATACTCGAAGAGTGGGTATAACATGTAATCACTAAATCCATGCGTTTGAAGCTAGTGCCGCTACACAGCACCCACTACATCATCTAGGAGGCATCCTCATCAATATTGATTATTTGAAAGTGTTATTCCCTCGTTTATGTTGAAATAGCTACCGTGTATGGCCCTTTTATCTGTGTCAAAGGTGTGTTACCCAGTCGACCTCTTAATACCTTGGCTGCACCTACAACAACCTTTCTGCAATGTACCTATGATGGCAATCGAAAACAAAGATATTCCTTTCACCTCCTTCATCGTTTTCTCCCCTATGCATTTCTTTGAAGTGAATTAGCCTTTATGGTAATTATCCATGCAGATTTTTAAATGTCTTTAGTGTGCTACTATGTTCTATAGTGAAAAAAAAAGATTAATCCTCTATCCAATTTGAGCATCCACCACCTCCACATGTCAAAGAATTGTCACATGTCATATTTGAGTAGTTCATATGGACAAATAGAGCCTCATATTGCTGATTATATTAATGGTTCTGTGTTAATGGATCTTAAATGAAGTTCTTGCACTATTCAAAACATGTTGATGGCCTCCTCGACCAATTTCCTTAAAGTGGTGCATTGAGAACAAGTTAGCTCTCGGTAGTGGTGAGAACACACAATTGACCAAATAAAACAATTTACCTGAGGAGCATCCAAGATGTTACAAATCAAATTGATTGTTCGAGCACACTTAGGTTTGGAGACCGGCTTAAAACTTATATTTTCATGCATCTATTGATCGTAGTACACATTGATACTTCATGATGCCACAAGGTAACGATTCATTCACAGAGAAGGCTTCTTTTAAGTAACTGGGACCGTGCTTTTGTAGGGTTGGGACTAAATGCAAAGCAGGGCTAGTTTACATGCATCTAGGGTTATGAGGGCGCAAAGGGGCATACAGTTCATGCAAACCATAATGCGTATGTTGAAGGGTAGAACATAACAAGCACTTAGGGGAATAGGCTAGGAATTGACTCTCACTATGATGTGACGTGCAGCCAATGGGAGTGCAACAACACACAAGAGGATCATCGTTTTGAAAAACTAGGGGAATATATCTTGAATTCGCGAAGGAACTCTAAATGATCTTTGAAGCAATAAACCCCCCAAACCCTAGTGCGTAGATGAGATATCAAGACAAGTGGGGGTGGTGACAGGTTTTGGCGGGAATAGGTGATGGGGGTGTCACTCACTAAAGGACGGGTCAAAACCCTAATGGCTGAGCGAGTAGAGGAGGACCCAAAATTTTGAATATACCCAAAGTTTTGGGTGGCGTTGTCGTGGCAACAATAGGGTGATAGGAATATTTGAAAATTCCCTAAACAATCAAATTATATGTTTCAAGATGAAGAATGACCAAGGAGACTTATTGGATGCCTACCCCCTTGGTCCTAATTTAGACAATAAATTATTTTGTGGCTCCTCTAGGGAGAATTTAGTGAGTTTGTTAACTTAGTTTTAAGTTTCTTTACTTCACTAAGGGTGTGGATGTGTGCGAAAAAAAGGTGAACAAGAACATAGTTTGAACATGTGGATATGCGATGATCCTTTTAAAAATCCCCTATTGAAACTATGTTCTATTGTTCCTTGCTCAAAAGGAAAACATGCACGGATATGGGCCGCTTTCAGTTTTTCCTAGTTAATATAAATGATCAACTATAGGGAAATGCTGAGTTGTGAATAGAGAGTGTTCATATGCTTTCCGAGGATCACCAGAGGGTGCAAAGGCAATAGAGAATACTTTCTCTTGTATCGACTATTCGATCTTGGTCCCGAAATCCTAGTGAAAAAATTGAACTAAACTAATGACTTTTACACTAGAAAAATGAAAAAAGAACTAGATAAGCATGCGTGGACTTTCAACCACTTACTTTGGCTAATTATTTAGGTGTTTTGGTACCTAAATTAGAAAAACATAAATTATTTCGGAATTCAAGTTAATTCTCCACCTCCTTAAACTATGTGTTAACTTTGAAAAAATCAACTTGAAATAAACTTAACACCTAGACAACTAAAAGAAGGTAAGAGTGAGCTTTAGTAAGTTACGAGGCACCTCAACTAGTGTTGGTAGATGTATTATGGGATGCCAGTCACCTTTACAAGCAAGAAAAATATGGAAATAGTAGGAAAAATCCTACTTCTGGTTTCCGCACACAAAAGGCTAAAACAGTTGTGATTTCTACACACAGGTCACCTCTGAATGTGCTCACTAGGGCACATCTGTTTGTAAGAAAGTCATGAAATTTATTGAAATGTAATTTTTAAGGAGCTATTCAGCTTTATCCTGTCACTTGGGATGAACCAGGCAGTGAAGGAGAGAAAGGGGGAAATCACATCCCAACTCCAAAATAAAGACGGAGGTCTCTACAAAAAGGCACAGCCACATAAACTTGGAAATAAAAGTTAGTGGGGTCGCCAATCCTATGTTTATGTTTTTTGTGCACGAATGTACCAAATCACACTTTCTTAAGACGGGTGTTTTTTCTCTCTTAGTTTATTGGTCACAGGTAGAAAATAGATGGAGTCAAGCAAGTTAGTGGAACATGCTAGAACATAAAAACACTAGATAGAGAAATAGCATGCATATTCAAACATAAAAACTAAAATAAAACTAAAACAAATAACAAAAAAAGCTCTAAATAGAGTCAAACAACTTCAATAATCAAAATGGTGGCACTTACATTCCCCCTTATTGAATGTTGGTAGGAAATGAGGATGAAACTTTAACCCACTTGCCAGCGGGCCCTTGGAATTATGGAGCTACAAGTCCCAATGCAAGGATTTCTTTACTTCTAAGTTGAATTGGCGCAAATTCTCCCTCTTTCTACTATGTTTGACTAGAGTTGTTGGATAGAAAATTCCCCTCTATCTCTTCTCTGGATCTCACACTATTGGTATTGCTTGGGTAAATTCTGGCCAACACAACAATGTGCTCTCATATTGTTCATCTCTTCGTGTCCTTTTATAGGAGAATTCAAATCCTCCTTCCCTCCCTTAGTAAATTATGGATGGTGATCCAAGAGAGGACGATGATTCCATTGTGTGCCACATTTATTCCATTGTGTGCTCCTTTGAGGTCCTAAGGAGGCTTGGGCGGCTATGCTTAGGCAGCCTCAAGTGTGGGATCAATGTCCTAGAGTGTGCCTTATGGCCCCAAAAATTGACTCCAACCACTCTTAGGCATCGTGCGACTTTTTTAGGAAAATCCACGGAAATACATGCTTATAGAAGAATTATGTGTGCAAAGGCACATTTAGCCTGTTCATTCTTTGCGCAATTTGATTTTTCCTTTTAAACCTTAGAGATTTTTAAATACTTCATATTCTCTAATGTCCAGCAACCCTGCAAATCCTTATGCCTGACATTAAACAAAGTCATATTTGCTTCTATGATTTTCCAGTGAGAACAATGATATTAAAAAATATGTAGCAGAATTTGATCAATGTTAGTGAAATAAAGGTGAGAACATTATGACCCCAGGTCTGCTCTGCCCTTTAAATATTCCAAAAAAAATGTGGCAATAAATATCAATTGATTTTATTGAACGATTACCCATGTCATATGGAAAAGATAAAATTCTTGTGGTAGTAGACAGACTTACAAAGTATGCACACTTCAGAGGAATGAAGAAATTGGATTTTGCAAAAGAGATCCCCTAGATATTTTGTAAGAATGTCTACAAATTACATAGATTTCCTAAAGTTGTTGTTAGTGATATAGATGCCAAGTTTAAATGGAATTCTTTGAAGGATAAATTCAAACATATTGGAACATACCTCAACATGTGTTCTGTATATCACCCTCAAATAGGTGGTCAAACATAAACTATCAATAAGTTCTTAGAACTTTACCTTTGTTGTTATTCAACATACAAAAAAAATAAGTGGGATTAGTGGTTACATCTCGATGAATGGTCGTAAAATTCATCTGATCACACTTTCACAAAGATGAACCCATTTCAAGATTTGTACAGATATGAACCTCCTAAATGGAAGGATTTGGCCATTCCCAAGATAAGAGTTGTAGCAGTTAAGGAGAAATTATAAGAAATCCCCAAAAAAAATCAAACATTAAAAGAAAATCTAAGTATTAGAAGAGATCGCATGTAGCTGGAGGCTGACCAACATGGAAAAAAGAGAGAACTTGAATCTGGAGAACGGGTATTTAAAACTTCAACCTTATAAGCAATTATCAGATTAACAAAAAGATCATCCAAATTTTTATGGTCCATATCAGAATAACGAAAAGATCAACCAAGTGGTATACATCTTAACCCTCTCGAATAATATTTGAGTTCAAAATGTTTTGCATGTATCTTGTCTTAAAATGACATTTGGAAAACACTAATCAACCGAGACAATGCTTCTAATATCAGTTGATGAAGGAAAGTTCATCCTAGAATGAGAAGGAATTGTTACCATCCAAAAAAGAAAGCTACAATCTCAAGTAATTGAAGAATACCATATCAATTGGAATATTTTTCCAAAAGAATAAGCCTCTTGGAAGACACAATTATTTCTCCAAAAACACCTGACGTTCCGTATGCTTTTAGGATAAAGCATATTTTCAAGAGGAGGGAAATGTTATGTAAAAGTTAATTAGGGTAAATTTTAGGTTGATTAAGACGAAAGGGCACAATCATAATATTCCACCATTTCCTGAAAGGGTACGCATGGAAGCATATAATCAAGGGACCCTCATTGTAACCATCACCATTTAATTATTAGTAAATATACATATTCATGATTTTGTCAATTAAAGAGTTTGTGCACTCCAAATAACATGGTAGTTACATGTGTAACCTCCATGATGTGGTAAATCCAGATGGAAACATAGTGACATGTGGTATCTTATTATAGGTTGAAATGTGATGGAATGGTAATGAAGGATGATGTGGTAGAAAAGTATGAAGTAGCGATTAATTCACATGGCACGTCATCATCATGATGTAAATAAGGTTATATGGAGATGAATACGAATTCCACAAGGAAATTTTAATTAATGATTTTTTATTATTAAAATCACCAAAAATTAATTACATGTGGCACTAACCAAGGGCTACAAAACAACAACGTGGCATGATGATGATGTCAATAGGTTGATGTGGTAGTACGAATGATTGCCATATGTAAAGTAATATTGGCAATGTTTTATTGTTCAAATAGCTAAAAATACATGACATGTGACACCAACTAGGGTTTGCCATGTGGCAACTTGATATAATGATGATATCTATAGCCCATTAGCTATTTAAACTTGGGACTAGGTCATATGGAGTGGTCGCATTGAGAAAAAGGAGCTAGTGTGTGGAATAATTCTAGTGTGTGGTAATATTTCTATCCTCCTTGTGACCTAAGGTCATGTATATATAACCTACTATGCCAGCCACAAATGATAGATGTGTGCGAGAAATTCTATTTAGTGACTGAGGTATTTCTTGGTATTTTTTATTATACATATTCTCTATTGTTTGCATTGTTTTGGCAAAGGGCTATGCCCTCATATGTAGGCTTCGTTGGGTATACATATTCTTTTTGGTTTCATGTTGTTTGGCTTATGGCTAAGTAATCATTGTAGGCTCTATTAGTTAACATATTTCTTTTTCATATTTTGTATTAAATGGTTCAATATTTAAACCATGTCGTGGGGTCATTTTTTAACACATGCTCTAAATTTTGTTGTGTTGGCTGGTTCAGCGATCAAACCCCATTGTGGGATCATTGGTGTACATATTCTTTATGGTTCCTTTAGTTGAATGGATAGGTTTTCACATTAAATCATAGGATGATTAGTTAACATCTACTTTGTGGTTCATTACATTGATTATTTTATGAATCAAAACCCCATGGAAGGCTTTGTTGGTTAACACATATGAACCGAGGTTTTTTTATGTTAGTTGGTTTACTATTAAAACCCCTACAATAGTATTTGTTGGTTAACATATATATGTTTGTTGTGTTTCATTGTTCATTGCGTAGAGGTTCCAATCCCTTTACATGGACTTTATATTGTTGGGACATGATTTGAGCACTTTGTAAGAAATATTTTTCATATATACATGATGCCTTGTATATATAATGTTTTTCCTTTGAATTTTTTCATGAATTGTTGAATGGCCCACTAAGTGAAGTGTTTCGGTTTGGTTGATGAAATATGTAGGTTCTAGTCTCACCAAACTTGAATTATTTTTTTCTATATGGGATTTTGGAGCACCATTTTTTATCTTTATATCAACCGTGTTATAGTGCATTTTGTATTAGTGCATTTTGTATGACAATTAATTTTTTATATGGTTTTCTAAGAGTTTTGGAGACATTCTAAAGCCAAATTGAATTATCGAAAATGGTAGATAGCCATATTTCTACTGTGATCAATATAGGGTCATGAAGATGCATTTTTGATTTCATGAAGCCACATTATGTGTTTTGAAATGCTTTAGGGGTTTTTGAATAGGTTTTAGGCATATGAGAATATGTTGTACACATGACCAAAATAGGTATTGGGTAACATGACCATATTGATCAACAGATTGTTGCAGGTTGATGTACTAGTAACGAAAACATTGTTTTAGAAGAAACATGATCATTTTTCAAAGACCTATATTATTTATGGTGCATGTGGATCTCGTATGAGAGATTGTGAAAATTGGTGCACATCAGGTTGAAGAAGGAAATGGTTTCCCCAACCAAGGTTGGTTGCTCAATTATGTTGAACATACAAAAAGTTGAGCACTGCACATTTTCTTAAACATTTTTCAAGGTTGGTGCCTCTATCAAGTTATAGATTATTACTTGTGGTTGATTGCGCATTTTTGGGGTCAGTGCCTCTAGCAACTTAGTGCCTGCAAATGTGTGTAAATAAATTGAATAGAAGAAAAAAATAATTGTGGCTTTCTCACAATGGTTTCCACATAAACACTTATCTTCCTTTATGTCTATCTGAAAATGACTTATTGATCAATAGTTTCATTCAAGGTTATGATGCAAATAATTTACTAATGCACTGTTATATAGTTTGTGATTTATGAAATGTTTTGAAATGTAAATTTTCCACTATATTGTTTCACTCCCCTCTAAGTTTGACCTTTTTTCAAACAAATGTGTGTTTATGTGTGTGTGTGTCTAAACACATAATAGTTTCTTACGTTATTTATAAGCCATAGATAGGTCCCTAAATGTTCATAGATTTCATGTGAGGATGTAATCTTTCGCCTAGAATTAGGATATGGTTAAAATTTTAGCATGTTTTGTAGCACCCTGGATGCGGTTGACACATCCATATCGTGAGAGGATAGATCCTCCCATGGTCAGGCTGATGACACCCTGCAACTCTAGCTCTAACATGATGCAGAAACTCACATTGTCAATCATTTATACCGATTCTGTGCCTCACCTGACCTCTTGCCATACTGCATATCACATGTAGTCACACTTGGATTGTTCCTCACCACCTCTGTGCTCGTGCCATAGGTCTTCAAAAGTCACTGAAGCCCCTTATTCAACCATCTCATTGTCGCTCCATCTAGTGCCAAGATCCATCGTTGTTATTCCCCTCACCATCACACCAATGCTCCAACTTCCCTCATGCAACTCCACTGCCATTGCCCTTCCTGCTATGTGCTCACCCAGTTTCATGCCCCCTGCTGTGATCTCCCTATCACGTGCCCTTTTTTTGCATGTTCCTCCCTCTAAGACTCTCCTTGCTACTCGCCTCCTGATGTGAGCCCCCCTGATGTGCGCCTCCTTGTTGAAATCCCCTCCTCCTACAATTCTTGTTACTGCATACTATCTGTGTTGAGTATCCCCACTTCGTGCCCCCTTGTTGCATGCCCCCTGTTGTGTATCCCCCAGTTGCGCACATTTTCTGCGCACACTCCACTTGTGCAACCCCATGCTCTTGGCCTACTCTCTCTACTGCCATCCCTCTCTCTGCTTGATAGCCTCTAAATGGCCCCGCGACAACATCAAAAGCCCATCAAGGGAAGTCATAGAGGAGCGTTCTCGGAGCACTATCACCACGTCCAATACTAGCATCTGGAATCCATTGGGGGTTGCTCGTAAGGAAGCCACCACAGGTACGCTACTCAAATGCATAACTGCATGCAGAAAGAGATTGTCTTGACTCCGAAGAATCCTAGGCGTAGAAGAGGCCCCATAAAATCTACCATAGCACACTCTGAGAAGCCCACACATCAGAAAACCGAGCTTCTCCCTAAACCTAAAGATATGTTCTCTAGTATTTTACTTTAAGCCTGATGCGCTATGAATATGGCCCCAGTCACTTGTAAATTTATTATAAGTATCTCCCTATAAGTAGTATGTATGAAATTTTTACATGTAGTATATAATGGATGGGTTTTAGGGATTTAGGGATATTTAGTGTGAAATGCCAAGTAATTATTCACCAATAACCTATTTTATATGTCATAGTGTATGCACAAGGTCCTAAACTACAAAAATGGCCATATAGAGGGAACTAATTATCTATGAGTTATATATGGGAATAAGTTTGGTGATTGGTGTATGATAAGTGAGTTTTTTTAGGAGTATGATAAAGGGATATAAGTCCTAATATTTCCTAGTAGCATCATATTTTGAGGTGTTATCATTGTCCTTAGATTGATACAATCCTTGGATAGAACCTAAGGCATGATTTTCTTCCCATGATAATGTCCATGGCCTCAAGAGCCATACTTGGTACTAAAAATATCTGAAAGGAAAAAAAATATCCATTGTTAGGCCATATATATCCTCGGGAGCTCCTAGATGTTGGTTGAATGGAAATTTTTATTAATAAGATAATAAAGGATGTACTTACAAACTGTACAAAAATATTTGTCTCTCTCTCTCTTTCTCTCCCTCTCACACACACACACAAACCAACTAAATCTCTCTCTCTCTCTCTCTCTCTCTCTCTCTCTATATATATATATATATATATATATATATATATATATATATATATATATATATATATATATATATATATATATATATATATATATATATATAGATGTATGTATGTATGTATGTATTTATTTATGTACCCTTAAACTCTATCTTCTTACCTTCATTCTTTATAAAAGACATAAATATATATAGTTGTATATTATTCTCTCTTATTATATGATAAAATGTTGTTATTATATGTCCTTTATGACTATTGTAAGAAGGATCAAAGCACAACAAAATTTATATTTTGAACTTTTGGTCATCATTTATATAGATACTTCTATTGTGCACTCTAATGTATTTTCTCAAGGTGTTTTAAATCACAATGAATAATTGTAATTAAAATCTAATTTTTACGCGTACTTTATGCTTTAGACATTAAACCAAATTATGTACATATCCTCTACTTAGACTTTGCATTCATTTTTATTGTGTAATACAATATAACTTGTCAAACTAACATAGATACATTTTTTTTTATTGATGTATTATATAGAAATACTCCTATTAAAGTCTTTGAAAAAAGAAAAAGTGTTGCGTAGAGAGGAAAAGTATTATCGTTATCTAAAGAGACACAAAATAATTATTTGCTATGACATATCGAATGTAGGATATTGGGGAACGAGATGTGGTATCATCATGGCTAATTGGACTAAATGGTTTATGTTTCATCCTTCAGAAACTTCATTGTTATTACTTCTTCTCATAACTCCATTGTAGAGAATTATTTGGACTCCAACCAAGAGTAAAGGCTTTGCTGGGTGTTATAGAAGCACAATATTTAAGGTTATAGCATAGACACCAAGTGTTTGACTTAGTGGTTTCCCTAGAATGGAAACAAACCCTCAACTTAGCTCCATAGATTGAATTCATTGATTCACATAATTAATTTTGGAGGGCTTATCCTTCAACCAATCCAGGTTTTCCTTTTATAATGTTTTGTTTGATTGATTATTTCATAATACCTACCTAGTAATCATATCATCAAAGAACCATAGTTATTTTGAAGACCATCAGAATCATACCCATATCACCAATTCAAGACCAAGGATAAACTTATTAGGTCCCAAAAATATTCTTGAGGTGTCCTTCTTGTCCCTTGATTCCTAGAGGCCTCATTTAGAGCCCAAGGAATAAGCTTTCCCCCCTTATCAAATTCAATGCTTCAAGTTTAAATATTTATGAATTTATAAATGCAAGTTTTTCTTATTTGTTTTAGGGCCATCTACTCACATAATTATAAATTGCAAAAATCCGTAACTACACATAATAAATTTTAATCATACAACAAATTACTAATTTTAATTACACCAAAATCAATCAACCACTTGTGTGTAATGATTGACATTATGCATTAGATGTAGGACCAAGATTAATGTTTTTGTTCTACTTTTTCTTTAAATTGAAACTAGAGGAGTTTAATGAAATAAAAGATGTATGGAAGTTACAACTATATTGGATACTTGACAAAATTTTACAGATCGGAAAAATGTCATCATTCAACATAAGGTTACCATGTAAATACCTCAAAAAATACATCAATATTTTAAAATATATAGAGTACAAACTCCTCGAAAAAGACAAAATAACCTAAGGAATTGTTATAAAATGAACTATTTATATGACAGAAAGAGTTAGCTAGCGGCTTCATCCTTGGCTTCTCGCTTTTCTATTTTCCACCTAGAATGTGCAAGGGGAATACTTTTTGTTTCTCTAATGAGCCAAGGATCAAATTTTCAAAGTGGTCCAAATTGTGAGATACAAGGAATATATTTTTAGATAGTTAAAAAAATAGATGGTACAATTCCCGTTTTTTCTCTAATGCATTAATGTGTTTTTTTTATGGATGAATACTCATGATGACCTCAACCTCAGAGTTGGAATTGTATTATTTGACTAATATATTCCTTGAAATTAAATGAATAATGTCATGATGATCGATTATAGATTCCTCATCACACTATTGATAGTTTCTTGTAATCAATTTCCTACCTATGATATCCTTGTGATGATATAAAGGTAAAAGACATCACTAAATTACCTAGCTTATAGTACAAATCCATAACAAGAGATTCCAATTCTAAAACAAGAGTTGATTCAAATGCTCTACTCGAATTCCTCATGTAAAAAAAAAAAAATCTTTATTTTTATTAGGGATTTAAATAGAAGGAATAAAAAATAAATAATAACATTTCCATGAGAATAAATACAATTGGTAAGATAACCTCAAACACAAAAACATTGAACGTCAAAATAACAAGGTTAACTGAAATACATAGATGCTCGCTCTTTTAGAGTGGCATCCATGAGCCTCAAAGGGTCTAGCGTAAGTAACATTGGTGTCTATCCAAAAACTACTCATATCCATATTCCCGCCCATGAGCAAGGTTTTCATTACATTATAAAAGTTTAAATACAAGTATATGACAAGAGATGGAGGGTCTCATTTCATTCTTCCTCTATTTATAGGAGATGAGTGTCATGCCCTACACCATGTGTTGATTTAACAACACATAACTAATTGATATATGGCATCTTCATTACTTCTTGCAAATAGCTATATTCACTTAATGGTCAACCACCATATTATTTTCCTACAATATGTGGAAGTATTTGAAATTAGTAACGATTCTCTAATTATCTAATCCACTCGATCAATGGCGGTAGTTAAGAATCTAAAAAGCTTAGCTAAAGATAAAGTTCCTGGTAAGTTGTAACTAATTTCGTGTTCCCTGCAACTAATAGTCTAGTGATGTAGAGGCTTTTGGGTAAACTCAAGCCTAGTGCATAGGCCTCAACAATATTTTTTATAAATAGTCAAAGGCGGGCCGAAATATTTTTTTATAAAGATTCAAAGTCTCCATGTGTATGTGCAGGTATAAACTATTATTCCTCCCCGGCTAATGAAAATTTTTAGTATGCATTAAAATTAGACCTCTTTTCATATTAATATTCAATGGTAAACAATATCGTGCATGCATTTAATAAAAGCAAACATTTTAAATTATATTGATACCTTCACTGCAGCGAAACATACTAATTTTAAATTTACTGATATTATTATTTTAAACTATTATATAAAACTCTCTTTTTCGAAAAGAAAGCACCAAATTAATACTCATCCTCAACCTGTATACAAAATTATATATATTGATTCCATGATTTAAGAATTAAAATATTACATCCAGACATATTATGTATAACTTAAATGTTCTCTCTTAAAAAAAAATCAAGTAGGTTCTAAATAATTATTCAATTTTCTATATTTGGTTTTTTATTTGAAGTATAAATTCATTGTGTAGATAGCTCTAGCTATTAAATTTTCAATATATTTTTTTTAAATAGATTTATTGTAGAGTAGTTTGGAGAGAAGTTTTTATATTTTGAAGGAATTAAGGGTATTAAAAAATATTATTTATATTAATTTTAAGAAAAATAAATAATAATGATAATTTAGTAATTTGAATTTATGATTTTTAGTTATGAATTGTATATTTAAACTATACATTTAAATTAATTAATTTGATTTGATTTGATTAATTGATTTATTGAAGAACATGGAAACAAAATTTCTTACTTCTTCTTCATTTTAATGACTTAATATATTATATAGATATATTTTTTTTAAATGACTTCTAATTTCTTTGTAAATAAGTCATTATAAATGAAAGTGTTAACTACATTTTACATTTTTATTTTTATAAATTTTCTATAATTTTTTTCATGTTTTATTTTGAATACATACTTTCACTATGAAACTCGTGAGAGTTTTTCCTTATCTTTGTAAAAAAAAATTATATTATTTCTGGTTTTAGAAATCAGAAAGATATAATTTTAGCCTCTTTTAACATGGAATTGATAATTTCTTAATAATATATATATTTTTTCCATAACTATGTATCTCCAATTTTTTTTTTAACTCAAACAGTAATATTTTTTTTTTCTTATTTCTAATAACTATATAACTCTCTCGACCTTTCGTACAACACTTAGTGTAATTTGGGTTTGTTTTGTTTCCAGGAGACATATAGGGGCCATGTATTGTAACTAATATATCGTAACTAATATAACTGTACTGTGGTTATTTTTTGGTTTCTTCGCAATGCCTTAGTGGTGGTGCCATGACATATGTGTTTTGCATATGGTTACATGTGGAATAATAGGGTATGTATTTCACCACTGAGTTGAAAGCAAGTTAATTTCATATTTTTTTTACATTTCCAAAAGATTCAATAACTCTCTACATACAATACTTTTTTACCTTCCTATGACTTCATTCGAATATTAGCTATTAATTCCATGTAGAAGGTGGTGAGGTTGTTCATACTCTAATGGAAATGTCAATGAAGTATTCATGACAACCCCTTGTAGCATGAGTACTCAAATAGGTCCATTTATTTTCAAAATAACACTTAATTTATTGTGAGACCCAAAAGAAAACGAAAAACCCTAAATATTAGTCAAGTAACAACCTTATATGCAAGGTAGTTTTATTGTGAGATCTCAAATGTAGTTTACCATGTTAACTAATATATTTAGTATAGAAATAAATAGTGGATGGATAGAGGCTATTCCAAAATATGTATGATCTATCCAATTAGAGTTCCATCGATCATTTATATAACAACCCTTAAGTGACATCTAAAGCTAAGGAGAGGGCTTCTAATTTTAGCTAGAGTCCCAAACCAACATTATAAAAAAATTTAGATCTAAAATGAAATTTTTAAGTAAAATTATAGTTATACAATTATTTTTCATCATAGTTTTATTTTCTCTTCTTAAGAAATTCAAAGAAACATATAAGGAGATAAGTTAATAATATGAATAGTTGTGACATAACATAGTCTTTCTCTCTACTACTATTTTGTTAATTAACTGATTAAGTGTCCACAATTATTTATTTTCATAAGCTTCCTCAGAAAATCCATCTTCGCATTGCTTCCTTTTCACATCCCCCTTCACACATCTTTCTCTGCATCTTGTTTAGAAACTCACATTTCACCAGAACTCATTCTTTTATGTTTGTGCTTGCTCCTTTCTTCATTCCTCCCTCTAATTGATCTAGCTTAAACTTAATTATTTGTGTTTTCGTTGTGTGTAAGTGTGACCATTTTTGTTTAATAATAATATTTTTGTTTAATAATAATATTTTTTTTTTATTTTCCTTGTGCCAAATTTTCTTAGTAATAATAATTGTGTCCAAGTGTGAAAATTTTTGTTTAATAATAATATTTTATTTTTATTTTCCTTGTGCCAAATTTTCTTAGTAATAATACTTATGTTTTCATTGTGCGAAATTTGTTTAATTAATATTTGTTTTTTTTTTGTTTTGAGGAAATGTGAACATTTTTGTTTAATAATAATATTTTTTTTAATGTTTTTGGTGAAGTGTGAACATTTTTGTTTCACAAAATTATTTTTGTTTTAGTTGTGGGGAATTTTCTTAATAATAATATTTGTGTTTTCTTTGTGCTAAGTTTGTTTAATAATAATATTTTTGTTTTCATTGTGGTGAAGTGTAAGCATTTTTTGTTTAATAATAATATTTTTTTGTTTAATATTTATATTTTTATTTTCGTTGTGCGGGTGAACATTTTTGTTTAATAATAATTTTTTTTTTTTGGTGTGGAAGTGTGAACATTTTTGTTTAGTAATAATATTTTTGTTTTCGTTGTGCAGAAGTGTCGACATTTTTGTTTAATAATAATGTGTGTTTCTATTGTGTGGAAGTGTGAACATTTTTTATTATTGATAATATTTGTATTTTCATTTTGTGGAAGTGTGAAATAAACTTAAACCAAATGTAAATTCGATATCCAAACTTTTTTCATAACTATATTTTTTAATAAATGAAAAGTAAAGTGATATTTACTATTTTTTACACCAAATAATTAAAAAAAGTATTTTCTTTGTTTTTTATATACAACTTGCAAGTGAATTAAAAGTTCTGTTCATTTGGCATCTAAGGCCCTTATTAAAATTGAAAATCTCTCTTGGGCATTGGGTTGCTTTCATTCCGACATACTCTCAGTGCTTGACAAGGTGGTAGATGATGACATTGGTGTTATTTCGGTTCCCAACATTTTATACATTTTATATAGAAATAACCTAAAATTGTCACTAACGATCATACATACGCTCTTCACACTTACATCTAGATGAAGTGCTAAGTCTTATATTTTTTAAAATCCCTTGAGGAGGACCTCAAAACATGCCCATGGAAACTTGGAATTGACAAAAAGCTTTATGTATAAACATGTATTTTTACCTACCTACTTTCTTAGGGACATGTTCATCTTCCATGAAGAAGGAGATCCAATGAAACACGTCATGGAATATCTGAATGGAAAAAGTATTTTTAGGTTAGTTGAAGTATTTTCTACCAATATAACTAGAATTCCTTGACTATCAGTTGAGATACAAAGAAACTGTTCACTATGATTTCGAATAGCTATACCAATTTCAAGTTGATTGAGTTTTATTTCTTGGAACCTGCTATGGGAAGGATGACAGGTGTATTAGGTTGACCTCTGCTATTTTGAAGTTATCCAAATTAAAACCAACCTCTATGTTCATCCGCACAATTCTAAGTTATCATCATTGATAAATAAAATCAACATGTTTATCTCATAATTTTTTTGGATTCTAACAATTCTCGAGGCTCGGGCAGGATGTAGTGTCTTTCTTTCGGCCAAAATGATAAGAATTGAAAAAAAAAAAAAAGTGAAGCAGAGGATTTCTCTTTTAAATTTTACGAATCAGTTAAATATGATTACATTGGAGACATCAACATTAAATTACTGCAGTGAGACTGAAATAAAACTAGACTAAGTGAAACCGAACTAGGGCACTTGGATGGATAGTTTCGACACATAGCAAGTGGTTCTAGATTCTCCAACACTCCCCTTTAATTACAACAACATAAAGATTCAAATAAGATTCTTGCTGGTCTATGTCTCAGCTAGGCTTACAATTTCAAAAGAATGACTTCCACTAGATTTAGTTTTCTTCTTCTCTTCTTCCAAATCTTGTATCCCCTAAATTTTTTCATCTTTTTCTCTTTGTTGTATCCGTCAAACCTTAGTTTATTCATTTTTTGGTGTGGTTATTCTATTTTTCTAGGTTGTCTAAGAATCTCCTAGACTTCTTCGAAAAATGACTTATATGTGGGCTGTTGGCACAAATTATCTTTTGTAGTGGACTTAGCATCATCAATCTGCTCCAACATAAGATGAGAATTAAATTTTATCTCTTCAAAATTCCAATACCTTAAAATTTCATTGATGTGTTAATCATGCATGTTGTATTCAACATTCATATCGACATCCTCTGTATAGACCTCATCTAGACATGGTGTTGCAAGCCTTGTTTCAAGGAACTTTAACTCTTCTTTATAATCTTTCTTTCTACCTGCACATTATAAATTAATGGTAAGTGTAAAAATATCTCCAAAACCACATTGGTTTTGTTCCTTTTTCTCTGCAATGGATCTTTTCTCTTGTTGCACTTCCTTCTCCACTTTTGGCTCTGTCTCTATTTTCTCTTGATGGGCTTCCTTATTTGCATATGTCTTTATCTCTTTTTTTGTTTTTGTCTTTATCTCAGACTCTGTCTTTGTCTCTTTTTCACGAACATGTGTTGTTGCAAATAGGTTGTCTCTTGAATAACATCATCTCGATATGATGTTTATGTTGCATCATTTGCAACCATTCATCTTTAGGCAATAATTGTTTATCAAAATTTACATCAACAATATTAACTGTTGGATTCGTAATAGCATTGAATGCTCCAATAGCAGTTCCACTCTCATCAGCAAGCTATGTTGTTAGAATCACCAAATTTTCATCAGCAAGATCCATTAATGGATTCATCAAATTTTCACCGATAATATCTGTTGTTGGATTTACCAAATTTTCATCCACTTGTAGTTATGCACAGTGGGGTTTGCGAGCATATACATGTTATTTCTCTGCTCCTTCTCCAAATTATTCAAAGACCTCATCCACTTATGGTTGAGGACAATTGAATTCAACAAAATTTTCATCTTGCTGTAGACCTGCTGTTGTAGATCCACCTTTATCTTCAACTTAAATGCTCCCCTTTACACCAAAACACCTCTCGACGGTATCTCGGGCCTCCTTCATTGTCTTGGTATCTAATATCAGGGAAATAAAGTTGTCATCCACATATTCTTTTATGCATTCTAATGTAAAGGCATAATTTTTCCTCTTCACTTCCTGAACTAAAAATATCTCAAACATCTCCCGTTTTCACTTTAACCTCTTGGATTTTCCCATTTGTTGAGTGTTGGCTCACTATGACTCAACAAGCAACAAAAAATGTAGACATTGCAGCTAATTGCAATAAAAATTATGGTGCTACTACTTGGCTTTCACAAAGAGATGAGTTTACAAATGCTCAACAAATACCTTCATTCCAAAAATTATGTACTAAAACAACACTTTCACAAAGCACTCTTACACAAAAAATATCACAATGCCTAGAGAAAAATTTCACATTTTAAATTATTTTCGAAAAAAAAATCTCCCTTTAAAAAATATTAAAAATAATTCCATAGTTTTTTTAACATAAACTTCAAAAAAATTCCTTAAAAAATGATTACATTAATCCTTTAATAATTCCATCTCATTCAAATATTATATAAGCCTTTTTCTTAAAAAAAAAAATAAATAAATTCCCCTTTTGTTTTGGTTTTAAAAAACAATGACTTAAGTATATTCAAATACATATATCCCAAATTGCTAGAACTTTCGAAGTAGATTGGTACCTTATCACCTATTTCTGGCTATCACTTTAATGCAATCATCAGTGCTACGGGCCCGCATGTGGTTGAAATCGCTTTAAGGAATATGAAGTAACGAGTTTCGTTGCAATGGAATAATGCAGTTCCATATTTCTCGGCTTACGGTAAAACAATTTTTCTCTTTTAAATCCGACTTTGAGTTAATTTTTCTTCAATTCGTTTCCTCTGCCCCTTCACTGGTTTAGCTATAGATGACTTCTTCGTTCTCGTGCTTCTTCTTCTTCTTCCTAGAAGAAATTTTCAAACTTCTTTAAATTTCTGTTGCTCTTTCAAAGACTCTACTTCACTCACATTGCGTCTTATGCAAACTTGCTCTGATGCTATGATAAGAATTGAAAAACAAAAAGCGATGGAGTAGAAAAATAAGTGGAGTATAGAATTTATCTTCTTAATATTACAAATCAGTTAAATAAAATTACAATGGAGACATCGATATTAAGTTTTTGCAATGATACTGAACTAAAACTAGACTAAGTGAAACTGAGACAATTGGATGGATTGTTTCCACACCTAACAAGTGGTTAGAATTAGATTCTCCCAAAAAAAAGCATTTTGGAATAGGAATGTAGAATACATTATATGAGTTATATGAATGGAAAAAATTCTATTCCAAATATTTTTGCACCAGATTATCATTCCCACTGAGAATGTTCATATTAATCTTCAGAACATGGCTTCTCGAATTTCATAGATTCCATTTGCAATACAACTTCCTTTCGAATATATAAGTACGGAGGTCTGTAACTTAACTCTGCGAGTTCAGAGGTGTGGAGTTCGGTTGAAAATTTATGCACCTATGCACTTGCAGAGTTTAATATATTATCACCAAATTAACAAGAAGGAATTACAATATAATTCGTGAACACATTATCTTCGAATGCTTCTTCACAAATTTAAATATAAGGATAGTCATATGTTTATGTTAATTTCAATAAGCTTCTTTGATTAAGAAATCATATGTTTTAATGATAATTTTAATTCTTAGCCAGGCAAATGCCTCCCTGTGTTCAGATAGGTTTGCTTCAAGCCTACCCTCATTATGTGGAAACGCGATTTTTCCATTTTCATTTTTGCACTGCTCAGAATATTCAAATAAGAATGGATATATGTTCAAGTGTATGGGTATATCTCTTAAGCAGAGGAGAGGCATGCAAATCTTTGCTTCTATAGAGCTTTCCACATATGAAAGCTGATGCACGAGCATTCGAATTTAGCTAGAAATGTGATTGCATGTTCACATGTCATGGCTAACATGAGGTGGATAAACATTGGCGATTAATATTTCACTTAGTTTTAAATGAGAGAAGTTAGTTTGTTTGGGTTTTCTAATTTAATTAGGAAATAAAATAGAAAATGGTTTCTCCCTATGAGAAGATTGAGCCAAGTAGGATAAAAGTTTAGAAATATGGTAGCATTTGTTTGTTAGGAGTGGTTCAATGGAAATTTATTATAGGCGAGAAATACTGCTTAATATATATATATATATATATATATATGAGATAGGCGTGAGAGGAGGGCAGAGGGTGGAAAAGAGTGAGACAAGTGTGAAATAGGTGTGTGAGCGGAGAGAGCAGAGAGAGCATAAACAATTATAATAAGCAGTTGATCAAGGGATTCACTCTGTAAATTCCTTTTTTATTAATTTTCAAGTGTTTTGTATTGATCGGGATCTCTGTTCGAATTATCGGTTTAAAACTCTGTTGAATCACATATATATTAACTTATACAATAGGAGGACAATCAGATTGTAGGTGCAACAAGAGCTATAGATCTGAACCCGATCAACGGTAGAGATCTCATCGCAAGTTGAAAACCATTGCACATCGAACATAAATGGGTTTAAAGTTTGAGAGTATCAAGTTAAATTTTTTAATTGGTGAGGTGAGGTGAGGATTCGAGAGACAACGGGGATCATCGGATCTGAGACTAACCCGACGGTGGAGATCATAGCACCAGGAAGTGACTTTGCGCTTCAGACGATTTAGAAAATAAGTGTTAAGACATCACAAAGTAAACTGTTTCATTTGCGATCTGAAAAGGAGGAGGAAACATGTTAGATCAGAGTAGTTTCAAAATTCGCAAGGATTAAGTTTAAGTGTTAAATATAAACTACAAATTGTGCGATCGGTGATCGCCGGTGATTGGTCGGGTTTGTTTTGGGACCCTCCGGTAAAAAAATTCTGTAAAACTGAATTGTTTTGGGTTATATGTGTTTGTTTATAATAATACTATTGATCGTGCCACATATATATGTATGGTTAACGAGCCTCAAATTTAAAAGAAACCCGCTGCTAGTAATAAGGTTGTTTAGAGTGTAAACTCTATAGTTTCTGCACATACTCTGATATTTTTGTAGCTAGTCTGTGTCATTTGGTATCAGAGCAGACTTGAGTCTATTAGTTAAAGTTGGAGCAAAGATTCCAACCAAGAGAAGAGCTAGAATAGGTCATGGAAGACCAGAAGCTAATGCAATTCTGCTAAATGAAATTCGACATCTTTGTACAATAATGGAGATAGTAGAAGTTGCTCAGAGCAGAGCACCTGAAGAAGGATATGTTAGCACAGTAGAGGAAAGTTCTAAGGAAAAAGAATATGACGTAGCTAGAATGCTTAAAATTTTTATTAAGGCGACTTGAAGACCAAAGGTGGATGTACCATTGTATGAGAGAAATATCAATATGGGGGAGTTAATGGGCTGGATCAGTTCATTAGATAGGTACTTTTAATTTGAAGAAGTTGAAGACAAAAGGAAAGTGAAGTTTGCAGCTACCAGACTAAAGGGTCATGCAACTATCTAGTGGGATGAGTTACAAGTATCGAGACAGAGAAAAGGAAAGCCCAACATAAAGCGATGGGAAAAAATGGTAAGAAAATTAAAAATTAAGTTCCTACCCAAGGATTATCAGTTAAATATTTTTAAGAAATTATAGAATTTGAAACAAAATGGAATGATAGTGAAAGAATATATAGAGGAGTTTTGTAAACTGAATATTAGAGTTGGACATGTAGAGAATGATGTTGAGAAAGTAGCCAGGTATTTAAATAACTTGAGGTATGATATATAGGATGAGATTAGTCTATTAAATCTAAATAAAATTGAAGATGCTTACCAGGCAGACTTAAAATCATAAGGGAAGATACAGATAAAGAAAAGTCAAAGGAATCGAGGAAAGAGTTTAGCAAGAGGAAGAGGAAAATTCAAACCCAGATTTCAACAGTCCCATAATGAAGTAGGAGGTTCAAGTAGCATATCACCACACAGAGGAGACTCTGGTCAAGGAAGGTTTATACCCATAGGTAGAGGTTGAGGAAGAGATATTCAGTGCTTTACATGTGGCGAGTGGGGACATGGGTCATGGGACTGTCCTCATAATAAGTCGACAACCTAGATAAATGTGAATGTTGCTGTAACAAAGGAAGAAATTCCTCAGATTGTAGGTAAAGAGGAACCACCCAAAGCAAGGGAATCCTTGTTATTGTAAATGGTATTTCTTAAAGGAGAAAAATAAGCAGGAGAGCCAGCTCAAAGGAAGAATCTATTCAATATTATATGCAAGTCGAAGGGTAGACGTTGCAAAGTGGTAATTGACAGTGGAAGCACTGATAACCTTGTTTCTATAGAGATGGTGGAAAAGTTGGGATTGGTAAAAATAGTGCACCCTACTCCTTATAAGGTATTTGGCTAGAAAAAGGACATCAGATTATTGTGACTGAACAACGTAAGGTAGAGATCCATATTGGTACTTACAAGGATGCTATACTATCTGATGTAATGTCAATGGATGTATGTCACATATTGCTAGGAAGACCTTGGCAGTTTGATCGGAAATCCATATATGATAGCAGAATAAACACTTATACTTTGGAAAAAGATGGAAACAAGCACACACTGCTACCATTGAAGGATTAAGCTGACAAAGAAACACATGGAAACATTGTTATGTTGATGAGTGGGAAAGAACTATTACAAGAATTTGAGAAGGATGAGGAGATGTATTTTGCTGTTATAGAAAGACTCAAGGTAATTCTAACTTCTGCAAATTTAGAATATTTATCTGAAGAAATCTGAAATATGTTGAATGATTTTGTTGATATTATTATGGATGAGTTACCAAATTCATTACCACCAATTAGGATTATTATTCATCGTATTGATCTAATACTGGGAGCAAGTTTGCTTAATAAAGCATCATACAAGTTAACTCCTTAAGGAAATGCAGAAGTTGGAAGACAAGTGCATGAGTTGATGGATAAGGGGTTGATAAGAGAGAGCCTTAGTCCATGGGTTGTACCAATAGCACTCAGTCCAAATAAAGGAGGTGAATGGTGCATGTGTACAGATTCCAGAGCCATAAATAAAATCACTATCAGGTATCGTTTTCCTTTACCATGAATGGATTGTTTAATGGATTGCTTGAGTGGATCAAAATATTTTACTAAGATAGATGTGAAGAGTGGTTATCATCAGATAAGGATTAGAGAAGGGGATGAGTGGAAGAATGCCTTTAAAACAAACAATGGTTTTAATGAATGGTTAGTGATGCCTTTTGGGTTCACTAATGCACCCAGCACATTCATGAGATTAATGAATGAAGTCTTGAAGGAATATGCAGGAAAGATTGTAATTTTTTATTTTGAGGATATTCTAATTTTTAGTCGAAGTAAAGAGGAGCATCTAGAGCACCTTAAATTGGTTCAAAAATCTTTGCAGAAAGAGAATATACTAATAAATCTAAAGAAATGTAGTTTTATGAAGGAAGAACTAGTTTATTTTGGATTTGAAGTTTCTAAAGGAGGCTTGAAAATGGATTTGGGAAAAGTCCAAGAAATTTGGAATTGGCCAACTCCAAGAAACATATTTGAGGTAAGAAGATTTCACGGTCTTGCCAGTTTCTATAGAAAATTTATCAGAATATTTAGTCAGATTTGTGCACCTGTTATTGAAACAATCAAGGAAACTAATTATCCATTCAAGTGGACAGAAGTAGCAGACCGAAACATTAAGTTGCTGAAGAAGAAAATTACACAAAAACCAATTTTAGCTTTGCCAGATTCTGAAAAGTTTTTCCAATTTGAAACTGATGCTAGTGGAGTTGCAATTAGAGTAGCTTTAAGTCAAGAAGGGAGGAAAATAGCATACTTAAGTGAGAAACTTAATGAAGATAAGAAGAATACTCATTTTATGACAAAGAGTTTTATGATATTGTGAAAGCCTTAAAAAAATGGAGATATTATTTGCTACCAAAAGAGTTTGTATTATATTCTGATAACCATGTGTTACAGTTTATAAACAACCAACCAAAATCGAACCAAAAACATGACAAATGGGTAGAATTTTTGGAGAGTTTTACTTTTGCGATTAAACATACAGGCGGTAAGTTGAATAAAGTTCTTGATGGTTTGAGTAGAGTGAATTTAATCATGCAAGAATTACAATTTGTTGTTTTAGGATTTGAAGAAATGGTTGACATGTATAAAGAAGATACAAAATTTAAGGAAATTTATGCAGCTGTGCAAAACTCAATAATTCATAATAAAAGCTAGTTGTTGGATTATCCTATCCAAGTAGATTTTGTATTGAAAATTAATAAACTGCTTATTCCCAAATGTTCTATGAGGGAAAACATAATTAAGGAGAAACAGAGTGGAGACTTATCTCGACAATTTCGACAAGACAAGACATTGGCTCAGGTAAATGATTTTTACTACTGGCCAAAAATGCAAACTAATGTTAAGATATTTATTGAAAAATGTAGAATTTGTCAACATGCTAAGGGGAGAAGTTAGAATACAAGATTGTATCAGCCATTACCAATACCAAACCGACCATGGGATGCCATTAGTATGGATTTTGTTTTGGGTTTTCCAAAAAATGAAAGAGGAAATGACTTCATTTATGGTGTGGTGGATAGGTTGTCTAAAATGTCTCATTTCATTGCATGCAATAAAACTATTGATGCGGCACATATTTCTAATCTATTTTTTTCAATATTTGTAAGGTTAGATGGATTTCCTGTGAGTATTGTGTCTGACAGGGATAACAAGTTTTTGGACATTTCTGGAGAAATATATGGAATAAAATAGGTAGCAACCTTAGTTTTAGTTCATATTATCACCCTCAAATGAATGGACAGACCGAGGTAGTGAACAAAAGCTTGTGAAATATATTTAGGACCTTAGTGTATAAAAATCCTAACCAGTGGGATTTAGCACTTGCTCAGGCTGAGTTTTCTTATAATGATACTCACAATAAAAGGATTTGGATGAGTCCATTCTAGGTTGTTTTTGGAATGAATCCAAGAGGAGTGTATGAGCTTAGAAATTTAGGAAAACAAGAGATAAGGAGTGCAAAGGCTGAAGAGTTTTCAGAGAAGATGTAGAAGCTACAGGAAGATCTCAAAGATAGATTGAAGGAAAGAAGTGGGAAATACAAATAGAGAGTTGATATGAAGAGGAAAGAAAAATAATTCCAAGTAGGTGACCTAGTCATGGTGTACATGAGAAAAGAAAGGTTTCATGTTAGGACTTACAAAAAATTAAAAATGAAGAAGATAGGACCATGTAGAACATTGAGGAGATTTTCTTCAAATGAATATGAGATTGAATTGCCAGCAGGAATTGGAATATCACCTATCTTTAATGTTGCATATTTGTACCTATAAACAAGATTAGAGGAAGAGCTACCAAAATACTCTACAGAGGAAGAAGACTAGACTCCGAATTGGAAGGAGCAAATGCCAAAGACAAAAAAGAAAGAAATGGAGGCCATTTTGTAGAAAATAGCAGCAAAGAAGACTAGAGGGAAAAACTACTATTAGTATCTATTTAAATGGAAAGGACAACCTGTGGAAGATGCTAGTTGGATGAAAGTAGTAGAGTTATAGAAGTTTAGTACATATCCTCGAGATTTGATGGATCAATATTTTCTTCCACGGGAGTCTGATGTAGGAGCATCCAGACTTAGCCAGCAATGTGATTGGATGTTCACATGTTCTGGCTAACATGAGGTGGATAAACATTGGCCATTAATATTTTACTTATTTTTAAATGAGAGAAGTTAGTTTGTTTGGGTTTTCTAATTTAATTAGGAAATAAAATAGAGACTGGTTTCTCCCTCCAAGGACATTGAGCCAAGTAGGATAAGAGTTTAGAAATAGGGTAGCATTTTTTTGTTAGGAGTGGTTCAATGGAAATCTATTGTAGGTGAGAAATACCCCTTCAAATAGATATATATATATATATATATATATATATATATATATATATATATATATATATATATATATATATATATGTATGAGATAGGTGTGAGAGGAGGGCAGAGGGTGGAAAAGAGTGAGACAAGTGTGAAATAGGTATGCGAGAGGAGAGATCAGAGAGAGCATAAAATTTTTTAATAACCATCCGATCAAGAGCTTTGCTTTGTAAATTCATTTATTATTATTAATTTTCAAGTGTTCTGTATTGATCGGGCTCTCTTTTTGAATTATCGGTTTAAAAATCAGTTTAATTGCATATATATTAAGTTATACAATAGGAGGACAATTGGATTGCAGGTGCGATGAGGGTCATATATCTAAACCTGATTAATGGGAGAGATCTCATCACAAGTTGAAAACCATCGCACATCTCACATAAAAGAGTTTAAAATTTAAGAGTCACAAGTTAAATTTTTTAATCGGCAATTCGAAGTGAGGAGTGGAGAGACAACGAGGATCTTTGGATCTGAGACTAACCCAATGGTGGAAATCATAGTGCTAGAAAGTGACTTCGCGCGTCGCAAGATTTAGGAAATAAGTTTAAGACATCGTAAAGTAAATGGTTTTATTTTTTATGTGAAAAGGAGGAGGACATGTGTTAGCTCAGTGCAGTTTCGCAATTCGCAAGGATTAAATTTTAAGTGTTAAACATAAACTAGAAACTGTGTGATCTGTGATCGTCGGTGATTGGTTGGGTTTGTCATGGGACCCTCTGGTAAAAAAAATTGTGCAACCAACTTTTTTTGGGTTATATGTGTTTGTTTATAATAATACTATTGATCATGCCATATATATGTATGTATGCTTAATGAGCCTCAGAGTTAAAACAAAACCACTGTGGGTAATAAGGTTGTGTAGAGTGTAAACTCTATAGTTTTTGCACATACTCTGATATTTTTGTAGCTAGTATGCATCAAAATCTCTGCCCATCCATCTTTTACCGTGAAACTTTGACCTAATTTTTAAAAAATGTTTTAAATGTACATGAATTTTTTATGTGCAGAATGCGGATTAGTGACGATGAATATCAAGTTTTTCCTATACAACTATTCAGGGTTGTCCCACTCATGCCTACTTAATGAACTTGCAACATTTAATAGAGAAATAGAAATGCCAAACATGCTAGGATTGGTAGTGTCATGCATAGCACGTACAGGTATAATGGTGTGTGTCAAGAACTCACTTATGAAATAACCACTTAGAAGCTTAGCTCTTTTGTAATGAATACTAACAAATACCAAAAATAAAACATCCTCCACTAGGGGAATTATATGTAATCAAAATTCGTTGAGCGAATAAAAAATTAAAAATAAGATTACTAAATAATTAGAAATTTATTTTTGAAATCATGAGAAATATCTTTACTAGAAAAATAGGTAATAATTTTTTAAATTACTAGAAAATAGTAAAATTCAGCATTTCATGAAACTTTGGTTTAAATTTTCAAAACCTAGCGAAAAAATGGAAATTCAAGTATTTTGGTCGTCTGGAAATTATAGTCTCTGAATAGTTAGAGACTAAATATATGATTAAAAAAAAAATTCATTTATTTCAGAAACTATTTATCATTATGGTTGACAACATTATCTTAAATCCTACTGGTTTTTGAAATTCGATGTTTAAAGAACATAGTTTGTTTTGACGTTCATTTTTTACCTCAAAATTAATCTAATGTTTGAAGTAAAAAATTGATGAATCCCATGTTGCATGAATTGAGATATGGGAATTATTCGAGTGTCATTGTAACTCTTATGATAAGGATTCTATCTCATGGGACACCCAAAAATTATCCATCCTAGAGATGTGGGAATATTTTTCAAAGAGTTCGATCATAGTGATTTAATCTTTGTAATGAATGTGACCACTTCACCCATCAATAATAATCCTTCAAATCCCCATTTTTCAAATATTTTTGAAACATAATTGATTAGTTAGCTAGACTAAAAAAACATGGGTAATAAGTTTGCAAGACGGGAGCTCTTGAAATTTACTACCTTGTAAAAAAAAATACTTTATGAGTTTAGGGTTAGCTACGTTTTTCTTCAAAATATATTTCTTTCTCACTTCTTCATAAGATATTTACTTCCATATACATATCATAATAGCTTGATCAATTTGTGAAAGGATCCCAAGTGTCTTGAAACTCATTGGGATATGTACATTTGGGAGATCGTATTGACTACTCTAAAGAATAATTGAACAAGGGTGGTGGTTGTAGGCCCAAAACTTGGAATTTTGATGGTAGCCATGGTAGGATGGCAAAAAACTGAGTCCCCTCTATCTCTACTCTAAATCACACACCGTTGGTATTGCTTGGGAAATATGGCCAGTGTAACAATGTGCTCTCATATTGTTCATCTCTTGGTGGCCTTTTATAGGGTAATTCAAATCATCCTTCCCTCTCTTGGTACATTGTGGATGGTGACACAAGAGAGGGCAGTGATTCCATTGTGTGCTCCTTTGAGGTCCTAAGGAGGCTTGGGTGGCTATCCTTAGGTAGCCTCAAGTGTGGGATCAATGTCCTGGAGTGTGCCTTGTGGTCACGGAAAATGACTCCCACACTCTCAGGATCGCATGAATTTTTGAGGAAAATCCATGCAAAGGCACACTTATTAAAGAATTAAGCATGCCAAGGCACATTTATCTAGTTCCTTCTTTGCACAAGTTGATATTTCCTTTCAAACCTTATATATTTTTAAATAATTCAAATTGTCTAATGTCTCTCAACCCTGTAAATCCATATGCCTGACATTAAATAATGTCATCTTTCCTTGTCTAATTTTCTAGCGATAACAATGATATTCAAAAATACATAGTAGAATGTGATCAATTTTAGAAAAATAAAACTGAGAACATTATGACCACAGTTCTGCTCCACCCTTTAAATATTCCAAACAAGAAATGGGAATAATTATCAATGGATTTCATTGAATGATTACCCATGCCATATGGAAAAGATAAAAATCTTGTGGTAGTACACATACTCACAAAGTATACACACTTCATAGGAATGGAGAAATTGGATTCTGCAAAAGAGATCCCCGATATATTTTGCAAGAATTTACAAATTACATGGATTTCCTAGTCATTGTTAGTGATATATATGGAAAGTTTAAAGGGAATTATTTGAAGGATATTTTCAAACATATTGGAACATACCTCAACATGTGTTCTTCATATCACCCTCAAATATATGGTCAAACATAAAATATCAATAATTTCTTATAATTTTACCTTTGTTGTTATGCACCATACAAACAAAATAAGTGGGATTATTGGTTACATCTCGATGAATGGTAGCACAATTAATATTATCACACTTTCACAAATATGAACCCATTTCAAGATTTGTATGGATATGAACCTCCTAAATGGAAGGATTTGGCCATTCACAAGATAAGAGTTTCATCAGTTAAGGAGAAATTATAAGAAACCCAAAAAAAATTCAAACATTAAAAGAAAATCCAAGTATTGCAAGAGTTTGTATGCAACTATAGGCTGACAAACATAGAACAAAGAGAGAACATGAATTTGGAGAATGGGTATTTTTAAACTTCAACCTTACAATGAATTATCATATTAACAAAAATATCAACCAATGTTTTATGGTCCATATCAGATTAACGAAAAGATCAGCCAAGTGGCATACAACTTAATCCTCTAGAATAATAGTCGAGTTCAAAAAAATTTCCATGTATCTTGTCTTAAAAAGGTATTTGGAAAACACCAATCAATAGAGACAATGCTTTTGATATTAGTTGATGAAGGAAATTTAATCCTAGAACGAGAAGTAATTATTACCATCCAGGAAAAGAAGCTACAATCTCAAGTAATTAAACCATACCATATCAAGTGGAAGATTTTTCCATAACAAGAAGCCTCTTGGAAGACAAAATTATTTCTCCAAAAACACCCAAATTTATGTATGCTTTTAGGATAAAGAATGTTTTCAAGAGGAGGGAAATGTTATGTAAAGGTTAGTTAGGGTAAATTTTAGGTCAAATAAGATGAAAGGGAAAAATCATAATATCACACCCTTTCCTGAAAGGGTACTTGTTATCACTCAGTACTTTCTCAAGGTTAAAGAAATAAATCACTGATGTAACCACAAAACTACTTTTAAAGTCTAGGATATAGCCATTCCTAGGGTTTAGAGAGGGCTCTCTCTATAATATTTAACTTTTTTTTAATGTTTTATTTCAAGCTAGTGATGATGTGCAAATTGGTTTTGATATTTGGTTTGGTTTGGTGATAAAAATCACTTAATGAGATGGATAGTGATAGATTTATTTGTCCATTGGGCAAAGGAGTAAAATTTCAAACAGACAGGACTAGGATCGAGATCAAAAGTAAAATATTTTCAGGGAAATATAGACAAGTCATTGAAGATATTTGAAGGCTGATTGGTGAAGTGATTTGATTGGGATAAAGAGAAATCAAGGATTCTTTGATCCGAATAAGGAAGGAGAGGACAAAGGTGATTCGAAAGAGGGATCAATTAAGGGTTCCCTACTATGGAAATCAACAGAAACATAGAAATGATAAATAGTTAAAGATATGGTGCTTTTAACAAATCCTGTAATAATATTCCTAGTTCATCATTCAAATTTAGAACACATATATGGATGCATGTAAAACATAAGAAAATAAACAATGACAATAGAAAGTACTTCACTTCAATAGCTCATCAAATGAATGTTGAAATATGATTTCATCCAGTATGCTACTTGAAATTTCTACAAAAGGCCTTCAGGTATAGAAATATTGACTATAGAAATCTTCAGCAATTTATTCCACAATAATACTTCAAAGAGTGAAGTATTTATACAAATTCTAAACTAGAATATCTTGAAAAAATATCAATATTGGTTTACAAATAGCTCAAACTATTTTACATAAATAGAACTTAATAAAAGGACACTAAAAACTAATGAATCTATTTGGAAATATACTTATGGATTGATTATGAAAAAGGAGGAGAAATTCAAATTTGATATCAACTCTTAGTTGATGATGAGGCTTCCAAGTCACTAACTGTCTCCTTCCTTTGTGCATTTTGTTCCAGAAATTTTGCAAAATTTGGGTCCAATTATACATTTGTATATCTCAATCTTAGATAGATATGAAAAACATGAAAGAGTTTATTGTAGATAAATATGTTATTGAGATAAACCTCTTTCATTTTCCTAAAATTCCACTCCAGTTGTTCACAATATACTCTACACAAATATGTGTAAAACATAATTTTGCACAATATGAAAATTAGGCTATGAAGATGTGCATGTATCTCTCATTATGTAATACCTGTGTAAAAAGTGATATATATTTTTTTATATTGGCCTCACAGGAACGTAAAACTCCTCCATTTTTTCAAAAGTAATCTTCTATTGGCTACAATAGTTTATGCAAAACTATGACTTAAACAAGAAATTTCTGAAAAATGTCCCTTCCTGCTCTATTTTCATCTTTTAACCTTTTTGTTATTTTAACTATTTTTTTTTTACTCTGGATAAAATTCTTTGTTTCCGGTGAAAGTGTTTTCATCTCTTTTTAACCATTACTGCCTCTGTATTTACTTTTACTGTTTTACATTGACTGCTCTTTTTTTATTGCAAACTGTTACTGTGAATTATTACTTCAATTTTACCATTCACTGTGTAATTTCATCATTCTGATTTGCTACTGTATAAAATCCTCTTGTTTTAGGAAAACAATTCGAACTCATTTCCTTGTGAATTATTGCAGTAAGCAGGGCTTAAATAGTATTATATTGTTTATTCAAATTATTCTTTTGCCAATAACCTGCAAAAATCAAACAATTTGTTAATGAAATAGAGGTCTGGAAGGAGGATTTCTCTGGGATAGCGGAGATTTTCTTAGGTTCTTAGTAGCAGTTTGGTGAGTTTAGTTTCAATTTAGGTTTAAATTAGATTCAGAAGCACTATTTTTGGGTTAACAACTCTTTCTGTGCACAAACTGTAACCGAAGAGTGAAAACGATGAAAATGGGCATCTTTTATTTTCTTTTATTTATCATTGAATGAATTCAATTGGTGTTCAAATAAAATGGTTTAATGGTTTGGGCGCGGCATAGGAGAAAAACCGTCAGTGATTTTCGCATGGATAAAAGGTGGTAAGAAAGATTTTTTTGGCGGATGTGATCGAATAGCATTTATACACGTGGAGGGGACAAAAAACATCAAAACAACATTTTTTTCAAGGGTCGGGGCCGATTAAAGACTACACGTTGAAATGTCTGAAATGAGATATTAGCCATTAGATCTGTCTGGTGAAGATTGGATGACATGGAATATATGATTAAGTTGCTGGTCAATAAGGTGAGGGGCCCGAGTATTTTTAATGATGCGGACTATTAACTATGTATTAATTTAATGTTTAATACAAAGTTGGGTTATGGTTATTTACAAAGGGCTGCGGGTATAATGTATAGTGGGTCTGACATGTAGAACATGTGTGGAATGAAACTATAGGTTATAGTTTAAAATATGGGTTGGGGTATTTAATATATTCAAGAATTATATCAATACGGGCTAAAGGGTAAATAGGGAGTTAATACATTATATTATTGTTAATTTCAAATGAATGAGCAGGAATGAAAAAATAGACTAATTATAGTGTAAAATATGACTTTTAGATTGAATTTCTTCATTGTAAGTACAAATATCATAACATTAACATTTATAATTGGGCTAAAAGCATTTATGTGGATTTTTTGAGTGTTTTTGTGTAAAAAGGGAATTAATGAAAGGGGTTTTACTTTTCCTAGGTAAATTGTGTTTAGGAAAAGGGGTTTTATTAGGGTAAAATGAACGATGAAGGGGAAAATGGGCTTCTTATGATGGGGAAGGGTTTTTTTTATGAAGAGGATTCCAATATTTTAGTACTAATTAGTCATAAAGCCGTGGGTCCAGTCCCACCAAAATTCATAGAAATGCTATGAGCCTTTATGACTGAAGGTTTTTAGTATTGGAGTTCATTGTGAGTAGGGAAATTAGTAATTTTCTAGATAATGTTTATCCACACCTTGTAAAATGGCTTTCTACCTACCCATCATTTTTCTACCATTTTCTCCTTTATTTGTATCGGTGCATTTGAATTTAAAACCCTAATCCATTTTTATTTTAAAGCATGAAACTATCTAATTCTAAGCTTATTTCATCCGACAGCTCAAATTAAACTGTTGAGCTCCTTATTATTCTCTATTTTAACTATTGATCTGCCAAGTTTAGATTGTTTCGCTAGATCTTTATTCCCTATCTAAAAACATGAAATTAATAGCATGAGAGGTCAATTTTGGGTTGTTTGACCCTCATGGATTGTTGCATTTAGGACAAGCTACACACAATATTATTTGCAAAAGTAAACTAATAGTTATGGCATTTAAACTTGCAACACTTTGATGATCTATTTTTGATGGGGTTCATATTTAATATTCTTTTGATCTCTGTTTCTTTTCTTCCTTTTATTTTTATTTTAGGACATACCCTCTTTTCAATTTTAATTTTGGAATAGATTTGCATAAAGCAAAGGTATGTACAATATTTCAATATTTTAACGGAGTCAATTCAAAATTATGAATCCTATATTTATAGGACCCTAACAGTACCCATGGAAGCATATAATCAAGAGACCCTCATTGTAACCATCACCATTCAATTATTAATAAATATGCATATTCATGTTTTTGTCAATTAAAGAGTCTGTGCACTCCAAATAACATGGTAGTTCCATGTGTAACCTCCATGAGGTGGTAAATGCAGATGGAAACATAGTGACATGTGGTATCCTATGATAGGTTGAAATGTGATAGAATGATAATGAAGGGTGATGTGGTAGAAAAGTATGATGTAGCGATGAATTCACATGGCACATCATCGTCATGATGTCACCAAGGTAATATGGAAATGGATATTAATTCCATAAGGAAAGTTTAAATAATGATTTTTTATTATTAAAATGGCCAAAAATTCATTACATGTGGCACTAACCAAGGGGTGGAAAACAACAACATTGCATGATGATGATGTCAATAGGGAGATTTGGTAGTACAAATTATTGCCACATGTAAAGTAATATTGACAATTTTTTATTGGTCAAATAGCTAAAAATTCATGACATGTGACACCAACTAGGGTTTTCGATGTGGAAGCTTGATCTCATGATGATATCTATAGCCCATTAGCTATTGAAACTTGGGACTAGGTCATATGGAGTGGTCACATTGAGAAAAATGAGCTAGTGTGTGGAATAATTTTAGCATGTGGTAATATTTCTATCCTCCATGTGACCTCAGGTTACATAAATATAACCTAGTATGCCATCGACAAATGATATATGTGTGTGATAAATTATATTTAGTGACAGAGGTATTTTTTTGGATTTTTGGTTATACATATTGTCTATGGTTTTCATTGTTTTGGAAAAGGGACATGCCCTCATATGTAGGCTTCGTTGGGTATACACATTCTTTGTGGTTTCACGTTGGTTGGCTTATGGCTAAGTAATCATTTTAGGCTCTATTAGTTAACATATTTCTCTTTTATGTTTTTTATTAAATGGTTCAATATTTAAATCATGTCATAGGGTCATTGTTTAACATATGATCTAAGGTTTCTTACCGTGGTTGGTTTAGGAATCAAACCCCATTGTGGGATTGTTGGTTTACATATGCTTTATGGTTCGTTGAGTTGATTGGATCGATTTTCACATACCATCGTAGGATAGTTAGTTAAAATCTACTTTGTGGTTCATTACATTGATTATTTTATTATTCCAAACCCCATGGAAGACTTTGTTGGTTAATACATATGCACCAAGGTTTTTTTATGTGAGTTGGTTTAGTGTTCAAACCCTTACCACAGTCTTTGTTGCTTAACAAATATACATTTGTTGTGTTTCATTGTTCATAGCATAGAGGTTCCAATCCCTTTCCATGGACTTTATATTGTTGCGACATGATTTGAGCATTTCGTAAGAAATATTTTTCATATATACATGATGCCTTGGCTATATAATGTTTTTTATTTGAATTTTTTCATGAATTGTTGAGTGGCCCTCTAGGTGAAGTGTTTTTGTTTGGCTGATGAAATATGTAGGTTCAAGTCTCAACAAAATTCAATTATTATTCTATATGGGATTTTGGAGCACCATTTTTGGATAATTTTATCAACTGTGTTATAGTGCATTTTGTTGCAACACAAAACTGCATTTTGTATTAGTGAAAATAGAAAGTATCGTTTTGTATGACCATTAATTTTTATATGGTTTTATAAGAATTTTGTAGACATTTTGAATCCAAATTGAATTATGGAAAATGGTAGATAGCCATATTTCTATTGTTATCAATCTACGGTCATGGAGATGCATTTTTGATGTCATGAAGCCACATTATGTGTTTTGAAATGATTCACGGTTGTTTGAATAGGTTCTAAGCATATGAGCATATGTTGTACACATGACCAAAATAGGTTTTGGGCAAGATGGTATGTGACCATATTGATCAACATATTGTTGCAGGTTGATGTACAAGTAACAAAAAAATTGTTTCAGTAGAAACATGATCAGTTTTTGAAAACCTATATTATTTATGGTGCATGTGGATATAGTCTAATACATTGTGAAAATTGGTGCACATTACGTTGAAGAAGGAAATGGTTTCGCCAACCAAGATTGCTTTCTCAATTATGTTGAACATACAATGAGTTGAATATTGCACATTTCATTAAAAAAATTTCAACGTTGGTGTCTCAATAAGGTTATAACTTATTACTTGTGGTTGATCACACATTTTTTGGGGTTGGTGCCTCTAGCAAGTTAGTGCCTGCAAATATGTGTAAATAAATTGGATGAGAAGACAAAAATAATTGTGGATTTCTCACAATGGTTTCCACATAAACACTTATCTTCCTTTATGTCTATCCAACAATGAATTCTGAATGAATAGTTTCATTCAAGGTTATGATGCGAATAATTGTCTAACACAGTGTTATATAGTCTGATATTGACGAAATGTTTTGAAATCTTAATTTTCCACTATACTGATAAACTCCCCTCTAAGTTTGACATTTTTATCAATAAATGTGTGTTTCTATGTCTGTGTGTGTGTATACACATAATAGTTTCTTATATTATTTATAGGCCATACCCAGGTCCCTAAATATTCATAGAATTCATGTGAGGATGTAACCTTTTGCCTAGAATTAGGATATGGTTCAAAGTTTAACATGTTTTGTAGAACCCCGGATGCAGGCGAAATTTCCATATTGTGCGAGGATAGATCCTCCCATGCTCAGGCTGATGACACCCTACAACACCAGCTCTAACATGATGTGAAAAATCACATCATAAATCATTTATACCGATGCTCTGCCTCACTTCACCTCTTGCCATACTATGTATCACATGCAGCCGCAATTAGATTGTCCCTCACCACCTCTGCGCTCATGCCACAGGTCCTCAAAGGTCACTAAATCATCTTATTCATCCATCTCATAGTAGCTCCAGTCGGTCCCAAGATTCATTATTTTTATTCACCTCGCCATCACGTCGTTTCTCATGCTTCCCTCGTGCACCTCCACTACCATTTCCCTTCCTACTGCACACTCCCCCAGCTACGTGCCCCCTGTTGTGATCTCCATGTGGCGTCCCCTCCTGCTACGTGTTACTCCCTCTAAGACTCTCCTTACTGCGTGGCCCCTGATGCCAGCCCCCCTATTGTGCACCTCCTTGTTGACATCCCCTCCTCCTATGCTTCTCCTTACTATGCACTATCTGCGGTGATCATCCCCACTCCGTACCCCCCTGTTGCATGCACCCCCTATTGCGCATCCCCCAGTCACACAACTCTATTGCATGCACTCTAGTTGTACATCCCCCTACTCTTGTCCCAGTCTCTCTCTCCGCATCCCTCTCTCTGCTCGATATCCTATCCATGTCCCCGTGACAACATCAAAATCCCATCATGGGCAGCCATAAAGGAGCGTTATCAGGGCGCTACCACCATGGCCAGGACTAGCATCTATAATCCATTGAGGATTCCTCATAAAGAATCCACGACAGGTAGGATACTCAAACACCTAAATGCACCCATGAAGAGATTGTCTTGACTCCCAAGAACCCTAGGGTAGAAGAGGCCCCAGAAAAGCTACCATAGTGCACTCTAAGAATCCCACTGCTCGAAAAATCGAGTCACTCCCTAAACCCAAAGGTATAATCTCTAATATTTTTCTTTAAGACTGATTGACTATGAATATGACCTCGGTCACTTGTAAATTTATTATAGGTATTTCCCTATAAGTAGTATGTATGTAATTTGTACATGTAGTATAGAATGGATTGGTTTTATGGATTTAGGGATATTTAGTGTGAAATCCCAAGCACTTATTGAACAATAAATTGTTTTATATGTCATAGGGTATGCACAAGGTCCTAAACCACAACAATGGCCATTTAGAGTGAACTAATTATCTATGAGTTCTACATGGGAATAAGTTTGGTGATTGGTGTGTGATAAGTGAGTTTGTTTAGGAGTAGGAGAGAGGGAAATAGGTCCTAATGGTTCCTAGTAGCATCATATTTTGAGGTGTTATCATTGTCCTTAGATTCATACAAGCCTTGGATAGAACCTAACGCATGATTTTCTTCCCATGATAATATCCATGGCCTCAAGATCCATACTTGGTACTAAAACCATCTGAAAGGAAAAAAACATAGCCATTGGTAGGCCATATATATCCTCGGGAGCTCCTAGATGTTGGTTCAATGGACCTTTTAATTAATAAGATAATCAAGTTGGTACTGACAAATTGTACAAAAAAATATCTCTCTCTCTCTCTCTCTCTCTCTCTCTCTCTCTCTTTATATATATATATATATATATATATATATATATATATATATATATTTATATCCCCTTCAACTCTATATTTTTACCTTCATTCATTCAAAAGGACATAGATATATATAGTTGTATTTTATTTTCTCTTATTATATGATAAAATGTTGTTGTTATATCTCCTTTATGACTATTGTAAGAAGGATCAAAGCACAACAAAATTTATATTTTGAAATTTTGGTGATCATCTATATAGATCCTTATATTGTGCACTCTAATGTCCTTTTTCATGGTGTTTTAAATCACAAGGAAAAATTGTAATTAAAATCTAATTTTTACATGTATTCTATGTTTTAGACATTAAGCCAAATTACGTACATGTACTCTAATTAGATTTTGCATTCATTTGTATCATGTAATACAATATAAGCCATCAAACTAACATAGATACATTTTTTTTTCATGTATTCTATATAAAATACTCCTATTAAAGTCTTTGAAAATAGACATAACGTGTTGGGTAGGGGGGAAAAGGATTATCATTATCTAAAGAGACAAAAAATTCTTATCTGCTATGATATTTAGAATGTAGGATATTGGGGAAATAGTTGTGGTATCATCATGGCTAATTGGACTAAAATATTTATGTTTCATCCTTTAGAAACTTCATTCTTATTACTTCTTCCTATAACTCCATTGTAGAGAAGTATTTGGACTCCAACCAAAATTAAAGGCTTTCGTGGGTATTAGAGAAGCACAATATTTAAGATTATAGCATAGACACGAAGACGTTGACTTAGGGGTTTCCCTAGAATGGAAACAAACCCTTAACATATCTCCATAGATTGAATTCATTCCTCACAAAATTAATTTTGGAGGCTTTATCCTTCAACCAATCCAGGTTTTCCTTTTATAATGTTCTATTTGATTGATTATTCCATAATACCTACCTAATAATCATAACATCAAAGAACCATAATTATTTTGAAGACCATCATAATCATACCGATATTACCAATTCAAGACCAAGGACAAACTTATTAGGTCCCAAAAAGGTTCTTGACGTGTCCTTATTGTCCCTTGATTCCTAGAGGCCTCATTTAGAACCCAAGGAATAAGCCCCCCCCCCTTATTAAATTCAATGCTTCAAGTTTAAATGTTGATGGATTTATAAATCCAAGTTTTTCTCATTTGGATTATGCATTGGTTTTTAGGGCCATCTACTCATGTAATTCTAAATTGCAAAAATTTGTAACTACACATAATAAATTTTAATCGTACAATAAATTACTAATTTTAATTAGACCAAAATCAATAAACCAATTGTGTGCAACGATTGACATTATGCATTGGATGTAGGACCAATATTCATGTTTTTATTTCCCTTTTTTTGTAAATTGAAACTGGAGTTGTTTAATTAAATAAGGGATGTATGGAAGTGACTACTATATTGGATACTTGACCAAAGTTTACACATTGCAAAAATGTCATCGTTCAACATAAGGTTACCATGTAAATTCCTCAAACAATACATCAAAATTTTAAATATATAGAGCACAAACGCCTCGAAAAATACATAATAACCTAAGGAATTGTTATAAAATGAAGTATTTATATGATAGAAAGAGTTAGCTAGCAGCTTCATCCTTAGCTTCTTGCTTTTCTATTTTCCACCTAGAATGTGCGAGTGGACTACTTTCTCTTTCTCTAATGAGCCAAGGATTAAATTTTTGAAGTGGTCTGAATTGTGAGATACAAGGAATAAATTTTTAGATAGTTAGAAAATTATATGGTACAATTTCCGTTTTTTCTCTAATGCATTAATGTGTTTGCTTTTTTATATAAGAATACTTGTGATGACCTCTGTTAGGTCCCTATAATAATAGAGATCATAATTTTGAATTGACTATGTTAGGTCTTGTAATATTGTACATAATTTTTCTTTCTGCAAATGTTTTCCCATATTAAAAAATGAAAAGAGGGTATGTCCTAAAATAAAAATCAAATAACCAAAAGAAAGAAGATTAAAAAAGCATATAAAGTATGAACCCAACAAAAAGAAACAAAAATAGATTCTGAAAGTGTTGCACATCCAAATGCCACTAATCTTATTTTAGTTACTTATGAAAATAAAAAATTTTGGCATCTTATCCAAAATGTCATAATTCATGATGATCATATAGTTTAATCTTGATTCATTCATGCTTTTAAATTTCATGACATGATAGTTAGTGAATAAAGATCTGACCAAACCATTTAATCTTGGCAATTCAGTAGTTAGGTAGAGAATAAAAATGAGCTCATCAGTTTAATCTGAGCCATTGGAATTTATAAGGTTAGAAGTAGGTTTTTTTTCTTATCAAAAGAAAATAAATGGGTTAAAAAGCTCAAATTCACCCAATAAATGAAGTAAAAAATGTTAGGGTAAATAAAGGGTATGTAGATTACTTTCACAAGTAACGAAAAGAATCAATTGTTTCATCTCATATCACTAATATCCTCCTAAATCACCTTCCCTTTTTCTAAAATCCCTATTTTCACTTTTGGAAGTTGTTTCTCCTTGTAAAAATCCATTTCCCCTTCCTAAAACACCTTTTCCCTAGTTAAAAACCCATTTCCCTTTGAAATTTCACTCCCCCTTTACTAATTCCATATTTTTCATTAAAAACATGCAAAACACACTTATCCAAAGTTTTAAATGTTTAAAATATATCGGGACCCACTCCAAAAACGCCTCCCCGATATCATTTTAAAATCTTATTTCTAGTGTATTTCTAACATCCCACATATATATCCCGACCACATTTTATTTTATCATAGCCTATAGTTTATACATTTTAGATTAATTCCATGATTTAATATAAATCCCCTCCCACTAACATTAAAACCCTTCCACTTTAATATACTTCCTAACCCTTATTAAATATATTTCCCAAACATTGCATTCCACAACCCACATATATTATTAAACCTTCGCATATATATTATACCCATCTGCATAAAGTATCCCTAAGTCCCACCTATTAGAACCCCCTAACTCTTTCATCTGTCTAATCATCATTCATCATATCTAACCCCAAGTGAACATTTCGCACCCCCGACAGTCCAATGTTTAAAGTCATGGGAGGGGTGGGGGGTGCGAAATGGGTGGTTTTCCACCCCCGCCCCTTTTCCACGTCGCAGTACCATATTTTATCACACCCCCAGTGCCAAGAGTACCTAATCTCCTCTTTGTATGTGATAAACCACCAACCCATCCTTGCATTGCGATAAAATCACTCATGTTTTAAAATCAAAGCCCGCGCCATTGGATTAATTACCTCCTGTCAAAAGTAATAAAACCTGCCGGAAACCATTATTTGACTATTATTCTTTAATTATGAAAACGAAACCAAAAGAACCATTGTTGACTGAGAGTTAAATCTTTGTAGACCAAGAAAGCCCCTATTGCGACCAGAACCCCTTTTTCATACCAAAACTTCGATTTTCCAGGTAATAATAAGCACGAGAAACCATTAATTAAGAACAATAATTGATAAATTGGACGAATTAATGACCTTGAAAAGAATTATTTCCGTAAACCCCCTGAAAACACCTATGGTAGATGTTGATCACACCCCTCCTGTTAATAAGGACTTCAAAATCAGTGATACATTCATTGATTTCAATTTTTTAGAGCACTATCGGAGCCATGAAAAATTCATAGACCAGGCAGATGATATCCATGTATGGGATTCAAACCTACCTAAATACTATCGGAGCCATGACAAATTCATAGACCAGGCAGATGATATCCATGTATGGGATTCAAACCTACCTAAATACATCTTCCCATGGACCTTTCAATTCAATGAACTCATTAGACTCTGCCAAATCAATTATTCTCCCAATGAAAGAGCTCTAATTACCCCAAATCAAGAAATCCTTTTCATAATTACTGCTCATTCTATAAATCATATGTTACATATCCAACCAAAGCCTGATGAAGTCCCATCATCCATCGAAATTATGACTGAAATTTACATGAATCTAGACTTACCAAAAAGATTCCAAGTATTCCATACATTCCTTCCTCCATCAGTAGAAACCCCAAAAAGTAATCCTCCATACTCAACTTCCATATTTTCAGAGAGAACCAGACATGTTGTTACAATGCTGTCATTCATTTTAGGGTATTTTACTGATGAATATGTATATGCATCTATCCTAGTTTTTATATCCATATTCTGCCCAGTTGAGCCTCTAGATTTAACCTTAAACTTTGCCCAATACCTATTAGATGCAAATCCATGATCAGTTGGTCAAATTACCAAAGGAATGAGTGTTTAAATACTCCTCAGTTTTGTTCCATTTGTTCTTATATTTCAAATCAGAAAGTTTTGCAGTTAGCCTCCAAAAACTAGACACAGAGGGTAACCCCCAATCTGTAGTCTTTTGGACATACTTGATAGAAAGGATTCCACAGAATTCAGCTATAAAGACTTCATTGATTCATTTGTTTACCCAGTTTTTAATATGTTAAGTAGTAGCATTCAACCTAGAGGTAGTGAAGAGATAAAGAAAATGTTTCAATTGTCATATCAAAGTAAGACATGAGACTGGTATTTATATCAGAATCATACAGAAATTAGGGTGTATGGAAGACAACTTACTCCATACAAACTACCCAAATACCTCCCAATGAGGTTATTTTCATTGGAATACATCCAAAAAATCTTGAACTCAGATGTTGTCAAATTTATTGCAGCAAAGATGAAAAATCAATTCAAGATTAAGAACTAGTTAGTGCCTTTTATTTGCAATAGTAGGAATGTTGGTCAGCAAGGAGATAAATGTTTACAAGATTTCAAGTTCAGTAATAGTTTCAAATTGCAATATGATACCTTGGGAGTCATAAGTAACTTAAGGGTCACATTCAAATTGACCCCTTTTATTCATGAATCAAAGCTTGATGTTGAAAAGTATTCCAACCAGTTAGAGTGGTTGGAAAATATTTTACAAGAGGTGGAGAAGCAGGTTGATACTAGTTCCATCCCACTTACTCTAGCCCCAGAAGACATGAATTCAAATAGGGAAAGAGAGGAAGGTTCTTATTCTACAGAGACTACTTCTGATACCAAATTCAAGCTAATGTATAGGAAAAAGGCAAAACTAAATCCAGTGATAGAACAGAAAGAAATGGTTGATACAGATATAGTGGTCAGAGATGATGCACCTCCAAAAGTTTTAGAAGAAACACACCCACCATCAACCTCCAATGCACAAATTATTCAGAAAAAACATAGTGAAGAGGTTTCATCATCAAGAAAACCAGTGGATAAAGAGAAAGATAAAATGGAGAAATACAAAGAAATTAAATTAAAGAATGAAGCATTGAAAGGGGTAACTTATGCCTAGTATTGGAAACAAACTCCTAGTGAACAAAACATATTATTTTTAGCTTTTGATTACAAAACTAGAAAGATGTAAATGACATTTTTGCAGCCAACAATGCATGCTCCAAAATCATCAGCAGATTACAATAAAACAATCTCTGAAGTTCTTGCTAGAGATGTACATCCCATAGAATAGATTGAGTTTCATAAACAAGGAGGAGAAATGAACTATTCCACTATGACAAACAAGGCTTGAAGTGTCCAAAAAATACATAATTCTTTAGAAAATATTAGGACATAGGTAAAATGAGAGAAATATTCGTCAGAAGAAAATGATAACATGATAAAATCACTTGAATAATTTTTCATGGAGGTTCGATATAATCCAAAGGATATCAAAGCAGCAAAATAGCTTATCAAGAAGAATAATGTAGTCATAGCTACATTGAAGAAACAACCGAAGTTACCTACAACAGAGCATCCAAAAACTAAAGAAGTTTTGGAAAATGAAAATCAGAAGGATGAAATGATGAATCTCATCATTCGGTTGATAGCTCAACTGAAAGAGATGGAAAATGAAATGGAAAAATTATTGCAGGAAAATCAAGCGAGCATGGAAGAAATCCCTATTACTGCCATTACTATAGCATCAACATCAGCTCCAGTGGCTACATCAGTTCCATCAACTACAATAGTTCCAGTGTCAATAGAAGTTCTAGCTAGTACAAATACACTAGCAACAACATCAACAGTTCCAACAACCCATCCCACTGATGAGGGAAGTAAATTGATTAAATCAATGCAATATATTTCAATCCAAACTACTGAGATTAATAGACTCAAAGAACAAGTGAAAAATATATAATATGAAAATAAATTCTCTGAGGTAATGCATAAGGCTGAAACACAGAAATCCAACAGATTGAATGATAGGACACATAAGTTAGAAAAAGAATTGACATTGGTAGATCCTTTGGCCCAAGAAAACCTACAACTATGGGCGAATATCATTAACTATGTTAATGATATTTTGTCTTCTATCAAAGTTATATTTGAACAAAAATATTTGATAAAAGAAGTAAGTAGTGCAATTCAGAAAGTCAAAGAAGAGCTTGGAAAGAAACTAGAGGAAGCCATTGAGATAATTAAGTTTCTCAATTCTAAAAACAAGCATGAATTAGAAGAAATTAGGATAAGTGACAGAATAGAGATAATCTTGAAGGTGAAAAAATTAATTTCCATGATAAATGTGATGCCACAACTTGAGGATAAGTGTCAAACTATGGAGCTTGTAGTGAACAGATTCAAGAACAAGTTTTATGTTTTGAGACAAAAAGGTTAGCCTAACCCATTAGTAATCAATGACAAGCTGACGAGGCATGAAGATTATTATAAAAGGATCAAGGAAGTAGCTGAATAAAATTCCAACAACTCCTCATTGAAAGGAATTCATACAGGCAAAGTACTCATTCAAATCTTTGAAAACCTCTTTTACCTCCAACATGAGGTAAATCATATTTTTGTAAACAACCCTACATTTACCAAGTACACTGAAGAATATGAGATTTATAGGAGGATGGTAAAAATAAAACTTCTAGATGAAGAAGCCTAGGAGAAATTGTGTGATTTATTGTGACAGGTAAAAGTAAAAATAGGTAAAAGGGAGACGAGGTAAAAGAGAAAACATAGCAGTAAGGAGAAAGAAAATTCAAATATTTAAGGAGTAAACAGATTAGGCAGATAAAGAAAATATAGATGATATGAATATAGGTAAAATATAGAATTAAAATAAAATTCATATGACAAGCAACATGAAATACAAGCCAGTGTGAAAGCTAGCCAACGTGAAAGACAACAAATATCAAAGAAGAAAACATCAAATCAAATAAAACAAGGACAAACTGCATTTAGTTAAATAGGTGTCACTATCTTCTTGAATGAAGAATTTTTTTTCCTTTAATAAATCCTAAATTAGTTGATAGGACATTTTGTAATAAGTTGTATAAATACTTCATCAATTCAGAGTATTAACAGTGGATTCCTGAATATTTCTATAGTTGAATTGATCTACTACGTGAGGGATTATTTTACCTTTCTTCAAGTTGACGGACATGACAAGTAATAAAGTCATTTCTTTACAGGATTCATGTGTTGAGCTACTTCAGTGAAGTATATTTCAATTGTTCATGTTATTTTCTTAAGTATTCCATAAACTTGCATGTTTTCCAAACTTAAATGTTATAACAGGAATTTTATTTCATAATTTGTTTAAATACACTCTACTTTGAACTATTATACATTTTAATGTTTTCGTCTGATATCTATCTTTGAGAACCCTTAATTTGTCTCTAATCACGGTTGACCTCTTTCACCTTCCTTCATTATCTGATTTAAGGAATCCTTAACTTCTCCTTGATCCCCATTGAAAACCCCTTCATCATTCGACCTTTAAGATCTGATTTTGCTCAGCTACCCTACCCTGTATCACTTCCTCTAGAACTTGATTCTGTCTTATTTTCTTGATATATTGAATATATAGCCCAATGGAAAATTATAAAAAGAACCTATCCATATAAATCAGTAATTCCACCAACAAATCACAATAAAACCAAATTATTTATACATAACTATCCTAAAATAAATTAAAACAAAAAATTTAAATCATTAAGAGAGAGCCCTCTCTGAGCATTAGGAAGGCTATATCCTAATATCCAAAAGAAGTTGATAGTTACCTCTATTATTTCTGACACAACATAACAACCCTAGGGAAATTTCAGAGAGATAACATATTGGCGACCATTCTGGGGAAATCAGTCCTTAGTTCAAATAAACCTTAAACGAAATACTTTTCCTCATCTTTTCACCTTAAGTGTGTTTTAGGGTTGTTAAAATTTATCATTAAAAGTTAAAATTTTGGCTTCCAAAATAACACACTACACCAGAGCTCATCTTGATCCAAAGCTTCCTATAATTGTTGATCATCCTGGCACAATTTCAAGAAAAACTAAAAAAGTAGAAAGTCTAGGAAGTAGTAGTCTATTAATCAAAGTAAATTCACTTCCTAAAGAGTTATAAAGTTTACAGGATATTCGATTTGATTTATCATTTGAGAATTCTATATTTAGCACCAAATCTGCAACAAAAGAAGGAAACTATACAAGTGGACTTAGATCATCATGCTCGAGAGAATTTTTGATAAATTTGATATTTTGACCTCAACTTTGATTAAAGATATAAATGAAGCCTATTTTCAATAGTCTATTGAATTAGCTACCCTGACTGCTGCTACCCCTAAGAGTTCTACCATTCCTTCAGAAAATGTAAATACAACTTTATTTAGTACCACTTCATCTATAATATCCACCACATTTTGTTCCACATAACCATTCATTCCCAAGCTTCCTCTTCAACATAAAGTTTCATTCTTATCTTCAAGTGTTCCAAGTACATATTCTAGCACTTCAAGTTCATCTCCAAGCACTTCAAGCTCATCTCCAAGCACCACCAGTTCACCTCCTAGCCAAGCTAGAATCTTAGCTACGATAACCATATATGCCCCTTTGGTCTTACAAGCTCCTTTACATGCCATGCCACATGATTACCAGAGTAAATTTCTTCAGTTTGATGGTACTAGTCAATATACTGCTCAACAACATGTAAATAAAATGATTGATTATTTGAATTAAATGAAATTGATGAGGCCGACGTACAAATAATATTTTTTGCTCAAACATTAGTGGGAGAGGCTAAGAAATGGTTTAAATATTTACATGCTACCCATATTTCCAAGTTAGATGCTTTTCATCACTTATTCATTAATAGATGGGAAAGAAAGAAAAACCCTTTACAAATATTGTCTGAATATGAAAACATTAAGAGATCTACTAATGAATATGTTTAGGATTATTGTACTAGGTTTAATAACATCTATAATGAAATTCCAGTGAACATCGGACCTCCCCCAGACTTGGTCCTAATCAAATTTTCTGATGGTTTTAATGCTGACATGTCATATCAATTGAGAAAAAGAAACCCTATAACATTAGAACAAATTCAAAGTGATGCAGTTAGTGTAGAATCTAACTTATTAGCTAAAAGAGCTAGGATGAGGAATGAAAGAAGAGTGACCATTAAGGTTGAACCATCCACTTTATACATTAAGATAGATAGTTTAGCTAAAATTAAGGAAAGACAAATGGATAGATTAGAAAACATCGAAAGAAAACCTCAATGGGAAAATCAACAAGGTCCTCAAATTAGAAATCCCAACTTTGCGAAAAATCCTAATACTCGTAAATAATGATAATTAGTACCTAATCAACATATTAGAACACCTTTCCAAGAAAACTATGCTAAGAGTTCTCAAAAAAATGATGAAGACCAGGACACTCCGATAAACTTGATCGAAATAAATGATGATAATACAATTTTTCTTACCCAAGAAGAACATGAATTATACATGTTACAACAATTACAGTTAGAATCTGGAGATTCATTTGACTATAAACAAGGCTATGAATATGATATGTACGAAGGTCATAATCAATATAGCCTTAGAAGTAAGAAGAATAGAGAAGCCCCTACTAAGAAAACAATCCAATCTCAGACTAAGAAAACAGTAGAATCTCCTATGTCCAAAGTTATACAAATTCTCCCGAGAGAAACTTAGAAAAATTCCACTCCAAAGATTCTAGATATCACATCTATTTCTACTCAAACTTCAACTGCTGCTAAAACTATCACTGCCACTCAAACTGTTCTAGACAAGAAAATTGAAAATAAAACAGTGGAAACAGAAATTGAAATACCAACTTTTGATAAAAAAGACAAAAATACACAAACTAAAATTAGTAAAGATTAAATCATTCAGTTAGGCAAAAATCAAGTAACATTTAACATTCAAATTTAGATATCCAAATTGAAAATCCCACTTCCTTTAAAAGAACTAGTAAAAAATTATTCATACAAAGCCCAAATCACTGAAACATTGAACATAGGTGAAGGAGAAGATGTTGTTAACCTCAATGATGATCAACCTGAGTTATTATTTAGTCCTGAAGTTAATGGTAAACATCAACAAGGAGAGGTCCCTCCATTCTATTTTAGTTTAAACATTCATGACAAAATCTTACATAATGCTGTGTTAGATTCTGGAGCATCTCATAACTTAATGCCAAAATCTATCATGGAAAAACTGAGCTTAGACATCACTAAACCATACAAAGGCATGTTCTTCTTTGATTCTAGTCATGTTAAATTCCTTGGCCTAATAAAATATTTGTGTGTAACTCTAGTCCAATACCTAGCTAAGAGTATTATCATGAATATTGTAGTTGTTGATATCCCTCCAAAGTATGGAATGCTATTATCTTGCTCAAGGGGAGAAAAATTACAAGGATCACTACATTTAGACATGTCATATGCTACAATTTATGTATTTGGTTAGCTAGAAAATATTTATAAAGAAAGTTTGACGAAATACATGGTCAATAGCACAGAAAAACCCCAAAATTATCCTGTCTATTCTCTGCATTCTTATATGGATTATTTTATCTTATGCAATTCAGACACTGGTAAAGATAAAATTAGAGCAATAGAATAGAAACACAAACAAATTGACAATGACAATATAACTCATGAGTCTATGTGGCATTTAGATTTCGATGGTTCTGTAAACAGATTAGGAGCAGGAGATGGAGTATGTATTTATAACTTAGAGAATGATAATTCGGGAGGACGTGATTTCAAGATAAATTTCAAATGCACTAATAACATGGCAGAATATGAAGCATTAGTGTTAGGACTGCAAGTTGTAAGAAAACTTGGAGGCAAAAGATTTTTTGTCATAGGAGACTCAGAAATTATCTTAAAACAAATCAAAGAAGAGTATCTTGTGAATAATCCTAGACTTAGCCAATACAGAGAAACCATTCTAGACTTGATAAAAAAATTTCTTGAAACTAACTTTGTTGTTATTCCAAAAAAGCAGAATATGCAGGCGCATAGTTTGGCTACTTTTTCCAGCACATGCACGTTACCTTTGTAGCCAAATCATCAGTACAATGTTGAGGTAGGACATAGGCCAACTATACCTAATAATTAGAAATATTGTGAAATCTTTTCACAAGACTCACAAATCTATAATTTCATGAATTCTGAGGGGGAGTTTCAAAACTGTAATATAAACACTAATTCTACATTAGATTATAATATAAATAATGAGATATATGTAAATTATGCAGATAAAATAACACCGAATAAATTCACTAAAGAAGAAATAGATAAATTAGAAATATTATAAATAAAAGAATTAACCCATGATGAATCAGAAATTTTAAACCTTAAGGAAAATATTTTTCCTAAGGGGTTAGCCCCATTAGAAGATCTTTTTGACTCAAATGATGTACCTAGAAAACCCAGAATGGAGCCTTTACGGTTAGAAATGAAGAATGCAACATAGGAATAGAAGAAAAACCCAAGCTTTTCAAAATATCCAAATCATTACCTCCAGCTAAAAAGTTGAAGTAAATTAGTTTGTTTAAATAATTTGAAGATGTCCTTGCTTGGAGTTATGAAGACCTCAAGTGTTATGATACCAGCATTATCCAACATAAAATACCAATCAAAGAAAATCAGAAGCCATTTAAACAAAATCTTTAGAGAATTAATCTTGTTATTATGCCATTGATAGAAAATGAATTCAAAAGGATGTATGAGGCACAAATAATAGCACCCATTAGATATTCTGATTAAGTCTCTAATGTAGTCCCCACTAGAAAGAAAATAGGGGAAATCAGACTCTATGTTGAATTTTGAAACTTAAACAAAGTGTCACTGAAATATAACTATCCTATCCCCAAAATGGATTAAATTCTATAGAGGGTAGTAGGGTCATCCATAATGTCATTACTTGATGAATTTTATAGATACAACCAAATCCTAGTCCAACCTGAAGACCCATAAAAGACTTCATTTACCCTCCCTAGGGAACTTTCATGTATTTGAAAATGCCCTTTCGACTGATGAATGCTGGAGCTACATTCAAAAGAGATATGGATATAAATTTTTCCAAGGAAATTTGTGAATTTTTAGTCATTTATCTAGACGATATCACAATATTTTCCAAAAAAGATAATGAACATTTACATCATTTGAGAAGAGTTTTCATAAAATGTTGAAAATTTGGCATTTTGTTGAATCCTAAAAAGACACTTTTTGGATGAGAAGAAGGTAAACTCCTGGGACACATAATTTCAAAATAAGGTATTAGAATTGATCCAGCTTGAATAGAATAAATTTTAAACATGAGTCATCCTAGGAACAATAGAGAATTACAAGCATTTCTAGGCAAAATAAATTTTCTTAGATGATTCATCCCTAATTTAGCAGAACCAATTAGGATCTTAAACAACATGTTAAAGAAATATTCAACACATAAGCATACAGTAGAGGCTAAGAAGTCATTTTAAGTAGTCAAATAAGAAATTACTAAAACACTTGTCCTCATAAGTCCTAACTTTAGCAAATATTTCATAATTTTTTCATTTGCTTCAGAACACAGCATTCTAGCAGTCTTGTTGCAAAATAATGATGAAGGAGTTGAACAACCCATTTATTTTTTCATAAAAACCTTAAGATATGCAACACTAAAGTACAATATTATGGAAAAACAAACACTTTCTTTAGTGAAAGCTATAAAGGATATCAGAGTTTACATCTTATACTCCCACATAATTACATATGTTCCAAATTTAGTTGTAAAGGACATTCTAACTCAGAATGGGCCTAATGGAAAAAGAGGCCAATGGATTGGCACAATACTGGAATGTGACATTGAAATCAAGCCTACCAAATTGATCAAAGGCCAAGGTTTAGCCAAACTCATGGCTGAATTTAACTCTCAGGCCTTAGATATAAATTTCATTGCTCAATTAGATGATCAAGAAGAGATGGTGACTCCACAAATCAGTGGAGCTTTCATAGATTCACCCTTATATGCAGACATTATATTTATTTTACTCACTCTACAAGCTCCTCCTGGTTTATCTATAACTAAAAGTAGATTTTTGAAAATGGAAATAATGAAATATTGTACAATATATAATGATTTATTTTTTAAATATTATGGTGCCATCCTATGGAACTATTTATTAAAAGATGAAGCTGATAAAGTAATGCAGGAATTTCATGAAGGAGACTGTGGAGGACACCTCTACTGGAAAACAACCACTAATAAAGTTTTGAGGGCAAGTTCTTACCAACCCACTCTTTTTGCAGATGTCAGAAATTATGTGACCTCCTATCACAAATGTCAGATATTTGAAGGAAAGAAGAAACACTTACCATTACCCCTCAAATCTATCTCTGTAGAAATTTCATTTCAACAATGGGGTTTAGACTTCATTGGTGAAATTCACCCACCCTCCTCAGCCCATCATAAATGGATATTGACAGCTGGTGATTATTTTACCAAGTGGATAGAAGCCATCCCTTCTAGACAAGCCATAGACTATGTTATTATCTTATTTCTTGAAAAAACATCCCTTCTATATTTGGATGCCCACAAAAGCACAAAACTGATAATGTTGTTGCCTTCAAATCTATGAAAATGATAGAAATTTATAACAAATACGATATAAACCTTGGCCATTCCACTGCCTATTACCCTTAAGGTAATGGACTTGCAAAATCCTCAAATAAATGCCTAGTTTATATTATCAAGAAATTGTTAGAAGATAACAAGAAGACCTGGAATAAAAGAATGGTTAATGCCTTATGGGTAGATAGACTAACTACCAAAAACTCTATTGGTACATCCCCCTATCAATTGGTATATGGGATGGGTGTTTTTTTTCAATCCTAATTGGGAGTGTGAGTGATGAAAATGATTCAATAAATGCAAGTAGAACCAGATGACATCCAAAGGAGTATAAATCAAACAATTCATTGCGGCAAACCAGGGAAGAGGTTTATATCAAATCACAAGTGATCGAAGAAAAAATAAAAAAGATATTTGATAAGAAAACCAAAGAAGATAATTTCTTCATAGGTGATAAGGTACTCAAATGGGATTCCAGAAGGGAAGAAAAAGTCAAAAATGGTAAATTTGAATTTCTATGGAAAGGCCCATACATCATTTATGGTAACAAAGGCAACAATGCATTTTTCTTGAAAGAGTTATATGGAACAGATCTACTAGGTGGACTAATCAATGGTAGAATGTTGAAGCACTACTTTTCTCCAGATTAACCAATAGTTTATTTTTTTTACTTTGATCATTGTAAATACCATTGCAAAGTTTAAGACTGGATTGGATGATTATCTTCTAAAGTTGAAGCTAAGAGAGAAGGACCTAAGATTTGAAAGATATAACATCATATTTTTTAATAAAGGAAATCATAGAAAGCAGTTCTAAGGAAATAAAAGTCAATTTTCTAAGGCCACTGATCAAAAAGTTATTGACATCTCACCAAGATGTGTCATCCCCAAGCGGAACCACTGCTAAGGTCGTATAATAATAGGGATCATAATTTTGAATTGACTATGTTAAGTCTTGTAATATTGTACATAATTTTTCTTTCAACAAATGTCTTCCCATATAAAAAAATGAAAAGAGGGTATGTCCTAAAATAAAAATCAAAGGTCCAAAAGAAAGAATATCAAGAAAGGATATAAAGTATGAACCCCACAAAAAGAAACAAAAAGAGATCCTGAAAGTGTTGCACATTCAAATACCACTACTCTCAGTTTAGTTACTTATGCAAATAAAAATTGTGGGCATCTTTTCCAAAATGCCACAATTCATGATGATCATACAATTTAATCTTTAATCATTAATGCTTTTCAATTTCATGTTATGATAGTTAGTGAATATACATCTGACCAAACCATTTTATCTTGGAAGATCACTAGTTAGGTAGAGAATAAAAATGAATTTGTTAGTTTAATCTAATCCATTGGAAGTTATAAGGTTAGAAGTAGGTTATTTTTCTTATCGAAAGAAAATAAATGGGTCAACAAGCTCAAATGCGCCGAATAAATGAAGTAAAAAATGTTAGGGTAAACAAAGGGTATGTGGATTACTTTCACAAGTAATGAAAAGCATCAATTTTTTCATCTCATATCACTAATATATTTGTAATTCCCCTTTCCTTTTGCTAAAATCCCTATTTCTACTTTTGCAAGTAGTTTCTCCTTGTGAAAATCCCTTTCCCCTTCCTAAAACCCCTTTTCCTTAGTTAAAAACCCATTTCCCTTTGAAATTTCACTCCCCCATTACTAATTCGATATTATTCATTAAAATCATTCAAAACCCACTTATCCTAAGATTTAAATGTTTAAAATATATTGGGCTCTACTTCAAAAACCCCTATTTCTAGTGTATTTCTAACATCCCGCATATATATCTCGGCCACATTTTATTTTATCATATCCTATAGTTTATAAATTTTATATTAACTCCCTTATTTAATATAAATCCCCTCCCGCTAACATTAAAACCCTTCCACTTTAATATACTTCCTAACCCCCATTAAATATAATTCCCAAACATTATATTCAACAACCCACATATATTATTAAATGTTCGCATATATATTATACCTCTGCGCATAAAGTATCCCCGAGCCCCGCCTATCAAAACCCCATAACTCTTCCATCTGTTTGATCATCATTCATCATATCTAACATCTAATAGACCATTTCACACCCCCGACAGTCCAATGTTTAAAGCTGTGGGTGGGGTGTGAAATGGGTGGTTTCACACCCTCGCCCCTTTGCCACCCGACAGTCCCATATTATATCGCACCCCGCAGTCCCAAAACCACCTAACCTCCTTTTTGGATGCGATAAAAACTACCAACGTATCCTCGCATTGTGATAAAACCACTAATGTTTGAAAATCAAAGCTCGCAGCATGGGATTAACTACCTCCAGTAAAAAGTAATAAAAGCCGCTCGAAACCATTATTTGACTATTGTTGTTTAATTGCGAAAAAGAAACCAAAAGAACCATTTTTGACTAATAATTGAAGCTTTCCAAACAAATAAAGCCCCTCCTGTGACAAAAACCCTTTTTGCATAACAAAATTTCGATTTTCCAGGTAATCCTAAGCACTGGAAACCATTAATTAAGCATAATAATTGATAAATTGAATGAATTAGTGGCCTCCTAGAGCATTATATCTTTAAACCCCTTGCAAGAAATTGTGTTAGATGTTGACCACACCCCTCTTGCTGATAAGGACTTAAAAATCAGTGATAGAGTCTCTGATTTCAATCTTTTAGAGCTCCACTACTACAACCATGACAAATTCATAGACCAGGTAGATGATATCTATTTGTGGGATTCAAACCTACCTAAATACATCTTCATACAAACCTTTCAATTCCCTTAACTAATCAGACTCTTCCAGATCAATTATTTTCCCAAATGAAAGAGCTTTAAAAACCCCAAATCAAGAAATCATTTTCACAATTACTACTCAATATATAAATCAAATGTTACAGATCTAAAAAAAGCCTGATGAAGTCCCATTATCCATCTAAATCCTCATTGAAATTTACTTGAGGCTAGCCTCACCAAAAATATTCCAAATATTCCATACCTCCCTTCCTCCATCAGTCGAACCCCCAAAAAGTAATCCTCCATACTTAGCTTCCATATTTTCAGAGAGAACTAGACAGATTGTTACAATGTTATCATACATTTTAGGGTATTTTACTGATGAATATGTAGATGCATCTATCCTAGGTTTTCTGTCCATATTATGCCAAGATCAGCCTCCAGGTTCAACCTTCAACTTTGCCCAATACCTATCACATGCAATCCATGATCAACTGGTCAAATTACCAGAGGAAGGAGTGTTTAAATACTCCTCATTTTTGTTCCATTTGTTCATATATTTCCAATCATAAAGGTTTGCAGTTAGTGTCCAAAAACTGGACACAGAGGGTAATGCCAAATCTGTATTCTTTTGGACATCCTTGATTGGAAAGGATTCCACAAAATTCAGCTATAAAGAGTTCATTGATTCATTTATTTATCTAGTTGCTAGTATGCTAAGCAGTAGCATTCAACCTAGAGGCAGTGAGGAGATAAAGAAAGTGTTGCAACTGTCAGATCAAAGTAAAACAGGAGTCTCCTATTTATACCAGAATCATACAAAAATTAGGGTGTATTGAAGCCATATTACTCCATACAAACTTCCCAAATACCTCCCAATGAGGTTACTTTCATTGGAATACATCAGAAAAATATTGAACTCAAATGATGTCAACTTTCTTTCAGCGAAGAAGAAAACTCAATTCATGATTAAGAACAAGTTAGGGCCTTCTATTTGCAATATTATGAATGTTGGTCAGCGACCAGACACATGTTTACAAGATTTCAAGTTCACTAATAGTTTCAAATGGGAATATGATCCCTTGGGAGTCATAAGCAAGTTAAGAGTCAAATTCAAATTGACCCCTTTTATTCATGAATCAAAGCTTGATGTTGAAAAGTATTCCAAACATTCATGGTGGTTGGAAAACACTTTACAAGAGGTGGAGAAGCAAGTTGATACTAGTTCCATCCTGCTTACTCTAGCCCCATAAGACAGGAATTCAAAGAGGGCAAGAGAGGAAGGGTCTTATTCTGCAGAGACTACTAATGATACCAAATTCAAGCTAATTTACTGGAAAAAGGAAAAACTAAATCCTGTGATAGAACATGAATAAATAGTTGATACAATTGAAATCATTGGTACAGATATAGTGGTCAGAGATGATGCACCTCCAACAGTTTCATAACAAACACATCCAACATCAACCTCGAGTGTTAAAATTATTTAGAAACAACATAGTGTAGAGTTTTCATCATCAAGCAAACCAGTGGATAAAGAGAAAGATATAGTGAAGAAATACAAAGAAATTAAATTGAAGAATGAAGCATTGAAAGTGTTAACTTATGCCCAGTATTGGAAACAAAATCCTAGTGAGCAAAACACATTAATTTTAGCTTTTGATTATGAAACTAGAAATATCCAAATGACATTTTTGCATCCAACAGTGTAGGCTCCAAAATCATCAACAGATTACAAGAAAATAACCTTTGAAGTTCTTGCTAAGGATGAAAATTCCATAGATCAGATTGAGTTTCATAAACAAGCAGGACAAATGATCTATTCCACTATGACAAATAAGGCTTTAAGTGTCCAAAAACTATATAATTCTCTAGAAAATATCAAGGCACAGTTAAAGCTATAGAAAGCTTCCTCACAAGCAAAAGATAACAAGATAAATTCACTTGAAGAATTGGTCATGGAGGTTGGATATAATCCAAGTGATATCAATGTAGCAGAAGAGCTTATCAAGAAGAAGAATGCAGACATAGTTTCATTGAAGAAACAACTGAATTTACCTACAACAGAGCATCCACAAACTAAAGAAGTTTTGGAAAATGAAAATCACAAGTCTGAAATGATGAATCTCACCACTCAGTTGACAGCTCAAATGAAAGAGATGGAAAATGAAATGGAAAAAATAGTATAATAAAATCAAACAAACATGGAAGCAATCCCTATTATTTCCATTCCTATAGATTCAACATTGGCTCTAGTGGCTACATTAGTTCCATTAACTACAACAGTTCAAGTGTCAACGGAAGTTCCAGCTACTACAACTACACCAGCAACAACATCAGCAGTTCCAGCAACGCATCCCACCGATGAGGCAAGTAAATTGATTAAAGAAATGCAGGATATGTCAATCCAAATTACTCAGATTAATAGACTCAAAGAAAGAGCGAAAAATCTAAAAGATGAAAAGAAATTCGCTCAGGTAATGCATTAGGCTGAAACACAGAAATCCAACAGATTGAATGACAAGATACCGAAGTTAGAAAAATAATTGACAATGGAAGAGCCTTTGGCCCAAGAAAAGCACCAACTATGGGCCAATATCATTAACTCTATTAATGGTATTTGACCTTCTATCCAAGTTATATTTGAATAGAAATATTTGATAAAAGAAGTAAGCAGTGTAATTCAGAGAGTCAAAGAAGAGCTTGGAAAGAAACCATAGGAAGCCACTGAGATAATTAAGTTTCTCAATTATAAAAAAAAGCATGAATTTTAATAAATTGGGATAAGTGACAGAACAAAAACAATCTTAGAGGTGAAAAGGGTGATTTCTAAGAGAAATTAGATGACACAGCTTGAGGATAAGTGTCAAACTATGGAGCTCGCAGTGAACGGATTTATGAACAAGTTTGATGTTTTAAGACAAAAAGGTCTACCTAATCCATTAGTAATCAATGACAAACTCGTGAGGCATGAAGATTATGATAAAAAGATCAGGGAAGTAGCTAAATAAAATTCCAACCATTCCTCATTGAAAAGAATTCCTACAGGAAAAGTACTCATTAAAATCTTTGAAAATGTCTTTTACCTCCAGCATGAGGTAAATCATCTTTTTTTAAGCAAGCCTATGTTTAGCAATTACACTGAAGCAAATGATATTTACAAGAGGATGGTAAAAATCAAACTTCTAGATGGAGAAGCCTTAAAAAAATTCTGTGATTTACTGTGACAAGTAAAAGTAAAAACAAGTAAAAGAGAGACAAGGTAAAAGAGAAAACAGAGTATTAAGGTGAAAGAAAATTCATAGATTTAAAAAGTAAATAGAGGAGGCAGATAAAGAAAAGACAGATGATATGAATACAGATAATAGACAAAATTAAAAGGAAAGTCAGATGACAGGCAACATGAAAGGTGAGCCATCATGAAAGCCAACCAGCGTGAAAGACAACAAATATCAAAGAAGCAAACAAAAAATCAAATAAAATAGGGAAAAATTGCATTCGGTTAAATAGGTGTCTCTATCTTCTTGCATGAAGATATATTTTTTTCCTTGAATAAATCATAAATCAGTTGATAGGATATTTTGTAATAAGTTGTATAAATACTTCATCAATTCTAAGTATTAAGGGTGGATTCCTGAATATTTCTATATTTGAATTGATCTACTACCTGAGGGTTTATTGGACATTTTTTCAATTTGACAGATAAGACAATTAATAAAGGCATTTCTTTACAAGATTCATGTGTTGAGCTACTTCAGTGAAGTATATTTCAATTGTTCATGTAATTGTCTTAAGTATTCCATAAACTTGCATGTTTTCCAAATTTAAATGTTATAACATGAATTTTATTGCAGAATTTGTTTAAATACACTCTGATTTGAACTACTATACATTTTAATGTTTTCCTCTGATATATGGCTTTGAGAACCCTTAATTTCTCTCTAGTATCGGTTGACCTCTTTCGCCTTCCTTCATTATCTGGTTTAAGAAATCCTTAAATTCTCCTTGATCCTGATTGAAAACCACTTCACCATTCAACCTTTAAGATTTGATTTTGCTCAGCTACCCTGACCTGTAACACTTCCTTTAGAACCTGATTTTGTCCTATTTTACTTTTCTTAATATATTGACTCTATAGCGCTATGGAAAAGTATAAAAATCACTTATCCATCTAAATTCTTAATTCCAACAACAAATCAAAATCAAACCAAATCATTTATACATAACTGGGCTAAAATCAATTAAAACAACAAAGTTAAATCATTAAGAGAGAGCCCTCTCTGAGCATTAGGAAGGCTAGATCCTAATCTCCAAAAGCGGTTGATAGTTACCTCTGTTATTTTTTTGACACAACATAACAACCTTAGGGAAAATTCAGAGTGATAACAACCTCAACCTCAGAGTTGGAATTGTATTATTGGACTAATATAATCCTTCAAATTAAATGAAGAGTGTCGCTATGATCGATTATAGATTCCTCATTGCACTATTGATAGTTTCTTGTAGTTAATTTCCTACCTATGATATCCTTGTGATGATACAAAGGTAAGAGACATCACTAAATTACCTAGCTTATAGTACAAATCCATAACAAGAGATGCCAATTCTAAAACAAGAGTTGAGTCAAATGTTCTACTCGCTTGAATTCCACATGTAAAAAAAAAACCTCTATTTTTATTAAGGATTCACATAGATCGAATCAAAAATAAATAATAACAATTCTATGAGAATAAATGCAATTGGTAACATGAGCTCAAATACAGAGAAATTGAACCTCAAGGAATATATTTTTAGATACTTAGAAAATTAGATGGTACAATTCCTGTTTTTTTTCTAATGCATTAAAGTGTTTGATTTTTTACAGAATAATACTCCTGATGACATCAACCTCAGAATCAGAATTGTGTTATTGGAGTAATATATTCCTTGAAATTAAATAAAGGGTGTCATGATGATTGATTATAGATTCTGCATCACACTATTGATAGTTTCTTGTAATCAATTTCCTACCTATGATATCCTTGTAATGATACAAAGGTAAGATACATCACTAAATTACCTAGCTTATAGTACAAATCCATAACAAGAGATGCCAATTCTGAAACAAGAGTCGAGTCAAATGCTCTGCTCACTTGAATTCCACATGTCAAAAAAAAATCTTTATTTTTATTAAGGATTCACATAGAGAGAATAAAAAATAAATAATAGCACTTCCATGAGAATAAATGCAGTTGGTAACATGAGTTCAAATACAAAGAGATTGAACCTGAAACTAAGAAGGTTAACTGAAATACATAGACGCTCGCTCTTTTAGAGTGGCATCCATGAGCCTCAAAGGGTCTAGCGTAAGTAGCATTTGTGTCTATCCAAAAACTTCCCATATCCATACTCCCGCCCATGAACAAGATTTTCATTACATTATAAAAGTTTAAATACAAGTATGTGACCAGAGATAGAGGTTTCATTTGTCCTCTATTTATGGGAGTTGAGTGTCATGCCCTACACCATGTGTTGATTTAACTAATTGATATATAGCATCTTCATTACTTGATGATAGGAACGTTGGCACTATCGTTCTCTAATTATCTAATTCACTCGATCAATGGTGGTAGTTAAGAATCTAAAAAGTTTAGCTAAAGATAAAGTTCCTTGTAACTAATTTCGTGTTCCCTGCAACTAATAGTCTAGTGATGTAAAGGCCTTTGGGTAAACTCAAGCACTCAAGCCTAGTGCATAGGCTTTAGCAATATTTTTTATAAATATTGAAAGGCCGGCCGCTATTTTTTTTTATAAAGATTCAAAGTCTCCATGTGTATGTGCGTGTATAAACTAATATTCCTCCCCGGTTAAATTATTTTTTTAGTATGCATTAAAATCAGACTTCTTTTCATTTTAATATTCAATTGTAAACAATATCGTGCATGCATTTATTAAAAATAAACATTTTAAATTATATTGATACCTTCACTGCAGCGAAACATACTAATTTAAATTTAGTGATATTATTAATTTAAACTATTATATAAAACTCCCTTTTTCGAAAAGAAAGCACCAAATTAATACTCATCCTCAACCTGTATACAAAATTATATATATATTGATTCCATGATTTAAGAATTAAAAAATTACATCCAGACATATTATGTATAACTTAAATGTTTTCTCTTAAAAAAATCAAGTAGATTCTAAATAATTATTCAATTTTCTATATTTGGTTTTTTATTTGAAGTATATATTCATTGTGTAGGTAGCTCTAGCTATTCAATTTTCAATATTTTTTTTTTTTTTTAATTATAGATTTATTGTAGAGTAGTTTGGAAGAGAGGTTTTTATATTTTGAAGGAATTAATTGTATTAAAAAATAATACTTATAATAATTTTAACAAAAATAAATAATAATAATAATTTAGGAATTTGAACTTTGAATTTATGAATTTTAGTCATCGATTTTCTATTTAAACTATACATTCAAATTAAATTTGATTAATTGATTTATTGAATAACATGGAAACAATTTTTTTTTTCTTTTTAATGAGTTAACTTATTATATAGGTTTTTTTTTTTTTTAAATGAGTTCTAATTCCTTTGTAAATAATTCATTATAATGAAGGTGTTAACTACATTTTACATTATTATTTTTATAATTTTTCTATAGCTTTCTTGATGTTTTATTTTCAATACATACTTTCACTATGAAACTCATGAGTTTTTCCTCGTCGTTGTAAAAAATATTTTATTTTATTTCGTGTTTTAGAAATCATAAATACATAATTTTAGCCTTTCTTACACAGAATTGATAATTTCTTAATAACAATTTTTTTTTTCTTATTTTCCATAACTATGTAACACCATTTTTTTTAAACTGAAATAGTAATATTTTTGTTTTCTTATTTCCAATAACTATATAACTCTCTTTTTTTATATAACTCAATTAAGATAATACTATTAGTAATATGCATATGTTCAAATTTGGTGCTCCACTATCCTATAATAGTTTAAAGAATGTACTGAAATTATAATTTAATCATCATAAATTAACCTTCATAAAATGGGTTGTCTGAGACGACCTTTTGTACAACACTTAGTCTAATTTGGGTTTGTTTTTTTTTCGAGGGGACATATAAGGGCCATGTATTGTAACTAATATATCTGTACTATGGTTAGTTTTTGGTTTATTCAGAATGCCTTAGTGGTGGTGGCATGACATATGTGTTTTGCATACGGTTACATGTGGGATAATAGGTATGTGTTTCACCACTGAGATGAAAGTGGGTTAATTTCATATGTTTTTTACATTTCCAAAAGCTTCAATAACTCTCTACTTACAATATTTTTTTTACCTTCTTATGACTTCATTCAAATCTTAGCTATTAGCACCATGTAGAAGGCCATGAGGTTACTCAGACTCTAATGGAAATGTCAATGAAGTACTCATGATAACCCCTTGTAGCATGCGTACTCAAATAGGTCCATTTATTTTCAAAGTAAACACTTAATTTATTGTGAGACCCAGAAGAGAATGAAAACCCTAAATGGGCAATTTTATTGTGAGATCTCAAATGTAGTTTACCATGTTAACTAGTATTTTTAGTATAGAAATAAATAGTGGATCCATAGAGGCTATTCCAAAATATGCGTGATCTATCCAATTAGAAGTGATGTCTACAGCCTAGGAGAGGGCTCCCAATTCTAGCTGGAGTCCCAAACGAACATTATAAAAAAATTATATCTAAAATGGCATTTTTAAGTAAAATTATAGTTAAAATAAATAAATAAAAGCTATAAAAATATTTTTCATCATAGTTTTATTTTCTCTTCTTAAGAAATTCAAAGAAACATATAAGGAGGTAAGTTAATAATATGAATAGTTGCAACGCAACATAGTGTCTATCTCTACTACTATTTTTTTAATTAACTATTTAAGTATCAATAATTCTTTCTTTTCATATGCTCCCTCAGAAAAACCATCTTCACATTGCTTCCTCTTCACATCCACCTTCACACATCTTTCTCTTCATCTTGTTTCGGAATTCACGTTTGACTAGAACTCATTCTTTTAAGTTTGTGCTTGCTTCTTTCTTCATTCTTCCCTCCATCTGATCTAACTTAATTATTTTTTTTTTCATCCTGTGTAAGTGTGATCATTTTTTTTTAATAATAATATTTTTGTTTTAATTGTGTCAAATAATGAACATTTTTGTTTAATAATAATGTGTTTTTCTATTGTGTGGAAGTGTGAACATTTTATCTTATTAATAATATTTGTATTTTCATTTTGTGGAAGTGTGAAATAAACTTAAACCAAATGTAAATTCATTATCCAAGCTTTTTTTCATAACTATATTTTTTAATAAATGAAAAGTAAAGTGATATTTACTATATTTTATTCCAAATAATTAAAAAAAGTATTTTCTTTGATTTTTATATAAAACTTGCAAGTGAATTAAAAGTTTTGTTCGTTTGGCATCCAAGGCTCTTATTAAAATTTACAATCTCTCTTGGGCATTGGGTTGCTTTCATTTCGACATACTCTCAGTGCTCGACAAGGTGGTGGACGATGACATTGGTGTTATTTCGGTTCCTGCCTTACATACATGTTATACATTTTACATAGAAATAACCTGAAATTGTCATTGACTATCATACGTACCCTCTTCACACTTACATGTACATGAAGTGCTAAGTATTCTATTTTTTAAAATCCCTTGAGGAGGACCTCAGAACATGCTCATGGAAACTTGGAATTGACAAAAAGCTTTATGTATAAACATGCATTTTCACCTACCTACTTTCTTAGTGACATGTTCATGTTCCATGAAGGAGGGGAACCAATAAAACATTTTTATGGAATATCTGAAGATAAAATTTATTTTAGGTTAGTTGAAGTATTTTCTACCGATATAAGTAGAATCCCATGACTATCACTTAAGATACAAAGAAAGATTTCACTATGATTTCGAATAACTATACCAATTTCAAGTTGATTGAGGTTTATTTCTTAGAACTTGATATAGGAAGGATGAAACATGTAGTAGGCCAACCTCTGCTATTTTGAGGTTATCCCAATTCGAACCAACCTCTATGTTCAACTGTACAATTCTAAGTTATCATAATTGATAAATAAAATCAACATGTTTATCTCATTATTTTTTTGGATTCTAACAACTCTCGAGGCTCGGGTAGGATGTAGTGTCTTTCTTTTGGCCAAAATGAAAAGAATTGAAAAAAAAATTAAGTGGAGAAGATGATTTCTCTTCTCAATATTATGAATCAGTTAAATAATATTACATTGGAGACATCAACATTAAATTACTGCAGTGAGACTGAAATAAATCTAGACTAAGTGAAACTGAAATAGGGCACTTGGATGGACAGTTTCAACACCTAGCACGTGCTTCAAATTAGATTCTCCAAAACTCCCTTTTAATTACAACCACATAAAAGTTCAAATAAGATTCCTGCTGGTCTATGTCTAAGCTAGGCTTACAATTTTAAAAAAATTACTTTAACTAGATTTAGTTTTCTTCTTCTCTTATTCCAAATCCTGTATCCTCTAAATTTTTTCAGTGTTTTTTTCTTCGTTGTATCCGTCAAACCTCAGTTTATTCATTTTTTTGTGCGGGTCTTCTATTGTTCCAAGTTGTCTAAGCATATCCTAGACTTCTTCGAAAAATGACTTGTATGTGGGCTACTGCCACAAATTGTCTTTTTTAGTGCACTCATAAGATGAGAATTAAATTTTATCTCTTCAAAATTCCAATACCTGAAAATTTCATTCATGTGTTCATCATGCATGTTGTATTCAACATTCATATCTACATCTTCTGCGTAGACCTCATCTAGACATGGTGTTGCAAGCCTTGTTTTAAGGAACTTTAACTCTTCTTCATAATATTTATGTTTACCTGCACATTATAAATCAATGGTAAGTGTAAAAATATCTCCAGAACCACATTGGTTTTGCTCCTTCTGCTCTACAATGGAAGTTTTCTCTTATTTCACTTCCTTCTCCACTTATGCCTCTGTCTATGTTTTCTCTTTATGGGCTTCCCTCTTTGCATATGCCTTTATCTTTTTTTTGGTTTTGTCTTTCTCTCGGTATCTGTCTTTGTCTCTTCTTCACTAACCTATGTTGTTGCAAACAAGTTGTCTTCCAGTTACTCAAGTGGGATTTTATCACTGTATAGAATCACCTTAATATGATTTTTTTGTTCCATGATCTACAACCATTCATCTTTAGCCAATACTTATTTATCAAAAATTACATGAACAATATTAATTGTTGGATTCACAATAGCATTGAATGCTCCAATAGCATTTTCACTCTCATCAGCAAGCTCTGTTGCTGGAATCACCAAATTTTCATTAGCAAGATCCATTAATGGATTCATCAAATTGTCACTAACAAGATCTATTGTCGGATTCACCAAATTTTCTTCAACTTTTGGTTGTGCACAATCGGGTGCGCGAGCATCTACATGTTATTTCTCTGCTTCTTCTCCAAATTATTCAAATACATCATCCACTTGTGGTTGAGCACAGTGGAATTCAACAAAATTTTCATCTTGTTGTATATCTGCTGCTATAGATGCACCTTCATCTTCAACTTCAATGCTCGCCTTTACACCGAAACACCTCTCGACAGTATCCCGAGCCTCTTTGGCTGTCTTGGCATCTAATATCATGGAAAGAAAGTTGTCATCCACATATTCCTTTATGCATTCTAATGCAAAGGCATCATTTTTCCTCTTCACTTCCAGATCTAAAAATATCTCAAACATTTCTTGTTGTCACTTTAGTCTCTTGGCTTTTCTCATTTGTTGAGTGTTGGCTCACTATGAGTCAACAAACAACAAAAAATGTAGACATTGCAACTAACTGCAATAAAAAGAATGGTGTTGCTGTTTGGCTTTCACAAAGAGATGAGTCTACAAATGCTCAACAAATACCTTGCTTCCAAAAATTATGTACTAAAGCAACACTTTCACAAAAATATCACAATGCCTAGAAAACAATGCCACATTTTAAATCTTCTTTTCGAAAAATAACGTCCCTTTAAAAAATTAAAAATAATTCCATAGTTTTTTAACATAAACTTACAAAAAAATCCCTTCAAAAATGATTACATTAACACTTTAATAATGCCATCTCATTCAAATATTATATTAGCCTTTTTCTCAAACAAAAAAATGTCCCCTTTTGTTTGTATTTAAAAAACAATGACTTAAGTATATTCAAATGAGTATATCCGAAATTGTTAGAACCTTGGAAGTAGAGTGGTCCCTTCTTACCTTTTTATGACTATCACTTTAAAGCAACCTTTAGTGGTTGAAATCCCTTTAAGGAATATGAACTAAAGAGTTTCGTTGCAATGGACTAAGGCGGATCCATATTTCTCGGCCTGCACCTCCGCACTTGCAGAGTTTAATATATTATCACCAAATTAACCAGAAGGAATATTACAATATAATTCGTGAACGCATTTTCTTCGAATGCTTTTTCACAAATTTAAATATAACAATAATCATATGTTTATGTTAATTTCAATAAGCTTCTTTCATTAAAGAATCATATGTTATAATGATAATTTTACTTCTTAGCCAGGGAAATGCCTCCTCGTGTAGAGATAGGTTTGCTTCAAGCCTACCCTCGTTATGTGGAAACGCGATTTTTCCATTCTCGTTTTTCCACTGCTCAGAATAGTCAAAGTACAATGGACATATGTTCAAGTGTATGGGTATATCGATTAAGCAGAGGATAGGCATGCAGAGCTTTGCTTCTGTAGAGCTTTCCGCACATGAAAGCTCTGCGCATCTATCTTTTATCGCCAAACTTCGACATAATTTTAAAAAAATGTGTTAAATGTACGTGAATTTTTTATGTGCAGAGTGCGGATTAGTGACGATGAATATAAAGTTTTTCCTGTATAACTGTTCAGGGCTTCCCCATCCCTGCCTACTTAACGAACTTGCAACATTGAATAGAGCAGTAGCAATCCGAGACATACATAGAGTGCCAGGCATAGCACGTACAGGTATAATGGTGTGAGTGTCAAGTACTCACTTATGAAATAACCATTTCGAATTTTAGTTTTTGTTTTTAAATGAATATTGATAAATATTAAAAATAAAACATTTTTATTAGAGGAATTATATCTCATCAAAATTAGTTAAGCCAATAAAAAATTAGAAATAAGATTACTAAATAATTAGAAATTTATTCTGAAATTATGAGAAATATTATTACTAGAAAAATAGATAATAACTTTTTAAATTACTAGAAAATAGTAAAATTGAGAATTTCATGAAACTTTGGTTTAAATTGTCAAAACCTAGGAAAAAAACAGAAATTCAATGCATTTTGGTTGTGTGGAAATTATAGTCACTAGTTAGGACTAAAAATATGATTAAAATAACATTTTATTTATTTCATAAACTATTTACCATTATGGTTGATAACATCATCTTAAATCCTATTAGTTTTTGAAATTTGATGTTGAAAGCACATAGTTTGTTTCCATGTTCATTTTTTACGTCAAAATTAATCTAATGTTTGCAGTGAAAAATTCATGAATACCATGTTGCATGAATAGAGATATGGTAATAATTCCAGTGTCATTATAAATCTTAGGATAAGGATTCTAGCTCATGGGACAACCAATAATTATCCATAATAGAGATATGGGAAAATTTTCTAAGAGTTCCATCATAGTTTTTTTATCTTTGTAAGGAATGCAACCACTTCACCCATCAATAATAATCCTTCCAATCCCCATTTTTCAAATATTTGTGAAACATAATTTATTAGTTAGCTAGACTACAAAAACATGGGTAATAAGTTTGCAAGATGGGAGCTTTTGAAATTTACTTGTAAAAAAAATTACTTTGTGATTTTAGGGTTAGCTACTTTTTTCTTCAAAATCTATCACTTTCTCATGTCTTAGTAAGAACTTTACTTCCATGTACATATCATAAGAGCATGATATATTTGGGAAAGGATCTCAAATATCTTGGAACTCATTGGGATATATACTTTTTGGACATCGTAATGACTACTCTAAAGAATAATTGAACAAGGGTGGTGGTTGTAGGCCCAAAACTTGGAATTTTGATGGTAGCCATGGTAGGATTTACCCCACCTATTCCTACCATCCCTATCCATCGCTCCATCCCATGTATGAAAAATCCCTTACATAACCCTCCATTCTGCCACTGTGAATCAACTTGTTCTAACACTCGCACATGCCCTCTTCTCTTATCCTATTCCTCAATGACAACACATCATCGAAATCCTAATACCACCCATATTTGTAACAAAAGGACTCCTACATGAAGATGATCACTTCGTGTAGCACACTTGTGCATGCACCAGAACCTTTCAACCACCATCTAGGACATCAAGAGTAGTATAAGTATGTTGAATATTTGATCCTCAAGGTCACCAAGGGACTCTAAAAATGAAGCTGCATCACTGGAAATAACTTGAGGCCTCAATGAGGTCTGTGCAAAAGAAAAATAAATAAAAACACAATAAGAACCTCACTCATAAGGTTAAAAAAAACATAGAAAATAAAAGGCATCCTTTGTGACCATTCTAGTGCTCCAGCTCCCTATATCAACGATCCTACAACTCATCAATAACCAGGTTGTTTCAGGTATGACTACTTCACCCTCTCGTTATGAATCATTTGGATAAATGAATAAATTTTGAAGATAGAGGGTTTAATAGGTAAAAAGGTGTCCCGTTAACTTGGCCACCCTCGAAAGTTGAGCTAGAAAAAGTTGGTGGAGTTGCATGCCACATAGGGTTGTGACATGAGTAAAGAGGAGATAACAAAAAGTGGGAGTTGATTACAAGGCAGGAGGAAATGATAGGCTCGAGTGGGACCAATGATAAAAATATGGAAACATTTTTCAAACTACACATCACCACTATGCTTCTAGCCTACTCAAATTAGCATAAATATTTCTTTGGCTTGTTTCCCCTCGCACTTATGCTCATTTCAAGATCAGTTAGCAAAAGGGAAAATTCAGGACATCGCCAAGGATTTTTTATCACTGGTTGATTTTTGCATGTAGGCAGTGCTACAGGAAACCCTGCACCAGGACTCCTCTTATTTACTTTCCCAAGAGCCTTGGTAAAAATATCAATCACGTTGTCACATGTTTTACAATATTCAATAGAAAATTATTTTGACTGGAAGTTTTCTCTGACAAAGTGAAACTGAGTATTGATGTGTTTCGTGTTCTTATGAAACACTAGGTTTTTTTCTAGCTTAAAAAGACTATGGTTGTCACATTTGATGACAATTTAATATTTCTTCCTTTATCCCTTATCATGGAGAATCCTCCTCAGCCAGATAGCTTCACATGTTGTTGCACATAATGCTTGGTGCTCGGCTTCAACTGAAGATAAAGGCATAGCGCTCTACTTTATACTACTCCATGTTATGACCCCATATCCAACACTAAATACATAACCTATGATAGATCCTTTATCATCCAATTTACCTACCCAATCAGAGTCTGAAAAACCTGCTAAAGTAATATTAGATGTATCAGTGTATAAAATACCATAATTACTAGCACCATGAAGATAACTCAACACACTTTTTGTTGCTACCCAATGAATTTCAAGAGGTTTATATGTGAAGTGGCACAACACACTAACATAGTATGCTAATTCTAGTCTAGTTGTAGTTAGATATATTAGACTACCAACTAGCTTCCTTAACAAAGTAGTATCTGCCTCCTTAGAGGCATCGTCACTGCAAAATTTTAGATTCTACTGCAAAGGTGATGATGTTGTCTCACACTATTCCATTCTGAACTTTTTGAGCAACCCTCTGACATACTTCCCTTGAGTAAGGAAATTATGCCCATAATCTCTCCATACATCTAGACCTTGACAATAATGTAAACTTCCAAGGTCTTTCATTTCAAAAACCTGTGACATCTACAATTTGATTTCTTTGATTAATGCATCTTCATTTTCTGTTATAATCATATCATCCACATCCAAGGAAATCAAAGTTATCCGCATTTTCTCCTCATAGATGGTATATATATTTGGATCATTCTTACTCCTATGAAAACCATGTTGTAAGAAAAATGCATCAATCTGCTCATACCAAGACCTGGGTGTTTGTTTTAAAATGTAAAGTTCACTTTTCAATCTACACACTTAGTGTTCATGCCCTTGCTTAACAAACCATTTAGGCTAGAGTAAATAAACCTATTCCTTTAAATCACCATTAGGAACTTAGACTTAACATATAACAGGTGTAGCTTCCATTGATGTTTGTAGCTAAAGAAAATAACATTTTAATAGTATTTAGTTTGGCTATGAGCAAAGGTTTATTCATAGTCAAATCCCTCTTTATTTGAATAACCCTTTGCTACCAGTCTATATTTTAACTTTTCTATAATCCCATTTGCATTAAATTTGGGTTTGTAAATCCACGTTCAACCTATGGGTATTTTTCCTTTAGGAAATTTAACTAGTTACCAAGTATTGTTTCTAATAATAGATTCAAATTATTCATTCATTGCAGTCCACCACTCATGAGATTAACTAGCTTCTTTATAACTTGTGGGCTCTATAACATTTAAAAATTTTGACATTAAATCCTAGTATTTCAATCTTGTTGGTAGTTGAGTTTTCCTACTTGATCTTCTCGGTAAAGGACTCCAATCAAATCTGTTTGCTTCAAACCTTAGTGGGCTTGACTTACTAGCTACATCACATGCCTCTTCCTCTTTCTGTTGTTGTTGTTGTTGTTTTTGTTGATTTTCATCGCTAATTTCTTCCATAAAAAATGGAATGTCTGATTATTCAAGACTGTTTTCCTTATTTCCTTCATCAACCTGCTCATGACATATCATATCTCGACTTGAAAAGACTTTATGAATCAAAGGATTAAACAAATTATAAATTTTAAACTCAGTGCAATATCCTACAAAGATGCATTTCATGGCCTTAGGATCTAAATTATTCCTATCTTCTTTGGGTATATGGGCAAAGGATTTTGATTCAAAAACTCTTAAATGATCCACTGATGGCTTATATCCATAATTTGCTTCAAAAGGAGTTTTTAATTCAAGATATTTAGTTGGACTCCTATTTTTTAAGTAAACTACAGTGTTGATTGCTTCATCCCAAAAGCCATTGGATAGACCCTTACCTTGAAGCATACATCGTGTGGACTTCAAAAGGGTTTTATTCTTTCATTCTGTAACTCCATTTTTCTGCAACATGTGGGGTATTGTGAACTATTGAATAATCCCATGATTTTTGCAAAATTCATGAACTCTCCCAACTTGTATTCCCCCCCTTGTTCTACGCGAAGAAAATTAATGAATTTCCTTGTCTTCTTCTCCACCATATTCTTAAATTATTTAAATAATTGAAATGTCTGGCTCTTTTCTTTGATAAAATATATCCAAGATAATCTAGTGCAATCATGAGTAAAGAGTAAAACTTAATACGCACCACCTAGCAACCTAGTTTTCATATATCTGCATATATATGTATGCAAAAGATCTGGAATATCTCTTTTCTTCCTATCAGCATTCAAGGGAAACTATTCCCTATGAATATTCCCTAATGAAGATCCATCACAATCTAAATAAAACATTATGAAAAGTAGGAATTCCATCAACCATACCTCTCCTTTGAGGTAGCATGAGATATTGTAGGTTAAGATAACCAAATCTCTGATGCCAACTATTTTTGGCTGTCAATCTTATTGAAACCAGAGCTTCGTGTGGCATGCTCTTCACATTCGACCTATAAAGGCTTCCCGTATACACTCCGGGTACAAGTGGTTCCTTATTGTTATATTTTATGACAAAATATGACATGAAGAATTCAACTTGCAGGTGCTAATCTGTTATCATTGACAGAAAGATTAATTTTTTCTTCATTTTGGTTACATACATTAGATTTTTAATATATAGGTTCCTAAGTTGCTTCCCTTCGTATGGATTATTTTTTTCCATCATATTAAGGTTGGCTCTCTTTGGAATCAAATTTTGTCATCGCTCTTCCTCCTCTAATAGCATTCCTGTCAGCTCTTCAAATGTAGGATCTTTATCTTGTCCAGACAGCCCCGTGGTGAACATTTGGTATTCATCCTTCATCTTGTTCAAAGTAATTGTGACAAGATCAAAGTGAGACACCCTCTCCCCGATGTCACCCAATCTTTATTTCAGGTCCTTGAGCTTTGCAATGAATCCAAAAATAGATTCATTCTCCTCCATCCTTATGGAAAACAACTTGGCTTTGAGATACAAGATGCGATGATTGTTCTCTGTCTAGTATAGATTATTGAGTGTCATCCATATCTCATTCGATGATTTACCATATTTGATATGTGGGATAATATTGTATTTAACAGACATATTCTATAATACTTTGACCTTACTCTTCATTTTATCCCAATATTGTATAAGTGTAACCTCATGTGTCGCAATGTTCGGCTTTTTCTCTTCATTGATGATGATTGACCATGTGCTCGCTCCCTCAGGAAATCTATATAGCTTGAATTTTTGATTGGTATAATTGGTCCCATTGAGTTTGCTAGTCTTGTTGAGACAATTTTATGTAAAATTGTTCATTTTTTACTCATTGGATTCGAAAATCTCTGATATTCAGTCGATTCTAGCCAAGCGAACACTTAAAAGGTACACAAAAAGAAACTCAACACATACTAGAACTTGAACATAGATCTGTCATGGATCTGGCATGATATTTATGACTATAACTCAAATCCGCCACTGATATAGAAAATTCTCATCCCCAAAACCATAAAAACTAGATCAACACGCCTCTTAGCTTAAAAAATGTGTTGATCAAAATTGATCTAAGTAAATGGACATCAGTGTTGGAATGAACCTAAAATATATGTTCATGAGTGCTACTGTGGCTCCAAAATTAGCTTTGACCGCTTTGTGCTCGGCTTGGTAAGGCCTGTGAGAAACAAAGTTTCTCCTGTAACTTACGTATATCTTCTGAGCACCTAAAATCTGAAATTGTGAGCACTGAGTCTCATATGTTGCCATTGGATTATCTTAGCCATGAAGGCTCTATAGGTAAATGTGGCTAACTAGATCTGAGCTCTGATACCAAGATAGAAACTGGAAAGAAAAGAAATGAATTGAAAAACCAGCAACTCACAAGTGAGTAAGTTACACCTGGAGACCGCACAAACTAGAGTGTACACTCTGATTCAATTAATCAATGATACAACAATATATACATCTCGAAATACTAGGAAGTTGGGAATAAAATCCTACAACCTAGGAACTATTCCTAACTTAAGGAGTTATGTTACAACCATGTAACCATTTCTCCATTAATACTATATAACATTAATTATTTTCAACTATAGATTGCATGCTTTCAAACTATTTGTTAGAATTCCTCATTTTTTGTAGATCACATCCTTGCAAACTATTTGATAAAATGCCACAGTGGTTGTAGATTTCATGATTGAAAATTATTTTCTTGAAATTCCCCAGTGGTTGTCGTTTACATGGTTGTCTCTCACACGTTTTATGCTAGTGTTCAATGGGACTTTTATTTCTCTATAATACTTATGGTTGGTAAGGTGGGACCTTAAATAGAGTATAATGTTATGGTATGAAAGATATGTTAGCATTTTTTTTCTAAGTTTCTTGACTTTTTTAATGTGGAAATTTGGAATGTATACCACCTGTTTAACAAGTGATTAATTGTTGTCAATGTACTTTTACAAAATCATAGGACCCATGTTGAGGGTCAAGAATATATGCATGGTGTACATAAATGTTCCTTTTGTTTAACGATAATATGCAAATGGAAATTTATGTAATTACAATGGGTTTTTTGACATTGACTATTTTAGATATCGAATTATTATTGAATTAAATGTTGTGGAAGCCATGATGGGATTGATTTTATGAGGAAATATTTTATTCTTATTATTGAGGTAATGGATACATTGTTTGGAGATACTCATAAAATAACTCTATAGTCTTAGAAAACTTATTGTCAACTTATGAAAGGAGATTGGTGGTTAAGTCCAAGATGGACCTTCCCTAAGAGTCCTAAAAATACCTAGGAGAAAATAATGAGGAAAATATTGACATAATGGGAGATAAATATTATGATAACAATTTAGTTGGAGAGAAATAATAAGTGGGGTTAAATAAAACAAAAAGAAGAGAGAGACGTGCTTTAAAGGAAAATAAAATAATATTTTGGAAATTTATAAAATAAACCACCAAATAATCAATGAGGTTTTTTATTACAGTGGAAATTATATGTTATCTCAATGGGGAAATATTGGAGATAGTTCAGAGCTGGGTGGAATATGCTCAATTCCGGATTAATTCCTTGACATTATCTATGGTTAGATGAAATTTTATCTATATTTTTCTATTGATATCGAAATATTCTAACAATTTTGGATGTTATAATATATCATACGTTGTATGTATTTAAGTTTTTATATGTGTTATAATTTTTCATGCATTGTCTATTAATTTATCTAAGCGAAAATTTCGATGAAATAGTTTGTGCTTGTAGGTTTTTATCAGCAAATGAATATATCAAAAATGGCTTATCTATATACATTCATAGAGGAAATAAATTGAAATATATATGTAACTAAAATAATGTGTATTTGATAAAATAATGAGTTATTGAGCTCTAAATTCCTGACAAACTATAGGAAAATGGTTGGATTTAAATTCCATGAGTTTGAATTTGATTGAAATTACCGTGGGAGAGAAATACAGTAATTTGCAAACAATACCAGTGGGAAAGAAAGAATGGAGTAAGCCCTAAATAAAATACAACATGTACTTGATAGATGTTTTTTTTTTACCATTTTTATGATTAAAGGGATAGTGCTCTTTGAGTACATGTGGAAGTTTTATGATTAAAGTATTATTTGAAATTGCATAAATAATTGGTAATGAAAAGTAAATTTAATGTTCCAACTAGACAAAAACACTGAGTACGGTGTTTTATTTAAGGTGGGGAGTATGCAATATTCCTCGCATAAGCTAGCTTAAAAACCCTGGTAAAATGAGAGTTGTTGAATAATTAAATATTATTGATTATTATATTAATATTATATCAAGAATATTCTTGTAATTCTTAATGATAAGAATATTACAAGAATTAATTCTTAATTCTTTTATTTAGTAGAATTTATATTCTTCTATATAAATAAATTATGTTTCTAGGTTGGTATATTTTATGAGTTTTAGAAAAATGAGTAATATTTTTAGAAAAACTATGGGTAAGTGATATTTTTTCTATAAGGACAAATAAAATATACCTTGGAAAATCATGAGTGATTTATCGATGATTTATGGAGTGATTTTATAATTTATAAAAAATAAGTTTAATGGAGCGATCTAGGGAATGATTTTAATATTTACAAAACTTATTTCATTTTATTAATTATATATATTGTAATCCTATGGAAAAAAAAGGGGAGTGGAGGACATAACACATGGATAATGGAGTAGGGAGAGAGAAAGGAAGGATTCTAAGCATGCATTAAGAGATAAGTAACTATTCTCTTTGAGAATTATTTGTGCTTGCATATGGTGCATGAATAAATAATAATCAAATGTATTTTCTTGAAAATTTGCATATGATGAAGATTCGAGGTTATTTACTTGCGAAAATATCCATGGAATTTTGTTAAGGGAGGAATAAGTATTTTTTCCACTGAATTTTAAAATATTTTCATGGCTAATTTATTATGTGAATTTCATGAGTTATTGGAAAACAAGGTCCAAATATGTCTTCTTATGTTCCAAACCATGATATATGTGTAAAACGTGAAAGATATTTTTGTAAATACACTTGTTCTCGCCAAAAACCTCGTTTAGATTTGAAAAATTAGTTTTAAACTTCTCAAAACTCTTGTTCAAAGTGGTTGGCAAAAGCAAGGAATTATTTAATATTTAAATCTAGAAAAATGAGCTCGAAAGATTCATTCGAATCATCGAAGCCACGATACTTTTGTAAATACAGAGAGATGTTTATTTCAATGAACCCATTCCAAACAAAAACATCCTTGTTTTTCTAAAACATGTTTCCATATGTTTGGAAACCATGTCCAAAGTTGATGACCAAAACAAGAAATTATTTAATATTTAAATACAAAAAACATTATCACAATGATTCATTTGCATATTCTAAACCACAACACTTGTGTAAAAAATGAGAGAGGTTTCTTTTAATGCACCTGTTATATAAAAAAAAAAACTCTATTGGCTTTTAAAAAATCGTTTCAATATGTTATAAAAATGTGTCGAAAATTGCTAACCAAAACAGGTAATTATTTAATATTTAAATCTCGAAAACATGGGCTACAATGATTCATTCAAATATTCCAAACCATGACACTTGTATAAAAACTGAGAGACTTAACTTTTCAATCCATTCCAAATAGAACCCCCTTTGATTTAAAAAAAATAATTTCTATATGTTTGGAAACATTCTCGAAAGCTGATGACCAAAATGGAAAATTATTTAATATTTAAATCTGTAAGAATGGGTTGTAAATATTCGTTCAGATATTCTAAATCATGACACCTATGTCAAAAATGAGATAGGTTTTTTTTTATGAGCTCGTTCCAAACAAAAGTGTTTTTTATTTTTTTTAAATTTGTTTCCATGTGTTCAGAAGCCATGTCCAAATTTTATGACTAAAACAAGCAAAACAGAGTAAAACATAGTGCTTCCATTTGATTTTTATGACAAATAATAATAGTTTGAAATGTACATATAGAGATAACTATTGTGTTAATATTATTAAAATATATAAATTAATTGCATGAAAAAATAAATAAATAAATTAGGTTGATATTTCTATAAAATAAATAAGTTATTCGCATGCACAAAAATAGAACAATTATGTTGATAATCCTTGAAAATGAATCAATTTATTTTATTTAAAAGATTACCAACATTGTTCTCATCATGCATATACATTAAAATTTTTAAATATAAATATTGGACTCTTGAAGATAATATGTGCTTAGGTGCACATGAATAATATCTAGTATATTTGTTCTACTAGAATTGAATATGTGATTTTACATTCATGGTCAGTTTTAGTTGTGCAAAAAGAGATAAATAAATTTTATGAGAAGAATTTCACATTAAAACTTTGCATCAAAGAAAATTGGTTGTGTTATTTGAGAAGGATATTTTATTAATGTTATTTCTTGAGGAAATATTACAAATCTAATTGATATGTGAAATGATAAGAAAATATTTTATATTGCATGCATAATAGCTAGTGAGTTAGTTAACTTTTGGGAAAATAATAATTAGTGTGTTAGATTCCTTCGAAAGTAAATATATATGTTCGTATGAAAGGAAGCATGTATTGTGTTACAACTCTTAAAAAAGATTATAATAGAAAAGAATATTCTTGTATTCATTATTGAATTAGATTTGTGTAGAGGAAGACTACTAATCACAATATTTATTATGTTAATATTCTTTACAGAAGTGTATGCACTTGCATGCATGGAAAATTATTGTTTTTTTATTTTATTCTGGAGAAAAGGATGGTGCAATCACATAATATTTATTGTTTTAGTATTCTTTTGGGAAAATTAATATGCATATGAACACCTAAAGTTATTAACTCCGGTATTAGTTTTGTTTGGGATAAGAATGTGTATAGTTATTGGGCTAGATCTTTTGGTAAGATGAAAATGTTTCTTTCCATGAAAGAATAAATATTATGCATTTGATCCGTTGGAAAATAATTTTGTTTATTTTTCCATGAAAGATTTAGTTAGTTTCTGTTGGAAATAAATATATGTTTTACATGCAAGAAGAATAAACTATGGTATTTTCTGTTGGAGAGGACAAGTACTTTCATGCACAAAATTATAACTAGTATGCTAACTTTGTTCGAAATAAAGCTAGAATTTTTATACATAATAGCGATTGTGAATAGCTCTCATGTGGAAAAGTTTTTTTTGGAAAATAACATGCATTCACATGCACATGTATACAATCTATTGCATTATTCCTTTTGGAAAATAAAACATAAGAGTAGGCACAAAGGAAATTTCTTGTTGCGATAGTTATCTTAACTCGCCAGAGATGAAGGAGGAAAAAGTGACACATGGCATGTCGTACAAGGTACCTCTACTGAACTAGTCCATAATTAGGTCATTGTGGGAGATTGGGCATAAATTTGACTTGCAGAATCCAAATTAGGTGTGACATGTGGCATTACGAATAAGATTTAGATGGATACTAAAGGAGTGAAGTTAAAATATTAGCGATCGAGAATTACAAACATACATCAGTTTCAACATCAAGCTCCTAAAAATAAAGAAAAAGGTGTGTATATATATATATTTTTAAATTACATAGTTATTTAAAAAAAAATAAGTTTGAAGTGATTCCAAGGGAATATTGAAGAATAGATATCAATATTGGGTTATAAAAATCCTCCTAAAAATAATTCAAAACCCATTCAGCTCTCAGAAGGCTCTACTATGACTCACGAAGAGGAATAAGTGCAACATGATATATCAAAATTACAAGACCAAGTGCAACAAATTTCACTCTTGCAAAAAGTAACAAAAAATAAAATGGATGGTTTGAAGAAAGGCATAGAAGCTAAGATGGATGGTTTGAAGAAAGGCATGGAAGCTAATATGGATGGTTTAAATAATGACATGGAGGCTAAGATGGATGGCATGGAAACTAAGATGGATCGTATAGAAGGAAACATGGATGGTTTGGAGAAATGCGTGGAAGCTAAGATGAATGGTTTGAAGAAAGGCATGAAGGCTAATATGGATGGTTTGAAGAATGGCATGGAAGCTTAGATAGAAGGAAACATGGAATACATGAAGAAATACATGGAAGTTTTTAAGGGAGGGTTAGAAAATTTTCTACAAGAAAATTTTCCTAATGGCGAAAAGGTAGTAGAGGAAACTCATGATGAGAACAAAAGAAATATTAATCATGATTTCATAGACTCTATTGTTGGATTTAAGACCTGCCATATTCCAAACATAGATATGAGGAATTTTGATGCCAAGGATCTGATAACTTGGATACTACAAATGGAGAAATACTTTGAGCTCCAAAATACACAAAACACACAAAAGGTACGCATTGCAACTTTATATTTTAAAAAAAATCAGTTTGTATGGCATCGATGGATTTGGTATCGTAACCATTAGTGACTTGGTAAATTTTTATGGATGAAATGGTAGCACATTATGAAGATACAAAGAGAGACACCTTCTTTAGAGAATTGATAAATATCAAACAAAAGGGTTCAATGATGGAGCAAATTGACGACTTCCAAAAATTGAATATAAGGGTTAAATAATATTTGAGAGGAACATAGGATTGATTTCTTCATATGGACACTAAAAGATAATATCCAACATGAGGTTTTCCTTTCAGAACTTGATACATTGGAGAAGGCATTCAGGTTGGCAAGAAAAATTGAAATCAAAATTATGGCAACAAGGAAGCATACCACTCACAACTATAAAGATTGAAGTGTTTATACTCCTACAATTCCACAACCTACAAGGTTGACACCACAACAATTGGAATAAAAATGAGAAAAATGGATTTTCTATAGTTGTGATAGAAAATACACTAAAGTTAATAAGTGTGCTGATAAGAAATTATTTTACATAGGTTGTAAAGAGGAGGAAGAAAAGGAACAATAAAATTCAAAAGAATAGGATATATAGTAGGAACCAACCCTATAGGAAGAAGAAATGAATCTGACCATATCATGTAGTGCATTGGAAGGAATTATGACTCCTCAAACTCTTAAGATAGAAGGACATATCAAGAAGAAAATTTTAATAGTGCTTATTTATTCGGGTAGTACCCAAAATTTTATTCATTGTATAGTAGACAAGGAATTGAATTGCTTCCTATACCCAATGTGAGAGTGTCAAGTGATGGTGGAAAATGGAGGAAATATAAGTTTCCCTGGAAATTTCCACAATATGAAGATAACCATGGGGAAATATATAGTGAAATTTCCAATGCTTTTAATTCCAATGGCTGGTGTTGATGTTATGCTAGGAGTACAATGGTTACATCCTTGGGAATGGTAGCTTTCAACTTTCAAGACCTTTTCTTGAAATTATTTTCGGAAGGAAAAGAGGTTGAACTAAGGGGTATTGCAGGGAAGACAAGAAATATAATAAGCTCTAATGTCATGAAAAATGTTATGAACAAATAACAAGGAGGAATCATTGCACAATTATGCTCATTAGACCTTCCAACGCCAAAATCATTTATTTCTCGAGATCTCCAAAAAGACTTGGAAAATAATTCCAAGGTATTTGAAACTCCCAAATAACTTCCACCTATTCGTGATCATGATCATGCTATTCATTTTATTCCAGGAAATTCTCCTCCAAGAATCAGTCCTTACATATATCCTTATGTCCAAACGAGAAAAATTAAATGTATGATTGCAAAAATGCTAGAGGTTGGTATAATTCAACCTTTTCAAAGTTCTTTCTCTGCTCCACTAGTATTGGTACACAAGAAGGATGGAGCATGGTGCATGTGTTTGGATTATAGGGATATCAATAAGCTCACTATTAAAGACAAAATTTTCATTCGTGTTATTAATGAATTACTGGATTAATTACATGGAGAAATTTATTTCACCAATTTTGATCTTCATTCAGGATATCATCAAATTAGAATGAAGACTGAAGACATTCTCAAAACAACGTTTCAAATTCATGAGGGTCATTATGAATTTTTGGTCATGCCTTCAGGCATTACAAACGCACCTTCTATGTTTCAAGGGTTGATGAGTTTCATTTTCCAACCCTCGTTATAAATTTTTTGTTAGTATTTTTTGATGATATGATAATCTACAGAAGGTTGGTGAAGGATCATGTTCAACATGTTGACAACATGCTAAAACTATTGGAGGAGAAATAGTTATATGCAAAAACCTCAAAATGTTTCTTTGGAGTAAAAGAGGTGGAATATCTGGGTAATATTGTATCCCAGGAGGGTGCTAAGGTATACCCTAACAAAATTAAAGCCATGATGGAATGGAAAGTCCCCGCAACCATAAAGAGGTTGCGAGGATTTGTCAGGTTAACAGGGTATTATAGCAAGTTTTTTAAGAATTATAGGAGAATAACAACACCTCTAACAAAACTATTGAATAAAGATACATTTTCATGGACATCTAAAGCAACTAAGACCTTTGAACATCTTAAAGAGGCAATGTCTTAAGCACCAGTCTTAGACATGGAAGACTTCACAAACACCTTTATTGTGGAACGTGATGCTTCAGGAAATGGAATTGGTGTTTTTTTAATGCAAGAATGAAGACCCATTTCCTTTGAAATCCATCCAATCAAAGGAAAGTATTTAAATAAAGCTATTTATGAGAAGGAAATGTTGGCAGTATTACATGCACTAAATAAATGGTGACCTTACCTAATGGGAAGACACTTCAAGGTTAAAACTGATCATGATAGTCTTAAGTAATTATTGGAACAAATATTATATTTAGAAGAGAAACAAAAATGGGTCACAAATATGTCAGCTTATGACTTTGAAATCATCTACAAAAACGGGGAGCTAATTTTTTTTGCAGATTCACTCCCAAGAAGGGATGATGATGTGGAAACATTGATTTGTGCCATTTCTATTATCCAACTAGATTGGATAACCGAAGCAAGGGAGGAATGAAATAATGACGAAGAAGTATGGAAACTCATTAAAATTTGCAACAAGATGCTAGCACATATGATACACTTAGTTGGAAAAAAGATTACTTATGGTACAAAGATCGCTTATATATTTGTAAGAATTCCCAACTAAAACAAAAAATTATTTTTGAATTGCACACCTGTCCATTAGGAGGACACTTGGGATTTTTTTAAAATTACCACAGAGTGAAGAATTTTTTTTTTGGGATGGCTTTAAATATGATTTTCAAAAGTTTGTGGTATAACGTTTGGTTTTCTAGAAAATAAAGCTCAGATAATTAAGACCTCGGGTCTACTACAACCAATATCCATTCCAATTTAACTTTGGGAGGAGGTTTCAATGGAGTTTATCATACGTTTACCTAAGTCCGAAGGAAATAGTATCATCATGGTGGTAGTTGATAGGCTTAACAAGTATGCACACTTTGTGCATTATATTATCCATTTAAATAAATTACAATTGCTACTGCATTTATGGAAACAATTAAAAAGCTACATGGAAACCCAACGATTATTGTAAGCAATAGAGATCCCATTTTCACTGGAAATTTTTGGATGGAATTATTTTCTTCTCTGGGTACTAAACTAGCTCATAACTCATATTATCATCCTCAATCTAATGGGAAAATTTAGATAGTGAACAAATGTTTGGAAGGATATCATTTTTTCTTTGTATCTGATAAAAAAACAAAATGGGTCAATTGGTTACATCTGACTCAATGGTGGTATAAAACTTCCTTCCAAATTGCAAAAAAATGACCCCATTTATAGCAGTTTATGGATATCATTGGCAGTCCATCACATTATCTTTAGGAGAAAAATCAAATGTTCAAGCAATGGAAGATCACATCGAGCATCAACAACAAGTTATCCAACTCTTTTAGGATAACCTAAATTTGGCATAGAGTGGAATGAAACAACATGGATATCAACATCACAGCGAGAGAAGTTTTGATGTAAGCTACTTGATATTTTTACGGCTACAAAAATACAAAAAAATGTCCCTTGATAAAGCTAAGAAGGTTAATAAAATATCGCCTAAGTACTATGGTCCTTATAAGATGTTGTGAAAGATTGATAGCATGGAGTACTAATTGGAGCTTCCTCCATCTTCCCGAGTGCACCCAATTTTCCATGTTTCATTCTTGAAGAAGGTTGTAGGTGACAAACTTCAGGTTAAAACAATATTTAAAAAACTTTATGAGGAAGGAAAAATCATATTGGAGCCAGAAGCAACCACAGAAATAAGAACTCGACAACTATGAAATCGATAAATTCCAGAGTATCGCATCAAGTGGAAGAACTTACCCACTGAATATTCCACAGGGGAGGATGAGAATTTTATACAAAAGCATCCATAACCACTCAAGCATTGAGGAAAACACTTTTTTGAAGGACATGGGCATGCTAGGGCCCTATATTACTAGTTTAGTCGCTTATTATTTTTATTTTAGCCCCATTATTATTATTGTTCTATCCTTTTAGTTCCCATATTGTTATTATTGTGCCCTTAAATATTTTTTTTTATGTCGGTTAGGATTATATTGTGACCCCATGGACTCATATATATATAAAGGAGGTTTCTTCATTTATTTCATCGAAGAATTGTTCATTTATGTAATGTAAAGAAGGTTTCCCCTGGAAGTGGTTTGTTTCTAAGGCGTTGATCTCTCTTTTCTTCTATTTTGGGAGCTTGTTTCATAATAGAATGGGAGGAATTATAAAAAAAAAAAGCCAAAAATTACATGATAAGGGTAGTGGAAAAGTGAGACTTATATTCCTTCACCAACATGAAGGTTTCATTATGTGTGGGCTGGGAGAAAGGAAGCAAAAAAAATTCATCCTGGTGAAATGTCACCACGAGAAGATCTAAGATAAGAGGGGGGGAAACAAAATAATCTATATGTGAAACTCTAACATTTGAACCTTTTTTGTTGTTCACCATACCTCTATTTTCAAGGAGACCACCGAGGGAAAAGGCTTGAGAGATATAGTCTTTAGTCAAGTTGAGTCACAGCCCAGGTATTGAGAACTAGGATTCCTCTTGTGTGGCGCTCTGAGATCCGGGCGAACAATAAAAATAAATAAAAAGTTTCTTAAAATAAAATGTGGGGGGGGGGGGGCGGGGGGCGGGAAATTCAAAATTCAAGGGTTTAGTTCATTTCGTGGAAATTATTATACCATCCCTCAATATCTAAAACATGTTGTTGGACAACCCATGGTGAGCATATGAATGTCACATGGTTCTTAGGCACATGGTAACATCTGGTTGAATGTGATAAATTTCCAAGAAAGGCTCTTTCAAACTTCATGATGGTATTAATGTTAGGATATTTATGGTATTAATTGACTTCACCCTATATATATTGTGTAAATATAGCACACGTTTAAATGCATTCAAATTTAGTACTATCATTCCTTACATAATGATAATGATAATTTCCTTTAACCAGTGTCATATACAATTTTGACAGTAATAGAAAACAACACCATAATACATGTACGTAGGTATTAAACAATATGGAAACAATTATTTTGATTTAATAAGACTATGAATAAAATTTCTAACTATGGTTTAAATAATAATGCAGTGTAAGACTATAAGAGAATAAGAGTCATATTTACATTACAATTATGACAAAAAAAAAAAAAAAGAATTGCATCCATGAAAATTCCATTATACTTAAAATATAAATATATTAATATTGTTTTGAATTTTATGTGACTACTTAAAGAAAAGATATTAAGCTTTTTATTTTCTATAGTATGAGCAAAAATAATATAAATTTTAATTTGGTTAAATAATTAATAAATTTTTAGTGAAATATAATATGAGCCTAGATCCATTTTAACTCTTCACTTATCAAGCACCGAGAGCAATCAAATATCTCTAGGTGAAATATTCTTGTCTAAGTTCAAAAATCGATCCCTCTCAGAGGATGATGGATCTGAAGTTAATATTGATCTATGCAAGTTTCATTATTAATGTTCTTTTTTTCGTTTAATTTTTATTTGTTATGTAATTTCACTAAGAAAAAATGTTTAATTAATATATATAGCTGTGTGTGTGTGTAATTTTGTTATATAAAATGTTTACATAACATAATATAACAACACATTACAACATCTCTTTCATATTAGGATGAAGAGTGTCTCTCAACCCAAAGATGTAATAAAATTAAATTAAAAAAAATGCTCATATCTATAAAATATTTTCATTTTGAAATTGCCATGTGGTATTAATGAGCCATGTTATTATCCCATGGTATGGTATGCTTAATAAGATCAATGGTAAAGTGGGGTGAGTATCCATGGTTCAAAAACTTGTTATATTGTAGCTATTATTCCGATTGTGATATAAAAGATATTGGTCCATGGTATGGTGGTGAATATCCATGGTTAAAAATATTTTATGTTTTTATGTACTTATTAATGAAATTTAAAAATGGTTACAAAATTATTATTTTTAATTTATTTTGTAAAAAATATCTTAATTGATATATACTATATTTTAATGTGATAAAGTGATAAAAATATCTCAAAATAAATTATATATATTTTTATTTTAGGAGTAATAAAAAAAACATTATAAAATTAAATTGAAATAAAATGTTTATAAAATATTTTGGCATGTTGTATTGATGAGCCATGTATCATTTGAAAATGGGCTGGATATCTTGTTATGCTTTTGAAGGACCTCTGACTTAGTTAAACAAATAAATATCTAATTTATACTTGACTTTTGCAAAATTTTATACTTGAAACAGGTGTATGTTTTTTAACTGTTTAAGTGCTTTAATACCAGTTGTTTTTTCTGATATTAAACATGTACAATAGCCATATAATTCAGCAAATAAAAATCAACATATAACATCAAATTTAATATAGGAGCTCACCCGAATATCGTGGGCTACGTTTCCTTGAGCTCTTGTCATCTTGACTTGGCTCTTTGGGATTATGGAAAATTTGTTTTACAAGTTACAAACTCAACTCCAACGGTTTAAAGAACTGAACCAATTATTTTATAATACAATTTATATCCCTATCATGATTTTCATCACTCTGAAATCAAAACTAGGTTCCCTTAGACTTAACTCCTTATGGTAGTGCCCTTAAGCTTCCCCAATGTTCGAAGTGGCACTAACTCGCTCAGAATTATTTTTTTTCCCCTAAAATATCACCTACTATCTCCAACACATATCAAACCTCCAAAATGGACTGATCATTTGGTCAAAATGAGCACTGGCTCCCCAATCTAGGCCTCCATCCACTAATGGCCCTAGGCTACCCCAAAACTTCCATGTAGGTTCTTGAACTTCATAAGTCTTCAAATGACTCTAAAAATCCATTCATTGGATTCAAAATGTCCAAAATAATCTGAATAGACTATTCACTTGCAGAAATTAGCCTCTAGCTGCTCCGGTTTTGCCTCCAACACCTGGTGGTACCCCCTGGCTCTATGTCATTAAAAACTTCTTTGAAGAATATAAACTTTCATAAGTCCTTAAAAGCTTCTAAAAAACAAATAAATGGATTTATAAATATCAATATAGTCTAAATAGACTATTGTTTTGCTGAGAATGGATACTGGCTGCTCTGGACAGGCCTCATTCTCCTGCTGGCACTTGTTGGCCCTAGTTGCCCCTAGAACTTATATGAAGCATATAGTGCTTAGAAAGTACTATACTGGCTCTAAAAACCACACCATGAGTTCCAAAATGTATGAAACATCTAAAATTGACATTGAATTGTTGAATAAGGCCTCTAGTTGGCTTGGATAGGCCTCAAGCTGCTACTGGCCCATGGAGGCCCTTGTGGCCCCTAGAACTTCTCTGAGTAAAAAACATACTCAAAATTCCTCTAATGGCTCTGCAACCCTCACCAATGAGTTTTTAATTTCTTAGATAGTCTAAATTGACTATTGGCACTCTTAGAATGGACGATTCTAGCTCAAGACAGAGCCAAAACAAGATTTTTCCAATCTCACCTAAAAATCCTCCCTTTATTTGCAGACAGAATAGGGATTTTTGCCAAAATTGGCATGCCAGCCCAGGATTATGGCAGGTTAACCATTGGAAATAAAATTTGGTTAGGGGTTTGGGCACATGGCCCTAACCCCGCGGTCTTCAAAACCAAAACCGTCAGCGTAAATGTTGGAGTAAACCCCAACACATGTGGCCGCAAAACCCTATGGAGACATAACTATTAATGGATTAACCATGCAGATATAATGTTTATCCTAACTGTTGCATGTGAAAACCTCCGAAAAATTCTGGCAGATAGGAGTTTGCCGACAGTTATGGATAAGTTGATGCTGGTGGTTCCGGGCATGAGGCCATATGGGAGGGGTTGGCCCCTCCAAACTCCCAAACTTCAAATGATTAATATTTAAATATAAATTGTGCATGTTATTGTTAATAACTAACCATAGGAAATATGGTAAGGCACAAGCGTGTTTAGCAATAGGTCTTGGGGTCGAGCCCGAGGACCCCCAAAAAAAAATTCACCACCAAAACTAGGCCATGTAGCGGCATCTCGGCCTACCACGTGGAGACCTCTAATTGGTCGAGAACACAAAATAAACCAAATACCCAATTAAAATGCGGCACTTTTCCACCTGCTACTGGTATAGAGGGAATATTCAGGGGAATATTTCTAGGAATATTCTAGGAATATTCCTTGGAATTTTCTCTTCTTTTTTAAAATTTTCCAAACTCAGTAAAACTTGTTCAAAAGCCAAAAATTTCAATTTACTCAAGTTTTCAAAACATGAAAAATTCTTCACATAGTGTCATTTTTTCAAACCATTCAAGGCATCGTAATTAGGAAGATGAGATCTATCTAGTCGCTCAGTTTTGGAACACTTTAGAACACTTTGAAATTTGAGCTATCACTTAGGTCCTTTGTCCAAATCTGATCACACCTCCCCATTGGGAAAATTTTGGACCCCAAAATACTGATTACCTCATCTGTTCAGTAGATGAGAGTACAACACCCTCTTCTTTACACTTTTCCTTACATGGCTTAGTTCCTTTGAACCACAAATCGAAGGTGGTGAACACTACCCTTCTTGAATTCTCTTTCCCTCCTGTTAAGAATTCTCTTCCTTGAACTCACCTATAGATTTCTGGCGAGAAATTTATAGAAGGTAGCTTAATATCATGTCCTTGATCATCAATCCAAGGTGGCTCAAGAAAACATATGTTTCCAATAGAAATGCATACATAACTGAAATTTGCATATGTACAAATGAATCTATGGCTTTCTGAGTTAAGAAGTCAAACCACTTCTTACCAAGCGACTTCCACAGGGAATTTTTTTGCTGAAAATCTTCTTCAAGTGAAACATCTATTCTCACATCAATGATGGAATCTTTGGTTCCAATTTCGTGAGACTTTCTATCCTCTTGCCTCATGTGCTTAGGATGATTAGTTGGATGCAATGTCCAACAATGGGAAACAAGATGTCCCTTCTTCTGGAAATGTGTGAAATTATTATGCACCTTCTTTGCAAGTTTCCATTGCTTCAACTATTTCTTGTATGACTTCATCCTCTTCTAGCATTTTGAAACAACATGGTTACATAGACCACAATATGCACAACAACTTTTTCTTCCATTCAAGAATGAAGAATTGTCATGCTTATCAGAAACATAACCAACTTGTCTATGGGAAGAATTATACCTCAAATGTTGCTTTGAATGTCCATCCTTTTTACCTTTTTGAGGATATGAACTAGTAGAGGTTCTAGCTTTCTCTTGAAGACTAACATCAGTGTTCATGTCTTGAAAACTGTCTGAAATCTCATGCTCACCATAATTTGCATGTCTACACACATCTTGCTACAACATAGGCTTCAAACAATGGCAATCAACAGGGAAAAAAACTTGACATGTTTGTGGTTTAAAACTTGGAACAAAAGTTATTTTTGAAGTTGTCTCACATGCCTTCATGGCTGTAGAGTTTTCAAGATAAGATTGAAGATAGCCTAGACCAAATTTCTTAAGTATTTCCTCAACCAAAATAGGTTCAACCATGCCTTGTGGATGTTTGCCTAAACCCTTGCTTTCAAAGCCCATTTTAAACATCAACTTGGACCCTATACCTCTATTGTGCTTTTCCAATGAACCAACACATCTATCTGAAGAGGAAATTGAAGACAAATTTGAGTGAATTACCTCTGCTTCATGCATGTTATTAGTTAAGGCATCTTGGGCTTGATGGAGTTGAATCTCCATCTCATGAATTATTTGGATAAGTTCTTCTTTCTCTTGCTTCATTGCAACCAATTGCTCATGAAGTCTAGTGCTTTCTCTTCTATCTTCAAACAAAATTTTCACCATATCCTTCAAGATGTAGAAGTCTCGCTTCATCTATTCATCGAAGAATATTGTGAAGGAGGAGGATTTTGAAACCTCACTTGAAGAAGTTTTCATAATTATGTCAATGAAAAAAAGAACTTCAATCAACAATTCACAAATCTTTCAAAAAAAATTGACAAAGCTTCTGAAAAAAATGGATGTACAGTCAAGCTCTTCTTCAAGGAGCCTTTTGCAAACAAAACCTCTTGTGCTTCAAGAGTTTCCTTGAGGTCCTTTGGGTAAGGAATATTTATTCAAACTTCTTCCTTCTTCTACTCTTGTAGAATTAGCTAATTGTAGCTCTCCCTTCACCTCTATCAAGCTTAAACTTGTAAGCACCAGTCAGTTTACAAACAGTCAAATTCTTTCACTGTGCAAACACCTTTCAAGTCAACAAGAAACATAGTTCTCTATAAATCAAGAAAAATTTTGCTCCGATACCAACCTGATCTGAAAATGGGTTGAATAACTTGTTACTCTTTTCAAGAACCTCCCACTCAGTTAGAAAAATAAATATCTAGCTTATACTTGACTTTTGTGCAATTTTATACTTGAAATAGGTGTATGCTTTTTAACTGTTTAAGTGATTTAAGACCATTTTTTTTTGTTTATCTGAAACATGTGCAATAGCCATATAATGCTGAAAATAAAAATCAACACATAACAACAAATTTAATATGTGGTTTCACCTGAATATCATGAGCTACGTGTCCTTGAGCTCTTGTCATCTTGACTTGCCTCTTTGGGATTATGGAAAATTTATTTTACAAGTTACAAACTAAACTCCAATGATAATTGAACTGAACCAATGGGTTTATAATACCATTTATATCCCTATCATGGTTGTCATCGCTCTGAAAAAAGAACTAGGTTCCCTTAGACTTGACTCCTTTTGTTGGTGCCCTTAAGCTTCCTTCAAGTTCGAAGTGGCACTAACTCCCACATAAATATTTTAATGTCCCTAAAACCTCACCTACTATCTCCATCACATATAGGGCCTCCAAAATGGACTGATCATTCACTCAAAATGATCATTGGCTCCCCAATCTAGGCCTCCATCTGTTGATGCCCCTCGGCTACCCAAAATGTCCTTATAGGTTCTCGACCTTCATAAATATTCAAATTACTTTTAAAATCCCTTCATTGGATTAAAAATTTCCAAAATAGTCATAATACACTATTCATTTGCATAAATCGGCCTCCAGATGCTCTGGTTTCGCCTCCAACACCTGGTGGCACCCTTCGGTTATGGGTCACTGAAAACTTCTCTAAAGCATCTCGACTTCCAGAAGTCCTAAAAATATTTTTAAAACTCCATCAATGTATTAAGAAGTATGAGAATAGTCTAAATAGACTATTGGTTTGTTGCGAGTATATACTAGCTACCCTGGCTAGGCCTCATTCTCCTACTGGCACTTATTGACCCTAGTTGCCCTTGGAGCTTCTCTGAAGTATCTCGGCCTTCAAAATTCCTCTACAGGCTCTAACAACAACACCATTAGTTCCAAAATATCCAAAGAATAAAAAATTGACTATGGTATTCTTGAATAAGGCCTCTAGTTGCCCTCGCTAGGCCTCAAACAATTGCTCGCCCATGGTGGCCATGGTGGCCCCTAGTACTTATTTGAAGAAAAAAAACCTACTCAAAAGTCATCTGATAGCTCTCCAACCCTCACCAATGTGTCTGGAATGTTTGAGATAGTCGAAATTGAATATTGACCTCTCATAATGGACGAGTCTAGCTCAAGATAGAGCCAAAACAAGAATTTTCCATTGTCACCTAAAAATCCTTCAATAAATTTGGGGAATTGAAGTTATCTGCAGTCATAATAGGGATTTTTTTCCAAAATTGGCAGGCTTGCCAAGGATTTTTCCAGGCTAACCATTGGCAATAAAATTTGGTTAGGGGGTTGGGCACATGGCCCTAACCCTGCAGTCTTCAAAACCATAACCGTCAGCGTAAACATTGGAGTAAACCACAACACATGTGACTACACAACCCCATGGAGACATAATTATTAATAGATTAACCATCCAGATATAACATTAATGCTAACTGTTGCATGTGACAACCTCCGAAACATGTTGGTGGATAGGAGTTTGCAAATGGTTGTAGATAATTTTACGCTGGTGATTCTGGGCCTAAGGCGATATGGGAGGGGCTGGCCCCTCCGAACCCCCAAACTTCAAACGATTAATCTTTAAATATAAATCGTGCTTGTAATGGTTAAGAAGTAACCATAGGAAATATGGTGAGGCATGGGCGTGTTTGGAAGTAGGTCTCGAGGTCAAGCCTCGGGGATCCTAACAAAATATTGACCATGAAAACTGGGCCGCTTGGCGACCTCCGAGCTTACTAGTGGTAGCCTCTAATTGGTTGAGAACACAAAAATCAACCAACTGCCGAATTAAAATGTGACACTTATCCACCTGCTACTTGTCCAAAAGGAATATGCTAGGGAATATTTCAAGTAATATTCAATGAATATTGCAGGAATATATCGTTGAATAATCTCTCTTTTTTTCCCAAACTCAGTGAAACTTGGCCAAAAGCCAAAAATTGTTGCTCACTGTACTTTTCAAAATTTGATAACTTCTTCATACGGTGTCGGGTTTTTCAACCATTCATGGTGCCAGAATCAGGAAGGTGAGATATCTCTCATTGCTTAGGTTCATCACACTTCCAAACACTTTGAAATTTGAGCTATCACTTAGGTCCTTGATCCAAATCTTATCAATGTATTAGCAAATGGTATTGTAACAAATCATATTTACATGTTAATAATATCTATTGAAAAGTGGTGTATATCTATGGCTAAACATTTGTTATATTTTAAGTATTAAAGTTGTGATATTTTTATTAATTAAATTTAAATATAGTTCCAGAATGATTATTTTACAAGATAAAATGGATCCTAAATTATTGTGATACTTATATATTTTAATGTAATATGTATATTATTATTTTATTTTATCTAAAAAATTATTCTTAATTTTATTATTAAGAACAAAATTTTAATGTAATAAATTGAATTTATTGTTCATATTAGTTTAATTTTTTTAGTGAAATTACACCATGTTCCCCATAATGGGCTCTACATGTAAATTTTTGCTAATGTTTTATGTATTAATGTAATATAAATTGGATATATCAATATAAATTCAAAATATTCATCTAATAAAAGGAATTTTATTATTTATATTACTTTTAATTTTTTTACTGAAATTACAAGATCTTCCCCATAATGGGCTCTACATGTAAATTCTTACCAATATTTATGTATTAATATAGTATAAATTGGACATATTAAGCTGATATGTGAAAATGGTTACAAATATTCTTAGATTATGCCTACACATCACTTGTATAAAAAACCATTTATAGCAACTTGTAAATATATATTAATGATTATAAGTTCATAATTAATTGAATTTTCTTTAAGTAAATTTTATATAATATTGAAGCATTGGGTACCTTTATGTGAATCATGAGAAGTACTTTTCAAGGATCCATTAACTTTGGGGATATGTTTGTTTACTAACTCTTATTCGTTTTTGTGTAACCTCAATTGTGATTTCAAAAGGTGATATCACAACCAACAAGTGTTATCATAGCCGAAGGTATCTATATTGAAACACCCTTGGCTCATAGGTCTCTAGATTGAAGCACCCTTGGCTTAGGTGGAGAAATTTTTAATGATATTTTGTATTGTAAAGTTAATCTTTTTTTTTTAGAAAAAAAATGGAAAATCCCCTAAATTTGTTGGACATTATTTTTAGAAAAAGCATTGAAAATAATCTAAAATTTTTGTACGTTAGATAATTCAGTCCTACTCGATATGTGAATAAACACCGCAAGTATTTCGTAACTAAAGTGATCCTTTTGTTTAGTAGAACTTACAGGTTTTGCTATAACTGCAATCCCGATTTTGTAATTCCAATATATTTTCCATTGATAAAAATTAATGTTACCTTATTTGTAATACTTTATGATAATTAAAGAGACAAATAACTAAAAAAAAATTGAGTAAGTTTACCTTAATAAAATTAAATGCATCTCACCCTAAGAATTATACTCAAAACTTAATCATATGAATTAAGAGGCTCAAAAAATAAAAAGAGTTTTCCATAGGAAAAAGTTGAACACATTACTAACATAGTCCATGGTTTATAAAAAACAATGACTTATTGGTAATTGAAATAAGGAGTTCAAAGAATACATATATTCTATAAATAAATAAGGAGGTATCCCACCAAAATTTTATCAACCACTAAATCATTAAAAGTATAAGAATAAAAATGGTCCAATATAAGATACTTTATATCATCCATAGTATACCAATCATCGTATTACTAAGAAACAAACCGAATGTGAAACCAATATGGAACTAAGAGGAAATACAATCATATAGGTTGATCCCATCCTATTATATTCAAGCTTATTTCATTTGTTAAATTTTATCATTCCCCAATTACAAAAATAGTCACCACATAATTAGAAAATGGAATCAAAGTAGTTTGATTCTCTTATAGTTCTACAACTACACTATATAATCTTGTAAGGCCAATTAATCCAACCTAACAAACAAATATTCTTGAAAAAGTGTTTCAAGTAGTAATAAAATAAAATAAAATAAAATGTGTCATAAGTATGGTCTCATAACAAAATATCACATTTCTCCTAAAAACATTTTGTTGTGAGAGCATATTATAAAAAAGGATTTGGTACACCTTATTAGGGATATGATTGTGTGAAACTTCAATCACCATAATCATGCTATCTACTTTAAATGTATAAGAATACATTCTAACATTTTATGTATCATAAAATTATCATTTATTTATATTCAATTCTTGTGGGTGATTTTAATTTTTTTCTTTTATTACTCTTTTCGTGTAAAAAAATCTAATTTGTTCATTTTAAATATCTTTGAGAATATTATAATCACACTAAAATAATGTCACTGATTTTTATATTCATCTCTTTGACGTAAAATAATTTGTTTTTGAAATTTATAGCATGTTACAATGAAGTGAGACCTAAGAGCTCTTCTTCAAAGAAACGTTAATGTTACATCACATGTAATCCTTTAAGATAACTAAACATCAACACAAATAGTTCCATTTTTTTTAGTATGTTAATGATGGTAAGAAAGAGGCATTTCTCACCCTAATAATTATACTCAAAACTTGATATGTAAATTAAAAAGCCAAAAAAAATTAATAAGAAATATTGGAAAAAAATACCAACACATAGTCAATGATTTATAAAAAAAAAAATAGCTGATTCCAAATTGAAATAAGGAGTTCAAAAGCTATAGAAATTTAGATATTGGAGAAATAAATCAATATAGTTCCAATCAAAATGTTATCAACCAATAAATCATGAAAAGTATAAGAAGAAAAAGAGTCCCAAACTAATGCTCTTGATGTGATACATTTTTAGCATTTATATGATACCAATCATTTTATTCTAAAACAAGCTAACCAGGTATGAAATCAATATCACAATGTAAAAGAAGAGATTATTATATTGATGAACACTTTGAATAATTATACTCAAAGCTTGATATTTCAATTAAAAAGCCAAAAAAAATTAATAAGAAATATTGGAAAAAATTACCAACACATAGCCAATGATTTATAAATAAAAAATAGCCGATTCCAAATTGAAATAAGGAGTTAAAAGCTATAGAAATTTATATGTTGGAGAAATAAATCAATATAGTTCCAATCAAAATGTTATCAACCAATAAATCATGAAAAGTATAAGAAGAAAAAGATTCCCAAACTAATGCTCTCGGTGTGATACATTTTTAGCATTTGTATGATACCAATCATTTTATTCTAAAACAAGATAACCAAGTATGAAATCAATATCACAATGTAAAAGAAGATATTATTATATTGATGAATACTTTGAATGTGAATCATTTCCCAAATCACAGAAATAGTCACCACACAAAACATGAAATCAATATTACAATCTAAAATAAGAGCGTATTATACTGAAGAATACTTCGGGTGTGAATGATTTCCCAAATCACAGAAATAATCACCACAGGGCACAAGTGACTTTCATATTGTTCTTCAATTACACGATTAAATTTGACTCAATGTCCCATTTAACTGTGTCAAAATACAATGACATTCTTTTTCGGGGATTTCCTTCCACCATACTATAGCTCCTACTCTAAATATCTATATATCTTTCTGGTTAGGGTAGTGAAGCATGCCTTTATAAAACACCTTTTTTGATAGGTAGGATATTTCATGCCTTTATACAAGTCCTTTGTGATAGGTAGGGGATTTGTTGGATAGACAATGTCTGAAATTCCACAGAATATAACTATGTAATTTATTACTTTCCTATTTAGAAGAATTCGCCAACAGTCCCAGAGTCATAGTCTGCATTTATTTGTATTCTTCGTTTGCAGCTGCTATCAATTATATGTTCGGGAAACCAGATTTTTTTCACCGTCCTTGTGTTTTTACCTACAAAATGTTATTCAATTACTTTCACTGCAGATCCGGGAAGGGAGAATAATAAAAATCTGAAGAAGAAATACGATAGCTGTCCTCCATGTTTCGTCATCATTTGCAGCAGAATCTCAGAGAAGGGCAATCTTTAACGAAAAGAGATAATCCACATACCATCTTGAAATATCCTTCTTTTCCTTTTGTATATGCTAAAATCGTATGATTATCAATCAACCTTTCGTTTCTTGTACTTATCTACCCAGAAAATTATAAGCTAAATCACACTTTGAAAAGAATTTGGTTACGATACTTTTCCATTGAATTTTGTCCATGATCACAACAAGAACTCTAAAATACTAACAGCTTAGCTATTTAAAGTAGTGAAAATGGTTAAATTGAAAAATATCCTTCTTTTCCTTTTGTATATGCTAAAATTGTATGATTATCATCTTGCACATATCTATCCATGAAAATTATAAGCTAAATCACTCTTTGAAAAGAATTTGGTTACGATAATTTTCCGTTGAATTTTTTCCATGATAACAACAATACAAGTAGAATCTGAACTCTAAAATATTAACAGTTTAGCTACTTGAAGTAGTGAAAATAGTTAAATTGAAAAATATCCTTCTTTTCCTTTGGTATATGCTAAAACTCTATGATTATCAATAACCTTTCGTTTCTTGTACATATCTATCCAAGAAAATCATAAGCTAAATCACACTTTGAATAGAATTTGGTTACGATACTTTTCCATTGAATTTTTTCCATGATCACAATAATACAAGTAGCATCTGAACTCTAAAATATTAACAGTTTAGCTATTTAAAGTAGTAAAAATAGTTAAATTGAAATTTTCAAGTGAAACTTAATATATAAATTTGCAACTATACTTATTCTTTCTGAATGTTACCAGAACAATAAGCTATGAAGAAATACGTGAGAAAGGATGATTATCGTAAACCCACTTACAGGTATTGTAAGAATTTATTTATATTTATTTATATAAATTTATGTAACGTCTCTTCCTTCCCCCTAATTTTTTTTTCTTTTTTCCTATTTACAGTTTAGTACTGTGCTTCTATTTGCCATAGCTATTCAATTCTACTTCCAAATTTGGTCAATTATGATCTGTTACTCTTGTGGTTATAGTTTCATTGTTTTCTTTCACTCATAACTTGTGGCTTATGAAATTTACACCTATATATATTCCCATATATATTCCCATATCTATCGTATGGTTGAATTTAATCCTATGCACATCTATATACGCATGATTTAAATTTCCCATATAGGCTATCATATCTATATGGTACTCATACATGTCAATTTATTCCTCCAAGTTTTTTCCCAACACTTGTAGGCCCATTATACTAACGTTCTAAAGTTTGATGGCATTCTCGTATGGGGTAGATATGGTATTTGTGGTGTAGACGTCTTTGTATAACTCCAACAGTTATAATCCTATGGTCAAATTTCGACTTCTTCTATGTATTGAGGGTTCTATTCCCATTTCGATCTTATGACCGGTTACATGAATTTGTGGTCAAGGTTTCAAATTCATAATGCATGTTCCAAAATCATCAAAGATATTTCTCATACATGTTATTTATGTTGAGTGTCATGTAAATATGGGCACATTAACTTCAGAGTACATGTACTGCGTCGTTGGCGAAGTCGAATTAATGTATTTTTGAAATTGAAACATTGTATCAAGTCTCCACGTCATTATACGCAAGGCTCTCTGTTGATTTGTTTTTTAATTTTGTTGGATTTCATTTCATCCACGCTCAAGTTGTATGTATCCATGTTTGAATTTTGAAAAGCCACACCAAACTTCTCTGGTAATGATGCAAACCTCGTGACATGAGCGGAGGTACTGTGAGATTGACAGCATAGATTGTCAATTTAATGTTGAACGACCATATTTTAAATGCCAATTCCAAAAAATCGATCCGTGTACCCACCATAGATCCTTTGCCACTTGGACGGTGGAAATTTCCCTATCCCATTAGGGTTTCGTTGTTTTTGGTTTTAGAGGCATTTGTATAAATTTTTAGCTCACTTTAGAGACTGTTCTTCCACTCCTCATTTGTTCTGCTCTCCACTCAGTGTCAAGCCTATGCTCGTTGGAGAAGCGAGGCATTGTCTCTTCCACGCTTCGATCGTATTCATCTCCCATCGTGTCATAATGCAGGTATGACAATATGAGCACAACGCTATTTTAATCTGTGAGGATTTTGTTATTGATATGTATTTCAATACATTCAGTTTACAGTGCGAGACCTGAGTTTTAAATTCCACCATTTCTTTCTATGGTCTCGTTTACTGTCGAGAACTCATGGCGTTGTATTTTATTGCTTTTGTTGATAGAACAAATCTCTCGTGAATATTTTTCTGCTCTAGTATGGAATTTTCATTTCTTGATAATGACATTTAACACTATCATCCCATTTTTTCTTGATAGGAATTATTCTTTTTTGTCTTTAGTGACTTGGCTGAGGTCGTCGGTTTCATTCACCGAATTATCCTGGCTCGTAGCGAGCAATTACTCCCCAGTAAGCCATCGTATTATTGGAACAAAATTAGTCTGGAGTTTTACTTTCATTTTGGTGAATGTTTTGACAGTATCCATGTTTTCTTAATCCAGGTCATAGTTGATGATAACATCTTCCCTTCCCAAGGTAACCTGAGATTGTTTTATATTCCCTTCACATAATTTATGTTCGGAGTGTCCTCCTATCATCTTATTGTAACAATATCTCCTACTTCCCTCAATTTATTGCAGGTAGCTCTGAATAGCGTTGAGGGTTTTATTCAGTGGTATTGGGTGGATTTGAAATTCATTCGACTTGACGTAGGTTTTGTTCGGAAATTTCAGGTTGGTATCGACGCATCCTAAATCGACGTGTGACTAGGCTCTTCCGTTATTATTATCCCAAAATTTGCTCAGACACTTCAAAATTGTCATGTTGTCGCTAAAAAGTTTATATTGTAGTAATAATTTATGCGGGACAATAGAATTATTGAATAAATTTTCTTCGGTGATGAAATTCTCGAATGATTAATTTCGTGAGTATTATTATGACGCTGGAGCGCCGATTCCATCTTTCGTTCAAGAGTGATATGTATATATTTATCTATTTACCATTTGTTTAGTTACTTATGCCAAATCAATGATATTATCTAATGGGTTTCGAGTTTATCATTTTCGTATAAATACTCACATGAAATATTTCTTCCGAGAAATTTATACTGCCTAAATTAGGCGAAGGGATTAATAAGTTCGCTAGTCTCATTTTATTTTCTTATGTTCCTCCGTATTGTACTAGCATAATGAATATAAATCTCTGTTTGTTGTTTGAGTTTTCAGGTCTAAAATCTTCCAGTGCATGAGATATTTCCATTTCCATAGAGTCTATAAATTCATGTATATTATATAACACAGCAGTGGGCTCTATTTATACTCCTTATTTGAGGTTTCATAATAATAGTTACTTATGTTATTCATAATGTTTTCTGAATTTTTTTCTAGTTTAACAGTTTCCATACCTTTATTGTTTAAGCCAACAGTCTTGACTAGCAATTTATATAGATGTGGTGGGTGAAATATGTCTTAATTTTCACAGCTTTTTCGCTTTGCATGCATTATATAGAAATTCACATGCTCCTCTTATTTTTCCAATAAGTGTTCTGTTGGGACCATTCCTTTGTGAAAGATGTTGGTCACACACCAGTTATATATATATATTTCTCATACTAAAATTATTTGCAGATTTGATAACCATGGTTAGCTAGGTCTCTTTTCTAGCTGAAATTATATAAAGCACTAAAATCTACACTCTCCCATTTTGTTCTTATTGTAGAAGGCAATTTATAGATAAACATGTAGTTCTGTTTTGGAAAGCAACGTGTCACATACTTTACTTAGTAAATTCAAAAAATTCCTTCCTAGCCACCTATTTCAAATGTCTCTAGTATTCACTGTTTTAATCATATTATTAACAGAAATAGATTAAAGTTACATAGTTATGAATTATGAGGTAACATAAATCTCAAGATTTAAACCAAAGGTTGGTTTAGAGCTTCTAGATGATTTTTCCTCATATTTCTAGTTCCTACAACATGCAGAGCAGAGAGGATAATTTTTCTTGTACAGACTTCTGTTAAATGTAGAGAATAATAATTTCAACAATAGTAATCTACTTAACATTTATGACAATTAATCATTGTAAACAATAACCGATGCTATAAAAATTAGTGCATGTTAAACATACCACTTCTGCAATTGACCAACAATCCTCCCAACCTTAGAGTCCCTCTATCTCCAGAACTCACCCCCGAGCTGAGATCACTTCTATTCCAGACCAACCTCTAATCTGTTCAGGAATAGCTTATTTAAGCTTTTGCTCCCCAAAGCCTGTTTCTAATTCTACGTCCAGAATATCAGGATGTTTTTCGTCATATTTACCTAGCTTCCCTATTTAGGGACTTTTAGAGCTGCTTTCTACCTTTCATAGCTTTTTACCTCTTCCCAACTACTCTCCACCTCATTGGGGAAACTAGATTTTCCTCAAAATCTAATTTGGAAATAAATTCTTTCAAGGATTTTTGAAATATTTTTGGGGAAATATTTGCCTCAATCCATCCTCGTGGAGTTAGCAAGTGATATCATAATTCTCATTTTGGTCAATCTGCACAGAATGATTTTATTTATTTTTCAAAATTAAATATTTAATTAAATACACAAAATACTTGTACATTGGGGTCCACTCCCCTTAGGATTAAAGTTCAAATGTCTAGCTTTGAAAGAAAAAACACTACAAACTAGTGGTTGTTACATATTCCCACCCTACGAAAGCAAACACGAGTCCTCGGTGTTGATATCTCAACTACTAGAGTTCGTTCTCAAACAAAATTGGATATTTTTCCATCATTTCATCTTATTTTTTCCCGGGTATCTTCTTTTGCCAGTAAGTGCTTCCCATCGCACCTTTACTCTTGCTACACGTCCCAGATTCCTCAATTCAATTTCTTCCTACTCCAATATTTGAGGCGGTTACGAAGGAAATCCCCCTTACTGGTTCCACCGTATACACATTCCAATCAACTATGTGAGAAGCATGATGTACATATCATTTTAATAATGAAACATGAAACAAATCATGAACTCTAACATGGGGCGATAAGTCCGACTTGTAAGCCATTTGGTCCCACCCTTTCTAACACTTCAAAAGGACCACGAGTATCTGGGAGCCATTTTCGCACAAATTCCAGACATAAAGTGTGCTCTTTTTGAGTTTAATGATGCAAATACACATGTTCCCCCACTTTAAATTCTCGGTGTACCCTCTTCTTATCGAGCATAGTTTTTCTATAGATCTTGTGTTGTCTTGATGTTTCTTTGTATTTGTCTAACAATTCTTTCCATCTCTTGTGAGGCGTACGATCCCAACATTAGTTTATCCTCGGGTTGGATCCGGCTCAAAGGAGTACGACATTTTCTTCAATAAGGGCTTCAGAAAAGTACTCATCTTGAAAGGAGGATTGATAGCTTTTATTATAGGAAAATTCAAACTAAATAAATGCAAGTAGTCTTCCCATTTTGATGGCCTATCCATCACATACATTCTCGACATATCTTCCAAAAATCTGATTTGTTCTCTCTGTTTGACCATCGGTCTGAGCGTGATAAGCGTTGCTAAAATTCAACTTAGTGCCCATACCTCCAACAGATCCTTTCCAAAAGTACGTTGTGAACTTAGCATCTTTGTGCAGAAAAAATCATCTTTGGGACACCATGTAACCTTACTATCTCTTTTAGGAACACATATCGCTACTTGGGTTGTCCCAAAAGTAGACTTTCACAGTGTAAAGTGTGCGATTTTGTTCAAAGTGTCTACTACTACCATAAGCCTGAGTCATCGTTTGGTACTTAGTTGCTGTAATCCTGGTATGAAATCCATAGAGATGGTATCCCATTTCCATTCTACAATCGGCAAGGGATTTAGAACACCGCAAGATGCGATGTTCAACTTTAACTAGTTGACACTCCATGCATCTAGCTAAATATTACTGCCACTCTCTTTTCATTCTGGCCAGAAAACAACTTAGTTGTTAACATTTTCTAATATCCAAGACGTCGCATATGGTACGTTTGTGATATTCATCTAGATCTCTCTTTTTCAAGGACTCTACATTGGGAATATATAATCTATTTTTTGATGACATCAGATCCTTTACTGTTTTGAGTGTATTCATCCATCTCCTTCTTTAGTATTTTCACCTATAGGGCTTCTAATAATTTGGATCCTGATGCGCTACTTGTTTCACTAGATCTTCTAACTCCAAAGTTACACTACTTCCAACGTTTGTTTACTCTGTTGGCAAGCATTTCTGCTCAGGGCATCAACAATTTTGTTTTCTTGCCCTTTGATATGTTTTATGTCCATATCAAATTCACTCGAAAAGACAACCATCTAACATCTAACATTCAAATCGAGATTGGTAAAGAAATATTTAAGACTAATATGATCAATCATCAATGTAAATTTCTTTCCAAGAGGAAGTCTCTGCCACATCTTCAGATGCATGAATAACGAGCAGCCGACTCCAAATCATATGCACTATATTACGTTCATATCTTAGTTTCCTAGACTCATATGCAATAACTAAATTTTTCTGCTAGAGGACTCCTCTCCCACCTCTCTACAAACATCTGTACATCCCAAAAATTCTTTGTCGGGATACTAATTTTTAGTATAGGGGATGTAGTGAGTTTTAATTTTAATTATTCAAAGCTTGTTTTGAAATTTTCGGTCCACTCAAACTTGACCCGCTTTCTTTGTAGCGAAGTTATGGGATATGTTATGGCAGCAGAAAAATCTTTCCACAAATCTGCCATAATAACCTGCAATCCCCATGAAAGATCTCAGTCGTTTGAAACATTAGTTATGCAGGCCACTCTTTAATAGCCTTTATCTCGGGGTCAACAACCAGCCCTTGTTCGGAAAATAATATGTCCGATTATTGGATATTCTCCTTATAGAATTCATATTTGAGTTTGGGCATATAAATGGTTTTTCTTTGATTTGTAACATTATTCTCAAGTGTTCTTTGTGCTCCTCCTCATTTTTTGGAATAAACTCAAAATATTGGCTATGAACACTAGTACAAATTTATCCAAGTACTTCTTTAAAACACTGATTCCATTAAGCACATAAAGATGTGGGAATTTTCAAGCCGAAAGGTAGGACTACAAATTAGTAGTGACCATACATGGTTCGAAAAATCAAGCTCTGTTGATGTCTTCCTCCTTAATTATGACACCGTGATAACCAGATCCTTAGATCAATATTAGGAAATACGGAAGCTCCTCTTACACGATCAAAAGATCATCAATTCAAGGCAAGGGTATCTATTTTTAATTGTCAACTTATTTAAGTGACGATAATCAATGCACATTCTAAAGGTTCCATCCTCATGTCACGAACAACACCGTGCTCGAGGCGACACACTCGGTTTGATATAACCTTTATCTAGCAATTCTTACAATTTGCATTTCAACTCCATGAGTTCGGGACTCATTCAAATAAGGAGCACGGGAAACGGGTGTTACCTCGGGCACCAAATCGATTGAGAAGTCAATATCTCTTTTGGGAGGAAGATGAGGGAATCTCATCCGGAAAAACTTATTTAAACTCCTCTGCTGGTGAGTATCCATTTGATTTTCTTCGGCTTTGTTGTTCTAGTTTTCAACATGTCTTGCATTTACTTGGTATCCTTTCCTAGCTATTTGTTTTAGTTGTAGTGCGATATTTGTCTTACGGAGATAGGTTTTTTGTTGTCCTCGAAGAATAAAAGACTCTCTTCATCTATACCATGCGGGGGTCTTATCCCAACAATTCATCATGGCCTTTTTTCTTTCCAGTGGTCCATTCCTATCAGCAAATCATATGAACCTAATGGCGAAATTTTCAAATCATCATTTGAAAATCATTTAATTTGATTCTTTGTTTGAGGTAGCTTATGAGTTAATTTTCTTTTGGTGCCGGTGGCTAATTTGGACCGACTAAAATTGCTGAAATTTTTCAATTTGAGATTGCATTTTTCTCGCACAATTTTTGGACTAATGTAACTCAAAGAAGCACGGATCAATTAAAACGGTGACGCATTGGTCGGCGAATCTTACCTTCCATTTCAACCATGGTAGCTTGGTGCTCGATTGTTGATTGTCCAAGGCTACACCGATGGTGGGTATATTTCATTCTATGTCATTTTACGTAGTAGCTTCTTGATCTCTCATAATCATCTCAATGTTTCGGTGGGGACAATCCCTCAAGAGATGAGGTTCTCCACATCCCCCGCATTTAAAGGATCTCTCATTTTAACTACACCTTCCTTCTTATTTTCTCCATCTAGTTGTTTGGAACCAAAGCTGAGACGCGAGTTGGCTTTCACTTTGGGCTACTATTAAATTTCTTTCGGCTGATGATCCCGCTAAAGTTATTCAAAAAATGGCTTTTGTTTCTTCCCTTTGAACTCACCCTTGTTTACCTGACTTTTTCCCATGCTTACACTTGCCTTTTAAACTCACGGTAGCACAATCTAGCTTTCCTCACGACTTCGTCCATAGTTTTTGGATTATCAAATTCTATTTTCTATTTGTATATGGTGGGAAAACGGTTCAGAAATCGTTGCACCTTTTGCCTTCTCTTCACCAATGTAAGGAACATAACTTAATAGATTTGTAAACTTGGTGAAAAACTCATCAATGTGAGCTTTCCCATTCTAAGTTCATGGAATTACTTTGCTTTATCATCATAATAACATTCATTCAAATAGCGGTTTTTAAATTTAACTTGGAAATATTCCCAAGTCACTATCTTCTAGGTCCATGGCACTGGACCATTTTTGATCTCCTCCCACCACAAGGTCAGCCTTGCACCAGATGGTAGACAACTAATGCACGCCTTCAGATTTCTTTCATATTCATAGACATGGAAATACTTAATCATGTTCAACAACTAGGCTTCAACATCTTCCTCCTTCTCCCATCATGGGAGGGAGGCTTGATCTTCGAATTCCCCTTGTAATTCCTTTTTTGCTACTTATCTTGTCCATGCCCTGTGACATCATCTTCCTCGGACTCATCATTCTTCCTCTTTCGGAACCTTCACCCTTCTTGAGCTGTTACAGGAGGTTAATCTCCCGACGAGCTTTTCTTGCTCCTCGACGCGGCTAATGACAATCTGTCATTTTTGGCTTCTTAGTTCAGCCATTTCTTGTTGCAAAATGTGCAACATAGCCATCCTTGGCAAGTGGGATCTAGTGTATTATCATCACCATGTAAATCCACATAAATTTCTCGCCTGCCATTCACTTTCTCTGTTTTAGCAACCTTTGCTACGCTAAACAACATCATATGATTATAGTTAATTTTATTTTTTCTTCTAGCGAATAATTTATACTGATGAGCACAACAACAATAGCCAAGTTTTATATAACATGAGCTACGATACCATTTGTAACATCTCTTCCTCTCTCTAATCCTATTTATAGTTTAGTACGTATGTCTATTTGCCACAACTATTCAATTCTACTTCAAAATTTCATCAATTATGATCTGTTACTCTTGTGGTTATAGTTTCATTATTTTCATTCACTCATATCTTGTGGCTTATGAAATTTACACCTATATATATTCACATATCTATCGTATGGTTGCATGTACTCCTATGCACATCTATATACGCATGATGTAAATTTCCCATATAGGCTATCATATCTATATGGTACTCATACATGTCAATTTATTCCTTCAAGTTTTTCCCAACACTTGTAGGCCCATTATACTAACATTCTCAAGTTCGATGGCATTCTCGTATGGGGTAGATATGTACTCGTGGTGTGGATGTCTTTGTATACCTCAACGGTTATAATCCTATGGTCGAATTTCGACTTCTTCTATGTATTGAGAGTCTTTTCCCATTTCGATCTTGTGACTGGTTACATGAATTTGTGTTCAAGGTTTCAAATTCATAATGCATGTTCAAAAATCATTGAAGATATTTCTCGTACATGTTATTTATGTTGAGTGTCATGTAAATATGGGCACATTAACTTCAGAGTACACGTACGCATCGTTGGCGTAAAGTCAAATTAATGTATTTTGGAAATTGAAACATTGTATCAAGTCTCCACGTCATTATACGCATAGGATCTCTATTGAGTGAATTTTGTTGGATTTCATTTCGTCCATGCTCAAGTTGTATGTATCCATGTTTTCATTTTGAAAATCCACATATAAACTCAGCTACGTAATTATGCATACCTCGCGACATGAGCGGAGAATGCTGTGAGATCGATCGCATAGATTTTCAATTTAATGTTGAACAGCCATGTTTTAAATGCCAATTCCATCCAAATCGATCACGTGTACCCACCATATATCCCTTTGCCACTTGGACGGTGGACATTTCCCTATCCCATTAGGTTTTCGTCGTGTTTTATTTTGGAGGCATTTGTATAAATCTTTAGCTCACTTTCGAGACTATTCTTTCACTCCTCATTTATTCTGCTCTCCTCTTGGTGCCGAGCCTCGCACATTGGAGAAGAGAGGCATTGTCTCTTCTAGGGCTCTGAGCATATTTATCTCCCATCTGTCATAATCGGGTATGAAAATGCGAGCACAACGCTATTTTTAATCGTGACCTTTCATTATTGATGTGTATTTTACTAAATGCGGTTTAGTATGTGAGACCTGAGTTTTAAACTCCACCATTTTTTTCTATGGTATCATTTCGTCGAGAACTCGTGGCATTGTATTTTCTTGCTTTTGTTGATTGAAACAATCTCTCCTGAAGATTTTTCTTCTCTAGTATGGAATTTTTCATTTCCGATAACGACATTTAACACTATCATCCCATTGTTTCTTGATAGGACTTACTCCTTTTCATCTTTAGTGACTTGGGCTGAGGTCATCGGTTTCATTTGCCGAATTATCTTGGATCGTAGCGAGCAATTACTCCGATAAGCCATCATATTATTGGAACAAAATTATTACGGAGTTTTACTTTCATTTTGGTGAATGTTTTGACGGTATCCATGTGTTCTTAATGCGGGTCATAGTTGATGATAACATCTTCCAATCCTAAAGGTAACTCTGAGTTTGTTTTATATTCCCTTCGAATAATTTATGTTTGGAGTGTCCTCTTATCGTATTGTTGTAACAATATCTCTATTTCCCTCAATTTATTGTAGGGTAGGTCGAGAATAGCGTCAAGGGTTTTATTCGGTGGTATTGGGTGGATTTGAAATTCATTCGACTTGACGTAGGTTTTATTATCGAGATTTCAGGTCGGTATCGATACGTCCTAAATCGGCGTGTGACCGAGCTCTTCAGTTATTATTATCCCAAAATTTGCTCGGACACTTCAAAATTGTCGTTGTCACGAAGTTTCTATTGTAGTAATAATTTATGCTAGACAATAGGACTGCATAACAAATTTTCTTCGGTGATGAAATTCTCGGAATGATTAATTTACGAGGTATTATTATGACCCACCCGAGAGCTCTGATTCCATACGGGTTCGAGAAATTGATATGTATATATTTATCTATTTACTATTTGTTTCTGTTACTCATGCCAAATCAATGATATTCTCTAATGGGTTTTAGTTTATCATTTTCGTATAAATACTCAAATGAAATATTTCATCCGTAAATTTATCTACCTAAATTAGATGAAGGGATTAATAAGTTCATGAGTCTCATTTTTATTTTATTCTATTCCTCCGTATTGTACTAGCATAATGAATATAAATCTCTATTTGTTGTTTGAGTTTTCAAGTCTAAAATCTTCCGAAAGGCATGAGATATTTCCATTTCCACAGAGTCTATAAATTCATGTATATTATATAACACAGTGAAAGGCTCTATTTGTAATCCTTAGTTGAGGTTTCATAATAACAATTACTTATGTTATTCATAATGTTTTCTACAACTATACACTTAGAATTTTTTCTAGTTTAACAATTTCCGTACCTATATTGTTTAAGCCAACACTCTTGACTAGCGATTTATATAGATCTCGTGGGTGAAATATGTGTTAATTTTCACAGACTTTTTATTTGCATGCATTATATAGAAATTCACATGCTCCTCTTATTTTTCAATAAGTGTTCTGTTGGGACCATTCCTTCGTGAAGGATGTTTTTTTTCTAAGTAGTACTAAATCTATTAATATTTAACATAAAAGTACGGGCAGCTGTCATCGATCTATCTATGGAAGCTTTCGAGCACGAGGGCTGACGGCATGAAAATTCATAGTTTGCACTGCCACTAAGGGGAAACCAGTCCATTTAGATTTAAAGTCACCGCCCTCGAAAGGGGAACCAACGTTACATTCAAACTCGTTGTATCAAAAATTTCAAAAAAGTAGCATGCCACTCTACAAGCGAGAGGGATAAAAAGTGCGGAAAAACCGGATATATCATAAAGATCGTGCACTGGAAAACAAAAAACCTTTGGAGCATCTTTAGCTTACTATGCATCCGTGGATGATGGAGGTTCTTCAACAATTCATGCAATCGACCCTCATGTCGCATCTCCCGTCATCGGCCAGAAGAAGGCATCTTGTCCGTGTCCACTCAGTCCATATTTAGGTCTGCATAGAGATGCTTGGGACCAAGTTTGAATGGGCCGTGAATCCATAACGCAATCTACGGGTGCGGAGCAAGGAAAAGTGGGGGCTGTGGAGAGCGACAGTGGTGCCGAGGGCATAGCGGGTCGAGAAGGCACCAAACGTGAAGAATCTTCACATACAGTGGCCAGTGACGTGAGCTATAAGGACCGGGACGTTCAAACGGGCAATCAAAGGTAAAATCTGCAGCATGTAGAGGGGTTGATGAAAGAGAGGGGAGGAGAGCTTGCAAGGAATGGAGGGGGTTGCGAGAGAGTGGACCTGAGGAGCGCGAGGATGGAAGGGGATGGATGACGCACGAGGGAGATGGCAGAGGGCCATGAGTTCGCTCTGCAACCACGAGAGTCGGGGGTGGTGACTAGGAAAATCATCCGAAGAGGAAGCGGATGCGGGAGACGAGGAAGAAAGTTGAATCCTGCCACGATTGGAGCCTCTATTGCTCCTCATGCAATGGCGAAGATGAGGCGTGGCGGAGGGAGAAGGCAAATGAGATGGGAAAAGGAGCGAGACCGTGGCGGATCGAAAGAGCGTAGTAGCGAATTTGAGAAGTAATATTGACTTTGTGCGAGAAATGGAAATACGGAAATGGTTTCCAAGCTGACAGACAATTCACACCTCCACCTGTCTGCGTTCGCTCGCTAGGCTTCACGCAGGCGGAGACGGACAAGAGGCCCGGTGGAAACACGAGTAGCAGTGAGCGATACAAACACCATGCAAATGCTCTGAGAGCCATACCAAGAGCTGAGGTAAGACAAGTGAAAAGGCGAGTTGCGCCGAACGTTTCCAGAGAGAGAAATTAAGGTGGTGTGGGTTCGCATCTTGAATGATGATGTTAATGCAAGTGTGGGAGTCCGATTGGCTTACCTGGAAGAACCGCCTCGGGAGGCAACGAGGGACAAGAGTCCCATCAAGATCCGGAGGCAACCGCATCTGGTACTATGGAGTCCCGTTGCACCGAGTGCTTTGCATTCTCGAAGTTTGGCTTCCTCATTGATGATTTTGAGCGGTCCATGGATAAAGGTATCGCAGCTTTCCACTCCCATATTGGCGAGAAGTCGGCGACTTTGTTGCCATCACGCACGATATGGGAAAAGGAAATGGCATTATGACTTTTAGGCCATGTTTCCATTAGATCTAGTCTAGTAGCTAAGCACCAACAATTGGAGATCTTGGCGTAGCGGAAATCTGTTAGGAGATGAAGATCCATGTTGATAGCACTGAGAATCTCCCTCAATGATAAGAGGGAAGAGGTGGTGGCATTAGGGCTATAAGAGACCTTGCCAAATACCTCTGACTCCCGCAGAGTTGTTAGTGTCCCATCCAAGATGGCCAAAGTAAATAAAAATAGGAGATCCTTTGGAATCTCTGAAGATGCCTCCGAAACCACGAGACTCCCCGCATTGCCCTTAGAAACCCCATCAAATTTTAATTTGACAACTCTGAGGGAGGGGGCTCCGACTAATAGGAGTCTCCAAATTATTTCTGGACGAGAGTAGTTGAGATAGGGATTAATAGTGAGTTGCTAGTTCTCCCATATGGCACATTCCTTTGGCTTGGATGGAGTGTCCTCTTCTTTCCAGGAGATGAGAGAAAGGGTCTCTTGAAGGTTGCTTTGCGAGGCGCTCCGTGATGATCTCCTCGTAGGCGAGGAATGATTACGAAAAAATATTTTGTTCCGTTCCTTCCAAATCATCCAAAGAGGAGTCCGGAATAAGATTCCATAGAGTATTAAGACAGCACCGGAGAAGGGAGTCATAGGCCAGCTCCAGAATGAGTTGGATTAAATCTTCGATGGGTTTGCATTTTTGACACCGGAACCCGGACTTTCTCCCGAGTGTATTTTCCAGGGTTTCAAGAAATCATTAGATCGTTGAGTAGATTCGTGCTTTGATTGCAATTGGGGCATTGGGATGGCCCAATGAATCCCATATGTTCAAGTTATCCCGAGTGAGAATCCTTTTATGAGTCGAGGATCCGAGAGAAGGTCAAGACTTTGGGCCATGTGCCGAGAGCCCAAACATGCTTCCGGATAGGATCGCGAGGGTTGGGTGAAGCAAGGAGGAGAGAGTAAGCTTCGTTGGTGGTGAAAAACCCCTTAGGGAATATCCCCATCTCGGAACATCCTAGATCCTCACCATCTAATCCTTCTTAGTTTAAGTTCAACATTGATGGTAGGCTGCGATGTCATCCGAGGCGTTAGGAACAACGAGAGTAACTTGCTTCCATCGCCTATAGCCATTGATATTCTCAGGTGCCCAGTGTTGATTGACCCGGTCTTCCCTCTGAAACGTGACATTTTTCCCCTGTGAAGATGATTGAGGATCTCATAAAGTTTTGGTTGTTGTTTCCGGGCATCCATCCGAATGCCGGTAGTTCCTCCATTCGGATTTCCCAAAAGCTGTGTTGTTGGATCAAGACAACTTGTGTTGTTTGGCGGTATTCCATATAAGAGAAGCTGTGGATTTTCGGGGAGAGACGGATTAGTTCTTTAGGAGGCCGGTTGTTGGCATATTTTTCATTCCGCGAGTTTTGCCCATGGTGTGTTTGGATTTGAGGTCCATTTCCACCACATCCTGGCTCCCATAACGATATTCTTGTGAGTAGGGTCTCTGAGACAGAGGCCACTAGCTTCTTTGTGGGTACAAACGAGTGTTCCAATTGACAAGAGCCCATTTCCGATTTTGTCCGAGAGGAGCACCACAAAAATTTGTGTTGTAAAAATTTGATTTTCTTAAGGACCCACTTGGGAGTAGCTAGAAGAAAGAAAACGTAAAGAGGCATTGGGTGAAGGATGGATTTTATAAGAATAAGCCGATCGGCCATGTTGAGGGCTACGAAAGTCCAGGAGGAAATATGGGTTTTCCCAAATTCTCGAGCAAGATGTTCCAAGAGGAGTGCTTAAGAGCCGAATCAATTAAGGGTGCTCCCAAGTATTTGGCGGGGAGGGAGGCTATGGGGAAGCCTAAGATTCCGGCTATGCTAGCTTGAGAGGCTATCGGGGTGTTGAAGAAAAATATTTGAGATTTTGCAAGGCACTAACGAGAGGTACTTGAAGCCACGAAATTTTTTTTAATAAGGATTTGAAAGCTCGAGCTTCTTGTATCGAGAGGGATGGCCACGAGCATATTGTCATCCACAAATTGTCTGGTGGGTAGTAGGTGGGAGACCATGGAGAGAGATGCCTCTTAGAAGCCGAGAACGAGTAGCATTTTGGATGATACGACCAAGGCCTTCAGCCATGAGCACAAACGGGAAGGGGGACGGAGGGTCGCCTTGTCTAATGCCTGCGGAAGGAGTGGAAGGAGAAGAAGGAATCCCATTGATCGAATGGAGTAAAAGGTGGATGAGATGAGTTTCATGACCCATCTTATCCACAAGTGACTAAAGACCGAAAGCTTCCAACATTCTCTCGAATATAGGTCCAATTTAATTTGTCAAAAGCCTTAGACGGATCGATTACGAGGAGCATACCCGATTTTTTGTCGATCTTTAATGAATGGATGACTTCATGAGTTAAAATGATCCCATCAAGGATCTGTCATCCTTACACATATCCGGTTTTTTCTATCGAGATGAGCATGGGTAGGAGAGGCTTAAGGTGATTTGATAAGACCTTTGATATGAGCTTATAGACTCACATTGCATAGAGCAATGGGCCGAATTTGATCGGGAGCTTACTCGGGTGATCCTCCTTGGGAACCGGGGGCTATGAATGTTGCGTTGAGGGAAGGAAGTAACCAATGCATCTTTCTTGATTCTTCAACAAGATTCCAAACTTCCGGCATTGATGAGCTCCCAAAAGTGATGAAATTTTTTTTGAAGTGAATCCATCGGTTCGAGCACCTTGCCGGTTTTTTCGTTTGTGCTAAAGCCACTTCAACTTCCTATAAAGAAATGGGCCTTAGGAGCATCCGATTTTGATCTTCCATGATTAACTTGGGGATGAGATGGGTGATCTGATCGATAGCTAGTTGCCGACATAATCGGGGTTCCCGTAGTGCACGTTTCGAAATGATCCAACAATTCCCGCTCCATATCCTCATGATTTTCCAACTTCTCCCCTTGTTGATTTGTGATGTGGGCTGATATGATTGTTTATTATTATTTGTATGGTAGATAGATGGAAGAATTTTTGTATTCCGATTTCACCCTCCTTAAGCCATCGAACCCTAGATTTTTGTCTCCAGAAGATTTCTTCTTGCTTGTATCTTTCATTCAACTGCTGCTCGTAAATTTTTTTCCTGGTCGTTGAGGCTCTCCGAATGTCCTTTGCTGATAATTTCAATCGGGATCTCCGCCATTTTAAGTTCGAGGGATTTCTTTTCCCATAAAATGTTCCCAAAAGCTGTATGGTTCGAGTGTTTTATTTGTGATTTTAGAAATTTGAGCTTTTTGCTGAAATTGGAACATCCCGGATCCTTGAGGAGGAATGAAGCTTTTCCGGGTGTGATGGACCATATCCTTGAAGGAGGGATGTTCAAGCCGAATGCCTCAAAACGGAAAGGGCGTTTTAGGTGTTTATTGGGCCTTTGCCATTGGAGAGCAATAGGCCAATGGTCGGAACCAGAATGGGCAGAATAAAAGCAATGATGTCCCTCCCATGTGGATGGCATTATCGAGAGATAAGGAATCGATCTAGTTTGGAAGCAATGTGATGATTGCTCGATATTTTATTATTCCATGTGTGCATTCCATTGGTGAAAGGGAGATCAATCAACCTAACTCCGCCAATGAAGTCCCTAAAATGAGCACTACGGGTCCGGACTCATAGGCCCTCCGGACTTTTCTTCCGACTTAGTGATCATATTTAAATCACCCCTAAGATCCATAGAGGATGAGTTATATTAGATTTGAGAACTTCCATCATGTTCGAAAGCGCAGTCTTACTTGCAAAATCTTGTGGAAAGTAGACATTAGATAGGTGACCATGGATATTGGTTCCTATGAGATGAAAAGAGGCTTGGATGAGATTATGGGCTGCATGGAAATCCCCAAGCTCAAGAACTTGCATGTCCCATATAATGGCTAAACCTCCGAGAAGCCCGAGGCATCAACTGCCATACGTAATGACTATTGGGCCGAGCTTTAGAGAGGATTTTACTTAGTACCTCGAATTGAATTTGGTTTCTCGGAGAAAGATGAGCTACGGTATTTCTTGTCTGTATCATCCTTTTGATCATTTTGAACTTCCTGGGGCTCGTTCAGCCCTCTTACATTCCAAGATACGGAGCTTCATGGGGAACCATTGGGAAGGGGTTTGTAGAATCTCATGAGCTTGGGGTATCGACCGACTCCACCAAAAAGTTCCCCCTAACATAATGGTGCGTTGCCAATCCGGTTTTCGGCCTCTCTTCTTTGACTCTTTTATAATCTTTAACCCATCCCGGTGGCTTCCTGGTGGAATCCCTAGTTTTTTCTTTGTCTTGTGATTGGATAGCACAACCTCCGTAGTATCTATCTGACTAGGGTTGATGTTATCAAAATCCGACGAATGCGAGGAATCTTCTAAAATAGGTCGATCCGGTTCTCCTAGTTCGAGACCTTCTCGAGTCATCATCCATAAGACTGATCCATCGCTTTCGGGGGTTTTCAGGGAGTAGTGATGGAGGGGTTGAGCGAGGGTATTTTCAATCTCCATTCCTTTGGATTTAGCATCGGTCGAGGGAGACTCAAGGGGCAGCACATGATTCACGGATATTTCTTTTTCAGAGAGGCGGGATTAGGAGATGGGTGGGTAGAGTTCGCGGGAGGAGCAGGAGTGGTAAGGTTATGAGAAATAACAGGGGGAAACATGGTTAGGAGCATCGAACGGTCCGAATGGGCTGGGGCTTCAAAACTTTTGCTGGTGGAGGGAGCGATGAGCTTGCAAAGCTGGAGACTTTGTTACTCGAAGGGGGTTTTTTGTAGTGCTTCTTTCGGCTAGAAACCTTAGTGAATCCATCCGCCTCCGGTTTATCAACCGCATCATTGGTCTTGGCTTCAATGTTTAGAGGGCGACTCGAACAAGTGTCCATGAGCATGACATATGCGACACTGAAAGGAACATGCTCGTAATGAAGGGGTTGAATCCATTCAAAGTCATCATGGAATAAACTTACCACATCCCGAAGTGCTCCGTCCAGTGCATGTAGATGCAGATCCTCGGATCAGAGGTGTACCTTTGAAGCTTGGTTTCCTCAACAATTTTTTATGAATTCTCCGAAGCCTTTCCCGATGGTTGTGAGCGATTCCTCATCCCAATACTCTAGAGGTAGCGAATAGAGCCCTGATCCAGACAGCGCCCAGCCTAAAATTTTCCTTGTCCGAGTTGAAACGTTCTACTCAATCTCTAAGATAGAGTTCCGCTAAGTTAAAGAAATAGGGTCCCCCATCTAAAACCCTATTACGGTCTTCAATGCGATTGAAGATCAGCGTTGAAGAAGCCTTTTGGCCCCTAGGCCGGAAGCGTGACATGGCCTTTGGGCTTCCATTTAGTGGCTATCCATCCTTGTAGTGCTTTCTCTGGTGACCGAAGCCAATGATCTTCCCGATGAGTGCATGGTCTTTCATATACTTGGATCCCGAGCATTGATACGATGACTCGTAAGGTCGATCTTCTGGGTCTTTTCCACATCAATGGGTTTGCATGTTATCGAGGCGACAACCTTAGGAATTCGAGTGGATTCGAGAGGCCCGGCAGATTGGACAAATCTTCTTTTAGGTGCTTCACCTCCAAGGCGGGGTTGTGCTCATCCCGTGCAGACATCTTTTCGTTTTGAGAGTCTCGTGGTAGGAAGTCGTGCCCCCCCGCCGTGGAAGCCATGGCCCGTGCTAAGAAACCACGAGGGCCCTCGTGCTTCCCGATCGTCGAGTCTAAGCGTAGACTTGTCGGTGGGTACGGCGCCATTGCAAAAACATTGTTGCGGTGAGGAAAACCCTAGGTACGAGTTGCCTCACAAGTTAACAAATGGTCACAGATAAATGCAATTACATATTGAAAAAAATGAAAATTCTCCCTTTGTGAAGGATGTTAGTCACACACGATTATATATATATTTCTCATACTAAAATTATTTACGGATTTGATAACCATGGTTAGCTAGGTCTTTTTTTCTAGCTAAAAATTATATAAAGCACTAAAATCTACACTCTCCCATTTTGTTCTTATTGTAGAAGGAAATTTATAGATAAAAATGTAGTTGCTTTTGAAAGCTACAGTGTCATACTTTACTTAGTAGATTCAACAAATTCCTTCCTACCCACCTATTTCAAATGTCTCTAGTATTCACTATTTTAATCCTATTATTAACACAAATAGATTAAAGTTACATAGTTATGAATTATGAGGTAACATAAATCTCTAGATTTAAACCAAAGGTCAAGTTTAGAGATTCTAGATGATTTTTCCTCATATTTCTAGTTCCTACAACATGTAGAGTCTGAGAGGATAATTTTTCTTCTACAAACTTCGTTAAATGTAGAGAATAATAATTTCAACAATAGTAATCTACTTAGCATTTATGACAATTAATCATTGTAAACAATAATGTTGTAAACATTAGTGCATGTTAAACATACCACTTACTGCAATTGACCAATCCTCCCAACCTTAGAGTCCCTCCATCTCCGAACTCACCCATGAGTTGAGATCACTTCCATTCCGGACCAACCTCTAATCTATTCAAGAATAGCTTATTTAAGCTTTTTTCTCCCCAAAGCTTGTTTCTAATTCTCAAGTCCAGGAATATCGGGATGCTTTTCTTCCTCGTTTGCCTAGGATTCCCTATTTAGGGACTTTTAAAGTCGTCTACTGCCTTTCACAACTTTTCACCTCTTCCCAACTACTCTCCACCTCATTAGGGAAACTAGATTTTCCTCAAAATCTAATTTGGAAATAATTTCTTTCAAGGATTTTTTGAAAGATTTTTGGGGAAATATTTGCCTCAATCCATCTTCATGGATTTAGCAAGTGATCTCATAATTATCATTTTGGTCAATCATGCACGGAATTATTTTATTTGTTTTTTCAAAATTAAATATTTAATTAAATCCGTAAAATACTTGTCCATTGGGGTCCACTCCCCTTAGGATTAAATTTCAAATGTCTAGCTCTAAAAGAAAAACATAAACTAGGGGTGTTACAATTTAGATATTGAAATTAATACCTTAATACTCGCTATTGAGAGAACAATGAAGCCAACTTATTTGTACATTAAATTAATAGTTGTGTATGTTGTTTTAGCAATGTCTAAATATAACATTACTAACCCACACCACCTAAGAACATAGAAGAACAACGAGGAATAATGTAAATAGTTTTATGATCATGTAGACACTACTCACATATTAACTTTTTAGGGAAACAAATGATAATGGATATTTATATGTAAATATGAGCGTAATATAATACTAATAATTCATTTATAAATTTATGTAAATATTGGAATTAAAATATATTTTTATATTATTACAGCAAAGAAAATGAAGTTATGAAGCTATCTAAACTAGTATTCATTGATTTATTTATATATACCTTTTTAGCAATGTTCAAACACAATTTTTTCTCGGATGCCGGGTGCGAGAGGCCAGCGATTAAGATGATGGGATGGGGGTGTTGTAGGATTGTGAGACACCGCCCACCCACAAGGCCGAGGACACGAGCTATTAATATCGGTGGCTTGGTGTTTAATGGCATTTATCTTGGATGTGCGCCCAGTTACAATCTCATTTTCGCCTTTTTGATGCGATCTTGCGCTTTGCAACATGGCCCGACCCTCTATCCAATTTATTGCTGGTTCATGGAAATGGATTTATCGTTGCATGGTCATCTCGATAGAAACCATGGAGCGATACTACGTGTATGGAGATTGTTCCCTTGCCCGTTGCTTAGTGGTGCACTCTAGATGCTTGGGCCTCTCAAGCTCTGCACACAACCACCGTAAGAGAAGCATATTAAATTTTTTGTCTTGACCTCGAAGATAATATTCACCTCTCTCTCACCGGTGTTTGTATGCTTGTGTCTTTCTCATTGCATTCACAATCGTCTCGGTCCTACGTTAAGGCAGACTCCTCAATCGCATCTTGGTCCCCCTATTGCGTCGGAAATCATGCGTGCCTACTGGAAAAGAATGAGATGCCACGGAGGCACCACCGGGCACGCCAGCTCCGGTGCTCTTATTCCACTCCTAGTACCTCCTACTGCGTCTTGCTCTCAAGAGGAAAATCTTTCTAGAGCTCATAGAGGTTTAAGGCTCCACTCGAGTCACTTCTGACTCCCCCATCGCTCCTCCCTCCCTTGCTCAGGATGCACACACGCGCACTTCTCCTTTAATTGTTCTCTCGGCCGTCCTCGGGTTACGGCCTCCATCATTGTGGCATTCCACGAAGAGCCCTCAAGGCGCCGCATGCCCCACTACGGCTCGGAGGAGCCGAGAAACATGGTGGCTCTGTCTCTAGGCTCGCTTCGTGGATCGTTGCACACCGAGAATTTGAACTTGTAGGGTACTGGTGCCATGGCCACTGCGAGTGTCGTGAAGGTGGACAACGCACATGAAGGTAATGAGCAGGTAAGCGAGGTGCAGATGGTCGAGGTCAAGCGAGTGAGGCGTTGAATGCCGAGGATCAAGAGAGCGCGGTGCGGGTTTCTTCTACCACGAGGAAGGTTATCCATTCGCATTACGGACTGTACAAGGGACGATGGAGAACCTGGATGAATTATGGTGCGAGAGTCGTTGAAGAAGCTCTTGATGAGTAGCACCACCCTATCTACCTGGTTTTCGTGCACTCGTTTCTACCCTTACTTCAGTGGCTTGTTTTTGTTTTTCTATGAAGTTTATGTTTCAGCTTTTTGTCAACTATGTTATCCAAAATCATAACTCCATGATTCCCCTGCGTGGGATTTTTCTTGAAAACTACTCGATAATGGTTTCCCTCCCGAAGGCAATGTTCATCATCTGGATTTTTTGTTCGTAATGCCACTAGCGGGCAATGTTCTCGCCTTTGGCTTGCTGTATATAATTTTCTCGTTAATAGATTACGTTTACTTAGAAAAAAAAATGTTCAAACACAATTTTTATTAAAATCACATGTTAAAACTACCATAGACTATGAAGTATATAGACGCATGCTATCACACAATGCAATTTCTCAGACATGCACAACTAAAAAGGGAAAATGAGGAGATGAAGGTTTTCATTTGACTTTGATGGCTAAGCTAAAAACTTAAAACATTGGAAAGAGAAAAGAAGTGCATGACTTTAATAAGAGTAATAAAATTCATGTAACAAAAGCGATATATGGAACTAAAATTTATAATGTATATAATGTTAGAATATCTATGTTGATTAAGCTGTCATATTTTTTACATATATCATGTTTTTAAATCACAATTCATATACATATATATATATATATATACTTTTCTTAAAAATAATTTGTAATATAATAATGACAAAATTTTATTTTTTTTATTAGGAATAGCAATGCATTTTCGTGAGAGTTTGTTTATTAAAGTTGGAATAGTTTATCATATAAAATGATGTAGGTTAATTTTAGAACTATGAGAGGATCATAGTAGTTTTATTCAATTTTTTAATTGTGTGATGTGGTTTTACTTTGATGATTTGGGAAATGATAACATTTCACACTTAAACTATGTTTTTATATAAAAATATCTTCTCTTAATTTTCATATACAGATATATGATATATTAAGTGAGTTTCTTTTGATGAGATTTATATTGACTACTTTCTCCAATATCTAAATTCTTACTTTTTATGAATTTTTTATTTCAATTTCAAAGTCATTGTTTTTTTATCAAACATTAATTATATGCGTTATCGATTTTTTAATATAAATTGTTAATTTCCATATATTGAGCATTATGTAATTTTACTTTGGTGATTTAGGAAATGATAACATTTCGGACATAAACTATGCTTCCATACAATATCTTATCTTAATTTTCCATACTAATCTTTCCTTAATTGGTTTTCTAATACAATGATTTTTATAATATTTATGATACAAATGTATCTTATATCAAATACATTTCTTTTGATAAGATTTATATTGATAAACTATGCTTCCATATAATAACATATTCTTTTAATTAGTCCTACTAATATTTAGTTAATTTGTTTTTTAATTTGTTTTCTAATACAATTACTTTTATAATATGCATGATACAAATGTATCCTATATCAAGTGCATTTCTTTTAATGAAATCTATATTGACCATTTTCTCCAATATCTAAATTCCTACTTCTTATGAATTTTTTATTTCAATTTCAAAGTCAATTTTTTTCTATCATTCATTAATTATCTGTCGACAAATTTTTGAAAATTTCTTATAGAATTTTTTTTATATAATATATCAATTGCCATATATTAAGCATAATTATTTTTAAATAATATATTAATTGCCATATATTAAAGCATAATTATTAGGGTTAGAAATAATATTAAAAAATTTACATTATTTGTGTTAATGTTTAGTTATCCTAAAGTAACTTACATTAGAAGCAACATTAAAGTATATTGATGACTGAAAATTCTAAGTGTCACCTCTTTTCAACATACTATAAATAAATAAATAAATAGAAATTATTTTTTAATTATTTTTTATTTAATGGAATGGAAAAAAATGAGTGGCATTAGTTTAGTTATAGTATTGCTAACTATATATAAAATGTGCCAAATTCATTTATTAATAAAAATAGAATAATTTTATTAATAAAAAACAATTGAATATTAATAAGCAATAATTTTATGTTACAATGTAATGTTAGAGTGTATTTATATATATTTAAAGTAGTTATCAACATTAATTAAGATGGTTGAAAAGTCACATATTTTACGTAAGTCATGTCCCACAATAAATATGTACAAACTTATTTTTATTATTATTATCAATATTATTATTATTAATTTATATATATTATTTCTCTTAAAAATGTATTGTTGTGAGATATAAGTTTTCCTGAATCTTTGTTATTAAAGTTGAAATAATTTTCCATAGAAGACGATATAGTATAATTGTAGAAAATATGAGAAGGTCAAACTATGATTCAATTTTTTCTAAGTGTGTGGTGACAATTTCTACTATTTGAGAAATGATATAATTTAACCACTTAACTTTCATATAATTGATAGCAGCTACAAGAATGAAGAATACAGATAAATGCAGACTATGACTTCGCCACGGGACAGTTGGCGAATTCTTCTAAATAGCAAAGTAATAAATTACATAGTTACATTCTGTGGAATTTCAGACATTGTCTAAAAAATGGATTTTTTTAAATAGATATAAAAAAATTCAAGAAACCCTAAAACTGATAGCTAGCAATTTTGAGCTTCTTTCTTACAACGGAGTTCTGTTCGCTGGATGGTTAGCCAATGGATGTCCTGTTTGTATTTTGAATCACCTTAGCAATCGCGCTCTTTCCCCTCATTCATTTCTTCTGCCATTAGTTTCGTTGTCCATGCATTCGCATTTTCTCTGTCCAGTTTGAATTCGGAGAATATATACTATATAAGTAACTTATAATCTTCGTGCGAACGCGCATTTTGTAGAATTTGGTTCAAATACTTTTAAAGAAGAAATAGCAAGAATCACCCTACCCACTTGTGTAATTCCACCCTGCAAATGCGACCTGCAGTCTATCAAACGCATCCACCCTATGAAATTGCGTTGTATCATAATGACTTTTACATTGAGTTTTACATTCAACAAATTTGAACAAAGCTACGAAATAATGATTAAATTTGACTCAATGTGCCATTTAACTGTGTCAAAATACAATGACATTCTTTTTTCGGGGATTTCGTTCCACCATACTATAGCTCCTACTCTAAAAATATATATATCTTTCTGGTTAGGGTAGTGAAGAATGCCTTTATACAACGCCTTTTTTGATAGGTAGGAGATTTCATTCCCTTTATACAACGCCTTTGTGATAGGTAGGGGATTTGTTGGATAGACAATGTCTGAAAATTCCATAGAATGTAACTATGTAATTTATTACTTTGCTATTTAGAAGAATTCGCCAACTGTCCCTTGGCGGAGTCATAGTCTGCATTTATCTGTATTCTTTGTTCTTGCAGCTGCTATCAATTATATGTCCGGGAAACCAGATTTTGTTCACCGTCCTTGTGTTTTTACCTACAAAAGCTTATTCAATTACTTTCACTCTAGATACGGGAGGGAAGAATAATAAAAATATGAAGAAGAAAGATGATAGTTGTTCTATAGAAGTTTTCTGTTAGCTTCAAAACAACAAGAGAGAATGAAGATTCCCTCCAAAACATAGAGTTTTAGAACTAAATTTTGTAGAATGAACAGAAATAGTTTAGGACAATTTTCTTAATTCATAAAAGAATAAAAGAAATACATAATCAACAATACGAGTCTTCCTCCTTTGAGATGGATTCACAAAGTATTACGATGGACTATAAAAAACAACGTTGCTCACACAAAACTTCTCTGTCCTCTATCCGCACATACAATGCTTACAAAATGTGTTGTGAAATAGCCTCGTAGGCTACAACAATTCTCTATTTTTTCAAAAATATCGTCTTAATGCATGAAAACGTATTCACAATAAAAACTATTCATTACAATAGCCTTCGTGCTCATTTCCTTTTCTAAGGCGCGGTTAATAAAAAACAATTAAATCGACCCATAAAACCGGATCTCAAAATATATGAAATCCGATGAAAACATTCATCACATCTAGAACTCAATCGGCGATCGGCTTTTTAGTGGACAAAAGGTTAACACATTTGTGCTATGTGATTGTGATTTGCGATTGCGATGGCACGTGACCTATATCGCATCGGCATTCGGCTTGCGATATTGTGATTACGTGATTACGACCCTTTGCGATTTACGATTGCGATTGTGGTGGGACCACATCGCATCGCATCACAAACTTCAATTGGTCGGAACATACATATGTGTGGTACCTCATTCCTTTTGCGATTGTCGATGATCGCATCGCATCGGAACAATCCATATCAACAAGACACTTATTAATAAAACTTGTGATTTCCGCCACAATCATTTAACTCTACCAATATGTTGGTAAGGCTTTAAAGCATGATTCAACTTTGTAATCAAAGCTCTACGTTGTTGGTGAGACTTTGAGTCTCGAGCATTTACTCTACTATTAAGAAAATGGCAACCGCCTTAGATAAATATCAAGGGACCGATTCTTATCTTCTTTCCGCACTTCACTTGTGCGGGCTTTCCAATCCTTTTGCAATTGTTTCAAGAAAGTGACAACCACCTTTGATAAGGCTTCAATGTGCCACAAACTAGTCATTCTACATTTATTGTTGATTGACATCGGTAGTTGGAATTAATTTCCAACACTCTCCCTTAATTTTAACTCGCTTGGGTTTTTTATGCATACCCAAGCATTCCCCGAAATGATCAAAGCTTTTTCACGACAAGTGGCTTTGTGAGGATATCTGCAAATTGATCCTATGTTCGCAATGTTGCAAAACTATCTCACCATTTGTTAACCAATTCATGTATGAAGTGAAACTTGGTGTCAATGTGCTTTTGTCCTTTTATGAAAGACCGAATTTTTAGATAATGCTATCGCCGAGCTATTGTCACGATAAATAGTTGTGCCCTTTTCTTGTTCATGACACAAATATTCGAGAACTCTTCTCGACCCATACTTCTTGGCATGTCGCTATTATTGCTGCAACATACTTTTTCTTCTGTCGTAGATAAAGCAACTATCGCTTGCTTCTTGAAGCCCATGAAACCCGCTCCCGATCCAAAATGAAACACATATCCCGATGTGCTCTTCTGATCATCAACACTTCTATCCCAATCATTTTCGGTGTAACCTATCAATATGAGACTTTTAGAAGAGGAGTATAATATACCAAACCCCTTCGTTCCATTTACATACCTTAGAATTCTCTTGGTCGCTTGCCAATAAGCTTCTTTCGGTCTTTCCATGAATCTAGAGATTAAGCTAACAACATGCATAATGTCCAACCTAGTTGCGATCAATTACATAAGGCTTCCAACTATGCTCTTATACAATTTTGGATCAAAATCCTTATCGTTATCTTCTTTTCATAATTTCAACACCCATTACTATTGGAGTCACAAAGTCAGCCTTGCTATTCTGCATGTTGAATCTCTTTAACACTTGCTTCTACATATTTATCTTGAGAAATGAAAAACACCATTTTCACTTTGGTCTACCTCAATTCAAAGAAAATATCTCAAGAAGCCCAAGTCAATCATTTCAAACTCACTTTTCATGATCTGATTTAAAATTAGCAATGAGAGAAGCATCATTGGCATTAAAAATTAAATCATCTACATATAATACAACGATAAGTATCTTACCGTTATTCTCCTTTATGTAGAGTGTGGGTTTCACCATCACACTTCTCAAACCCATTCTCAATTAGGTAAGCATCTATCTTGCCGTATCATGCTCTTGGAGCTTGTTTCAGCCTCATAAACGAGCCTTCTTCAACTTCCATAATTTATGCTCTTGGCCTTCAACTTCATAGCTCGGGAGGTTGTTCAACATAAACCTCTTCTTTTAACACTCCATTCAAGAATGCATATTTAACATCCATCCGATAAATCTTCCATTTGTGTTGTGTCGTAATAGACAACACTGTTCTTACTATTTCCATCCTTGCTACTGGTGCAAAGGTTTCATCATAGTCTTTGCCTTGTTTCTATTTGTAACCTTTAACAACAAGTTTGGCCTTTGTGCCTTTCGATCTTGCCTTCGACATTGCTTTTGGTCTTATAGACCCACTTAACTCCAATGGCATATTTGCCTTCGGGGAGGTCCACTAACTCTCATGTTTTACTCTTCTCAATTGCACCAGTTTCTTCATTCATTGCTTCAATCCATTTATCATCATTTACAAACATCTTCAAAATGAATTGGGTCATCAACATGACAATGCAAAGAAAATAATGAATTTAGACCAGTATTGTTACTTACCTCTCCCTCGCTCATAAATCTCATTAAAATTTCTCGAATATTGGTCTTCTTGGTGTGCTTGGAGTTTCATTCGAAACTTGAGGGCGTTTCTAATCCCCTACGGTGTGCTTGAAGAAGCACTTCCTTGACTTCTCAAGGTTGTTCGAATTCCAGCTCGTGGTGTGGTTTTGTTTGTGCTTGTCTGTGGTGGAGGACCCACCGAAGAAGGATTATTAGCTATTGTTCCTTCTTCTTCTTCTTCCTCGTGAGGCACAATTGTCTTCATGTTCACGATCTTCTCTAGGCTTCCATCCCAAGCTTCATCTTCATAGAACTGCACATCTCTGCTTACTATCAATTTCTTGGTGAATGGATTATAAAGTTTGTATGTTTTTGACTCATCACAAGTAGCCAATAAAGACACACTTCTCCCCCTTACTATCAAGTTTCTTCCTTAGTTGATACGGTACATGTGCATATGTTACACGATGAATACTCTCATGTGAGTGATAGTTTTCTTTCGACCACTCCATGCTTCTTCCGGTATTTTATTCATGATAGCTTTAGTCGAGCATCCGTTTAAGATGTAAACTACACAAGTGACAGCTTCAGCCCAATACTCATGTGGTAAATGTTTTTCCTTCAACGTACTCCCTAACCATATCCAGAATGGTCCTATTCTTTCCTTTCTGCAACACCGTTTGCTCGAGGTGTATACCTCACGGTGAATTTCTTTTTGTATGCCGTTCTCTCTCGAAAATGCAGAAATTCCTTAGATATGTACTCTCCACCTCTCGTCTATTTTGAGCACTTTAATGTAATGCCCACACTTGCTTCTCAACAAGAGTTTTGAAGTGGAGGAATTTCTCAAACACTTCACTCTTCTGTTTCAACACATACACCCATGTCTTTCTAGTGTAATCATCAATGAAAGTTAAAATATATTTATTTTTAGCAAATTATGGTATTTGCATCGGTCCACATACATCAGAATGAACAATTTCCAAGGGTGCTTTTTCCCTTATACTCTTTCCTAATGGAAATCTTTCTCGTGCTGTTTTCCCAAGATACAGCTCTTCACAAAGGTCTGTCCGACTTTTCAATTAATGGAAAAACTTTTACCATTCCCATTTCGTGCAACAAATAGGGCCTCTAAAATTGAGATGTCCAAATCTCAAGTGCCACTACCAATTCTCATCTTTCACTTCTTCTTGAAAGACTTCTTGTGTTACAGCTGCAATAGTTTTTCCTTCCTTCAAATCTGCACTCGAGTTTGAGAGGAAACATTCTATTGATGGTCATCTCGCACCTCTACAATGATCATCTTACTTGGAGGTATGTCTCCCGATTGTACACACATCATCTTTGAAGAACACATTGTAACCTTTGTCAATGAGTTGTCTAATGCTCAAAAGATTACACTTTAGACCGTGTACATAGTACACATCCGGCACGATCATCTATTCTCAATTTCTTGCTAGGATACTGACTCGCATTTACCCTTGATAGATATCTTACTATCGCTTCTCGTTGTTACCTCGAGATTTCACATTTTTCATCCAGATTGGCAAACATTGAAATGTTTCCGAGTCATGTGATTACTACAACCCGATTCTAAGAACCAAAAATCTTCTTGTTTGTCTTGTGCGATGTTACATGTTAACAAGCACAATATTTAGGTTCTTATCTTCTTCATTTGAAAAATTATCATTTTGCCTATTTTTTCATGTCATTTTTTCTTTTTTCCTACATTCATTGGCATAATGGCCTAATTTCTTGCAATAATGACATTGGACTTGGGTATTTTCCATAACTTTTGTCCATGAGCTTGATGTTTTCTTGAACCTTCTTCTTGGTTTTGATTGCGCAGCTCCTTCCGCTTATGCTAGCAGGATTATTTCTACCTTTGTTTTGGATTCTTCCACGACCTCTCGTTGTTTGCTATGCCTCGACCTCTTCCTCGGCCAAATGACATCCGAGTCTTGAATGCTTGCTCAAAAGAGGAATCTTTGTCCCTCTACTCTGCCTATGTTCATGAGACATAAGAGAAGCACTCAGTTCATCTATCGTGAAATGTGAGAGATCCTTTGTTTCTTCTATTGCTACCATAATAGATTCAAACCTTGAGGGTAAACATCTCAAGATCTTCTCTACGATCCTTCTTTCTTCAAGAGCTTCACCATGAGATATTATCCGGGTTATCAACCCAAAAACATTGAGTGAAGAACAAATCTATAATATCAAATTCCTTCATGCCGAGTGTTTCAAAGTATCTCCTCAAAATCTACAACTTTGGATTCTATACCTTCTCCATGCCTTGATAGGCAGTTTTGAGAATATCCCATGCCTCCTTGGATTTTGTTGTTGTTGCAATCTATGGGAAAACACTTTCATGTACTAATTGAAAGAGGAAAAAGAGGGCTTTGGAGTCCTTCTTTCGTTTCCCTTCAACAATTCTCTTTCGCTCACTATCAAAGTAGCCAACGCCGTCGCATTCATGCAGGGTTCAGGGGTAGCCATTTTCAAGTAGCTCGCATAATCCCTCGAGAAGAAAACAAAGCTCTCATAGTTATGGACCAATAACTATGATTCTTCCCATTAAATTGTGGAATTTGGGAATTTTTCAAACCAATTCCAAAGCATCTACCATCTTAACTATATAGGAAGAATACTGACTATATAATTAAAAACAAGTGAGAACTTTCTCTACTAGAGAAAATCTTCTCTAAACGCTTCTTATAGCTCCTATAGCGAAAGACAAACTTTGTTTTGTTTCACTCGAGTGCCTAGACAAGCTCCGATACCGTGTAGAAGTTTCTGTTAGTTTCAAAACAACAAGAGAGAATGAAGATTCCCTCTACAACACAAAGTTTTAGAACTAAATTTTGCAGAATGAACAGAAAATGGCTTTAGGACAATTTTTCTTAATTCATAAAAAGAATAAAAAGAAATACATAATCAACAATATGATTCTTTCTCCTTGAGAGGGATTCACAAAGTATTACAAAGTGGACTGTAAAAAACAACAGTGCTCACACAAAAACTTCTCTCGTCCTCTATTCGTACATACAGGTGCTTACAAACTTTGTTGTGTAACGACTGCGGGCTACAACAATTCTCTATTTTTTCATGAAATATCATCTTAATGCATGAAAAACGTATTCGCAAAGTAAAAAATATTCATTACAATATCCTTTCGGGCTCATTTCCTTTTATAAGGCGCTGGTTAATAAAAAACAATTAAACCGACCCATAAAACCGGATCTCAAAATATATGAAATCCAATGAAAACATTCATCGCATCCGAACTCAATCGGGCGATTGGCTTTTTCAGTGGACAAAAGGTTAACACCTTTGTGCTATGCGATTGTGATTTGCAATTTGCGATGGCACGAGACCTATATCGCATCGGTAAGTCGAGCTTGCGATCTTGTGATTGCGTGATTGCAACTCTTTGTGATTTGCGATCGCGATTGTGGTGGGACCACATCGCATCGCATCACAAACTTCAATCGGTCGTAACATACATATGTGTGGTACCTCGTTCCTTTTTGTGATTGCGATGATCGCATCGCATCGGAACAATCCATATCAACAAGACACTTATTAATAAAACTTGTCATTTGCCACCATAGTCATTTGAACTCCGCCGATATGTTGGTAACGTCTTTAAAGCCTAATTCAACTTTGTAATCAAAGCTCGCTGTCTGCTGGTGAGACTTTGAGTCCGATCATTTACTCTACTATTAAGAAAACGACAACCGCCTTAGATAATTATCAAGGGACCGATTCTTATACGCTCTCGCACTTAACTTGTGCGGGCTTTCCAATCCTTTTGCAATTGTTTCAAGAAATCGAGAATCCGCCTTTCGCAAAGGCTTCAATGTGCCTCACTCTAGTCATTCTCGCATTTATCGTTGATTGACATCGTAGTTGGAATTAATTTCCAACATGTTCTCCTCCTTGTTTGGTCATCATTTGCAGCGACAATTTCGGAGAAGGAAATCTTTAACGAAAAGAGATAATCCACATACCATCTTGAAATATCCTTCTTTTCCTTTTGTATATGTTAAAATTGTATGATTATCAATCAACATTTCATTTCTTGTACGTATCTATCCAAGAAAATTATAAGCTAAAATCACACTTTGAAAAGAATTTGGTTACAATACTTTTCCGTTGAATTTTTCTCCATGATCACAACAATACAAGTAGAATATGAACTCTAAAATACTAACTGTTGTAGCTATTTAAAGTAGTGAAAATAGTTAAATTGAAAAAATATCCTTCTTTTCCTTTTTGTATATGCTAAAATTGTATGATTATCAATCAACCTTTCGTTTCTTGCACATATCTATCCAAGAAAATTATAAGCTAAATCACTGTTGGAAAAGAATTTGGTTACGATAATTTTCCATTGAATTTTTTCCATGATCACAACAATACAAGTAGAATTTTAACTCTAAAATATTAACAGTTTAGCTATTTGAAGTAGTAAAAATAGTTAAATTGAAAAATATCCTTCTTTTCCTTTTGTATATGCTAAAATTCTATGATCATCAATAACATTTCGTTTCTTGTACATATCTGTCCAAGAAAATCATAAGCTAAATCACACTTTGAATAGAATTTGGTTACGATACTTTTCCGTAGATTTTTTTCCATGATCACAACAATACAAGTAGCATCTGAACTCTAAAATATTAACAGTTTAGCTATTTAAAGTAGGGAAAATAGTTAAATTGAAATTTTCAAGTGAAACTTAATATATAAAAAATGTTTTGCAACTATACTTATTCTTTCTGAATGTTATCAGAACAATAAGCTATGAAAAAAAATACATGAGAAAGGATGATTATCGTAAACCCACTTACATGTATTGTAAGAATTTATTTATATTTATTTATATAAATTTAGATATTGAAATTAATACCTTAATACTGTTATTGAGAGAACAATGAAGCCGTCTTATTTGCACATTAAATTAATAGTTGTATATGTTGTTTTAACAATGTCTAAATATAACATTACTAACCCACACCACCTAAGAACATAGAAGAACATCAAGGAATAATGTAAATAGTTTTATGATCATGTAGATACTACTCACATATTAACTTTTTAGGAAACAAATGATAATGGATATTTATATGTAATATATATGTAATCTCATGGATATTTATATTTATATGTAAGATCACGTAATATAATATAATATTTTATTTATAAATTTATGTAAATATTGGAATTAAAATATATTTTTATATTATTACAACAAAGAAAAATGAAGTTATGAAGCTATCTAAAGTAGTATTCATTGATTTATTTATATATACCATTTTAGCAATGTTCAAACACAAATTTTACTAAAATCACAGGTTAAAACTACCATAGACTATGAAGTATATAGAGGCATGCTATCACACAATGCAATTTCTTAGACATGCACAACTAAAAAGGGAAAATGAGGAGATGAAGGTTTTCATTTGAGTTTGGTGGGTAAGCTAAAAACTTAAAACATTGGAAAGAGAAAAGAAGGGCATGACTTTAATAAGAGTAATAAAATTCATGTAACAAAAGCGATATATGAAACTAAAAATTTATAATGTATATAATGTTAGAATATCTATATTGATTAAGTTGTCATATTTCTTACATATATCATGTTTTTAAATATATATATATATATATATAATTTTCTTAAAAATAATTCGCAATATAATTATGAAATTTTTTTATTTTTTTTATTAGGAATAGCAATGCATTTTCATGAGAGTTTGTTTATTAAAGTTGGAATAGTTTAACATATAAAATGATGTAGGTTAATTGTAGAACTATGAGAGGATCATAGTAGTTTTATTCAATTGTTTAATTGTGTGAGGTGGTTATACTTTGATGATTTGGGAAATGATAAAATTTCACACTTAAACTATGTTTTTATATAAAAATATCTTCTCTTCATTATCATATATAGATATATCTTATATTAAGTGAGTTTTTTTTTATGAGATTTATATTGCCTACTTTCTCCAATATCTAAATTCTTATTTTTTATGAACTTTTTATTTCAATTTTAAAGTCATTGTTTTTTTATCAAACATTAATTATATGCATTATCGATTTTTTAATATAAATTGTTAATTTCCATATATTGAGCATAATGTAATTTTACTTTGGTGCTTTAGGAAATGATAACATCTCAGACATAAACTATGCTTCCATATAATATCTTATCTTAATTTTCCATACTAATCTTTCCTTAATTTTTTTTCTAATACAATGATTTATATAATATTTATGATACAAATGTATCTTATATCAAATACATTTCTTTTGATAAGATTTATATTGATAAACTATGCTTCAATATAATAACATATTCTTTTCATTAGTCCTACTAATATTTAGTTAATTTGTTTTTTAATTTGTTTTATAATAGAATTAATTTTATAATATGCATGATACAAATGTATCCTATATCAAGTGCATTGCTTTTAATGAAATATATATTGACTATTTTCTCCAATATCTAAATTCCTACTTCTTATGAATTTTTTGTTTCAATTTCAAAGTCAATTTTTTTCTATCATTCATTAATTATTTGTCGACAAATTTTCGAAAATTTCTGATAGATTTTTTTTATATAATATATCAATTTCCATATATTAAGAATAATTTTTTTAAATAATATATTAATTACCATATATTAAGCATAATTATTAGGGTTAGAAATAATATTAAAAAATTTACATTATTTGTGTTAATGTTTAGTTATCCTAGAGTAACTTACATTAGAAGCAACATTAAAGTATATTGATGACGAAAATTATAAGTGTCACCTCTTTTCAACATAGTATAAATAAATAAATAAAATTATTTTTAATTATTTTTATTTAATGGAATGAAAAAAAATGAGTGGCATTAGTTTAGTTATAATATTGCTAACTATATATAAAATGTGCCAAATTCATTTATTAAAAAAAATAGAATAATTTTATTAATAAAGAACAATTGAATATGAATAAGCAATAATTTTATGTTACAATGTAATGTTAGAGTGTATTTATATATATTTAAATTAGTTATGAACATTAATTAAGATGGTTTAAAAGTCACATATTTTAGGTAAGTCATGTCCCTCAATAAATATGTACAACTTATTTTTATTATTAATATCAATATTTTTATTATTAATTTATATATATTATTTCTATTAAAATTGTATTGTTGTGAGATATAAGTTTTCCTGAATCTTTGTTATTAAAGTTGAAATAATTTTCTATAAAAGATGATATAGTATAATTGTAAAAATATGGGAAGGTCAAACTATGATTCAATTTTTCTAAGTGTGTGGTGACAATTTCTACTATTTGAGAAATGATATAATTTAACCACTTAACTTTCCTTCACTATAGAAATATAATATCTACACATAGTACTCATATTGATTTCATATTTTTGTTAGTTATTTTAATATTACCATGATTATTATAATATGAATGATGAAAAGGTATTCTTTTTTCTTCATATTCTTTTGATGATTTATTGGTTCATGACATTCTAATACAATCTATATTTATTTCTCTAATATCTATATTTATACATCCTATAAAATCCTTATTTCAATTACGAATTGTTCATTGTTTCTTTCCAATTTTTCTTCTGAAACCTCTTTTTTATTTTCAGTATAATTCTTATAGTGAAAAACATCTTTTTATTTGTTATTGTTAACCTAATAAAATAAAATTTTCATTAGTTGTGTTGATATTTAATTATCTTTATGGATTAGATATGAGGGAACATTAAAGTTTCTTCATCAAAAATATATTGGAATCACAGTTGCAATTATACCAAAATATGTAACTGTTAGTATAGGGAAGTATCACCATAGTAAATGAATCCCTGAAATGTTAAGAACATGTTGGAGAGTGTTGTATTACCTAATTCTCAATAATACCTCACTAACTTGAGGCGGAAAACATTATATTATCCAATGCCCAAAAATATTCCTCTATCTTGAGTCAAAGTTGTTTCAAACTCGTGAAACTTTTTCATGATACCACTAGTTCGAACCATAATTTTTATTACACCAAAACCCACAAGCCTTGGTAAACGAAAGCATGACCAATGTTAAGTTCGGGGTTAAGGGATCCTCGAGGTTGATAAGAACATGATTTTTGGATGATCTAATGATCGAGGTGGATATTGGTGGCCAACCGCCTATTCCACTTAGACTCCACCATTGTTTCTTTCATTTTTATAGTTTCCTTAATTGTAGCACAGTTCACTATTTTTAGCATTTTTTCAGGTCCTGAACTTCCAGATTTGTTTTGGGGCACTAAATGATGTTTTTTCGGAAACCCAAGAGCAACATGGGTATTTGACCAATGTTTGTCAATAAAAAATTGTATTCCTCGGATATATATTTCTAACGACTGTGCGCATCAAAAAAATATTGTATGCCGAAATTACGTCCCCTGGAAGACGATGTACCAATTTACCCAAACGGGGCCCATAGTTTTGGTGCTTCATCTCCTAGGGTTAGGTTCTTGGATGTTTACGGCTTTCCATTATTTCTCAATAATAAGTATGCCTTTGAGCCTCATTGTAACATAATTCAAAGGCCTGTAGCCGCTACACATCTTCTCAGAGATAAACTGCCGATGCCCTAGCTAGTTTATTTTGAATATGTGGGTAATGATATTTCAGTTATTTGATATTAATGAAATGAAGTGTCATTTCCGCTGCATCTTTGTATTTATGATTATACTCCTATTATATTTCAATCCTACATAAATCTGGATCATCTAATGCCCAAAAAAAAAAATTCAAAAAAAAATCCTTCGTGATTCATATAAAAGTAACAATTACTTCCATTAAAAAAATTAAAATCTATTTATTTATGAATTTATAATCATTAATATTGAATTTTCAATATAAATAATTAGTTTTTTATATTGAATTTTGTTACATAATTATTAATCATCTAATTAGAATAAATTTTATATTATTTTTCCAATTGTCTACGTGTTTTTCTCATAAAATATAGCTAGAAAATTTGTTTAACCTTCAACATTCTTTGTGAAAATAATTTAAAATTTGTAGTGAAGTTACATAATTGAGAAGTGTTTCAGATTTGAAATTCCTACCCAGGTTTGAATACTCAAATAGAAATAAAGTTTATATAAAGTTGTTCTTAAATAGAATTTGTTAAGTGAAACTTAATATGTATAATGATACTTTTTCAATAGAATTTTGTTTCAAATGAAATTTAATATATAGTAAAAATTCTTGTTGCAACTATACTTATTATATATGAATTTTATTTAGACAATGAACTATGAAAAAATATGCGAGAAAAAATAAATGAGAAAATTTGATTATAATAAACCCACTTAATGTAATGTAAGAATTTATTTCTATAAATTTAGATATTGAAATTAATAGCTTAATATTTCTATTGAGAAAACAATGAGGACATCTTGTTTGTACAATAATTTAGTTGTATATGTTGTTCTAACATTGTCTAAATATACCCTTGGTAACGCACACCAGACAGCAAGGAATAGTGTAAATAGTTTCATGCTTATTTGGATGCTACGCACACAATAAGGAAACAAATGAGAATCGATATTTATTCGTAAAGTCACGGAATGTAATATAATCATTTCTTTATAAATTTCCACAAATATTGAAACTAAAATATATTTTAATATTTTTACAATAAATAAAATGAAAATATCTAATATAATATCCATTGATTTACTTATATATACCATTTTAGGAATGTTTCAAACACAATATTTAGTAAAACTACATGTTAAAAACACCATAGACTATGAAGTATATAGATTCATCCTATCACACAACGAAATTTCTCATACATACACAACACGAAAGGAAAAGGGAGGAGAAAGGTTTTCATTTGACTTTGGGATTAAGCTAAAAGCTAGAAGAAGCTTGAAAAGTTGGGAAAGAAAAAAATAGAAAAAGGAAAAAGAAGGAGCATAAATTTAATAAGAGTAACAAAAATTATGTAAAAATAATGAAAAATTTTTTTTTATTAAAACTATTAATGAAAAAAAACATGAAAATCACTTAAAGAATTTAATGAATAAAAATAAAAATTTATAATATAAAATAATGTTAGGATATCTATATGCATTAAGTTACCATATTTTCTTTACATATATAATGAGTTTTAAATTAGGATTTACAAATTTACTATATATATGTAAAATAGTTATGACAAAATATTATTTTTTTTATTATTATGAATTGCAATGAATTTTAATGAATTTTTCTCATTAAAGTTCTAATAATTAATTATATAAAATGATGTAGGTTAATTGTATAATTATGAGAGGATCATGGTAATTGCAATGATTTTAATGAATTTTTTCATTAAAGTTCTAATAATTGACCATATAAAATGATGTAGGTTAATTGTAGAAGTATGAGAGGATCATAGTATTTTGATTCAATTGTCTAATGGTGTTGTGTGTTTTACTTTTCTGATTTGAAATTGATAACAATTCACACTTAAATTACTTTTCAATATAATAACATTTTCTCTTAATTTGTTATAGTGATCTTTTAGTTAGTTTATTTTATAATATAATTATTTCTATAATATATATGAAATGTATCCTATATAACGTGAAGTTATTTTCATAAAATCTATATTGATTGCTTTTTTCCAATATCTAAATTCCTACATTTTATGAAAAGGTGCCCCATAATATGCTTGCTGACCCATGATCTACTTCCTCATTTGGAAGTTCCTCCTCCATCTTAGCTTCCAATTTCCTCTTTTCTCCTTTGTTCTTTCAATATTGATATTAACAAAATTTATACAATATGTATTTTGCGAGAAATTGACCTTGAATGTTATGGGAGAAATGACAACGATTCCTTCGTTCTGCATTTGTTACCAAAAGAAGACCAATTTTCGACTAGAGGAAATAGTTATTACATGTGGAGGCAATGGTTTCCCATTGAAAACGAGTATAGGGTTGAGAAGGGGAAAGATATTGGAAAATGGTCTCTTATATTAGCTTTTCCGATCGGAAACCGATTTGCCGGTGGAAATATGGTAGACTGCGGTATCTATGCTTTTTCTTCCCACGGATATGGTCACTATATTTCCATTTATAATACAAGCAAAATTTTTTACTATTTTTCATCCATGAGAGAGCATCATTTTCAAAAACAAATTGAACCAAGGAATCCTTTAGTGTATCCCAGTTACGCATTTTTGTTTTTTCATTTTCATTCTTTGATAAGTGCTAATTCACCTATACTTTCAAAAAAATGGATTTTTAGGTACCTTCCATTTGATATTCCTCATTATCTACGGGACCACAACTCAAACATGTTAGAATTGCCATTCGGGTTCAATTGAAAGCGAAGATGTGATTTTATACGACGTCAACATTGTTGGTAAAAGTTTATGTAAGCCAACGAAGCTCGAACAATACTCCCAATTGCTTTTAAATGCATTTTTGGAGAATATTTCCCTTCATGGGACCTACCGGCCCTATCAAAAACATCGATTCATCTTTCCTGCTATCCTTAAGGGGAATGAGAATCCTTCCCATCATGGTGCCTCTTGGCTTTATCGAATGCCTCGATTGATCTTTCACTATTGTACAAATATTTTTCTTACCATCATTGTAAGAATGAGAATCTTTACCTTCATGTGATCTCTTAGCGCATTCAAGAGACTTAATTGATCTCTCTCTCACATTCCTTAGCGAATAGGACTCCTTGCTTTCAAAAGGCCATTTCACCTTGCTAGTCAACTGGGGCATCGATGGATGTTTCTTTGTCATCAACTCTTCTCTCCCTTTCGCCATCATGGGACCTCTTAATCCTATCGTCGGCCTAAACCAAATGCTCTCTATTGGTCTCAACATTTGTACTCCTTTTCTTCTTTTCTACTCTATCGGGTTACAGTAGCCATATGCATCCTGTAAGCATCTTTGTTAGTCTTTCTCTTTGAAACACTCATTTTATCTGCTATAAACTACTCAACCAAAATTCGAAACTCTCATATTTTGAAACCCTCATCTCCTTAGAAGAATTCTTGCCCATGATTCAAACCCTCTCTTGCTCCAATACGCACTTTACAGAATAACCCTTTTCCGGCATACGGGGTTTTTATAAGTGAACCGAGTGTGGTTTTGTAGTATCGAGGTTTATGTTTTTGGTCTTATTTGTTTATGGCCTTACCGGTGCGGAAGAGAGTTGTGAAGCACCGATGCATCTTAATACTAAGACACATCGGTGCGTGCTATGATGATAAGCACACTGAACGAAAAACCAAGAATCTCAACTAGAAATGGCATATTGTATAAAGTTATTTTTTATTTTTGTATGTAATATCAGTAATAAAATAATGATAATTCTAAGCTACATGAATTTATTTGCATTATTTTCTAAACGTTATTATGTTACAAAAATTCATATTATTCTAGATTTATTATTTTACAATTATTTACAAATTTACAAACTTTTAATTTTGAATAAAAATCATCTCACATTAATACAATTAAAATTTTCACATTAATACAATTAAAACTTTAGAAATATTTTACATACAATTACAATTAGAATTAGAATTAGAATTACAATTACAATTACATTTTAAAAATTTCACATATCAATTACGATTAGAATTAGAATTAGAATTTTTATTTTACATACAATCACAATTACAATTAAAATTACAATTACAATTAAAATCCTACATTAAATATTTTACAAACAATTACGGTTAAAATTACAATTATAAATACAAATACAATTTTACAATTTCACATACAATTAAAATTTCAATTTCAATTACAATCACGATATAATATTTAATATAAATCATGGTCATTTTAATATAAAATTAATTAATAAACATCACGATCATGATAACTTGATGGAGACAAACATCATATTGGACTAAAAAAACACATTCAAATTCGCTAAAATCATCATGATCATGTTCATCTAAAAAAACAAAATTAACATTATATAACATCATCACAATGCAAACATCAAATATAAATCTCATGTCAAATAACTCATTCTATCATATACACATGTATTCAGCAAAGCTTCACATTAAATGAAAAATATCTAACATGACCTAAAAATATACACATCATGATGATCACGAACATGTAAATTAATTACAACTACAACATGAATATAAAATACATGGACCATATATATATATATATATATATATATATATATATATATATATATATATATATATATATATATATATATAAGCTGAATAATGTTAAAAATATAGAGCTGTAATATAAATGTCATGGATCGGTTGGTGGTACAACATTAATAGCAATACTAGTCGAGGCACCTTAGTCGATGGTTCAAGCCTCGATGGTCGATGGTCTACTTTGCTCATGATAATGAGTATTAATGGATGTTGTGAGTGCATTGTTGGATGTGGCCGATGGTTTAATATCATCTCCATGATAGTTGTTGCTAGATGGTTTAGACTACGATCTCCATGATGATTGCTTGCTAAATGCTAGTGCGAGGTTGGTCATACGACGCGGCATGAGGTGAACGATCATGAGATGATGATTCATTGCTCATATCTTGTCGATCACCATGTGATGTGTCTCGACCATGCTTATAACATGCAATATTCCTCCTAAAACTGCATAACTAAGGTCATAGCTCCTACGACATGCTGCATCGAGCTGCGCATGTCACGTGTCATGTCTCTCCACATCTATAATAGCGTATAATTGACCCACATGTCTCGTAATGGGGCGGTCTCGATGCCCACCTCAACGATCGATACCTTTGATTTGATCACACAACTCCATCCTATATCTAGTATCACGTCGGCGCGCCTAGAAAAAGGCGGTGCTGGTGACACCGGTAGGAGTAGGTGTCTCGGCACCGGCATCACGATTATCCTCGGCATCTGGCATGCCACGAGCATCATCGGGATCCACACTTGGATCATGTGGTGGTGTCGGCATGATATCGGCATCAAAGAGCCAATGTCTGCAAAATATATACAAGTACACATCAATAATTAGAGCAATCTCATTACACAATTAAATAAAAACAAGTTAAAGAACATGTTAGAATAAATTTAAATAAAATAGTAATATTACCTCTATCATCTAGCGTCTCATCATATTTAGAAAGAGTATATTGGCACACCCTCGCCAATCCAATCCCACATAAGGGTAGGGGGACCATAACGAAGGAATGCATCTCGTCGACAATAGCTAGCAACTCTAGTGCATCATGCGATATTGTGGCTAGAAACATAGTCTCACCCATGTTGGGCATCAGCCGACCACACATATGCATACATGCCTCAAAACATTGACCTACGAGACTACTTATTGAGGCTTCATATCTAGAAACGTCTCAAAAAAATAAACAAAAAAAACATACGAAGACAAAAGGGAAAGGTGACCCTCCCTTGTGCATGAGCATGACGACTATCTATGGGTACGTATGAGAGCTGCCACAAAAAAATGGTAGACCACCTCACAGAGTCATGGTTCTGTACTAAAGATTCAACAAAATATAGAAGCGAGCAACTAATGTGTTTCAAGTCACTAGTGTTATGTGAAATGGTTGAAATGAGAAGCGAGAGGCATTGAACCTCCTCACTTCAAAATGCACTACCAAATGCGGCGATGCAGTAGTAGATAGTATCGATTCTCCAATGTATCTCTAGGAGTAAACTAACTAACTCCCCTACTACACAACCCGGTGGAACCTGCGGGGAACGTGGGAAAATCCACCCCTCTCCTCGATAGCTCTCATATGAAATATATATCCTCCTTAGTGGGTGTGTACTTGCTTGTTGGGACCAACCTAGAAAATCTGTCGGTGGGTATTCCACGTGTGGATAAGAAGTATCAAAAACACACCATGGGTCTTTAAGGAAGTAGCCTCCTCATAAGAACTTGGGGTGGCCTACCTCACGTTCGGACCCCTTGGGTAGTTGTTGTAATTGTGCAAGGAGTACGCATCTCTCTCCCTCTCTTGTGCCTCCCACGGGCGAACCATGTCATACTACTCTCGTCTTTGTTGCTATTGTTCCCCCTATTCTCTTTGAATGATTGACATATTAAACAATTTTTTTTTATTAGATGATACATGTATTTAGGAATATACATGTATAATTTTTTTTGGAAAAAAAACGGATCAATGCGTGCGCCACAAAAAAATAGTCATGCACGGATTTACGGGTGCATTTTTTGTTTGTCATGCTACTTGTGAGCGATGTCTAGATGACATTCAACGCCTTGTATGCAGTGAACACTGAAGATTTTTTAAAGCATCGATGACTATGTATGGTGTCGAGACCCAGGCGGTGTCTTGACTAAAATCTACGCTTTACCACATATATTTGTGTCGGTGAGCGACTACGACTAATTACATATTCAATAGTGCGGTATTTTTTCGTCAACGGACCACGTTGCCGCTATTCCACATGGTTAACGGTGCGGCCGGCTAAATGACCACACCACAAATTTTTTTTAATTTTTAAAATAATGTGGTGCGCCTTTCTACCACCTCGAAATGGTGCGGATACGATTATATAGGTTGCGGTGAGACCTATAAATTTTATGGGTAGCACCACTTACGAGTGCGAGCACGGGATGGCTTGAGGTGCACCACACGACAATTTACTTTTCTTTTTATATGGTTAACTTTTAAGGTTATTTGAAATTCTAATCTGCTAAAAAAAGCTTAACTTTATGGAAAAAGCAAGAAAAAAACACTGTACATTTCGTCGTTAAGGAGGCATATTAGCTATAGAATTTGCAAAAGAAAATTTTCCCACCATTTTGAAAAATGCAAAGGCTGGATATTGGTGGGTAATGCATGGATAGCGGTGCATGTAATGGGTACAATGGTAGCACCAATGTCGGGAGGTGGCTCAAACAAGGATAAATTGCATCGGTGCTTGAGAGCTTTGAACCTTTGAGAAAAGTGAAAAAATGTATTTTTTTATGGCAGTATTTGTTTTTTATTTAACGGTGTTATGCTGCGGGGTTTTATAGGGGGCATCGGTGCTATTTCTTATGAACGCATCGGTCGGTTTTACTATTTTGGCATGGCATTTTATGATGCATCGGTGTGATTTATTAATAACACACCGGGCATTTTATGTTTTGACCCGGGTGTTTTATGATGCCTTTGGTGCAGAATATTTGTGAAGCGTCGATGCTCTACAGATAATAATACGCACCCAGGTGGGTGTGTACGGAGCACATGGTGTCACATGTGTGCCAATGGTTTGTGCACACCCGAGTGCTTTCTCTTGTCGAGCGCAGCTGGTATAGTTTTGGATGATAAGAACACCGAGAAAAACATCCATAAAAACCTCGCGCCCTACCAACCTCCTCTAGTAACGTCTTGCTAGAAACAGGATGTATGTGGTATTTTTTATAAGCGGTTCCTCAAAAAAATTAGCTAGCGGGTCTTTTCCTTGTTTTGAAATTAGCAATCAGACATTCTTAAAAGAATATAACTCCTCTAGCTTGAACTTAATTAGCTAGCTAGTTGACAAGAGCCTTGTCCTGCAAGTTAACTCCATCCGACTTTTACTGCTCATGTGGAAATTCGAATTTTCTCAATCTAATCAAGACAAATCAAATCGAGAATTTCTTCTTGCATTTTTCAAAATAATACCCTTTTTCTTATTTTGGGTATATTCAACTTAAAGTATTTTTCTCCCTGTTAGTTTAAGCTCGGTCCCACCTTAATAGTTCTTGGTGCATTTCCTAGAAATGTTTAATCATTATGTTTGTCATCTCAACTAATATTTTGCAAATAAAATATTTCCATCACTACTTTTTGTTCCATATATATATACACATGTGTGCATGTGTGCGTGATTTGAATTTGAATGTTAGTTTTTGTTGTGCTAATTTCATCTTCAAAATTATAAATAACTTGTTGATCTTTTGCTTCATGTTCATAGGTTTTTTGAGGTGCTTTGTGAGTATTAAATAGGTAAATGTATTGAGGTTTTTATGTTAAATTTATGAGCATTATAGAATTTAAACATAATATTGAATAATGACAATAAAAATGTACAACAAATTATCAAAATGATCTATTAACACGAGTTTTATGTTAAATTCATGAGCATAATAGAATTTAAACATAATGTTGAACAATGACAATAAAATGTACAACAAATCATCAAAATGATCCATTAATCCATTGTCCAAAAAATATATTTTTTTAAATAGATATAAAAAAATTCAAAAGAAACCCTAAAATTGATAGCTAGCAATTTTTGAGCTTCTTTCTTACAATGGAGTTTTGTTGCTTTGGATAGTTAGCCAATGGATGTCTGTTTGTATTTTGAATCACCTTAGCAATCATGCTCTTTACCTCATTCATTTCTTCTACCATTAGTTTTGGTGTCCATGCATTCGCATTTCGTACATCTCGATTTGAATTCGAGAGAATATACACTATATAAGTAACGTATAATCTTCGTGCAAACTTTCATTTCGTAGAATTTGGTTGAAAGCTTTTTAAAGAAGAAATACCAAGAATCACCCTACCCGCTTGTGTAATTCCACTGCCAAATGCGACACCGTGGTCTATCAAACGCATCCACCCCATGAAATTGCGTTGTATCATAATGAATTTTACATTGAGTTTTACATTCAACAAATTTGAACAAAGCTATAGAAATAGTGATTAAATTTGACTCAATGTGCCATTTAAACGTGTCAAAATACAATGACATTCTTTTTTCGGGGGATTTCGTTCCACCATACTATAGCTCCTACTCTAAATATATATATGTCTTTACTAGTTAGGGTAGTGAAGCATGCCTTTATACAACGCCTTTTTTTGATAGGTAGGAGATTTCATGCCTTTATACAACACCTTTGTGATAGGTAGGGGATTTTTTGGATAGACAATGTATCGAAATTCCATAGAGTCTAAACATGTAATTTATTACTTTTCTATTTAGAAGAATTCGCGAATTTGAGTCATAGTACTTCATTTATACTGTATTCTTCGTTCTTTCAACTACTATAAATTATATGTCCAGGGAAACCAAATTTTTTTCACCATCTTTGTATTTTTTACCTACAAAAGATTATTCAATTACTTTCACTACGCAGATCCGGGAGGGAAGAATAATAAAAATCGGAAGAAGAAAGATGATAGTTGTTCTCCTCCTTGTTTCGTCATCATTTGCGGTAGAATTTCGAGAGAAGGGCAATCTTTAACGAAAAGAGATAATCCACATACCATCTTGAAATATCCTTCTTTTCCTTTTGTATATGCTAAAATTGTATGATTATCAATCAACCTTTTGTTTCTTGTATGTATCTGCTCAGTTGAATTTTGTCCATGATCACGGCTTAAATACAAGTAGAATGCGAACTCTAAAATACCAACAGTTTAGCTATTTAAAGTAGTGAAAATGGTTAAATTGAAAAATATCCTTCTTTTCTTTTTGTATATGCTAAAATTGTATGATTATCAATCAACCTTTCGTTTCTTGCACATATCTATCCAAGAAAAATTATAAGCTAAATCACTCTTTGAAAAAGAATTTGGTTACGATAATTTTTCGATTTGAATTTTTTCTATGATCACAACGATACAAGTATAATCTGAACTCTAAAATATTAACGAGTTTAGCTATTTGAAGTACTACAATTTCTCATAATAAAATTGTTTGCAAAGATTTGATAATCATAGTTAGCTAGGTCTCTTCATTAGCTGAAATTGTATGAAAGCACTAAAATCTATGCTCTTTCAAATGTTGTCTTTCTTTGTAGCATGCGACTTATAAATAGCCATGTATTGCTATTTTGAAAGTCTACGAGTCTGTACTTCACTCGATAAATTTAATAAATCCCTTACTACCCACATAATTCAATTATCTCTAGTGTCCACTCTTTTAATCATATTGTTAATAGAAGCGATTAAAGTTACAAACTCACTGAACTATGAGGTACTATAAATCTCGATTTAAAACAAAGGTTTGGTTTTAGAGCTTACGGATGATTTTTTCCTCATTTTTTCTAGTTCCTACAACCATGAAGAAATAAGAGGGTTTAAATCCCTCCTTACCTCTGTAAATGTATGGAACACTACTATAGTTCGGAAAAACAAAATATACCTAGAGTAACTACGATGCATCACATCAAAATTAAATTTTCAATTGTTCATAATTCTGTGAGCATAACACTTGGGTAATTGACTGAGTCCTCCCAAACTGTAGAGTCCCTCTATCTCCAAAACTCACCCTCGGGGTGAGACCACCTCCCGAACAGACCAACCTCTAATGCGATCGGGGAATAGCTTATTTAAGCTTTTTCTCCCCCAAAGACACATTTCTAATTACGGGTCCCGAGAATATCAAGATGATTTCTCTTCTTTGTTTGCCTAGGCTTCCCTATTTAGGGACTTTTAAAAGTTGATTTACTGCTTTTTCCCCGACTTTTTTACCTCTTCCCAACTATCTCTCCACATCATTGGGGAAACTAGATTTTTCCTCAAAATCTAATTTGGAAATAAATTCTTTCGAGGATTTTTTGAAATATTTTTTAGGAAAGTATTTTCCTTTATCCATCCTCATGGATTTAGAAAGTGATCTCATAATTCTCGTTTTGGTCGATTTGCACGAAATTATTCTATTCATTTTTCTCAAATTAAATATTTAATTACATCCATAAAATACTTATCCATTTGGGGTCCCTCCCCTTAGGGATTAAAGTTCAAATGTCTAGTTTTGAAAATCAAACACATAAACTAGCGATGTTACGGTAATGGTGTCTTCCGACATATGAATGATGCGGTGTTTACGGGAGGTGAATGGTATGGTGAGCGGAAAAGAGAGGATGGACAATCAAGCTTGTGAGAGTTTGTTTTGTGTGATTTTCTTGGAATAGACTCATGACCATGAGTATGAGTCACGGTTGTAATTTAGAAGCAAAATCTACATGTCATTTATTGTTTGTACATGTTGTAACACCCACGAAGCATGCATACCCCTTTGTTATATGTTCCCTACGTCGGAGAGTTTTTAACACCCTGGAAGAGTGTGTCATGCGGGATGGATACACTTGGGTGGGACCGTATTGGTTTTAGACTCCATAAGGTGAAATTTATATCAAGGGAGAGTTAATCGAGAGGTTGGATGAACCATGTATGTGAAGGACTTCCTAGTAGGCTGAGCGATTGCAGTGGTTGGAACCCATGCATTTCGGTAGATGGTTGTTCCTTTATATGGACATCGAAAATAGCATGAACAAGGTACAAATTGTAATTACCAAATAGAACCGAGTGTAATTATGAAACTAGACTAGTTGTAGATTTTGCGGATAGATATTGAGACAAGTAATCGTTAAGGGGAGCATTGGAATATGTAATTCCTACTTGTCTTCGGTTGTGATTCTCTCTATGTATATAGTACTATTCCTATTCTATAGTTTAGTTCCTAGTTTAGTGTGAGGTTGAGATATTCCCTTCAACCAAATTATTGTGTGTCTAAGATAGCTTCTCTATCTTGAGACAATTCCTTATGTATATATGTAACTTGATTTAATTAATGAATATAGCTTGTATACTCGGGTTTGTAGGTTTTCCCTCCAGAGTGGCGAAGAAATAATATAACTTGAGCTTCCAAAACTACTAGAAATCTTGCTTAAAAAAGGGAAGTTAAATTTTTGTAAAGATTCGTTGAGTTTTTTTAGGTAACCTTTATTTAACCCTTGAATGTTCGAGCATCACGAATGGAATGAAGTGGAAGTGAATTAATAGCTTCTTCATTTTTTTTCTATTGAAAAAAACTCATAGTAAGTGATTTACTAGCTATACAACACATTACGTACACTTAAGTAACAAGTCCGAATTTAATTTTCTAAGAAATTAAAACTAGCAATGGTAATTATCTCCAACCATTCCATCGAATTAACAATGACAACCGAGTTAAATGGAAATTGTATTACAAATAGATGAGTTATATAAATGGGCTTGGATCTATAAATTATAAGCAAAAGAAGAGAAACCAAAGTAGAAATAATTGGAGGTCGAACCATCATTAGAATTTTAGGTGTTACTCTTTTTCCATGGATTGTCTAAAGAAGGGATTGTCTAAATAATATGACGACAAGGTTTTTTTACCATGAAATGAGAAATTTAGTGATTGCCATGGATTTTCGGGTGGCCTTTTATGTCTAATGGTGATATTTTTTGGAATAGCCATTGAACGTTGCAAGCTAGATTTGTGGTATGTGGAGGTGTGTCTCCTTGTCCGATTCGAGCTTAAATTTCTTTTCAAGAAAAATTTCAATTTTCTCGTTCTTGTATTTTCCTATGAATGCGAATGCATGGACGGTGAATCTAATGGCGAAGAAATGAATGAGGAAAAGAGCACGGTTACTAAGGTGATTCAAAATACAAATAGGACATCCATTGGCTAACCATCCATCAAACAGAACTACCGTTGTAAGAAAGAAGCTCAAAATTGCTAGCTATCAATTTTAGGGGTTTCTTGAATTTTTTATATCTATTTAAAAAAAATCCAAGAATTTCATATGTTGTTTTAAAGTGTTCATAGTAACATGTTAGATATATTTTATTACACCAATTTAATTAGGCCCAAGTTAGATACGAGTTTATTTCTCTAATAGCGATCTCAAAGTTAAGATTTGAAAATTGTATTATATCATTCGCATATAATTTGATTCACAATCGGTCATACGGTTTGTGAAGGAGAGAGGAACCCTACCGGATTGCCTCATTTCATTCTCAAACATCACTGCCCCGACTTAAAAGAATAAAAGAAAGAAGACAAAAAACCTTCGAGAAAATTATTTCCAAACATATTTAGGCTTATTTCTAAACAACGATTCTCTATTAAAGAGATTTCACTTATTCTAGAAAAAACTTATTATAATACTCTTCACTAAATAAATATTCAAAAACTTACTCTTATATTAAATTTTTATTATTCATGTTTATTAATTTATTTAGATAATTTTAAGATAGTAGTAATTATAATTTCAAAAAATTTTAACATTTAGAATTTATTACTTGAAATTTTTTTAACATTTACTTGAAATAAATATAATTATTTTTATTAAATAAATTTTTAAAATTCTAAGAAAACGAGGTAAATTTTTTAATTAAATTAACGATTTTTTTTTAAAATAAAATTTAATTAAAATTAATCAAAATAAAATAAAATAAATTTAATAGAATTATTATTGAAGCATTATTAAATTATATTACATAAAATTTGTTAAATTTATTAAAAATTATAATAAACTAATTTTACTATTGATTAATAAAATTTATTAAATAAATTAATAGAATATTAATTTGTTAGCTACTTGGTTTTTTTCCTCCATATTTCACTATTTAAACCTTCACCTTGTGTCCTTCTTTTATTCATCATTCAGCATCTTATCTTGAGAATGAATTCCTTTGGGATTCAAAACATGGATCATTGTTTTAATATCTGTGGATAATGCGAGATTTCCTCGATAAACTAGAACCACAAAAGCTTGAAAACCATAATACCCAATATATTCAATGATGAGAAATATAACATATGTATTGAATTCTGAGAATAATTAAAAACACATATCTCCAACAACATCTTTTTTCCTTGTCGTTTTAAAGCAACGTAGATTTATGCATCCAATATAAAAAATTATTCAAAGTACTAAATCAATTTTGTATAAACCATTCTATTGACATTATTTGATTTCTAGCTATATTTTTTTGATGGCAAGAGAGCAATGAAACATTCAACATACTAAATGTACTCATTATCAATCTTACAACATAAACTCTTGCATATGACTTTTAAATATTAATCATCATTAAAGTAATTTATATACTCTACCCAAGATTTTATTGCCATAGTCACGTAGATGACCTTCTCAAAAACCTATTCATCCCTTTGTCTTCATTTAGAAAATAATATTTTAAGTTCCTCCACACTAAATGTACCAACCAAACACAAGAGAGGGGGACCTCTCATGGCCTCTCATGCTAGTAGCGTAATTCCTTTTTTTATAATGTATAATGTAGGTGATTTATGGGTCTCTACTCGAAATTGAAAGGGGGCACAACTCTCATGCTTCATAATTTAGGCACTTTCTATGTAGGTAACCCTAGGCACTGGGCTTCACACATTAGGTAGCACAACCTTTTTACGAGAAATGAAATAACCATATAGTATGAAAAAAATTGGTCAAGCAACATAATATTGTGGAATCGTTTGTGGAGTATTTACTAATAATGGCTTCGAGATCTTGATACAAAAATGTTAAGAAAAACACTCAAATGGCAACTAATTTAATATCACACTTTGCTGGTGTCTCTCATAAAGAGTGATGATGAGAGCTTGTTGGTATGCTATAGACACTTATACAAAAAATGTTAAAAAATCACTCAAACAAAAACTTATTTAATATCACACATTGTTGGCCTCTCTCATAAGGGAGAGATGGTGAGAGCTCGTTGGTATGCTATCAAAATACATGCATTGCACTACAAGTTATTATTCCTATATTTTATTATCAAACTCATATATTTATGCATACTATAACCAAGAAATTTCTTATCCTAATGCCTAAATCACTCAATTTTGGCCAATGAGCTATTTTCTTCAATGCATAGTTTGATCCAAAAGTTGGGATAAGGGGTGTGAAAAATGTTTTTTAATGGAGTTCAAGTTATCAAGGAATTTATCTACTTTTGGTTTTTATATGTATAGGTCTTTGAATTGCATTGTCCAAATGACCCACAAATAGTCTATCTAAATGGATTATGTAATAAATCTGCTCAGAGACAAATAACCTTGAATCACACTTTAATTAGTTAAAGAACTACTTAAAGCAAACATCTCACATCAAGATTAAAAATAATCACAACACAGAGTATATAGATATTGGTCTCTTCTATTCTACATTAAATGCGAATGTAAATATATATCCGAGTGCAAAATATTTGACATATGAAATATGAATGTTGGACAAGAAAATAAGTACAATTCACCCTAAATGTGGTGGAGCCTTGATGCAACAACAAAGAATACGGGCGAGAGGGAAAAGAATGTAGTTGTTTAGATGATGTTTTCGTTTCAAAAAATTAAACACCTCAACTAATTTAGGCACTTTCTATGTAGGTTTCCCTAGTCACTAGGCTTCACACATTAGGTAGCACAACCTTTCTTTGAGAAATGCAACAACCATATAACATGAAATATTTTTTTCGAGAAACATAATCTCTCGTTGGGTATTTACTAGTTATGGATTCAAGACATTTATACAAGAATGTTAAACTAGAAATTGCACCACATGTTGCAAAAGAAACATTGTAAGGAAATACCATAGGGAAAGAGTAGCCTAGAGAGAAATAAGTTGTTGCGAGAGAAGGAGCCATCGTGAAGGAATGAAAGACAAATTTTTGCTTGCATAGAAAGCAAGTAGTGGAGGTTTAAAAAAATATTGATGATAAGAGTTATCAACCATAAAATTTTGTTATAGATATTTAAATAGTCAATTATGGTTGAAAACACACACACACACACACACACGTATATATATATATATATATATATATATATATATATATATATATATATATACCAACATAATATTTTCACATATATAAAAAAAATGTTATAGATATTGGAATAGGAAATTGGGGGTGAAAATCCTTTGGTGATTAATAATCCTACGAAACAAGCATGAAATGAGCATGTAACTAAAATCACAAGCGACATGACATCAAGGTCAACTTCATAAAAATAGTTTGAATTCATTGCAAACCTTAGAATGGACTTCCTTGTTACATACAGAGTTTACATTCTTTCATATCCACCCTAAAAGATAAGGTCTTGGATGTCTAAAAATTTCGAGGTTTAGCTTCTTATCTAAGTCTTCGGAAATCAAATTAGCTTGAGAATCACTATAAAATAGTGTATCTATATTGGTATGTTTAGACATGAATCCAATATGGAAAATTTCAATTCTTGTATCTTCATCTTGAGTTACATTGGAACAACATGAAGAACTAGTGCTTCTTGTGTTCTTACCTTTCCAAACCAATTGTTGTAATCTTGGTTTCATCTCTTGAATACGAACGTATGTCATGTTCGATGATTGCGGTAGTTTTTCCCCTTCTCTTTGGCTTTTATTTTATTTTCCTTGAACCTCGAATGAATTTTCCCGGCAATGGTCTTCATCATGGCCATTCTTCGAAAAAAATGATTACATGTGAGTTTCTCTTTCTCTCTTTTGGAAGGGTTATTTTTTGTTTCCTCTTCCATTAAACTTTACATTTCCTTTACCCTCATAGTCAAGGAAACTCTCACTTTTCTCATCTATACTGCTGTTTCCCTCTTACTTCTAAATGTGTGGCTTGAATCGCAAATCTCATCTAAGTTTGTGGGATTGAACATGATAATAGTGTGTCTCGGGTAACTATGAAAACCCCCGATATATTTTAACAAAGTTTCTTGAGAACACAAATTAATACCCAAAATAAGAGCTCTTCTCTTAAATTCATCGGTATAATCTTGCACACTTTTCCCTTTCAATTGTCTAAAATTTCTGTGAGTCCATAATGAATTTTTGCATGTAAGCTAGAGGATAGAATTTCCTTTTAATGGCAAACATTAAAAACTTGACCAAGACATTGAGATCTTACCATAGTTTTTTAATCTCTTCCTAAGTCCTTGCTTCACACCATACAAGTGTTGATCCCTCCATCCTCAAAGAAGCCAATTGAAACTTTATGTCATCTTCCTCAAGGCTCTCAATTCTGAAATAAACCTCCAATTTGACAAATCCAATTATCGAGCCACTCTACATTCACTTCTCCATTATACATTAGAATCTCAAACTTGAAATAAAGTTTGAGTAAAGGAGTTTTTCCATTTTTCTCTTTTGAGTGAGTATGGGTGGTTTTTTAGCTATGGAAGTGGAAGATGATGATGATGGTGATGATGAGGATGATGATGAATATGGTGGAGATGGAGGATGCTTTCCTCCACCACCCTTTGAATCCTTATTTTTCATCCTTTTCATCCCTCTCTTCAAAGACGATCCTAACCCTTTCGGTTAGTTCATAGGAAGCCTACTTGTATGCTTCCTCCTCTAAAATATCTTAAGTCTCTCCAAAAAGCTCACATGATGGCTATGTATTCAAGCTCGGCTTAAGGTGCAACTTATACCTCATCAATCTCACCTAGATATAAAACATGAGATGCTTCAAGTGCACTTGTGAAGTGAAAATTTGGGTGGAGATGGTGCCCTAGTGGCTCTCCTTCTTACGGTCCTAATCTTAGGACTAACGACCAATAGTTTCCCTTCTCACTCTCTACAACTTTAACATTGTAAGCATCAAAAATTTGTAACCATTAAAACACTACTTGCACATAACTCGGGGAAAATCAATGAAATAACCTTTCAACCTTTGCTACGATACAACTCTAGATCTGATCTGAATGTTATTTTTTGTTGTGCTAATTTCACCTTCCGAATTATAAATAATTATATTATCTTTTGCTTCATGTGCATAAAATTCTTGAGGTGTTTACGAGTATCAAACATGTAAATTTATTGAGTTTTTATGTTAAATCTATGAGCTTACTCGGAATAAAACATAATTATGAACAACAACAATAAATTATACAACAAACCATTAAAATGATCCATTAACACAATTTTTTTGATGAAGTAGTTCACCCCTCTGCACTAAATCTCCTTGGTCGAACTTCCATGGCATGGGCCTTTGTATTAGCTCAAAAGATGTTGTTTAGAATCCTCTCTTGCTCCTAAAACCTACTTCAATGTGTTACCGAATGTTCAATTCATCCAAAATTGACTCTTCTTGATCCCAATTTTGTCGAATTTTGAAAAAGTTATGGCCTCCTTAATTCTAGCTTTTGCAAAACCCCCACTAAATGCGGAAAGAACTCTAGTTAGGGCTGCTAATTTTCGAGAGATCTCGCCGAAATTGGAAGACTCTACCAAAGATGCCTCTATATTAATCGCGATTAATTAACATGTAATTGGGAGTTAACTATCGAATTAGCGCTAAACACACATTTAATTAAATATAGATTACAACAATATTAGCGCAAATTTAATATAGTTATTGATTATTAAGCATGTTTAACCCCACGCTTAGTGGAGTGCTCCACCCCTAGTTGTAGCCCAATGGTGACATATGTGAGGGGGTGGGCCCCCTCCATGCCGTGCGCTTCAAACGATATGATAACATATGTAATTCGGTAACATATAGAGTTAAGTTACAAGGTTGTGGTATAGTGGTAGTTTGGTGTGCTCAGCTTGGGCGGAGGTCCTGAGGGTCGAGCCACGAGCCTGCTGCACCCCTGCGCCGTGTCAAATTTTCCCACCCAAAATATATTATATGCCGACCTTTGGATATATGACATTTGATAATTCGAAGTTTGACCATATATGAAATTGACCCATACCTTGGTCCACTAGAGGGGAGCACGTGGCAGCCCACTGGTTACCCCACATGTCTATCTCTGGTTGGACTATTTCAACCATATAATAAAAAAAATGTCATGCAACCATTGAACTATGAAATTCGAGAAATTCGACCTTAGTGGTAAAAAAAAGATTTTTGTCTTCGAAAATTTCTAGCTGAATCCTGCGGTGACACTTGTCACGATGTCATTGGGGAGAAAATGATGGAATATTCCTAGAACATCCCTTTTTTGTTGACTAGTCTATCATGTCACCATTCTCTCACTTTTGCTGATTTTTTTTTAATTGTTTAGGAAAATGAACAACAAGCTCTATCTTCCTCATTCGGAGTGGGTTTTTCAATGAAAACGAATTACGTTGGATTTGTGGTGATGAGTTGTTTGTTGTCCTTCAACTTCCAATCAATTTTGAACACTTGCAATTTTTTAGCTAAGGCTGATCACTGGTGATTGAGTGTGCTTGTGTGTGTGTGTGTTTTTTTAAGAAGGAAGAAATTATCTCTTGAAGTGTGTAAATATAAACTAAAAATGAGTCTAATTCAGATGAAACTTAGGATGTTACAATATGAATTGTAGGATTGAGAAAGGCTGAGTTGAATAAATAATATCAAATAATATTGCTCCATTTTGAGCACACTCAAAATTTACAAGTTTGGTTAGCCTTGTTATTCATGTTGACATAACAATATTTAGAAATAGAGTTTCATATGCCTTATTTTTTCTAAACACAAAGTATAGTGGAGTCGAGGTAAGGTAAGACTTCAATAATGACCCATATTGAAAAAAATGAATGGTTAAGGATTTTTCACTTTTTTATCATAGCTACAAGTGAAATTTTACGGGCTAGATATTCCCAAGTGGGGTAGTATTCAATGTTTTTTCCAAAAATCAATTAGTTAATTTCCATTTAAAAAAAAGGGAAAAAAAATTAGCCAAATTTTATAGTATTAAATTATTTTACCTTGAAAAATACCCGGTATTATATATTCTCTAATATAAAATAGTTAGAAATGTAAACATTTCTACAAAGTTATCATCAAACATTTTAAGATTTGGGTATTAGACACTAGTAATATTTTACAGTGATTGGTAAACCTTAAGATAAACAACTATCCTTAAAACTATCTTACCTATCTGCAATTAATATATACAAAGGGCAAGGCTTTATTTGCATCTCTTTGAGTAGGAATTTGACAAATCAAGCATTCTATACTTACAAGAAGTCCATCATAGAGATAAGAAAATTATAGTGGAGCATAATGTTATAGTCATGTATTCTGAGAGGTAAATTTATATTACTTAGTTCATTTTTAATCTTAGTTTGGCATTTTCGAAGATAAACATTATATTTTCTCTTATTATTTACTAACTAAAATCAATTATGGCACAATTAATAATTACACTAACCTACTTTAGCCACAACTTTATTATTTTGTAGATCTTTACAGATTAAGGTGTCTCTACATATTGTTAGACTAAAGAAATGAATTTCATATATGTTGGATTAATAGATCGTATATATATTATGATATTTTAAAATTTAATAAATTATATCAAATTTTGTTATTTCAAAATTATGTAATATGCCAAATCCCTTGTACTTGAATTATTAAACACCTAAGAGATTATCACATATATATTTTTTATAAGTTATTTTAATTTGTTAATGGAGTCATTCTCTTTCATCTATAAATATCCAATATTCTTTCCATAAAAAAATATAAAATTATTTTTTATTTAGTTTTATTCCATCATAGTTAACCAAAACAATATTTCAATTTTTTAATCGTAATAAACTATTTTACATTATCCAACTCATCAATTAATATGAAATGCATGATTTAAATGTCTATTTCAACGCTGAGTTTACCCTCCGAGGGGCGAAGAAATAATATAACCAGAGCTTCCGGAAGTACAGCTACCGCTTAAAGGGAAGTTGACTTTTTCTGAAGATTCGTTGAGTTTTTTTAAGTGACCTTTATTTAACCACTGAATGTCCGAGCATCACGAATTGAATGCAGTGGAAGTGAATTTCTAGCTTCTTCCTTTATTTCTGTTGAAAAAAACTCCTAGTAAGTGATTTACTAGCTATACAACACATTACTGACACTTAACTAACAGCTGAATTTAATTTTCTAAACAATTAAAAACTAGCTGTACTTCATGCACAACCATTGAACCCCATTAACAATGGTAATTATCTCCAACCATTCCATCGAATCAACAATGACAGCCAGTTAAATGGAGATTGTGTTACAAATAGACGTTATATAAATGGGCTTGGATCTATAAATTATAAGCAAAGAAGAGCAGCCATGTAGTAAATAATTGGAGGTCGAACCATCGTTAGAATTTTAGGTGTTACTCTTTTCCATGGATTGTCTAAAGAATATGACTGACAAGCTTTTTTTTACCGTGAAATGAGAAATTTAGTGATCGCCATGGGTTTTCAGGTGGCCTTTTATGTTTAATGGTGATATTTTCTGGAATAGCCATTGAACGTTGCAACTGGATTTGTGGAACGTTGCAACTTCAATCGCTTTTCAAGAAAATTTCAATCTTCCCGTTCTTGTATTTTCCTATGAATGGGAATGCATGGACAGCGCAACTAATGGCAGAAGAAATGAATGAGGGAAAGAGCGCGGTTTCTAAGGTGATTCAAAATACAAACAGGACATCCATTGGCTAACCATCCAGCGAACAGAACTCCGTTGTAAGAAAGAAGCTCAAAATTGCTAGCTGGTTTCTTGAATTTTTTTATATCTATTTAAAAGAATCCGAATCATAGGTTGTTTTAGAGTGTTCATAGTAACATGTTAGATACATTTCATTACACCAATTGAATTAGGGCCAAGTTAGATACATGTTATATCTCTAATAGGGAATCTCAAAGTTAAGCTGAAAATTGTATTATATCATTCGCATAGAATTTGATTTCACAATCACTCATATAGTTTGTGAAGGGAGAGAGGAACCCTACCATATTGCCTCATGTCATTCTCAAACATCACTGCCCCCGACTTAAAAGAATAAAAGAAAAAAAAGACACAGAACTGCAGAAAATCATTTCTAAACATATTTAGGCTTATTTCTAAACAACGGTTCTCTATTAAAAGAGATTTCACTTATTCTAGGAAAACTTATTATAATAGTCTTCACTAAATAAATATCCAAAACTTACTCTTATATTAAATTTTATTACTAATGTTTATTAATTTATTTAGATAATTTTAAGATAGTAATAATTATAATTTCAAAAAATTTCAACATTTAGGATTTATTACTTGAAATTTTTTTAACATTTAGGTTGTATTACTAGAAATAAAATAAATATAATTATTATTATTAAAATAAATATAATAATTATTATATATATAAATTTTAAAATTATAAAAAAAATAAATCTTTTTATTAAATTAATGATTTTTTCTTTTAATTTATTAAAATTTAATTAGAATTAATCAAAATAAAATAAAATAAATTTAATAGAACTATTATTGAATTGTTGATTAAATTATATTACACAAATTTCTTAAATTTATTAAAAAAATTATAATAAACTAATTTTATTATTTATTAATAAAATTTATTAAATAGATTAATAGAATATTAATTTGTTAGCTACTTAGTTTTTTTTCCTCCATATTTCACTATTTAAACTCTCACCTTGTGTCCTTTTTATTAGTCATTCAAAATCTTTTCTTGAAGATGAATTCTTTTGAGATTCAAAACATGGCTCATTGTTTTATTATACTTGTGGATAATCTGAAATTTCTTCAATAAACTAGAATCACAAAAACACGAAAAACCATAATACTCAATAAATTCTATGATGAGAAATATAACATATGTATTAATTCTGAGAATAATTAAAAACACATATCTCCAACACCCTCTTTTTTATTGTCCTTTTAAAACCACTTAGATTTATCCATCCAATATAAAAATTATTGAAAAGTACTAAATCAATTTTGTATAAACCATTCTATTGACATTATTCGATTTCTAGCGATATTTTTTTTATGGCAAGGAGAGCAATGAAACATTCAACATACTAAATGTACTCATTATCAATCTTACAACATAAACTCTTGCATATGACTTTTAAATATTAATAATCATTAAAGTAATTTATATACTCTACCAATACTTTATTGCCATAGTCACGTAGATGACCTTCTCAAAAAACCTATTCATCCCTTTGTCTTCATTTTAGAAAAAAAAATTAAGTTCCTCCACACTAAATGTACCAACCAAACACAAGAGAGGGGGACCTCTCATGGCCTCTCATGCTAGTAGTGTAATTCCTTTTTTTATAATGTATAATGTAGGTGATTTATGGGTCTCTACTCGAAATTTAAAGGGGCGCACCTCTCATGCTTCATAATTTAGGCACTTTCTATGTAGGTAACCCTAGGCACTAGGCTTTACGCATTAGGCGACACAACCTTTTTATGAGAAATGAAACAACCATATAGTATGAAAAAAATTGTTCAAGAAACATAATATTGTGGAGTATTGTGGAGTATTCACTAATAATGGCTTCAAGATACTTATACAAAAATGTTTAAAAAAACACTCAAATGACAACTTATTTAATATCACACTTTGCTGGCCTCTCTCATATGGGAGTGATGATGAGAGCTCGTTGGTATGCTATGGACACTTATACAAAAATGTTAAAAAAGCACTCAAACAACAACTTATTTAATATCACACATTGTTGGCCTCTCTCATAAGGTGGTGATGGTGAGAACTCATTGGCATGCTATCAAAATACATGTATTGCACTAAAAGTTATTATTCATATATTTTATTATCACACTCATATATTTATGCATACTATAACCAAGAAATTTCTTATCCTAAGGCCTAAATCACTCAATTTTGATCGATGAGCCATTTGCTTCAATGCATAGTTTGATCCAAAAATTGGGATAAGGGGTGTGAAAAATGTTTTTTCAATTGAGTTCAAGTTATCAAGGAATTTATCTACTTTTGGTTGTTATACTGTATAGGGCTTTGAATTGCATTGTACAAATGACCTACAACTAGTCTATCTAAATGGATTATGTAATAAATCGCTAAGAGACAAATAACCTTGAATCACACTTTAAGTAGCTAAAGAACTACTTAAGCAAACATCTCACATCGGGGACTAAAATTAATCACAACTCAAGTATATAGACATCGGTCTCTTTTATTCTACATTAATTGCAAATGTAAATATATATCCAGTGCAATATTTGGCATATGAAATATCAATGTTGGAAAAAGAAAATAAGTACAATTCACCCTAAATGTGGTGGAGCCTTGATGTAACAACAAAGAATACGAGCGAGAGGGGAAAAAGAATGTAGTTGTTTAAATTATGTTTTCCCTTTCAAAAAAATAAAACACCTCAACTAATTTAGGCACTTTCTATGTAGGTTTCCCTAGTGAGTAGGCTTCACACATTAGGTAGTGAGAACCTTTCCATGAGAAATCGAACAACCATATAGCATGAAAAAAGTTTTTCAACAAACATAATCTTGTTGAGTATTTACTAGTAATGGATTCAATACACTTATACGAGAATGTTAAACTAGAAATTGCACCACATGTTACAAAAGAAACGTTGTAAGGCAATACCATAGGAAAGAGAACAACTGTTACAAATGAAATAGGTAACCCGACCTCAAAACAGGGAACTCTAGCCCAAAAAAGACTCAAAAAAACATGAAAAAAACACCCCAAAAACAAAAAAAGTGTATTCGAGAATGCACTTGGGTAAGGTCAAATTTCAACATTTTATAAAATTATTCTAAAAAATAAAATTGTTTCTTGAAAAAAATGATTGAAAAAAAACACCGTCAAACCAAAAACCGGTTGATGCTCGAATAACATTGTCATATTTTTGACATTTTTTTAAAAATAGAAATAACATTTTTTTAATTTTTAAAATTCAAACATTAAAAAAAAACTAAAATTTAAGAAAAAAATAAATAAATTTAAAAAATAAAAAACATTTTAAAGCTTAAAATTTCAAAATATATAGGAATAAAAAATAAAAATAAAAACAAAATAAAAATTTTAATTCAAACATTAAAAAAAAACCTAAAATTTAAGAAAAAAAATTAAAAATTAAAAAAATAAAATTAAATTAAAGATTAAAATTTCAAAATATATAGAAATAAAAAAATAAAATAAAAACAAAATAAAAATATTAAATTAAAAAAAAAAAAAAACAAGTTAAAAAAAAGAAAGAAATTATAAAAAAATAAAAATATAGAAATTAAATTTAAAAAAAAGAAAAAGAAAATTTTTTATTAAATTAAAAAAAACATAAAAAAACAAAAAAATTAAATTTAAAGAAATATATTAAATTTTAATAAATTTAAAACTTATATTATTGAAATTAAAAAGTAAAAAAAAATGAAAAAAATTAATTAAAAATAAAAAAATGACAATAAAATACAATAAAAATATTAAATTTAAAAAAAATATATGCTAAAAAAAACAATTAGATTTTAAAAAAACAAATTAAATTTAAATTATAAAAAAATGAAAATATATATATATATATATATATATATATATATATATATATATATATATATATATATATATATATATATATATATATATGAACTTAAATTAAAAATCTATATATTGGGTTTTATTAAATTAAAAAAAAATGTGAATATTAAAATAAAAAAATTAAATTTAAAAAAAAATATTAAATTTTAATAGATAAATGAATAAACAAATAAATTTTGAAATAAAAAAATAAATTTTAAATATAAAAGAAAAAAAATAATAAACATTGTTAAAACAAAAAGTTAAAAATCAATCAAAATTGAAAAATTGAAAAAAAATAAATTAAAAAAAATAAATTAAATAAAAAAAATAAGATAAAAAACCAAATTAATTTGAAAATACGAGTTTATATATATATATATATATATATATATATATATATATATATATATATATATATATATATATTTTATACACAATTTTAATTGAAATAAAAAAAATTTAAAAAAAAATTAAATTCAAATAAATTAAAAAAAAATACAAAATTTACTAAATTTTAAAAAAAAATTAAATGAAAAAAAACTAAACATAAAATTTAATAATAATAAAAAAAACTATGAAAAAAAAATCAATTAAATTAAAAAATAAATATATATATAAAATATAATAAAAATCATTAACAAAATTTAGAATAAATAAATAAAAAACAAAAAAATGAATAAAATTAAAAATAAAAAGAAAAAAATTTTTTTTAAAAAACAAAAAAAAATTAAAAAACAAATTAAATTTCAAATATAAAAAATTAAATTTATTAAATTTTTTTGAATTAATCAAATTAAAAAAGGGAATCGCCCTCTGCGATGAGGGGTCGATGCTGGGAATCGCCACCGAGGCCAATTCGGGGAATCGGCCTCCGCGGACGGGGAGGGTGATTCTTAGAATCGACCTCCCGTCGCGGGAGGGCGATTCTCGGGAATCGGCCTCGGGGGAGAGTTCCCGAATCGACCTCACGACACGGGTGGGTGATTCCGGAATCGACCTCTGCGGCCCGGGGAGGGCGAGTTTCCCGAGATCGCAGCCTCGAAGCGATTCCCGAGAGTGGCCTCGGGGAGATTCCCGGAATCGGCCTCCCGCGGCGGGAGAGCGATTCCCCATAATCGACCTCGGGGGTAATTCTCGGAATCGGCCTCGAGGCGATTCCCTACGGGATCGGCCTCTGCTGCGGGGAGGGTGATTCCCGAGTCTGCCTCCCGATGGTGGGAGGGCAATTCCGGAATCGACCTCCGTCCCCCGCGAGGGGAGATTCCCGGGAATCGGACTCCCCCTACGGGAGGGCGATTCCGGGAACCGGCCTCTGCGATGGGAGGGCGATTCTCGGGAATCAACCTCCGCGGTGGGAGGACAATTCCCACCCGGGCGTGGCGGAGGCGGGCGAGCCTCTGTCGCCACTTCCGTGGGAGGCCGATTGGCGGCACCACCACGATCAAAAAAAATTCTAATATTTTTTTTTAATTTGATTTTTTCATTTTTTTCTTTTTTAAATTCAAAAAATTTAAAATTATTTTTTTTTAATTCAAATTTTTTGTTTTAAATTTTATTTGTTTTTAATTTTGTTTTTAATTTTTTTTTAATTTTTTGTTTTTTAAATTTAATATTTTAGATTAATTATTTTTTTAAAATTTAAAATTTATTTATTAAATTTATTAAATTTTAATTTTAATTTTCTTTTTTTAATATTTTAGTTTATTTAGTTTTCTCATTTTTTAAATTTATAAAATGTTTCATTTAAAAAAAGAATAGTAAATTTATGGATATTTGTTTCTTAATTATTTGTACATGGTTTTTCATTTTTTTTTGTTTTTTTTAATGATAGTTTTTTTATTTTAATTCTTTTATTTTAATTTTCTTTTTTCAATTTTCAATTTTTTCTTTTTTAATTTTTTTTTGTTAATTTTAAAATTTGTATTTTTGTTTTCTTATTATTATTATTATTTTAATTTAATTTTTTTCTCTTTTTTGTATTTTATTTTTTTTTATCTAAATTTTAATTTTGTAATTTCAATTATTTTTAAATTTTTTTTTTTTATTTTATTTTATTTTTTTAAATTTTTTTTTGGTTAAATTTTTGTTTTTTTCTTTAAATTAAATGTTTTTTTTTCAAATTTTGTCATTTCTTTTTGATATAATTTTTCGAATATTTTTTGTTTTTTTTATTTATTTATTTTTGTTTAAATTTTTTTATTCTTACGAGTTAATTTTGTTTACATTTTTTATTGGTTTTTTTTATTGTTTTTATATATATATATATATTTTTATCTAAGTTTTTGTGTTTTATTAGCAACATGAAAATCACCACTCTAAAAATGAAAAGGTTGATGCTTTGCATCAATACGTTTCAAAATTAGCATGCAAATCACTCGCTCTAGTTGATCTTGCATCAATACGTTTCAAAATTAGCATGAAAATCACTAACATTTTAAAACAAATATTCATACGTCATAAATAAAAATATTAGAGTGTCAAAAATGTGCTAAAAAAAAGAGAGTGATTTTGCATCACGATTTTTCAAAATCGGGTTCTTTTATGCTACCAAAAAAAAGCGAGGTAACAATCTATGTTACCTATTTCATCGATAACGTGATGTTAGAGTAGCCTAGAAGAAATAAGTTGTTGCGAGAGAAGGAACCATCATGAAGGGATGAAAGACAAATTTTGCTTCCATGGAAGCAAGTAGTGGAGGTTTCAAAAAATATTGATGATAAGAGTTATTAACCGAGAAATTTTTTTTTATAGATATTGAAATAGGAAATTGGGGGTGAAAATCCTTTGGTGATTATAAATCCTGCGAAACAAGCATGAAATAAGCATGTAACTCAAATCTCAAGCGGCACGACATCGAGGTCAACATCATAAAAATAGTTTGAATTGATTGCGGACCTTAGAATGCACTTCCTTGTTACCTACAAGTTTACATTCTTGCATATCCACCCTAAAGGATAAGGTCTTGGATGTCTAACGGTTTCAGAGGGTTTAGCTTCTTGTGTAAGTCTTGAGAAATCAAATTAGCTTGAGAATAACTATCAAAAAGTGTATCTATATTGGTATGTTTAGAAATGAATCCAATATGGAAAAAGTTCACTTCTTGTATCTTCATCTTGAGTTACATTGGAACAACATGAAGAACTCACGCTTATTGTGTTCTTACCTTTCAAACCAATTGTTGTAATCTTGTTTTCATCTCCTAAATCTAAAACTAAGTCATGTTCAATGATTGCAGCTATTTTTCCCTTCTCCTTGGCTTTCGGTTTGTTTTGCCTTGAACCCCAAATGAAGTTTCCACCAATGCTCTTCATCATGGCCATTTTTAGAAAAATGTTTACATGTGATTTTCTCTTTCTCTCTTTTGATAGGGTTATTTCTCTTTCCTCTTCCATTGAACTTTCCCTTTCCTTTACCCTCATACTCAAGGAAACTCTCACTTTTCTCATGTATACTCTTGTTTCCCTCTTGCTTCTAAATGTGTGGCTTGAACGCAAATCTCATCTAAGTTTTTGGGATTGAACATGAGAATAGTGTGTCTCAAAGTAACTATGCAAACCCCCCAATATAATTTAACAAAGTTTCTTGAGAACACAAATTAATACCCAAAATAAGAGCTCTTCTCCTAAATTCATTAGTATAATATTGTACACTTTTCCCTTTCAATTATCTAAAATTTTGTGAGTCCATAATGGATTTTTTGCATGTAAGCTATAGGATAGAATTGCCTTTTAATGGAAACAATAAAACTTGACCAAGACATTTAGATGTTACCATAGTTTTTAATCTCTTCTTAAGTCCTTTCTTGACACCATACAAGTGTTGATCCCTCCATCCTCAACGAAGCCAATTGAAACATTATTTCATATTCTTGAAGGTTCTCAATTCTCAAATAAACCTCCAGTTGACGAATCCAATTATCGAGCCTCTCTACATTCACTTTTCCATTATACATTAGAAACTCAAACTTGAAATCAAGTTTTAGTAAGGGAGTTTTTCCATTTTTGTATTTTGAGTGAGTATTGGTGGTTTTGGTTGTGGAAGTGGAAGATGATGATGATGGTGATGATGAGCGATGACGATGAATATGGTGGAGACGAAGGAGGATTTCCTCCACCACCCTTTGAATCCTTATGTTCATCCTTTTCATCCCTCCCTTCAAAGAGGATCCTAACCCTTTCGGTTAGTTCATAGAAAGCCTACTTGAATGCTTCCTCCTACGAAATACACTTTAGTCTCTCCAAAAGCTCACATGATGGCTATGTATTCAAGCTTAGCTTACGGTGCAACTTCTACCTCATGAATCTCACCTAGATATAAAACTTGAGATGCTTCAAGTGCGGTTGTGAGTGAAAATTTCGGTGGATATGGTGCCCTAGTGGCTCTCCTTCTTTGGTCCTAACCTTAGGGAGTAGCAACAATAGTTTCCCTTCTCCCTCTCTACAACTTTAACATTGTAAGCATCACAAATTTTTAACCATTAAAACCTTAGTTGCACATAACTTAGGGAAAATCAATGAAATAACCTTTTTTAACCTTTGCTACGATACCACCAGGATCTGAATTTGAATGTTAGTTTTGTTGTGCTAATTTCACCTTTCGAATTATAAATAAGTTGATGATCTTTTGCTTCATGTGCATCGGCTTCTTGAGGTGTTTCGAGTATTAAAATGATCCATTAACACAATTTTTTTTGATGAAGTAGTTCACGCCTCCTGGTCTAAATCTCCTTGGTCTAACTTCCATGGCTTGGGCCTCTTTATTAGCTCAAAAATAAAATAAAATAAAGTGTTGTTTATAATCCTCTACTACTCCTAAAACCTACTTCAATGTGTTCGGAATGTCAATTCATCCTAAATAGACTCTTCTTGAGCCCAATTTTGTTGAATCTTGCAAAAAGTTATGGCCTTCTCGAATTCGACCTAAAAAACCCCACTAAATGCGGAAAGAACTCTACTTACGAGTGCTAATTTTTGGAAATCCACTAAAATTAGAAGACTCCATAAGAGGCCTCTATATTAATTGCGATTAATTAATTGTTAATTGGGGAGTTAACTATCGAATTAGCGTTAAATCACACATTTAATTAAATATAGATTACAACAAGATTAGCGCAAATTTAATACAATTAGTGATTATTAAGCATGTTTAACCCCACCCTTAGTGGAGTGCTCCACCCCTATTTGTAGCCCAATGGTGACATATATGAGGGGGCTAGCCCCCTCCTTTCGCCTACGATGCTTCAAACGATATGATAACATATGTAACTAAGTAGCATATAGAGTTAAGTTACAAGGTTGTGGTATAGTGGTAGGTTGGTGTGCTCGCTTGTGGGAGGTCATGAGGTCGAGCCACGAACTACTTGCCCTTCCTCTTGTATAAATTTTTTCCACCCAAACTATATTATATGCCCAGACCTTTGGATATATTACATTTGATAATTCGAAGTTTGACCATATATGAAATTCACCCATACCTTCGGTCCACCGGAGGGAGCACGTGGCGGCCCTCGTTACCCCAAATGTATGCCTCTAGTTGGACTATTTCAACCATATAATAAAAAAAATGTCATTCAACCATTGAACTATGAGATTCGGAAATTCGACCTTAGTGGTAAAAAAGAATTTCATCTTCCAAACTTTCCGGTGAATCCTTTTTTTGTTGACTAGGTTGTCATGTCACCATTCTATCACTTTTTCAATTTTTTTTTACTTGTTTAGGAAAATGAACAATAGGCTTTATCTTCCTCATGCGGAGTGGGTTTTCAATGAAACGAATTGCGTTGGATTTCGACGATGAGTTGTTTTTTTTCCTTCAATTTCCAATCAATTCGAACAATTGCATTTTTTTAGCTCAACACCAATCACCTGGTGATTGAGTGCGCTTTGTGTGTGTGTGTGTGGTGATTATCTATTGAAGTGTGTAAATATAAAATAAAATGAGTCCTAATTCAGCAAACCTAGGATGTTACAATACAATTTGTAGGATTGAGAAGGGTGAGTTGAATAAATAATATCAAATAATATCGCTTCATTTTTGAGCACACTCCAAAATTTACAAGTTTTTTTAGCCTTTTTATTCACGTTGAAATAACAATATTTTGAAATAGAGTTTCATATGCCTTGTTTTTTTCTAAACACAAAGAATAGTGGTTCATGGTAAGCTAAGACTTCAATAATGATCCTGATGAAAAAATGGATGGGTAAGGATTTTCACTTTTATATCATAGCTACAAGTGAAATTTTACGGGCTAATATTCCCAAGTGGGGGTAATATGGGCTGATATTCCTAAGTGGGGTAATGTAACACCCCCAATTCATGTGTTTTAATTTCAAAGTTAGACATTTGAACTTTTATCCTAAGGGAGTGGACCCCCAAAGGATAAATATTTTATGAATGTAATTAAATATTTAATTGAGAAATGAACAAAATGATGTGGTGCGAGATTGACCAGAAATGAGATTTATGAGGTCACTTGCTAAATCCATGAGGATGGATGAGGCAAATATTTCCCCCACAATCTTTCAAAAATCCTTGAAAGAAATTAAATTTTTAAATTTAGATTTTTGAGGAAAAATGCGAATTTCCCCTAATGATGAGGAAAGTAGTTGGGGAAGGGTAAAAAAGGCTGGAAAAAGCTGAGGAAAAGCATAAAATAGCTTTAAAGAATCCCTAGAATGGGAAGCCTAGGCAAACGGGAAGAAAAGCATCCTCGGATTACGGACACGAGAATTAGAAACATGCTTTGGGGAACAATAGCTTAAATAAGCTACTCTTGTACGAATTAGATGTTGATCTGTTACGGGGAGATGATCTCAGCTCGAGGGTGAGTTTTGGGAGACGAGAAGGACTCTAGAGGTTGGGAGGTTGGTCAATTGCATGAGTGGTACTGTCCCTAAATTTATTGATGTTCTACTTCATATAGTATGAATTGGCTACATATAAAAAAAACTTGGTAGTATATTAGAATATAAATTCTACATTTAACATAATTGATCATAAGGAATTTACCCTTGAAACTTCTGTATGGTTGTAGAATTTAAATGCGATGAAAGTAGAATCCAACAGAGTCTCTAAACCAATGTTGGTTTAAATCTTAGGATACTTATCTCTTCACGGGGAAAAATTTATGAATTAGTTTTTAATGTCGCTTCATGTTTCCTAGCATGATTCTAATATATACATACACGAGAGAGAAAATTTGAAGTTCTGTATTATATTGGAAAAATAGTAGGAAATGAGTTGCAACTTACACTATGCATGAAAGAATGGAAGGAGAGATTTTATAAAGCCGACCTCGAAAGTCGGCACACCATTCACATGAAGCATAGAAATTAAATGAGGTCGAGAAAAGTTGCATGCAACAACACATACTATAGCGAGGAAGGAGAGAAACTAATAATTTACAAAAAGTGATCATAAACGATTTATCTTGTGGAACCATTCTAATATTATAGCATAGAATTTAAATACAAAAGAAAGTTGAGCAAAATATCCAACATGCATATTCACCACAACGTCGGCATGTTGAAATATATGTACCCTAGTCATATCATGATAACCCATGTCAAGAGGGTAAATTAGTAGATTATAAATCCCAATGTATTCTAAACATAAAGATAGAAATACGGATGCATTCATCCCTGTAGATATTTTGGATACATATTCTGTGCAAATTCATAACAAATTACTTCCTCAATTATACATAGAACTCGCGTGCTATTCGGTTAGAGATAATCATATCGGTATGATTATTCAAATTACCAAAGAAAAGGACATTTGGACTTTAGGTTCAACTTAATAAATTTGTGAAAGAAATTGAGAAAGGTTATCTTAGAAAAAAATAAGACTATTGAATACATTCGGATATTTAAATTTTACTATCATAGAAGCTAGGTTCTCCTGGAATAGGAAAACTCTATATTACGACATGTTATTCATTCAAATATCACCACATTATGAATATATTTGACCATTGTATGGCACTGAGAGCATGAAGGCAATAAACTACACGAAAATGATGAATATGTGTATATATAATATATATAAAAAAATTAAAATCCCAAAAAGTTAAGTATTAAGTTTTCGACCCGAGTCAAAATGAGCAGAGGAGAAATCTTTACACTGGAGACATACTCATAACAACAATAACGAAATAAAAAAATGGGTAATATGAAAACCCGGGAATGACGGGAGGTATATATGGATATATAGTACAAATCCAAAACTGACCTTATAATGTTCCATGAACGAGGAGATCGAGAAAATATTCGAGTTGGGATTTAATTATAGTTGTCAAAATAATTACAATTGTATCATTATAATGTTTAAATGTCGAACGATAAACCATATAACCGGTAGAGAAGAATGGATTTCTTCGATAGAGTTCGGTTAATACCGACACCCAAGTAGCACGAGTAAACAAATGTTAATGTCTAAAGGGAGTCACGTATCTGCTTGTAGGTGAGAAGGAGAGCAGGACGCAAGTCGAATTTATTTTCTTGCGAGAGATAAAACCCAAAATAAATAAGACGGCTGAATATAGAGAATACGAATAACATGAATCAAGTAAAAATAATGGTAAGAAAGGCATCGTGCACAGTAAGGGAAAAACCCCTATTCCATTATTAACATGCTACATATAACCATGGAATTTTCATGAATATATGTTTGCATTCAAGAATCGAATAAAAACGATAAACCTCCGAGAGAACGAACAAATAGAAATTTCGTCTCTACGCTTGGTTAAACAACAAAATTACTAACGAGTGCGTGAGAGCGTAGAGTCCTTATGGCATTTGGATTACTACCCTCATAACCACCTTCAATTGAGGAGAGGTTTGGGCTACGAAGCCATGATAGCATGAGTACGAGTCTCACTCACGAGAAGGCGCACTGAGAAAACGCAAAAGGCTAGGGAAGAAAACCAAGCCAATCAAATTCTGGAAAGGCGAAAACACATTCTCGCAAAAAAAAATAGAGCCACTCGTTATACCTATCAATCTAGGACCGGACTACGGAAAAATATGAGCCAAATTTTTTACGCAAGGTACGAAGAAAAGCGTGAAGCTCTCAATCGAGAGATGGCGAGCTGTGAAATAATAATAATATAGATCGAAATTTTACAAACTCTAACAAAAGATCTTACGCAGAGCGAGCAAGTTAACACACGGGGAGTAAGGTGAAGCGTGAAAAGAGTCATGAACAAAAATCCATGGCGTTGTCACTCACGGTCGAGAGATAAACCAAACGTAGAGGGGAGGTAAAAGAACCACGAGCAAATACCAGAAGCGATTTATAACAATGTTCCATGAATCAAACAACGAAAACCCTAATAGCCGGATGCATCATGAGTCGTCCACACAGCGAGATCCGTCATGGTGAAGCCACGGATCGAGGAGTTAAGAGAGTAATGTACACCCTCGTTCAAAATTACATATGACAAGCGATGAAATAAATAGAAGATCGATACGGCCATGCGAGTAGAAAAAAATCGCTTTGGGAACAAAGTAAGGTGAGGTGGAATGAATCCAATATTACGTGGAACCAAAACCACGTGATCACCGAGTGGACACGAAACCAACTATAAACCTTACGACGAGATGTAACACCTTATGAAAGCTCGGCGTGGAAGACGGATGGACGTCGCCATTTCCAATTTCATTAACGAGAATTCTAAATTGATGAGTATGTGGAGGTCCAATTAACCACGCCCAAACTCATATAAATGTTGACAAGACGGAAACGAGAATGAAGAATGCGAGTCGCCAGACTCACATAATTATCGACGAGGTTGATAAAATCCCGCTAAGGTTATATGTGATCAACGAAAGGTAAATGCAAACGACCTAATGGATTTCCAAAGGTCAGTAGCACTATAATAACATGGGATTCATGTGACGAACCCAATCGAACCCCCCTCATATAAATCGATTGAAGGTTCAAAAACATAATATAAAACGAAAGATTGAATATGGAAGTGGGGTGATAGAAATAAGACATTAGGTTATGTACGATATAATTATAATTAGTATAATTATAATTATTACAAATCAAATTTTAATAGGGTGAGATAGATTTGATTTATGGTACATGAGTAGCCATTGAAAAGAAACATTGTGTAAACCTACAACGTAGTAACAGAGTGCCTTATTAGCCTTAATTTTGAAAAAGCTATCAAAGAAAAAAAAATTGGTTGCGAAGTGAAATGGGAGGTGTGACAAATGGTATCGAGCCCAAGTTATAAAAAAGCTAGAAACTGGTGACATTGTGCTCACTTTATTCTTTGTGTATTCACTATATAAATTAAAGTCTCGTGGAGTTTTATTTTATTTTTTTATTTTTCTACGATGTGTGTTGAGTGTGTACGGTGGTGCTAGAAATGGAAGAAGGTGGCGAAATTTATGTTGATACGTAGCTGATGAGGATAATGCACCGGATCCCAATGCGCCCATGATGGCTATGTTGCGGGAATTGCAACAAGAGTTGGCTGAGATAAAAAAGCGAGAATGACGGTGTCATTAGCCGAGTGAGGAGCGAGGAGAAAGCTCATCGAGGGGAATTAACTTCACGGAACAGCCCGGGGAAAGGCAAAGGTTCTGGAAAAGAGGAAAAGCTGATGAGGATGAAGATGAGGATGCGATGAAGGCATCAATACAAACAGAAAAAAGGAATTACGGGGGGGGAATTCCGAAAAATCAAGCCTCCCTCCTATGATGGGGAGAAGGAGGAAGATCTTGAAGCTTACAGTTCTTTAGAATATGATTAAGCATTTCAGGTCTATGAATATGAAATAAATACGAAGGCAAGATTAGTTGTTTACCGGCTACAAGGTAAGGCTACCTTGTGGTGGGAGGAGACAAAAATGGTGCATGCCATTGATGAAAAGAAACAGGTCACACAGGAAGATTTCAGAGTTAAGTTCAAGAACCGCTACCTAAATGAACGTTACTATGATGATAAAGCCAAACAAAATTTCATGAAATTAGGCGGGTACAACTCACTATTGATGAGATTTGTTACTAAGTTTACAAATACTGTTGAGATATGTACCCTACATAAGGGAAAGAAAAGGAAAAAGTTCAAAGATTTCTAAATTGTTTACTGCGTATACGAAAGATAAAATTGAGTTTGACAACCCAAAAACAATGGAAGAAGAGCTTTGTTAGAAAAAGCCAAATTATGTTACCAATAGTTCAAAGGAGAAGCTGAAACAAAGGGAAAAGGCTGGGTAAATAAGAATGAGTTCAAGGGAGGAAGACGAGAAACCCGACCTATTTGAAAAATTTTTGGCGGGAGACCATCGGCGGAAAAAGTTTAATAAACCCAAAGAAATTCAAAGCTGCTTAGTCCCAAGTAGCTTCCAAACAAATAGATGGAGACGAGTAAAAAAGGAAGGTGATAGTCAAAATGAGAGAACTACGAAATGTTGGGGGTTGTGGAGAAACCCATACGTTGAGGGGACTATCCTCATCAAAACATTCATATGATCATGAGAGATCTAGAAGCGACAACAATAAATGATATAGCCATAAATATACCAACTATCGGTGCAACCACGGGAAAAATCGGCAAACGAACATCAAGCAACCATGGTGGAAATGGAGGGTAACATTTAAAGACCTATATGTTCTTATTACGATTGATACGGAGTGCTTCTTTGAGTTACATTAGTCCAAAAGATTGTAGAAAAATGTAACTTAAAAAATGAAAAATTTCAACGGTCATGGTTGAGATCACAGTGGCCCTTGGAACTCAGAAAAAGGTAACACATAAAGCGCAGAATAGTAATCAAATTAAATGAGTTTCAAATAGAAGTAAATTTGAACATTTTGCCCTTAGGGTCATATGATCTGCTTGATAGGAATGGGTAGGTAGAAAAGAAAGAAAGCCTTGATGAACTTCTAGGATAAGACTTTGCATTGTGTAGATGAGGGAAGGGAAACCTTTTATTCTCAAAGGGAAACACAAACCTGTTACGTAAGACAAATTTCAGCATTGCAATTAAAAGAGAACGGCTAGAAAAGGATACCAAGTTTATGCGAGTGCATGTGGAAGAAACGGAACATAAAATTGAAGAGGAATTGCTTGGATACTTTTGTACCGGTAATAAGAGAATTTAAGGAAGTCTTTCCAAAGGAAATCCCTCATCTCCCCCCCCCCAAAAGAGAGATTGATTTCTCAATCGATGCAGTGCGGAAACAACTTTTTGTCTCCCGAGTGCCTTATCGAATGAGTCCTCTGAGCTGATGGAACTAAAAAATGCAATTGCAAGGAGCTGGTAGATAAAGGGTATATCGGGACAGAGTGTATCTCCTTGGGGAGCACCGATGTTGTTCGTGAAAAAGAAAGATGGAACTTTTAGGATGTGCATTGATTATCGTCAAGTCTGAATAAGTTGACCATTAAAAACGGAGATACCCTTTTCCTAGAATTGATGATCTTTTTTGATCAAGTGAGAGGAGCTTCGGTATTTTTCGAAAATTGACTTAAGGACTGGTTATCACCGGCTTAGAATTAAAGAAGAAGACATCATCAAAACGACCTTTCGAACCGAGTATGGTCACTACGAATTTGTAGTCCTACCTTTTTGGTTTGACAAATGTCCCCACCACATTTATGTGCCTAATGAACGAGTGTGTTAAACAAGTACTTGGATAAATTTTTCCTTGTGTTCATAGATGATATCTTAGTTTTTTCAAAAAGTGAGTAGGAACATAAAGAAAACTTGAGGATAATATTGCAAACTCTAAAGGAAAAATCGGCTATATGCCAAGTTTAGCAAAATGTGAGTTTTATAAAGATAAGATCCAATATTTGGGACATATTATTTTTGAACAAAGCGCCTTCTTGTTAACCATGAAAAGATAAAAGGCTATAAAAGAATGGCTTGTACCAAGCTGATGTTTCGGCGGTAGAGATCATTCATGAGGGATTGCGAGGCTACTATCGCGAGATTTGTAGAGAGTTTTCTGCCATAGCACATCCCCATCACGTCATTACAAAGGAAAGGTGTCAAATTTTAATGGACTAAAAAATGCCAAAACGGTTTTGACCAATAAAGCTGAAAACTTACTACAACCACCCTATATCTTGAAGATTACGGATCCGACCAAGAATTTGTGGTATGTACGGATGCCACTATAGAGAAGGATTACGGGAGGGAGTTCTTTTGCGAGAAAATTCGATTTATTGCTATGAATCTAGGAAAGCGGAATATACATGAAGAGAATTATAGTGCCTATGACTTAGAATTAAGCATTTTGTTATCCATGCTTTGAAAATGTGGCGACACTATCTTCTTGGAAAGAAATTTACATTGATGACTAATCATATTAGTCTCAAATATTTATTTTCCCAAGGCGGTTGAATGCTTTAGACAAGCTAGATGAGTTTGTCTTTTTTTAAGTAGAATTTGATATGGAACATATTATGAGGAAATAAAAATAAAGTTATTTGATGCATTGAGCGAAATTCTTGTCGGAATATCAATAGCATTGGAGAGTAGTGCTCGGATACGATGTAGAATATTTGGTGAATCAGAGCGGCAAAACCAAGACCCTGATTTATGAAACACTTCACGGTGAAATTACGGAAGAAGGAGACAGCTGATCTCACTCAAAACCAAGGGTTGATCTATTATAAAAACAAATTGTATATTCCCAATCGTAGCGTCTCTCAAAAGGAAATTTTGGATGAGTACCACAACGCGACCATATCACGGGACATCCGAGGATATCGAGAAAATATTATCGACCTTGAAAAAGAAGTTGTTACGGCCGGGGAATGAAGAGAGATGATGTGAGAATGATTTAAGTAGATGCATGGGAATGTCAACTGAAGTCGAAGTTGAACATCAACATCCTGTGCAGTCTTTTAAACCAACTACTGGAGTTGTAGAATGGAAATGGGACACGGTTCCATGGATTTCATAACGAGTTACCCAAAACCAAACATCAACATGATTCGAGTAATGGTAGTAGTATACACTTTAACAAAAAGATGCACATTTTATACCGGTGAAATCTACCTTTGGGAGGCCGGCTACTCAAGTAGCGAATGTGTTTTTGAAGGAGAAGCAGTAAGGCTCCATGGGGTGCCAAGGTGATTGTTTCTAACAGAGATGCTAGGATTTACGGACACACCTTTTTGGAAAGGGCTATTTGGAGGTATGGGCACAAAATTGAATTTTGAAATGTTGCTTATCATCCTCGAATAGATGGTCGAGCAGGAAAGAACTAATCTAATTTTGGAGGACATGTTTGAGAATGTATGTGATGGATAGACCATGAAAGTGGGAAGATTACTTGCATTTAGGCTGAATTTTCCCTATAATAACTTTTGACTACCAATCCTCCTCAAAATGAGTCGTTTGAGGCATTGTATGGAAGGAAGTGTCATCTTGCTGTTGATGAGTCGGAAGTCGACCGAGAAGATAAACTAATGTTGGGACCGGATGCTTTTACAAGAGATGGAAATAATTGTTAAATAGATACAAAGAAACATCAAGACAACACGAAGATCGCCGAGAGAACTATCTTTGATAAGAAAAGAGAGTGCACGAGAATTTAAAGTGGGGGAGCATGTGTATTTGCGTATTAAACCCAAAAAGGGCACCCTTTATCTTTGAGAAGCGTGAGAAAAGCTGGCCCCTAGATATCTTGTGGTCCTTTTTGAAGTATTAGAAAAGGGTGGGACCGGTGGCTTACTGGTATGGCCTTACCACCCCATGTTAGATTTCATGATGTATTTTCATGTTTCATTATTAAAAAGATATGTGCATGATGCTTCTCACATAGTTGATTGGAATGTTGTACGGAATTGGAACCGGAGGGGAGTTTAACGACGCTTCAAATATTGGAGTGGGAAGAAATTGGATTGAGAAGACGGAAACGTGATGGCAGTGCATAGGTGCGGTGGAAGCGCACTGCTATCTTGAAGAAGCTACCTGGGAAAAAGAAGGCTAGAAATGATGGGGAAAATATCCATTTTTTATTTGCAAAATGAACTCAAATAGTAGTTGAATAACAACACGGAGCGGTGTTTATTTTCGAACAGGGGAATATGTAACACGATTCATGTGCTTTGAATTTCAAAGGAGTTGGACATGAACTTTAATCCCTAGGGGAGTGGACCCCCAAAAGAATAAATATTTTGTGAGATGTAATTAAATATTTAATTGAGGAAATGAATAAAATAGATGTAGGTGCGAGATTGACCAAAATGAGATTTATGAGATCACTTGCTAAATCCATGAGGATGGATGAGAGCAAATATTTCCCCACAATCTTTCAAAAATCCTTGAAAGAAATTAATTTTTAAATTTTAGATTTTTGAGGAAAAATCTGAATTTCCCCAATGATGAGGAAAAGTAGTTGGGGAAAGAGGTTAAAAGTTGGAAAAGATGAGGAAAAGCATACAACGACTTTAAAGAGAATCCCTAAAATGGGGAAGCTGAGGCAAACGGGAAGAAAATCATCACAGAGATTACCGGAGCGCGACGTATTAGAAACATGCTTTGGGGAACAATAGCTTAAATAAGCTACTCTTGTACAGATTAGAGGTTGATGAATACGTGCAAGGGGAGATGATGTCGGCTCGAGGGTGAGTTACGGGAGATAGAAGGACTCTAAGGTTGGGAGTTTTGTCAATTGCATGAGTGGGATGTCCCTAAATTTATTGATGTTCTACTTCATATAGTATGAATTGGCTACATATAAAAACTGTTTGTGTATTGGGAGAATATAAATTCTACATTTAACGAAATTTATCATAAGGAATTTACCCTTGAAAACTGCAGCGTATGGTTGTAGAATTTAAATATGTGAAGTAGAATCCAACGGGGAGTCTCTAAACTAGTGTTGGTTTAAATGCGAGGATACTTATCTCTTCACAGGAAAAATTTATGAATTAGTTTTAATGCCTTGTGTTTCCTAGAATGATTCTAATATATACATACACGAGAGAGAAAAATTTGAAGTTCTGTATTATATTGGAAAATAGTAGGAAATGAGTTGCAACTTACAACGTGCATGGAAGAATGGAAGGAGAGATTTTATAAAGCGGCCTCGAGGAGTCGGCACACCATTCACATGAAACTAGAAATTCAATGGTCAAAGAAAGTTGCATGAAAACAACACATACTATAGCATAGGAAAGCAACTAATAATTTACAAAGGCGATCATAGGCAAGGTTATCTTATGGAACCATTATAGCAATTTAATCTGAGAGAGGATTTAGTATGCATGCACACGGCCAATCTGGTCTATCATGATATAAAGTGAGGTAAGAATTTATACGGATACATTCATCCCTGTTGTAGACATTTTGGATACATATTGTGCAAAATTCATAACAAATTACTTTCTCAATTATACGCATAGAACTACGTAGCACAATGCATTTAGAGATAATCATATCACTACGATTATTCAAATTACCTGAAAAGGGCATTTGGACTTTAGGTTCGAGCAATAAATTTGTGAAAGAAATTGAGAAGGTTATCTTAGAAAAACAAGACTATTGAATACATTCGGATATTTAAATTTTACTATCACGGAAAATTTGAGTTCTCCTAGAATAGAAACTCTATATTATAGTATGTTATTCATTCGAATATCACCACATTATGAATATAGTTAACCATTGCTTGCTTTGAGAGCATGAAGGCAATAAACTACATAGAATGATGAATATGTGTATATAATATATATAAAAAAATTAAAATGCACCAAAAGTTAAGTATTAAGTTTCGACCAAGTCAAAATGAACGAGCGAGAGAGTACGCTGAACATATACTAGCCATGATAAACGAAATAAAATGGGTAATATGTAAAAGCTAGGAATGACGGTATATATGGATATATATTACAAATCCGAGAACAACCTTATAATGTCCCATGAACGGAGATCGATAAATATTCGAGTTGGGATTTAATTATAGTTGTCAAAATAATTACAATTATATCATTACAATGTTTAAATGTCGAACGATAAACCATATAACGGTAGAGAAGAATGGATTTCTTCTAATAGAGTTCGGTTAATACCAACACCCAAGTAGCACGAGGAAAAAAATGTTAATGTCTAAAAGGAGTCACGTATCTCTGTAGGTGAGAAGGAGAGCACGACAATCAATTTAATATGAAGATAAAACCCAAAATAAATAAAATGACTGAATATAGAGAATACGAATAACATGAATAAAGTAAAAATAATGATTGAGAAAAGTATTTTGGTAAGGGAAAACCCCTATTCCATTATTACTATACATATAACCATGGAATTTTCATGAATAGAGGTTTGCATTCGAGAATCGAATAAAAACGATAAACCTCAGGAGAACGAACAAATAGAAATTTTAGTCCCCTCGGCAGTTAAAAAACAAAATTACTAACCGAGTCACTGGGGAGCGTAGAGGAGTCCTTATGGCCGGATTACTACCCTCGTAACCACCTTCAATTGAGGAGAGGTTGGGCTACGAAAACCATGATAGCATGAGTACGGTCTCACTCCTGAGAAGGCGCACGAGAAAACACAAAGAGAGTAGGGAAGAAAGAAACCAAGCCAATCAAACAAATTCACAGAAGGCAAAAAACACATTCTGCAACGAAACAAATAGAGCCACTCGTTATAACTATCAATCTAGACCGGACTACGGAAAATGATGAGCCAAATTTTTATGGCAGTACCGAAGAAAATCGTGAAGCTCTCAATCGGAGATGGCGACTGTGAAATAATAATATAGAGCGAAATTTTACAAAACTCTAACAAAATATCTTACCAAAAGAGCAAGTTAGCACGGAGTAAGGAGAAACTCGAAACGAGTCATGCACGGTGTCCATGGCATTGTCACTCACGGTCCGGAGATAAACCAAACATAGAGGAGGTAAAAGAGGCAGCGAGCAAATACCAAGAGCGATTTATAACAATGTTCCACAGGAATCAAACAACGAAACCCTAATAGCCCGGATGCATCGAGATTCGTCCACACCGAGCGAGATCGCATGGTGAAGCCACGGATCGAGGGATTAAGAGGTAATGTACACCCTCATTCAAAATTAAATATGACAAACGGTGAAATAGAATTAAGATCGATGCGGCCATCACGAGTGAAATCCCTTTGGGAGCGAGTAGGCGGTGGAATGAACGTGATCACCGGTGGAGACGAAAACGACTATAAACCTTACGACGATATGTAATACCTTATGAAAGCTGCGGCGTGGAAGACGGATGGACGTCGCCATTTCCAATTTCATTAACCCCGAGTTCTAAATTGAAGTGAGTACATGGAGGTCCAATTAACCCGCCAACTCATATGTTGACAATAGGGAAACGAGAATGAAGGACGAATGCCGGACTCGCATAATTATCGGCAAGGGTAGATAAAAATGCCGCTAAGTTTATATGTGATCAACGAAAGGTAAATGCGAACGACCACAATGGTTTCCATAGGTCCGTGAGCACTATAATAACATGGGATTCATGTAGAACCCAATCGAACCCCCCTCTATATCGCCCGTTGAAGGTTCAAAGGCTTATAATATAAAACGAAGATTGAATATGATGGGGTGATAGAAATAAGACATTAGGTTATGTCGATATAATTATAATTAGTATAATTATAATTATTACAAATCAGAATACTAGTATGGTGAGATAGAGTTGATTTATGGTACATGGTGGCCATTGAAAAAGAAAAGTTGTGTAAACCTACAATGTAATAACGAGTGTCTTATTAGCCTTAATTTTGAAAAGCTATCAAAAGAAAAGATTGGTTGCGAAGTGAAATGGGAGGTGTGACAAATGGTATCGAGCCCAAGTTATAAAAGCTAAATTTAGTGACATTGTTCTCAGCATTGCTATGTATTCAACGGCACCAAAATTAGAATTACGGTGAGTTTTATTTTATTTTTTATTTTCTTGATCTATGTTGAGTGTGTACGGTAGTGCGCCGAAATGGAAGAAGGTGGAGAAATTTACGTTGATGCAACGTGATGAGGATAATACCGAGATCAATGCGCCAATGATGGCTATGTTAACGGGAATTTTGCAACAAGTGTTGGTGAGATAAAAAGCGAATGATTGTCATTAGCGATTGAGGAGCGAGAAAAGCTCCTCGGGAATTAACTTCGCGGAACGCGAGCGGAAGGTGAAGGTTCCGGAAAGAGAGCGTGAGGTACGAAGGTGAGGATGCGGTAAGACGTAATTACAAATAAGAAAAATGAATTACGAGGGGGAATTGAAAAATCAAGCCTCCTCCTATGATGGGGAGAAGGAGGAAGATGCGGCTAGTTCTTGAATATGATTAAGTATTTCCGGTTCTATGAATATGAAAGCAATGCGAGAGGCAAAGATTATTTGTTTACACGACTACAAGGTAAGGGACTATCTTGTGGTGGAGGAACAAAAAATGATGCATGCCATTGATGAAAATACGATCCCTGAGGAAGATTTCAGTTAAGTTCAAGAGCAGCTACCTAAATGAACGTTACTATGATGATAAAGCCAAATAATTTCATGAACTTGGTAAGGACGGACTCACTATTGATGAGTTTGTTACTAAGTTTACAATCTACATTTGATTATGTACCCTACATAAGGGAAGAAAAAGACAAAGTTCAAATATTTTTGAACTATTTACTTTCTTGTATACAAGAAAATCGAGTTTTGACAACGAAAAAACAATGGAGCGAAGGAAATCTACATTAGAAAAGCCGGATATGTTACCAACGATTCAAAGGAAAAAATTGAACAAAGGGGAAAAAGATGGGTAAATAAGAATGTGTTCAAAGGGAGAGACGAGAAACTAGCCTATTTGAAAAATTGTGGCGAGACCATGAGCGGAAAAAAGTTTAATAAACCCAGTTAAATTGCTCGGTCCCAATTAGCTTCCAAACAAATAGATGGAGACGATTAAAAAGGAAAAGGGGCAGTCAAAATGAGAGAACCTGAAATGTTGAAGTCATGGAGAACCCCATCTGTGAGGAGTGTCCTCATCGACACATTTATATGATCATGAGTGATCGAGCGACAAAAGTAAATGATATGTTGAGAATGCGGCAAGATGATGGAGCTTAGTGAAATGAAGTCGCCTTCACTAAGTGGGCCGCGAACAAATTCGCGCAAAGTCTATTTTTTAGACGCTATGTCTATTTTTTAGACATACGGAGCATAATTCGAGAGATTCAGGTTGGAGATTCTTGAATCATGCGACATGTTGGTAAAAATAGATGAGACTCATATTTTTAAGGTCCTGGGCTATTTTAAATTTGCCTCTCTAAAAATATGGAAGTCAAATATTATTTAACCTTAATAATATTTTGACTATAAACAACAGGTTACTCTCTTGGAGCGCTTCGGTTCGAGTCATGGAGGTGGCTCATGCAGGCGGCGACGGAGGAATCACGTGGTTCCTAGGGTTTGATGTCCATGGTTGACTTTAGTTGGACTTCGGTGGCGAAGTTTTGGAGGAGTTAATGAGACGAGATAGTGGAGTTGTGTTACGTTTATTTTAGTTGAACTAGTTGAGATTAGTTTAACTAGCTAATCAATTAGTTATGAGTGGAGTGAATTAAATATTATTTAATTCATTAATTAATAACTCATTAGTCAACTCAAGAACATCGATTCACTGCGAGTGCATGATGAGTTCGGTGGAGACCGAGTGGAAGAGGTAGATGAAAGGGTGAAGTATTTTCATTACACTTGGAGAATTTTCCATGACAATTGCGCGGTCAAGCCAGGGGATTCGAACCTTGGATCTCTACATATACGAACCCGCCAGTTGCGCAATAGAGGCAAGGCAATTGGCGGGGGAGTTTTGAACCCGGTAGCTTGTTCAAAACTAAGCAAATTGTGTGTGACTTTATGAAAATGCGAGTACTTGTGGCCAGGGGAGTATTGTACTACATGATTTCTCCATTATAATAGCACAAAATAGGCTGGAGTTTTCAGCTAGGCTTTCCCCATACATGCGGAGTTAATGTGTGATTGATTTGATGTGAGATTGCTTCTGTTATTTCCGCATGTGACAATTAATTGTAGATGAGATTATGTGGTATGCATGCAATTCGAAATTGATGTGTAATCGGGTTAATATCCATTGAATAAGTGATTTATTCGGCTAATTTCTACATGGTATCAAACGAAGATTAATTGTCGAGATCTATTACGGTGATTGCAAACTTATTTCCTCGGACGGTACGGATAGGGCAGGAAGCCTGCGGATTCATCTTTCTTCGGAAAGTGGGGAGAGAGACGGATAATGCAGTAAACGCCCTTATGGGTCAATATCGATTTGGAAATAATTTTTTCTCAAGTGTAGATCGGAAGCGATAGAGCTTGGGTTTGGTCGTTACACGTACGGTTTGGTTTTCTTGGTGCGGTGTTGAATGTCTTCTTTCAACGGTTGCGACTCGAATATGCTCTTGAAGGCGGTTCGAATTATGTTGCATGGAAGGATGTGGAAGGTGTTAGAAGATAATGGTCGAAGGAGTTTGTAGATACGGATGTCGAAAAGCCCACGTGCGGAGACGCGGTGAAGCATATGCCAAAGAAGATAGCGAGAGCGTGAAGGATCTGTTGGAGGCGTCAGGATCATATTGTATCCGACTGCATGGAAAGGCTACTCCATATTTAATGTGGAAAGCTTTGACGGATCTATTCCAAAGTAAGAGTGACGAAGGAAGATGGCGCTCGAAAGATAAGCTCGGGAACATCAAGATGGAGAAGGGTGACGATTATCGCCAAATACCTCACGAAGTTCACTCAATGCGAGAGATGAAATTTGGGAAGTGTGGGGGTTCTTGTCGATGAAGAGGACATGAGTCGACTTTGGCTCTCCTTGGTCTTAGAGAGGCTTGGCACTCATATCAAGATAGTGCTTCGATGGTGGAGAAAGGTTTGCGCGATATGGGAGGGCGCCTTTGGGCGGATCTCATGCGAGGAGGAGATAAGGAGGACTACTGGATGGATCTTCATCGAAAGGAGATGATGAAGAAAAGCTGGCTTTGGTGTCCAAAGCAAAAGGAAGGGTAAGAAAACCTACTCATTCCTGGTACTGAAATGAGCGAGGATATGGCGAAAGTGAAGTGTTTTCTTGCCATGATCACGGACATTATGCTACCAATTGTCCGAAGAAGAAGAACAAGCAAGCGGAAGATACGCGAGATGGAAGCTTTGGCTTCCTGATTCGACTTGACTTTTCAGCGATTGCATGCTTGGTTTCAAGTGTGATGGGATCGGTGGTTTACGGAATAGGTGGTGCGTCATTTCATATGACGGGATATTGGGGGAGTTGTTCTCGGATACGGAGAACAAAGATTTGGGTGTGCACATCGAGATGGGCGGTGGGTAGATACGGTGCGGCATTACATCAATGCGAGTATCCTTTCGGAGGGAGTACGTAAACCCTTTGTCTTAAAGGATGTCATGCATGTACCTGGATTGAAGAAGAACCCCCAGTTCGTGCTTGATGTTGGAGGATAAGGGGTATGATGTGGTCTTCGGCGGAAAACCCAGCTACTGCTTGTTTGTAAGACCTCTTGGAGACCCGAGAAGATAGGGGTTCGAACTCGGAAGACCTTTATCGAGTTGCGAGTCGGGTCGCTGGCGCGGCTATGGCATGCGGGGCGGGGAGAAGTGGTGAGCGGGATGATGAGGGCGAACTATGGCACGGGAGGGTGGAGCCCATCTTCACCATGGGCACACACACAGGGTCTGCGTGATTTCTATTTTGGACTTCCTAAGGGCACTCTTGCGCGGTCGGATCGGTGCAAGGGGGTGTACTTTAGGAAGTATGTGAAAGCCACCTTTCACGAGAACGATGAGTCGCGCCACGACGATCCTTGAGAGAGTTCACACGGACGTGTGTGTTCACTCGGTTGCTTCGACAACAAAGCACAAGTATTATGTGATCTTTGTTGATGATTTCTCTTGAAAGTCTTTGGATCTTCTTCATGCGGAGAGAAGACGATACATCGCAAAGTTACGTGAGTTTAAAGCACTAGTCGAGAAGGAGTGGGGAAGAAGGTGATTGCTCTAAGGAGTGATAACGATTGGTGAATTTCATCTCGGCTGAATTCAGGGAGTTACCGTAGCGCGAAGGGATTCGGGAGAGAGCTCATCGCACCCCATAACCCACATCGACACGGAGTCCAAGGCACAGGCGGAAGAGCAGAAACGTCCATGGGTGCTTGTACGGGCGATGTTGCCGCAATCCCAGGCCTACCCTTCACTTGTGGTGAGGCATGCAATACGGCGGTGTATGTGCGGGCGTTGTCCTCACAAGGTTCTTGGCATGAGTACACCGGAAGGAGGCTTATTAAGGAAGAGGCTGATATTTCCCATTTGCGGATTTTTTGTTTTATACTGTCTACATGCATGTGACGAAGGATGCGAAGGAAGGCTGGATCAAGCTAGCGAGGTTGGAATATTTGTGGGGTACAACGATACACCTCATAACTATCGAGGGTGTATGTGCAGAACGGTTGCAAGGCTTGTTGTGCGACGGGATATAAAATTTCGGGAGGAGAAAGCCATGCGGTGTTCGCTTGAGAGGGAGCTACTTGCATGCGGATGAGAGAAACATTGGTCTACCAAGGAGGAGCTTCGGATAGATCGACCACGGGAGGAGGTTCGAGAGGTGGAAGAAACCACCCGGGCGGCGCCGATCATCGAAGGCACATGCGCACTACGAGAAGTTGACGACGCTCGGGATGCGAGAGAAGGTTGTAGGACCACCTACGGCACGGCGCGGTGAGAGACAATCCTTCGGATCGGTACAACGGATACATGGCTCTTGTGAGTCCGTATGTTGTGTGAGCCATCTCTTTTGAGGAAGGCAGCGGAGGAACCGCTTGTGGGTTGATGCCATGACCAGAAGAATGATTCGATCATCGGGGGAACGGTGCATGGGAGATTGTCCCAAGGCCAGGTTGGAAATTAGTGGTAGGTTCGCGATGGATCTACAAGGTGAAACGAGGGGCGGTGACGGAGTGTGGACAAGTAAAAGGCAAGATTTGTACTTGGTGGCTTCTCGGTCCCGAGGGGATGACTATGAGGAGACTTTTTGTCTAGGTGCTCTTCCATACGGACGATCCTTGCTTTCTCTGGTAGGGTAGGGTGGCACATTCATCGGATGGATGTGAGCGCATTCCTCGATGGAGTTATTGAGGAGGAGGTGTACATAGAGTAGCTGAAGGTTTGAGATCTTCGGCGGTGAGTACGCAATGGAGCTCGAGAGCCTTGTACGGGCTGAAGCAAGCACCTCGTCCTTGGTACACTCGGATAAAGAACGAGCCTGTGCCGGGCTTGGATTCTCCAGGAAGTGGCGGATCAAAACTGTGCAGTTGGTGGAGGGAAGAGCTGGTGATCATCATCTTGTATGTGGGAATCTCTTCCCTGCGATTTTGGTGGCCTTGACAGTTGATACTTTCATGCAAGGAGGATCTTGCAGGGATTTGAAGTATGAAGGACTGGGCATCCTTCATTATTTCCTGGGATTGGAGATTTAGCGGCGCGGTGGAGGGTGTTTCTTAGGGGCAAGTATGCTCGGGAGATTAAGGAGGTTCAACATGCAGGCATGAGAAGCCTGGTGTGGAAACCTCCTCTTCCACGGTGGTTGGAGAGAGGAGGTGCTACTTCGGCGGTAGTGGATACCAACGTCTGTCTCGACAGTTGGTGGAATTGTATATGTATCTGGTCAATACACGACCGATATATGCTATGCGGTTAACCGGCTTTCACAAGCTATGGTTAAGCCTACCAAGATCTTTTGGAAGAGCGGAAAGCATGTATTGCGCTATATCGGAGAATACATCGGGATATGGTCTATGGTACGGACGGGAGGATGGTGACTTTCGGCCTGTGATGCGAATTGGGCGGGGGGTCAGCGGGGCCAGGAAGAGCACTTGGAGGATTTTGAAAGCGATGGGGTCGGCAGCGGGTTTCACAGTACAACGGAAAGCGTAAGTGACCACCTGATTCGACGAGGCAGAGTACATGGCGGCAAGTTTGGGCGCATCTACCGAGGCTATTTGGATGAGGAAGATCTCGCGGAGTTTGTTCGAGGTTGCCGTGGGAGCCTACGGTGATGCGATAGCAGTACATCAAGCTCTGACTAATCAGGTATTCCGAGATGAGTCCAAACATATGAACTGTCAGTACCATCACATGAGATTTGTGTTCGTAGGAGAATCATATGATGCTTTCATGGGAGGATGGGGATGCGACATCTTTGTGAAAATACACTGCGGAGCAGTTGGGTACAGTGGGGATAGGGTTGTAGATAATCCATATCTTGAGAGAGGTGTTAAAAGGAGAAATCGTGAAGATGATGGAGAAACAATGAAATGAGGTAGCCTTCACTAGTGAGAGCCCATGAGCAAATTACATGAAAAGTCTATTTTTTGAGCCATGTCCTGTGCAGACATACGGGCATAATTAGAGATTCCGGGTTGACAAATTCTTGACATGCGATAATATTTAGTAAAAATAGATGAGACTCATATTTTAGATTAGAGCTATTTTTTAAGTACCTCTCCTAAAAATATGAAGTCCATCATGTTACCTTAATAATGTACAGTATAAGCACGATAGTTACTATCTTGAACCTTTAGTTAGAATATAAAATTGTCATGCAGGCGAAACGGGAATGCGGCTAATGATTTCCCAGGGTTTGATAGCATCATGGTTGACTTGAATTGGACTTAGGTGAAGTTTTGGAGGAGTTAATGAGACGGATAATTGGGTTGTGGTACATTTATTTTAGTTGAACTGAGTTTGAATTAGTTTAACTAGATAATCGGTCAGAATTCTTGAGTGGAGTGAATTAAATATTATTTAATTATTAATTAGTAACTCATTAGTAAACTCAGAACACATCGGTTCACTACGGTGCATGATCAGTTCGGTGGAGACCACATTGGAAGGGTAGATGAAAGGGTGGTATTTGCATTACACTTGGAAGAATTGTCCGCTGACAATTGCGCGATCAAACCAAGGGATTAGACAGCAGATCTCTACATATACGAACCATGATTGTGACCAGGAGTGAAGACGAATTGGCGGGGGAGTTTTGAACCGATAATCTGAGTACAAAACTAAGCTAGGTCAATGACTTTTGTAATCTGGTACTTGAGGGAGTATTATGCTTGTTTTGTTACATGATTTCTCCCATTATAACGCATACACAATATTCTGGGGTTTTCAGCTATAGGCTTTCCCCATATATCTTTGAGTTAATGTGTGATTGAGTTTGATGTGAGATTGCTTCTATTATTTTCTGCATGTGACAATTAATTGTAGATGAGGTCATGTGTTACTCATGCAGTCCAGAAGTGATGTGTAGCAATGGGTTAATCTCCATTGAATAAATGATTTATTAATAATTTCTACATGATATGGCCAGAGAAATATACAACTATCAGATTAAATGATGGAAAACAAACTTTAACAAAACATCAACATATGGTGAAATGGAGATAGATTGTTATTTATTATATTTTGATTAGTCAGAATTGCTTCTTTGAGTTACATTTAAATCAGAAAGTTAGCCAGAAAAATGTAATAAAAGCCCAGAAAAAATTCAGAGTAATGGTTGGTATATTGGACATTGGAACTAAGAAGAGTAACACTAGCGCCGGAATAGTAATCAAATTGTGGATTTCAAACAGTAAATTTGAACATTCACGCATAGGGTCATATGATCTGGTAGGAATGGATTGGATGGAAAGAAAGAAAACAACAAATTGTTGTTGGATAGAATTTTCATTGTGTAGATGAGGAAGGAAACCTTTTATTCTCAAAGAAACAAATCCTATTCTGCTCAAGATAAATTTCAGCATTACAATTAAAAAAGAACGGCTAGAAAAAGGATACCAAGTTTATGCGATTGCATGTGGAAGAAACGAACGAGAAAAGGCGAAAAGGAGAACTGCGGATGCTTGTACCGGTAATAAGAGAGAATTTAGGAAGTCTTTCCAAAGGAAATCCCTCATCTTCCCCCCAAAAGAGGGTCGTTTCTCAATGATCTGGTGAGAACACTGTCTCACGACGTTATACGAATGGAGTCTCTGAAATGATGGAACTGCATGTAATTACAGAAGCTGACTGAATGGGAGTGTATGGCAGATCAGTGTATCTCCTTGGGGAGCAGGACAACTGTTGGTGAAAAAGAAGATGGAACTTTTAGGATGTGCATTTAGTTAATAGTCATTTAGGATAAGTTGACCATTAAAAATAGATACTACACTGCCTAGAATTGATGATCTTTTTGATCAGAGTGAGAGGAACTTAGTGCATTTTAGAAAATTAGGCTTAAAGACTGGTTATCACGGCTTAGAATTAAAGAAGAAGACATCGTAAAACAACCTTCAGAACTAGGTATGGTCCTTTCCAGAGATTTGTGAGTACTACCTTTGGTTTGACAATCTTACTGCTACATTTATGCTAATGAAAAAGTGTGTTAAGCAAGTACTTGGATAAATTTACATTCTTGTGTTCATAAGTAGTATCTTGATTTATTCCAAAGTGAGAAGCGAGAGGAACATAGGAAACAGCAGAAGAGGATGTGTGAAACTCTAAGGAAAAATAAGCTATATGCCAAATTTGTAAATGTGAGTTTTATAAAGATAAGATCAATAGTTGGGACATATTATTTTATTGTTCAGGCCTTGTTGACCACAGAAAGGGTAAAAAGAGGCTATAAAAAGAATAGCTGTACCAACTAATGTTCAATGATGGTCATTCATGGGGATTGCAGTCTATCATGAATTTGTAGAGAAGGTTACCATATAACATCCCATCACGTCATTACAAAGGAAAGGTGTCGAAATTTGAATGGAGTGAAAAATGCCCAGCAGAGTTTTGACCAATTAAAGCGAGCACCTCTGACTATCTTTAGAGGTGGGATGTGATAGAATTGTGGTATGTACGGATGCTGTAGAGAAGGATTGGGAGAAGTTTCTTTTGCGGGAAAATTCGGTTATTTCCTATGAATCTAGGAAAGCGAAGATCGCAGAGCAAATTATAGTGCCTATGACTTAGAATTAGCATTGTTATCCATGCTTTGAAAATGTGGCTGACAATATCTTCTTGGAAAAAATTACATTGATCATATTAGTCTCAAATATTTCTTTTCCCCAAGCTGGTTGAATGCTAGACAAACCGGATAGGTTTGTCTTTTTTCAGAGTGAATTTGATATGGAGCATATTAGAGGAAAGAAAGTAAATTGATGCATTGGCAGCAACAATCAAAATATAAATAGTGGAAGTAGTGCACTCGGATCGATGTAGAAGATTTGGTGAATAAGGTAGCAAGTAAGACCAATTTATGAAACACTTATGGTGAAATTAGGAAAAGAAGAGAAAATTGATCTCACTCAAGAGCAAAAAGGGCTGATGCGATTATGAAAACGATTGTATATTCCTAATGTAGCATCTCTCGAAATTTTGGATGAGTACCACAAGCGACCATATGCGGGACATCCGGGATATTATAAAATGTTAACGACCTTGAAAAATAAGTTGTTCTAGCTAGGAATGAAGAGATGTGACGAATATTTAAGTAGATGCATGGAATGTCAACTAGTCAAAGTTGAACATCGGCATCTGCTGATCTTTAAACCCTTTATCGATTGCGAGAATGGAAATGGGACATGATTTCGATGGATTTCTGCTTAGGATTACCCAAACAAACATCAACATGATTCGAGTAATGGTAGTAGTAGACACTTTAACAAAGGCGCATTTATACGGTGGGGAAATACTACCTTTAAGAAGGACAGCTCAAGTAGCAAATGTGTTTACGAGAGGAAGGAGTAGTAAGGCTGTAGGTGCAGAAAGGTGATTTTTCGGCAAGATGCAAAGTTTACGGCCTGCTTTTGGAAAGGGCTATTTGGAGGTATGGGCACAAAATTGAATTTTAGTACGCTTATCATCCTCGAATCGATGGTCGAACGGAAAGAACTAATCAAATTTTGGAGGACATGCGGGGAATGTATGTGATGGATAGACCATGAAAGTGGGAAGATTACTTGCATTTATTTTGAATTTGCCTATAATAAAAGCTACCAATCCTCCATCAAAATGAGTCCGTTTGAGGCAACGTATGGAAGAGTGTCGTACTCATTGTTGGAGTCGACGAGAAGATAAACTAATGTTGAGTTGAGATGCTTTCTGAGAGATGGAAAGAATTGTTAAACGGATACGAAAGCACATCAAGACGACACAAGATCGCCGGAAGAACTATGCGCGATAAGAAAAGTGCACCGAGAGAATTTAAAGTGGGGGAGCATGTGTATTTGCGTATTAAACCCAAAGAGCACCCTTTATCTTGAGCTGTGCAAAAGCAGCCCCTAGATCTTGTGGTCCTTTTGAAGTATTAAAAAGGGGTGGGACCGGTCAGCTTACAAGCTTGCCTTACCACCCCATGTTAGATTTCATGATGTATTTCATGTTTCATTATTAAAAAGATATAGCATGATGCTTCTCACATAGTTGATTGGAATGTTGTACGGGTGGAACCCGAAGGGAGTTTACCTTGGGCTTGGCTTCAAATATTGGAGCGCGAAGAAATTGAATTGAGAAGCGAACAATAGCCGAGTAAAAGGTGCGGTGGAAGCAGGGTTCACTGTGGAAAAGCTACGGGAAGAAAGCTGAAATGATGGAAAAATATCATTTTTATTTGCAAAATGAACTCTAGTAGTTGAATAACAGGGACGGTGTTTATTTTTCGAAGGGAATATGTAACACCCCCAATTCATGTGTTTGAATTTCAAAGTTAGACATTTGAACTTTAATCCTAAGGGGAGTGGACCCCAAAGGATAAATATTTTGTGAATGTAATTAAATATTTAATTGAGGGAAATGAATAAAATGATGTGGTGGAATTGACCAAGAATTGAGATTTATGAGATCACTTGCTAAATCCATGAGGATGGATGAGGAAAATATTTCCCTACGGTCTTTCAAAAAATCCTTGAAAGAAATTAATTTTTAAATTTAGATTTTGAGGAAAAATTTGAATTTCCCCAATGATGAGAAGAAGTAGTTGGGAAGAAGGTAAAAAAGGCTGAAGAAGTTGAGAAAAGCATAAAACATCTTTCTGAGAATCCCTAAAATGGGAAGCCTAGGCAAACGGGGAAGAAAAGAATCACGAGATTAGGACGCGAGGGAGTATAAACATGCTTTGGGGAACAATAGCTTAAATAAAATTTGCTCTTGTCTGATTAGGGGTTGATGCATTTACGGGAGATGATCTCGGCTCGAGTTATGGGAGATAGAAGGACTCTAGGGTTGGAGGTTGGTCAATTGTATGAGTGGTATGTCCTAAATTTATTGATGTTCTATTTCATATAGTATGAATTGGCTACATATAAAAACTTATTTGTATATTAGAATATAAATTATACGTTTAAGTGGAAGTGTAAAATTTACCCGCAGGCTTCTGTGGTTGTAGAATTTAATCATGAAGTAGAATCAACGAGTCTCTAAACCGGTGTTGGTTTAAATATGAGATACTTATCTCTTCACGGGAAAAATTTATGAATTAGTTTTAATGCGTGTTTCTTAGAATGATTCTAATATATACATACACGAGAGAAGAAAATTTGAAGTTCTGTATTATATTGGAAAATGAGTAGGGAAATGAGTTTCAACTTACATTGTGCATGGAAGAATGGAAGGAAGATTTTATAAAACGACCTCGGGGTATTTTCCATTCATGAAACTAGAAAATTCAATGATCAAGAAAGTTGCATCTGAAGCAACACATACTATAGCGAGAGGAAAGCAACTAATAATTAACAAAATGCGATCATAGACGATTATCTTATGGAACCATTCTAATATTATAGCATAGAATTTAAATACAAAGAAAGTTGAGCAAATATCCAACATGCATATTCACCACGACTGGCATATTGAAATATATGTATCACGAGGAAACTAATGTTAATGTCTAAAGGGATTCACATATCTACGCTTAGGTGAGAAGGAGAGCACGACGCGAGTCGAATTTACACTAGAGATAAAACCCAAATAAATAGACGGCGAATATAGAGAATACGAATAACATGAATCAAGTAAAAATAATGGTAAGAAAGCGTCGTACCTGGTAAGGAGAAACCCTATTCCATTATTAACCTACTACATATAACCATAAAATTTTTCATGAATAAAAGTTTTCATTCAAGAATCGAATAAAAACGATAAACCTCAGACGAAACAATGAAATTTCGTCCTACGCTTGGTTAAACAACAAAATTACTAACCAAAGTGCCGGAGCGTAAGTCCTTATGGCTGCTTGGATTACTACCCTCGTAACCACCTTCAATTGAGAAGGGTTGGGCTGTAAACCATGATAGCATGAGTACGATCTCACTCACGAGAAGGCACACAAGAAAACGAGAGCTGAGGAAGAAAGGCAAGCCAATCAAATTCTGAAAGGCGAAAACCCATTCTCACTGCCAAAAAAAATGGAGCCACTCGTTATACCTATCAATCTAGGCTTGGACTACAGAAAACGATGAGCAAATTTTTAGCAACGAAAGTACGAAGAAAGCGTGAAGCTCTCAATCGAGAGATGGCAACTTTTGTGAAATAGTAATAATATAGAACGAAATTTTACAAACTCTAACAAAAGATCTTGCGGCGAGCAAGTTAACGCACGGGGGTAAAGGCGAAGCACGACGAGTCACGCACAACGTCCATGGCGTTGTCACTCCTTGATCCAGAGATAAACCAAGCACGGAGGGAGGTAAAATAGCTGTTGATCAAATACCAAGAGCGATTTATAACAATGTTCCTACGAATCGAACAATGAAACCCTAATAGCAGGATGCATCAGTGCGTCCCGCAGCGAGATCCACATGGTGAAGCCACGGATCGGGAGTTAAAGTTATGTACACCCCCTGCGGTTAAAAATTAAATATAATGACGAGTGAAATAAATGAAGATCGATCTGGACATGCGGTAGGAAAAATCACTTTGGGAACGAAGTAAATTTGGTGGAATGAATCAATATTACATGGAACCAAAACACAGTGATCACCGGTGGAACGAAACCAACTATAAACCTTACGACGAGATGTTACACCTTATGAAAGCTCGGCGTGGAAGACGGATGGACATATCATTTCCAACTAGGTAACGAGAATTCTGATGAAGTGATGCGTGGAGGTCAATTAACCACTCCCAAACTCATATAAATGTTGACAAGACGGAAACGAGAATGAAGGACCGAATTCCGGACTGCATAATTATCGACGAAATTGAGTAAATCCCGCTAAGGTTATATGTGATCAACAAAGGTAAATGCGAACAACCTAATGGATTTCCATGGGTCCGGTAGCACTTATAATAACATGGGATTCATGTAGAACCCAATCGAACCCCCCTCTATATAAATCGATTGAAGGTTCAAAGGCTTATAATATAAAATGAAGATTGAATATGGAAGTGGGGTGATAGAAATAAGACATTAGGTTATGTCTTTTTTAAGTGAATTTGATATGGATATAAAACATATTGGAGAGGAAAGAAAATAAAGTTCTTTGAGTGCATTGAGGCAATGCTTGGCCGAATATCAATAGCATTGGAAGTAGTGCTCGGATCGAGGTAGAAGATTTGGTGAATAAGGCAGCAAGCGAAGACCCAATTTATGAAACACTTATGGTGAAATTACGAAGAAGAGGCAGTCTCCACTCAAAACCAAGAGACGTCTGTTATAAAACAAATTGTATATTCCCCGGCCATAGCGTCTCTCAAAGGGAAATTTTGAATGGAGTACCACAAGCGACCATATGCGAGGACATCCGGGATATCGGAAAATGTTAACAACCTTGAAAAATAAGTTGTTTTGGCCAAGAATGAAGAGATATGCTTCGAGAATATTTAAGTAGATGCATGGAATGTCAAGTTAGTCAAAGTTGAACATCGACATCTATTTGGTCTTTTAAACCTTTACCAATTGCGGAATGGAAATGGGACACGATTTCCATGGATTTCATAGCCTACCGGATTACCCAAAACCAAACATCAACATGATTCGGTAATGGTAGTAGTAGACACTTTAACAAAATTTACATTTTATACCGGTGAAATCTACCTTTAAGACTGACTCAAGTAGTGAATGTGTTTACGGAGGAGGTAGTAAGGCTCCATGGGGTGCCAAAGGTGATTGTTTCTAACCGAAATGCTAAGTTTACGGCCTTGGAAAGGGCTATTTGGAGGTATGAGCACAAAATTGAATTTTGGTCTTGCTTATCATTCTCATATCGATGGTCACGAGAAGAACTAATCAAATTTTGGAGGACATCTTTGAGAATGTATGTGATGGATGAACCATCAAAGTGGAATATTATGCATTTGCGTGATTTGCCTATAATACTGACTACCAATCCTCCATCAAAATGAGTCCGTTTGAGGCAACGTATGGAAGAGAGTAACAAATTACTCCTTTGGTGAGTCAAACAGGAAGATAAACTAATGTTGGGACCGAGATGATTCTGAGAGATGGAAAGAATTGTTAAACGGATACAAAGAAACATCAAGACGGCACAAGATCGCGAAAGGAAGAACTATGCGGTAAAGAAGAGTGCAGAGAATTTAAAGTGGGGGGAGCATGTATTTGCGTATTAAACCCAAAAAGAGCACACTTTATGCGGGAAGGCATTGCAAAACTGGCCCCTAGATCTTGTGGTCCTTTTGGGAGAGTATTAAAAGGGTGGGACCGAGTGGCTTACAGCTTGCCTTACCACCCCATGTTAGATTTCATGATGTATTTCATGTTTCATTATTAAAAAGATATGTGCATGATGCTTCTCACATAGTTGATTGGAATGTTGTACATGTGGAACCAAGGGGAGTTTCTGCAGGCTTGGCTTCAAATATTGGAGCGGGAAGAAATTGAATTGAGAAGCGACATTAGCGAGTAAAGGTGTAGTGGAAGCACTGCTGAAGAAGATACACGGGAAAGAGAAGCTGGAAATGATGGAAAAGCGTATCCATTTTGTTGCAAATGAACTCTAGTAGTTGAATAACAACAGGGGCGGTGTTTATTTTTGAGAGGGGAATAGCCAACACCCCAATTCATGTGTTTGAATTTCAAAGTTAGACATTTGAACTTTAATCCTAAGGGGAGTGGACCCCAAAGGATAAATATTTTGTGAATGTAATTAAATATTGAATTGAGGAAATGAATAAAATGATGTGGTGCGAATTGACCAAAATGAGATTTATGAGATCACTTGCTAAATCCATGAGGATGGATGAGGCAAATATTTCCCCACAATATTTCAAAAATCCTTGAAAGAATTAATTTTTAAATTTAGATTTTTGAGGAAAAAATGCGAGATTTCCCCAATGATGAAAGAAAGTAGTTGGGAAAAGGAGTAAAAATTTGGAAAAGGTCGAGGAAAGGCATAAAATAGCTTTAAAGAATCCTAAAATTGGAAGCCTAGGCAAGAAAAGAAAAGCGAGGAAGAAAAACATCTGAGATTACGGACACGGAATTAAAAACATGTAGAGACAATGAAAGCTTAAATGAAGTGCTCTTATTACAAATTAGAGGTTGATCTGTTACGGGGAGATGATCTCGGCTGAGGGGGTGAGTTACGGGAATGAGAGAGGACTCTGGAGTTGGGAGGTTGGTCAATTGCATGAGTGGTATGTCCCTAAATTTATTGATGTTCTATTTCATATAGTATGAATTGGCTACATATAAAAAAACTTGTTGTATATTAGAATATAAATTCTACATTTAACGAGAATTGATCATAAGGAATTTACCCTTGAAACTACGTATGGTTGTAGAATCTAAATACGTAGTAAAATCCAACGAGTCCTCTATCGGTCATTGGTTTAAATGCAGGAATACTTATCTTCACAAGAAAAATTTATGAATTAGTTTTTAATGCTTTTTGTTTCCTAGAATGATTAATATATATACATGCACGAGGAGAGAAAATTTGAAGTTGCGTGATATATTGGAAAAATAGTAGGAAATGAGTTGCAACACACTTGTGCATGAAAGAATGGAAGGGAAGATTTTATAAAAGCCCCGACCTCGGGAATTGACACCATTCATGAAACTAGAAATTCAATGGTCAAAGTTGCATGCGAAGCAACTTATACTATATGAGAGGAAAACAACTAATAATTTACAAAGAAGCTGATCATAGCAGTTATCTTATGGAACCATTCTAATATAGCATAGAATTGAAGTACAAAAGAAAGTTGAACAGAAATATCCAACATGCATATTCACCACGGCAGCATATTGAAATATATGTATCCTAGTCTATCATGATAACCCATGTCGAGAGGGTAAATTAGTAGATTATAAATCCCAATGTCTTCTAAACATAAAGATAGAAATACGGATGCATTCATCCCACTGTAGATATTTTGGATACATATTAAGCGAAAATTCACAGCAAATTACTTCCTCAATTATGTGCATAGAACTCATGTATTCGAGTTCACAGATAATCATATCACTACGATTATTCAAATTACCCGAAAGAGCATTTGGACTTTGGGTTCGCTTAATAAATTTGTGAAAGAAATTGAGAAGGTTATGCGAGAAAATAATGCTATTGAATACATTCGGATATTTAAATTTTACTATCACGAAGCTAGGTTCTCCTGGAATAGGAAACTCTATATTATAGTATGTTATTCATTCAAATATCACCACATTATGAATATAGTTAACTATTGTAGCGAGAGCATGAAGGCAATAAACTACACGAATGATGAATATGTGTATATATAATATATATAAAAAGAATTAAAGTATACAAAGTTAAGTATTAAGTTTTGACCAAGTCAAAATGAGCAAGGAGAATGCTAGCGGAACATACTCATAACAATACTTAGAAATAAAAAATGGGTAATGTAAGCAAGGGGAATGACGGTATATATGCATATATAGTACAAGTCAGAAACTGACCTTATAATGTTCCATGACAGAGATCAGTAAATATTCGAGTTGGGATTTAATTATAGTTGTCAAATAATTACAATTGTATCATTACAATGTTTAAATGTCGAACGATAAACCATATAACCGGTGAGAAAGAATGGATTTCTTCGTGAGTTAGGTTTAATGCAGGCACACTTGGTAGCACGAGAAGCAAATGTTAATGTCTAAAGGAGGAGTCACGTATCTCTATAGGTGATAAGGAGAGCACGACACAAGTCAATTTACCGCGAGAGATAAAACCCAAAATAAATAAGACGCTGAATATAAGAAATACGAATAACATGAATCAAGTAAAAATAATGAGCGAGAAGGCGTCATACACAGTAAGGAGAAAACCCTATTCCATTATTAACCTACCATATAACCATGGAATTTTCATGAATGAGGTTTGCATTCAAGAATCGAATAAAAACGATAAACCTTGAACGATCAAATATAAATTTCGTCCCTACGCTTGGTTAAACAACAAAATTACTAACCATAGATGTAGGAGCGTATTAGAGTCCTTATGTAAAGCTAGATTACTACCCTTGTAACCACCTTCAATTGAGGAGAGGGTTGGGCTACGAAGCCATGATAGCATGGAGTACGATCTCACTCTGAGAAGGCGCACAAGAAAACGCAAAGGCTAGGGAAGAAAACCAAGCCAATCAAATTCTGAAGGCGAAAAGACATTCTCTGCCAAAACAAATAGAGCCACTATTTATACCTATCAATCTAGAATGGACTACGAGAGAAAACAATGAGCCAAATTTTTAGCACTGCGTATGAAGAAAAGCGTGAAGCTCTCAATTAGAGATGGCAGCACAGCCAAATAATAATAATATAGAGCGAAATTTTACAAACTTTAGCAACGAATCTTGCAGAACGAGCAAGTTAGCACGGGGAGTAAAGGTGAAACTTTGAAACGAGTCACGCACAACGTCATGGCATGCTCATAGTCCCGGAGATAAACCAAACGCGAGAGGGAGGTAAGCCGTAGAGCAAATACAAAGCGATTTATAACAATGTTCACAGATCAAACAACGAAACCCTAATAGCCGCGGATGCATCAGGAGTCGTCCACGAGATCCGCGTAGTGAAGCCATGAGATCAGAGAGTTAAGAGGTAATGTACACCCTCTGTTCAAAATTAAATATGACAAGCGATGAAATAAATGAAGATCGATACGGCCATGCGGTAAATCGCTTTGGGAACGAAGTAAATTTGGTGGAATAAATCCAATATTGCGTGGAACCAAAACCACGTGATCACCGATTGAACGAAACCAACTATAAACCCTACGATGAGATATAACACCTTATGAAAGCTCAGCGTGGAAGACATATGGGCGTCGCCATTTTCAATTTCATTAACCGAAATTCTAAAATGATGAGTACATGGAGATCTCAATTAACACGCCCAAACTCATATAAATGCGACAAGACGGAAACGAGGGCCAGAAGGACGGAATGCCGGACTTGCATGATATCGACAAGGTTGATAAAATCCGCTAAGGTTATATGTGATCAACGAAAGGTAAATGAAAACGACCTAATGGATTTCCATAGGTCAGGTAGCACTATAATAACATGGGATTCATGTAGAACCCAATCAAACTCTATATATAAATCTATTGAAGGTTCGAGGCTTATAATATAAAACGAAGATTGAATATGGAAGTGGGGTGATAGAAATAAGACATTGAGTTATGTCGATATAATTATAATTAGTATAATTATAATTATTACAAATCAAATTTTAATATGGTGAGATAGAGTTAGTTATGGTACATGAGTAGCCGTTAGAAAAAGGAAACGTTAGTATGGAGAAGCCTACAACGTAATAACGGAAGTCTTATTAGCCTTAATTTTGAAAAGCTATCAAAGATTGAACACCAAAAGTGAAATCGGAGGTGTGACGGAGTAATATTTAATGTTTTTCCAAAATCAATTAGTCAATTTCCATTTATAGCCAATTTATATTATTAAATTATTTTACCTTCAAAATACCCAATATTATATATTCTCTAATATAAAATAATTAGAAATCTAAACATTTTTCTGAAGTTCTTATCGTCAAAGATTTTAAGATTTGGGTAATGAAGCCTTAGTAATATTTTCCATGAATGATATTGTAACACCCAATATTTATGTGTTGAATTTCAAAGCTAGACATTTTAGACTTTAATCTAAAGGGGAGTGGACCCCAAAGGATGTATTTTTTGAATGTAATTAAATATTTAATTTGCGAAATAAATAAAAAGGATGATGTGCATATTGGCAAAAATGAAAATTTTGAGATCACTTGCCAAATCCATGAGGATGGATATGAGCAACTAATCCCCAATCTTTCAAAAAATCCTTGAAAGGAATTATTACTAATTTGGGTGAAACGAGGATCTAGAATTTCCCCAATGACGAGAAGTAGTTGGGAAGAGGTGAAAATTTAGGAAAAGTGAGAGCAAAAGCATAAAACGAGCTTTAAAGAATACCCCAAGATGGGAAGCCTAGGCAAACAAGAAGAAAACGTCTGCTAGTACGGGTATAAATTAAAAGCAATTCATGGGGAACTATTGGCAAATACGCTTCTCTAGCCAGTTAGAGGTTGATGCAGGGTGGAGGTGATCTTAGCTCGGTGAGTTACGGGAGACAAAGAACTCTAAGGTTGGGAGGTTGGTCTAACTCATCGGCGGTATGTCTTTGAAATTTTCTGAATTTGATTATGTTAAAAAGGATGAATTGGCTACATATAAAAGTTTATGAATACTAGTATATAATTTTACATTTAACGAGAATTAGGTATAAGACATTCATCTCATATTTTGTATGGTTGTAAAGTTTAAATCGTGATGAGAATCCACCGAATCTCTAAACCTAAGTGGTTTAAATGCGGGGATACATAGTCCATCTGAGATGACAATTTTGTTTAAGTTGCCTTAATTTTAGCAATATCTAGCATGAACCTTGATTCGATGGCTTAGAATCAATAAATCCCTACTTTGTATTAATACTCAAGAGCTAGAATATACAACAACGTATTCTTGCTAGTAATGGAAATTCTAATTCTGTGAGGATTGAGCGCATAGTAGTATTGGAATTTTAAAGTGAATATAACTATGATTTACATGGTCAACACTACTTTACTAAATCATTACGAAATAATGTGATGGAATAATTACGCATACGACTTCCTTTGGAGAATGCACGAACATAGTATTTTAGTAGCATATGTTCATATAACGATTATTCGTATACAAGTATGCAATGAGTAAATTCTGCCTTTCTCTTTACAAATACATATCTGTTGCTTGTAAAGATTGTATGAAGTAGAATTACAATGCATGTGTTAAGTCTAATCTTTTGAATATAGTGAGAGGTTGTGTGTTAAGCAAGCCCATATTGAACATTACGAGAATAATTACAATTCTGGGAAATACCGATTATTTCGAGTGTAAAAGTTGATGGCTAAATAAAACAAAGAGTTATTTGAGCCGCCTTGAGGTCAATTCTCATATTTTCATGTAAATAAGTATAATAGTGCGGGAAGGGAGATATTATGAGCTATGTATCATGGTGCCACACGCACCGGTTAACTATCGGTATAAACAAACGCATCATAAACTCGATGCAGAGGCCACCTCGAGTGGGAGGAGTACCTATACCATTCGATGGACCATAATGAGTATTAGTGATGAACGATACATAAAAAAATCGACGATCAGTTGAGTATTCGAGTTAAATGGCTTTAGGGAAAACGGTACTAAACCACATTCTTGCACCGACATTTATATGCACCGCGCGTAAAACTAGGCCTGCAGCGCAACGAAGGCGTATTTACGGTCATGCATACCTTGGTAAAGTTTAAGCGGCACTACGGTCATCATTAACATAAACGAAACAAGAATCGATACATTTTGATGCGTGTATTTTACTCTGTGTATTGCGGACGTCGTTCGTGTAGCGGGTTAAGTTAGGCCAAGAATTTCTCCATGGGGTATAGGCGGGGTCGATTTTTACGAACTATTTTTTGTGGCATATACATCCTTTTAAATCGTGTTACGGTTACAATACAATACCGAATTAAATTAAAACAAGAACTAGAGACTCGATGTGTGGTACCAAACCCATTAGCTAGAACGAAGATCACAAAGGAAATTACATTTGGGTTCGAGAAGCGATGATTGTTGAGCGCGCCAAACTCGAGAGCTAATTTGCGAGTGGGACATGAGAAAAACCTCGTCAAAAGTAGGGGAAAGTAAAATTAACATTTCGAAATCATGATACATGAACGAAGAGTTAACCCTAACGAAGCTTAAGAAGTGTCGCGGTAGGAAGCGTAACCACGTGTGCAGTTGGCGAAAGAAATTAACGGTATGAGAGTAGCTAAAAATATAAAGGGAAAGAATAGCTTGGGTAGACAAAATCTCTAATGAAGCCATATACCACGAAATCGAATATCTGCGGAGCCGGCGGTTGAAAAAAGAAGCACGAGCAAAGTAGACCGATGAAAATTCCTAAGGAAAATAAAAATTTATTTGGAAGGGCTAGTGGCGACCGAGTTTCGAACTAAACTAAATTAAATATCTCCCGCCCGAAGGACAACCATTCGGAGCTCGGGGCTTGAAACCCGGGAGCTTATGCGCAATGATAACCGGTTAGATGGGCAAATCGCATCGGCGAAAATAATAAGGGGAGTACGAAAAGGTAAAATAGAGGTGTATTTAAGACCCGGTGTTGATATGAAAATCGAGAGACCATGTCTGAATCCAAGAAAAAATTACGGTTAACCTAATTACCCTTAAGGAAATGAAAAATCTGCGAACAAGTTAAACAACATACGGGCGGAAGGTTAGGAACGAAAACCCTTATAATAATGATCGAAACCATGATCTCCCGAACGCGGTGGAGCACGAAGAAGTGGTTCACGGGGCGCGTTTGGAATGTGGCATTCGAGCGTATTGGAAATCCCAAACCCCAGCACGAAAACTACAAGCGGCAATACTGACAATGGCGCATGGAGAAGAGCGTTGAAAAATTAGAAATGAATGAATCACTAACAAGGGACGATGAAATCCCAAGAGGGATTCGGCAAAAACGATGAGTGAACTCGGTTCGAGGTCGGTTGAAGTTAACATGCTCGAGTAGACCATCTCTTTGTCAAATGCATGCCACGCCAAGCTTGTTTCGTTCCCATGGTGATCCTTGTAGATTCGGTTCGACGACGTGTCAACAAGTCTAGTTAACGTATTGAAGAACACCGATGGGAAATAAATGGAGATACGATCCCGACTTTTTTGGCAATGTAGTAGCAATGGTGGCTACGATCACTCTGTGTGCTATGGACGGTACTCACACTCTTTCCACCCTACCTTCCCGAGATATCAAACCCACATACACACTGCTTGATGATCAGTTGTCGGCGATGGTAAAGATGAAATCGGTTAGGAAAACGATCCTTAACCATAAACATGGAAAATTAAAAAGAGAATGATCGATTCTCCTCGACACAGGGGTATGTGACTATGGTTCAACCATAATCGAAATATAATATCTACCCCTCTAAGATAATATATGAATATATTCAAAAAACAGTAAGGTCGACAACGCTCGGAGGTAATGGGACGTATAATTAGTTAAAAAGGTGAGTAAAAGTATATGTAACTTTCGGGTAGTTACGTGGTCAATGAACTAATAACCATGACAACATATGACTAAAGTCATATAATCGGTGGGGTGTAAGTGTATACAAATGTTGGGAGTGTAAATTGCATCACAGAAAAGGTAAGTGTATACAAATGTTGGGAGTGTAAATTGCATCACAGAAGTAATCTTAAATTTCCATGGATATAAAATTTAAAGATTGGCATTGATAAGATATAAGAGTGTATAATAGGAATTGATATCGATGTATACATGGTGTGTATATAAATAATTGAAAATTGTATAGATATAACTATGGATTGATAACTTTGTTATGTGGTATTGGACATAATATATGATGTTCTAAAAATGGTTAGCGGGCACGGCGGTGTGATGGTAAACATAAAGTAGCGAGTATAAATCGGTCGAAAATTTGCATAACACGAAATTGATTTAAGATATTTAGAGAGACACAAATGGTATCGAGAACCCAAGTTAGAAGAAAATTTGGAGTTTGTCTCATGTGCTCATTATTTATGAGTGTAGATCAATATTGTGAAAAAATTATTTTAATAATTGGTAATGTGTGATGTAGTGTGGTCTTGGAATGAGAAGGGAAGAGATTTAGTGGATTTGCGTGACGGAGTTTAGTTCTGACAGTCCGTCTCCATTGATGGCCATCTTGCACGGAGTTGCGACAAGAATTGGGTAGTGAAAACCAAAATGATAAGTGTCATCGGCTAGTAAGAAACAGAGAAAAGCTGCATGAACTAACTTCTTGGAACCGCCAAAGAGGTGAAGAGGTTAGGGAAGAGGAAGATTGATGGGTACGATGACGATGATCTTTGTACTAGGCATGAGTACAAAATAGAAAAAAGATTACGGAAAATTTCGGAAGATCAAACCTCCTTCCTATGATGGGGAGAAAGGGAGGAAGATGCGAAAACGGTGGGCGGAGACATGATTAAGTATTTCCAAGTTGCATGAATGCGAGCAATGCGAAGGCCGGGTTAGGTTTGTTTACCGGCTACGAGGTAAAAACTACCTTGTGGTGGGAGGAGACGAAAATGGTTCATGCCATTGATGTTGAAAAGACGATGACTTTGGGAAAGTTTCAGGAAAAGTTCAAGAATTGCTGTTGAATGAGCGATTATTATGATGATAAATAAGGAATTTCACGAACTTGGGCGGGACAGCTGCTATTACAGTGGGTTTGTTCTTGCAAGTTTTACAAAATCTGGGAATATGTACCTATATTAGGAAAAGAGCAAAAGTACAAGGTTTAGACACTACTATATACAAGAAAATTGAATTGACAGCAGACCATGGATGAAGCGGTTAGAAAACAATATTATGCACTATCAATGATTCAAGAGGAAAATTTGAAACAGAAAAAGAAACAGGTAAAAGGTGAGTTCAAGGAAAAGGCCAAAACCGAGCGTATTTAAGGAATTTTAGCGAGAGATCGCTGAGCGGAAAAAGTTTAGCAAAATAAAGAAACCATTTGCTGAGTCCCAAGTAACTTCAAAGCCAATAGATGGAGACGAGTAGAAGGCACTGTTGATTAGAATGAAGGAACCGAAATGTTGGGGGTTGTGGGAGAACCCATCTTCGAAGGGGTGTCCTCATCGAAACATTCATATGATCGGGAGAGAAGAGAAGCTACAACGGTAAACGACATAGCAGAAATGTATACAACTATGAGTGCGGCATTGGGAAAAATGTGACAGACATAAACAACTATGGTGAAATGGAGGGTAAGATTTCGGCTGCCTATTCTTGTTTTGATTGATTCGAGCGCTTCTTTGAGTTATATTAATCTGGAATTTTAGAAAAATGTAATCTTAGAAACTGAAAAATTTTCACAATCATGGTTGGTACGGTAGCCCATAGGCCAGAAAGAAGGTAACACATAAATTACCCAAAACGGCAATCAAATTAAATGATTGTTAAATAAAGTAAATACGGAATATCTTGCCTCTAGGTTCTTATGATTTGCTGATTGGAATGGGCCATTTGGAAAAGAAAACACGATGAAGCCTAGCAGGATAAAACCTACTGATGTGTGGATGAGGAAGGAAAACCTTTCACTCTCGGCAGAAATCCATTCTTTAATGAGCAAATATCAGCACTACAATTAAAATGGATTGCTAGAAAGGGATACCGAGTTTATGGTACAAATTGGAGGAACTAGAACCAAAAGAATGCCAGAGAAAATCTCTTTGAATGAGTTACCGGTAGTAAGGAATTTAAAGAAGTCTTTCCGGAGGGAGATTCCTCACCTTCCCCCCAGAAGAAAAATTGTTTCTACATTGATTTGGTGTCGGGAGCAACACCTGTTTCAGAGCCCCTTATAGAATGAGTCCTCTGAACTTATGGAAGCGAAGATGCAATTGCAGAATTGTTAGATAAAGGTTATATTAGACCAAGTGTGTCCTTGGGGCGTGCAGATTATTATTTGTGAAAAAGAAAGATGGAACTTTCGGGATGTGCATTGATTATCGCCAATTGAATAAGTTGACCATTAAGAATAGATATCCTCTACACAGGATTGATGATATTTTTGATCGGGTGAGAGGAACGGTCTTTTCGAAGATTTACTTAGAAAATGGGTATCACCATTCCGAGAATCCGAAGAAGACATCAGCAAAACAACTTTCGGGCCGGTATGGACACTACGAAGATTTGTAGTCCTACCTTTTGGATTAACGAATGCCTGTACATTTATGTGTTTGATGAAACAGTGTGTTACATAAGTACTTGGATAAATTTCTTATGTTCATAGATGATGTTGGTCTACTCCAAAAATGAGGAGAACATAGAGAACATTTGCGAATAGTGTTACAAACTCTGAAAGAAAACCGACTATATACCAAGTTCGGCAAATGTGAATTTTATGAGATAAGATTAATACTTAGGCCATATTATCTCCAGCCGGGGGTCTTTAAGCTGTTGATCTGAAAAGATAAAAGGCTATAAAGGAATACTTTGTGCAAGGAATGTTTGTGATAAGGTCGTTCATGGGGATTCATGACTATTATCATGAGATTTGTGGAGAGATTTTAAACATAGCACATCCCATAACTTTTACAAAGAAAGGGTGTCAAATTTGAGTGGACAGGGGAAATGCCAGCACAACTTTGATACGACTAAAACTAAAACTCACTACGGCTCTATCTTAAAGTTACGAGATCTGATAAAGAATTTGTTGTATGTACGGATGCTTGTCGAGAAGGGTTTGGGAGGAGTCCTCTTGCGGGAAAATTCGGTCTATAGCCTATGAGTCTAGAAGCTGAAAATACATGAACATAATTATAGTGCCTATGATTTAGAATTAGCGATTGTTATCCATGCTTTAACGAAAATGTGGCGGCACTATCTTCTTGGTAAAAAGTTTACATTGATGTTGATCATATTAGTCTCAAATATTTCTTTTCTGGTGATTTGAATGTTTAACAGCAGATAGAGCTGTTCTTCTAAATGGGTGATATGGACATAAAACATATCAGGAAAAGAAAATAAAGGATTCTTTGATGCATTAAATGAATGTATCCAAGATATAAATAGCCTTGATAGCTTGAATCGAAGTAGAAAGTTGGTGAAGAGACAAACGGTAAATCAAGATCCGATTATGAAACACTATTAGTGAAACTACGAGAAAAGGAGAAAAACTAGTTTCACTCAAAACCAAAATGGGCTGATATGTTATAAAAAATAAGTTGTATATTCCCAATGTAGAGGAATTAAACGTTAAAAGAAGTACGGATGAATATCACAAACGACCATATACCGACATCAGGATATCAGATGCTACTTGACTGAAAAAAAGTTGTTACGGCGAGGAATGAAGAGATGTGAGAATATTTAAGTAGATGCATGGAATGTCAACTCGTCGAAGTTGAGCATCAACATCCGGCGAGGTCTTTTAAACCCTTTACGGTGCAGGAATGGAAATGGGGACACGGTTTCCATGGACTTTATAACAGAATTACCGAAAAACAAAATACCAACATGATTACGCCAATGGTAGTTGTAGACACTACAACAAAATGCCTTACTTCATACACCGTAAAGTCTAATTTTGGGACGGCCAGGTAACGAAGTGTTTAAAATAAATAGTAAGACTACATTGCTGGAGTTCCAAAAGTCATTGTTTCGAGGCCCAGGGATGCTAAGTTTACAACGACTTTTTTGAAGGACTATTTGGAGGGATGGGTACCAAAGCGGAATTTTAGTGCGCATCACCCTCGGACGGATGGTCAAACGAGAGAGCCGATAAGATTTTGGAGGATATGCTAAGAATGTATGTAATGAATGAAGCCTTCGAAATGGAAGACTACTTGCATTTAGCTGAATTTGCCTATAATAACGACCTCAATCCTCCATAAAAATGAGTGCGTTTGAGGCCTCTATGGGGAGAAAGTGTGCGAACTCCTTTGGTTGGAGCGAACCATAAGATAAACTGAGTTGGACGGATGCTTTACAAGAATTGGAAAGAATTGTTAAACAAATACAAAGAAACATCGAAGACAACACAAGATCGCAGAAAAAGTTATCTTGATAGAAAGCAGATACTGTGAGAATTTAAAGTAGGGGGATCATATTGTATTTGCACATTAAACCCAAAAAGAGCACACTTTATCTTTGTTGTTGTGCAAGCTGGCTCCTAGATATTGTGGTCCTTTTGAAGTATTAGAAAGTATGGGACCGGTGGCTTGCAAAGTTGGCCTTACCCCATGTTAGAGTTCATGATGTGTTTCATGTCATTTTTTAAAGGAATATGTGCATGATGTTTCTCATAGTTTATTGGAATGTTTTGGGGTGGAACCCCGAGGGAGGGAGTTTCTGCAGGCAGCAGAATATTGGAGCGGGAAGAATTGAGTTGAGAAACGACAGTCGCTTCGAGTAAAAGTGCAATGGAAGCACTTTCTGCTTTAGAAGAAGCTACAGGAAAGAGAAAATTTGAAATCTTGGAAAATATCATTTTTGTTTGAAAAATGAACTCACCATCTAATTAAAATAGCAACACGAGGACGGTGTTTTATTTTTAGAGGGGGAATATGTAACACCCCCAATTTATGTGTTGAATTTCAAAGCTAGACATTTGAACTTTAATCCTAGGGGAGTGGGTAGGGATAAGTATTTTATTGAATGTAATTAAATATTTAATTTGTAGAAATAAATAAAAAGGATGATGTGCATAGTAAACCCAAAATTGTGAGATTTTTGAGATCCTTTTTAAATCCAACACGAAAGGGATGGATAAGGCAACTAATCCCCACAAATCTTTCAAAGATCCTGAAAGGAATTATTACTAATTTGGAATTTTGAGGAAGGATCTGGCGATTTCTGATGATGAGGAAAGTAGTTGGGAAGAGGTGAAAAGATGGAAAAGGCGGGGAAAAGCATAAAACGGCTTTAAAGAATCCTAAGATGGGAAGCTGAGCAAACGGAAGAAAAAGCATCACACTATATTCTAGACGTAGAATTAGAAAGCAGAAATTTGTGAACTATTAGCTTAAATGTTGCTCTACGCAGGATGGGGGGAGGTTGATATGGGGTGAGGAGGTGATCTTAGCTCGGGGGTGAGTTAGGAGACAAAAGAACTCTAAGGTTGAGGAGGGATTGGTCTAACTCATGCGTAGTATGTCTTTTTGAAATTTCTAGTTGATTATGTTTAAAAAGGAGATGAATTAGCTACATATAAAAGTTTATGAATACTAGTATATAATTTTACATTTGCGGGGTCGGTATAGGGAACAACGTTATCTCATAATTTTGTATGGTTGTAAAGTTTAATCGTGATAGATCACGAATCTCAAAACTAAGTGGTTTAAATTTGGGGATACATAGTCCATCACATATGACAATTTTGTTTAGGGTTGCTTAATTTTAGCAATATCCTAGCATGAACATGATTCGATGGCTTGAATATTAAATCCCTACTTTTTTGTATTAATACTCAAGAGCGAATATACAACAACGTATTCATAGTAATGGAAATTCTAATTTATGTGATTGAGCCGCAAGTATGTATTCGATTTTAAAAAAGTGAATATAAAGTGATTTACATGGTCAACACTACTCTATAAATATTACCAAATGTGATGGAATGAGATACTGCCCATACGACTTCCTTTGGAGAGTCTGACAGTATTTTGGTAGCATATGTTCGTATAACGATTGTAGTATACAAATTATGCAATGAGTAAATTCTACCTTTCTCTTTTAATCATATACTGTAGCTTAAAGATTGTATATGGGTAAATTACAATGCACAATGTTAAGTCTAATGTTGAATATAGTGAGAGGTTGTGCGTTAAAAACCGTATATTGAACATTACGAATAGTCTGAATTCTCGGAAATGCTAGTTGATACGAGTGTAAAAGTTGGAAGAGTAAATAAAACAAAAGAGTTATTTCGGGCGCATAGGTCAATTCTATATTGTCATGTAAATAAGTATAATAGTGCGGGAAGGAGATATTGTATGGTATGTATCATGGTGCCACACGCACCGATTAACCTCCGTATAAACAAACGCAGCATCACGTAAACTCGGTCTGAGAGCCACCTCGAGTAGAAATTTTCTATACAGTGATGGATACATAATGAGTATTAGTGGTGAACGATACATAAAAAAAATTGACAATCGGTTGAGTATTCGAGTTAAATGGTTTTAGGGAAGCGATGCTGAACCACACTTGCACACGGCATTTATATACTGTAAAACTAGAGCACCACGGCGCAACGACTATTTTTACGGTCATACATACAACAGTGAAGTTTAAACGGCACTGCGGTCATCATTAACTTAAACGAAACAAGAATGGAGTCAAAATGATACCTCTGTGTATTGGGATGTCGTTCGTGTAAAGCGGGTTGAGTTCCAACCAAGAATTTCTCCATAGGAGGTATAAGGCTAGGTCGATTTTACGAACTATTTTGTATCATACGTCCCTTTTAAATCATGTTACGGTTACAATACAATGCATTCGACTAAAGGAAACAAAGAACTAGAGACTCGTGTGTGGTACACCAAACCGAAACAGCTAGAACGAAGATCACAAAAAGTACATTTAGGTTCGAGAAGCGAGTGATTGTTAAGCCGCACCAAACTCGAGCCTAATTTGCGAGTGGGACATGAAAAAACCTCGTCAAAAGTAGGAAAGTAAAATTAACATTTCAGAAATCATGATACATGAACGAGAGTAAACACGATAGAATCTTAAAGCGTCGATGAGAGCCGTAGCCCGCGTGATGCAGTTGGCGAAAGAAGGAAATTAACGAGGTATGAGTAGCTAAAAATATAAAAGGAAGGAATAGCCGGTGAAAAAAAATCTCCTAACGGAAATAACATACCCCACGAAATCGAATATAATACAAGACCGGCGTTTGAAAAGAAACGGAGCAAAGTAGGCCAGATGAAAATTCCCAACTCACGGTGTTAGGGTAGTGACGCCGGTTCGAACTAAGAGGAGAGGCTTCAGGTAACTATCTCCCACGAAGGACAACCATTTCGGAGCTCGGGGCTTGAAACCCGGGGAGCTTCTCGCAGTGATAACCGGTTAGATGAGCAAATCGCATCGGCCCGAAATAATAAGGAGTCGAGTAAAATAGAGCATAGCGGAACCCGGTGTTGATATGAAATCGAGGCCGTGTACAGTCGAAAAAAAATTCTGATTAACCCTAATTACCCATAAGGAAATGAAAGGAAATCTACGGCACAATTTAAACAACATACGGGCGGAAGGTAGAACCGAAAACCCTTATAATAATGATCGAAACCATGATCTCTAGAACGCGGTGGAACGAAAGCGGTTCACGGGGATATGGATTTGGAAATGTGGCATTCGAGCTGTGTTAAATCCCAAATCCGGAGCCCTAAAAACCTACAGAGAGTGGCAATACTCGGCAATGGAGCGTGGAGAAATTTGGAAAGAATTGGAAATGAATGAATCACTAACAAAAGACGATGAAATCCCAAGAGGGATTCGAGCGGCAAAAACGATGAGTGAGCTGATTTCGAGTCGGTTGAGTTAACAACGCTCGAGGTAGACAACTCTCTTGTCAAATGCATGCCCGCCAAGCATTGCATGCACATTTTGTTCCATGGCGATCCTTCTAGATTCGGTTTCGGCGACGTGTCAGCAAGTCCGGGTGCGTATTAAAAGAAGAACACCGATTAGACAATAAATGGAATACGATCCCGACCTATAATGCGTAACAATCTTTGCTACGATCACTCTGGTATTTACTGTGGACGGTACTCGCCCTCCACCCTACCGTAGAGATCAAACCCCATACACACTCGCCGATGATCAGTTATGCCACTTTCGGCGATGGATAGGGTAAGGAAATCGATTTAGGCAAACGTTCATAACCATAGGGCATATGGAAAATTAAAGAGGTAGATCGATTCACCTCGACGTGAAATTATGTGTTGCGGTTCCAACCATAATCGAAATATAATATCTACCCCTCCGATATGTATATGAATGTATTCAAAAAACGATAGAGGTCGACAACTCGAGAGGTGATGGGACGTATAATTAGTTAAAAGGTGAGAGTAAAAGTATATGTAACTGTCCCAGGATGAATTCGTGGTCAATGAACTAATAACCATGATAACATATGACTAAAGTCATATAATGAGTGGGGTGAAAGTGTATACAAATGTTGGGAGTGTAAATTGCATCACTAGAAAATAATCTTAAATTTCCTTGGATGCAAAAATTTAAAGATTGGCATTGATAAGATATAGGTGTATAAATAGAATTGATATCGATGTATACATGTTGGTGTGTACATATAAATAATTGAAAATTGTATAGATATAACTATGGATTGATAACTTTACATTATGTGGTATTTGGACAGAATATATAATGTTCTAAAAATGGTTCGGGCGACCGGTGTGATGGTAAACGTAAAAGAGATGCTGAAGTATAAATCGGTGAAAAAAAATTTAAGGTGATTTAAGAGATTCGGAGAGAGACGTTACATAAACCTTAAGATAAAAAACTATCCTTAAAACTATGTTACCTACGGCCAATTAATATATGCAAAGGCCAGAACTGTTGCATCTCTTCTTCTGAGTAGGAATTTGAAAAATAAAACATTCTATACTTGAAAACAACTCCATCATAGAGATAAGATAATTATAGTGGAACATAATGTTATAGTCATGTACTCTGAGAGGAGTAAATCTATATCACTTACTTCATTATTAATCTTAGTTGACATTTTTCTAAGCTAAAGCATTATATTTTCCCTTATTGTTTACTAAACTAAAATAAATTATGGCACAATTAATAACTACACTAATCTACTTTAGCCACAACTTTATTACTTTGTACATCTCTCACAATTGAGGGTGTCTCTACATATTGTTAGACTAAAAGAAAACGAATTTCATATATGTTAGATTAATGTAGATAACCATATATTTATATATTATGATATTTTAGAATTTAGTAAATTATGTAAGATTTTTTTATGTCAAAATTATGTAATATCTCAAATTCCTTGGACTTTAATTATTAGACACCTGAGAATTATCACATATGTATTTTATAAGTTATTTTAATTTGTTAAAGGTGCCATCCTCTTTCATTTATAAATATCCAATAGTATTTTCCATAACAAATATAAAATTATTTTTATTTAGTTTTATTCCATCATAGTTAACAAAAACATTATTTCATTTTTTAATCATAATAAAATATTTTTACATTATCAACACATCAATTAATGAAATGTATGATTTAAACATGTCTATTTCAATAAATCTCCCCCTAAAATCACAAAAAAATAAATATATTTCATTTAATATTTTTATGATCGTTAGTTAAGCTCAACAATAAATCTTTGGAAGATCCAACGATGAGTTTGTTGGAATATGTAATTCTACTTGTCTTGATTCAGTTCTCTCTATGTATAAAATTGTTCTATTCTATAGTTTATTTCCTAGTTTAGTGTGAGGTTGAGATATTCCCTCAACCAAATTATTGTGCGTCTAAGATAGCTTCTCTATATACGAACAATTCCTTATGTATATATGTAACTTGATTTAATTAATAAATATGGCTTATATGCTGAGTTCTATGTTGGTATCGAGCCGTTCGGGCACCGAGCCTGTAGCCTCACAGTAGAAATAAAAGAGATAGTTTTTTTTGTCCATTCATCACTATTTGAACATTTATCTATTGAGAAATCTTAGAGAAATCAAGGGCCTCTTTATCTCATGAGCGGCTAGCTAGAGGTACAATCTCTTTGCCGCTAATCGTTTCTTCTACGATTTCAAATCTATTTCAAATCGGCAATGGCTCGACTGCGAGTGGATGTCGAGATGTCGTATTGATTTTGTTTGAATTCGAAGGAAATGAGAGAAATGATCGACATTTCGTGTGGTCGAGGAGTCCCAGGAGTTCAAGCGGTTCACCGTGAGCCGGGGACTTGATGTCTTTCTTTGCATCTTCCTACCATTTGGTGCCGAGAAGGATCATGGCGAAGGAATGGAGGAATGAAAACCATCGAGGGCTTTGAACGGAGATGGGCATCATTGGTTTTATGGGGAGGCCAACGATGCGGTGGATTGGTAGATCGAGCCATGAGGATGAATGAGCTTATTTTCTCATATGGGATCCACGAGTTGTTTGGAGGTACTTAATACACGGTTTGATCGAACCTGTCGGTTCTTCCATCTTCGTGAGCTTTGAAAATGAGCGGAAGGGCGGGAGCAAGATGTGGTTGTCGACAAGGTGAGGCTCGAGGTTTCTCGATAGGTCGGTGACAAAACGGTAACTGCGCCAGGTTTCGAAAGCGATTTTGCATTTTATGAATTATTAGAATCTTCTCATGGTTGGAGCGTACATGGTGGTGCCGCTGGATACTACGGTTACATTCAACTCTTCGATGCAAGAGTCGACAATATTGTGTGGGATTGGACTGGGCAGAAGAAATTCTAACGTTCGTCCGAGGATGATAGAACGAAGACTTTGCGAGATGCCGCGAGTGATCGAATACACCTGTGGAAGTTGATCGGAAGCACGGCGATTGTGCGTCTGTGGAGGAGACAATTCGACTTGCGATAGTGGTGGATCCTCTATTATACGGTATTTCTTTGGTTGTTGTCACTTCCTATACTCGGGGCGGTTGTCTTTACGAAAGTGGCATATCTTTGCGTTATCATTGGTTGATAAAGCGGAGATACGAATTGATTTCATTCTCTTCTTGCTATATGTGTTGTGCTTGCAACATGTTTCTTTGTGCGAAGAGCATCGATTAATAAATGTTTGACATCATTCACGTGTTTGTAAATTTCTTGGTTGGGCATATTAAAAACAAATCCGGAGTTTCTTGTGAATTTTTGTCTTTGAGGTGGAATGAAAGAGGACTAGATTTCCAATCTTGTGGACCGATTTTTGATTTGGACTTTGGAGCTATCGGGTGTCGAAGAGGTCTTGAAGCTTTGGAGTTGTTGGGAGGCTTCAACTTTATTTTTTGGGATCAACCTCGTTGGAGGTTGAAATTTCTAGCATGGTCTCATGGCGCAATAGTGAAGTGAGCCAAGGGCGATTGGTGAAATTGCCTCGGCAGTGATTGTGTTTCTATATAGGTTGAAGATAAACAAATTGTCTTCATGAATTATTCTACTTTCATGTTGTTGAAATTTAGTCAACAACATCTAAATGCATTTATGTAAATGCGGTTAAAGAATTAAATGTTGTATTGTTGTGACATTTACTTTGGGCAACTATTGTCACGAGTGTGAGTCTTTATTGGAATTGCCCATTCGGGCAATACGTTTTCATTTATTTGTAGGAATTATTTACTACGGATATAATGAAGACATATTATTAGAAAATGGCATCATAGATTGGAGGATGATAGAGTTTGTGTGTGTCGAGTGTGATGAAACATATCTTCATGAAATAGCGAGGAGATTATCTTGATAATAAGTCTTTGTTACTGACACCTTGAAATAGCGTGAGGAAGGCATCGCCGACGATTACCACGATTTCATGCGTGAATAGGGGAAGTGGTATTATGTTGTGATTCCGGGGGAATTGGATACTAAAATAGAGAACTTTTTGTGTATAAAACAGGTTGATTTGTAAATAGTGATAGTGAATTTGTGGACGTCAGGGATTGGACCATGGAGTCACAAGGTGGCTGATAAGCCTTTGTGGATGTGTTGAGCCTTCGTGGGCGCATGGTGAGCCTTTGTGGCTATGGTGAGCCTTCGTGGCTGCGGTGAGCCTTCGTGGCTTTGTTGAGCCTTCGTGGTTGTGGTGAGCCTTTGTGGGCTGTGTTGAGCCTTTGTGGGTTGTGTTGAGCCTTCGTGGCGAGTTGAGCCTTGGTGGATCCATTGTGCCTCCTCAAGGCCGGCGCCTAAGCGGTGGAGGTGAATTACGCTTGTCGAAATGTGAACTAGCGATGAAAGGGTGTGGGTGTTGCTCGTGCATGAAGCAATGTGGAGCGATCGGTTGTTAGTGATACGTGGGGATCGGATCGGAGACAACATCCAATGTATGATCTTGGATCTTCTAACAAAGTCGTGTGGGAAGTGTTACCGGGTGAGGCGAAATGCGGGGCGGTGTCGCAACGGTGAATGGTGTGGCCATGTGTTGAACATTTCCATTATCATTTGGTATTTTTTGTTTGAAAGCATGATTGTTTGTTTATGTTAAGGAAAATGAAATATTTCATGATGGACATATTTTGGAACTAAAATTAGCTATACATATTGAGATTAGTCACACGAATATGAAGTTATTTTTGTTGACTGACTACTCTAACAAATGGCAGGTTAAGGATGGAGTTCAAGTTCCTAGAACTGACAGTACAAAGCAAAAGTAATGGTTTCTTCCCGAGAATATGAATAGTGCGGTGTTTGTGGAAGTGAATGGTATGGTGAGTGGCAAAGCGGGGATGGACATTCAGGGTTGTGAGAGTTTGTTTTGTGTGAGTTTCTTGGAATAGAATCATGACCATGAGTATGAGTCACGGTTGTAATTAGAAGCAAATCTACATGTCATTTATTGTTTGTACATCTTGTAACACCCAAAAGAAGCATGCACTTGCCTTTGTTATATGTTCGCTCTGTTAGAGAGTTTGCTTTAGAAGAGTGTGTCATGTAGGATGGACACACTTGGTTGGGTTGGCATATTAGTTTTAGACTCCATAAGGTGAAATTTATATCAAGGGAGAGTTAGTCTGAGGTTGGATGAACCATGTATGTGAAGGAGACTTCCTAGTAGATTTGGAGGTTGCGGTGGTTGGAACCCATGCATTTCGGTAGATGTTGCTCCTTTATATGGACATCGACGATAGCATGAACAAGATACAAAGTGTAATTGCAAATAGAACCGGTGTAATTACGAAACCAAGACCGATTGTAGATTTTGTAGATAGATATTGAGACAAGTAGTCATTAAGGGGTAGCGTTGGAATATGTAATTCCTACTTGTCTTTAGTTTTGATTACGTCTGTATGATGCGATTTCCTATTCTATGGAGTTAGTTCCTAGTTTAGTGTGAGGTTGAGATATTCCCCCAACCAAACTGTTATGTGTCTAAGATAGCTTCTCTATCTTGAGACAATTCTTATATATATGTAACTTGATTTAATTAATGAATATAGCTTGTATGCTCGGTTTTTAAGTTTACCCTCGAGTGGCGATGAAATAATATACTTGACTTAGTACAAGAATGCGCTAGAAAAGGAAGTCAACTTTTACGAAGATTAGGTAAAGTTTTTAAGTAACGCTTTATTTAACCATTTGAATGTCAGGAGCATCACGAATGGAATGAAGTGGAAGTGGTGTAGCTTCTTCCTTTTTTTTCTATTGAAAAAACTCCGGGCAAGTGATTTAATAGCTATACAACACATTACTAACACTTAAATAAAAAGTGAATTTCATTTTCTAGCAGAGTTAAAACTAGTTGTACTTCATGCACGACCATTCAACCCCATGTAAAAATGGTAGTATGCCAACCATTCCATCGAATTAATAATGATAACAAGTTAAATGGAAATTGTGTTACAAATAGGCAGAGTTATATAAATGGGCTTGGATCTATAAATTATAAGCAAATAAGAGCGACCCAGTAGAAATATTAGAGATCAAACCATCATTAAAATTTTAGGTGTTACTCTTTTCCATGGATTGTCTAAGAGGATTGCTAAAGAATATGGTGAAAAGTTTTTTTTACCGTGAGAGAAATGAGAGGGTGATGATCGCCATAGGTTTTTAGGTGGCCTTTTTATGTTTAATGGTGATATTTTTTGGAATAGCCATTGAATGCAGGTAGTTGTGGTATGTGGAGGTGTGGTCTGTAACACCCCCGATTCATGTGTTGAATTTAAGGAAGTTAGACAATTTGAACTTTAATCCTAAAGGGAGTGGACCCCAAAGGATAAACATTTTGTGAATGTAATTAAAAATTTAATTGAGGAAATGAATAAAATAATGTGGTGCAGATTGACCAAAATGAGATTTATGAGATCAATTGCTAAATCCATGAGGATGGATGAGGCAAATATTTCCCCACAATCTTTCAAAAATCCTTGAAAGAAATTAATTTTAAATTTAGATTTTTGAGGAAAAATCCGAATTTCCCCAATGATGAGGAAAGTAGTTGGGAAGAGGTAAAAAGCTGGAAAATGCGAGGAAAAGCATAAAACAACTTTAAAGAATCCCTAAATTGGGAAGCCTAGGCAAACAGGAAGAAAAGCATCCTGAGATTCTGGACGCAGAATTAGAAACATGCTTTGGGGAACAATAGCTTAAATAAGCTGCCCTTGTACAGAGTAGAGGTTGATCTATTTCAAGGAGAAGATCTCAGCTCGGGGGTGAGTTCTAGGAGACAAAAGGACTCTAAGTTGGGAGGTTGGTCAATTGCATGAGTGGTATGTCTCTAAATTTATTGATGTTCTATTTCATATAGTATGAATTGGCTACATATAAAAATTTGACTGTATATTAGAATATCAATTCTACATTTAACAGAACTGATCAATAAGGAAATTATCCATGAAATTCTGTATAGTTGTAGAATTGGAGTGGTGAAGTAGAATCCAACAGAGTCTCTAAACCAGTGATTCGTTTAAATCTGAGGATACTTATTTTTTTCCACATGAAAAATTATGAATTTGTTTTAATCTGCTTCTGTTTCCTAGCATGATTCTAATATATACATACATGAGAGAGAAACTAAATTTCCTGTATTATATTGGAAAATAGTAGGAAATGAATTGTAACTTACATTGTGCATGAGAGAACAGAAGGAGAGACTCTATAAACTGACTTCAGGGCCAACATACCATTCACATGTAATCAGAAAATTAATGGTCAAGAAAGTTGTATGTAAGAAACACATGCTATAGCAGAGGAACGCAACTGATAATTTACAAAAGACTGATCATATACATGTAACTTATGAAACCATTCTAATATTATAGCATAGAAAGTAAATACAAAAGATAGTTGAGTAAATATCCAACATGCAGGTTCACCCCAGTCTAACATATTGAATTATATGTATCCTAGTCTATCGTGATAATCCAAATCAAGAGGGTAAATTTGTAGATTATAAACCCCAATGTCCTCTAAACATAAAGACATAAATGCAAGTGCATTCATCCCTGTAGACAATTTGAATACATATTCTGTGCAAAGACATAACAAATTAATTCCTCAAGTATCTGCATAGAACTACAGTGTCATTCTGTTATAAATGATCATATCACTCTGGTTATCTAAACTTCAAAGAAAAAAAAACCAGGCGTTTAGACTTTAGGGTCAGTTTAATAAAACTGGAGGAAGAAATTGAGAAAGTTACGACTCACATTAATACTATTGATTTCATTCAGATATTTAAATTTTACCATCAGAGAAGCTATGTTCTCCTGGAATAGGAAACTTTATATTACAGTACATTATTCATTCTAATGTCACCACAGTATGAATATAGTTAACAATTGCATGGCCTGAGAGCTTAGAGGCAATAAACTACACAGAATGAAGATTATGTGTAATATATATATAAAAATTAAATTGCCAAAAGTTAAGTATTAATTTCAGCCAAGTCAAAATGAGCAAAGAGAGGGTACTGCTGGAGCATACTCATAAGAACAATAACCGAAATCAAAAGTGGGTATTATGAAAACCCAGAAATGACTGATGTATATGTGGATATATGGTACAATTTCGAAACAACCTTATAAAGTCCCATGAACAGAGCTCCATAAATATTCAGAGTGGGGATTTACTTATAGTGATAAAAATAATTACAATTGTATCATTACAATATTTAAATGTCAAAATATAAACCCTATAACCAGTAGCGAAGAACGAATTCCTTCTGACAGAGTTCGGTTAATACCGACCTGCAAGGAGCGAGTAAACAATTGTTAATGTTTTAAGGGAGTCACGTATCTCTACAAGTGCAAAGGAGAGCACGACACTTACCTGCAAGAAAAAAAAAAAACTAAAATCAACGAAACGCTAAAGATAGAGAGTACGAATAACAGGAATCAAGTCAAAATGATAACTGAGAAAGGCATAGTACCTGGAAAGGGAGAAGCCCCTACTCCCTTATCAATCTACCACATATAACCATGGAGTTATCATGAATAAAGGGTTACATTCAAGAATCGACTAAAAACGAGAAACCTCTAGAGAACGAACAAATAGAAAATTCTTTCTACGCTTGGTCAAACAACAAAATTTCTAATCAGAGTGCCGAGGGCGTAGAATCCTTACGGCACTGGATGAATGTACTCGTAACCAATTTCACTTGAGAAGAGGATTGGGCTACGAAGCCATGAGAGCCTGCGTAAAACCTTACTTCTGAGAAGGCGCATCAGAAATCTCAAAGGCTAGGTAAGAAAACCAAACTAATCGAGTTCCGGGAAAGGCGAACGCACATTGTCTGCAAAACAAATAGAGACATTCGTTATAATTATTCCAATAGAAGAAAACGATAATACAAAATCGTAGTATGGGCATGAAGAAAAGCGTGAAGCTCTCAATCAGAAATGGCAGCGTGTGAAATAATAAAAATATAGAGAGCGAAATTTTACAACTTTGGCAAAGGATCTTACCGACAGAATTTGTTAATGCACAGGAGTAAGGCGAAGCCTGGAACGAATCACGCCAGTGGCCATGGCGTTGTCACTCATGGTCCAGAGATAAACCAAACCCAGGGGGAGGTAAAAGAACCGCCGAGAAAATACCAAGCTTGATTTATAACAGTGTGCTATGAATCAAAACAACGAACCCTAATAGCCAGATGCAATCGAAGTCGTCCACCTGGCGAGATCCGCATGGTGAAGCCACGGATCGAGAAGTTAATAGGTAAGGTACCCCCTCTGTTAAAAAATTAATATGACAAGTAGTGAATTAAATGCAGATCGATCTGGCCATGCTGTGGAAAATCGCTTTGGGAACGAGGTGGAACGAAGCTAGTATTACGTGGAACCAACACCACGTGATCACAACTGGAACGAGACCATCTATCACCGTTACAACGAGCGTTAAAACCTTATGGTGGCTCAACGTGGAAGACAGATGGACGTCGTCCTTCAAATTATCATTGCACAAAATTCTAACGTGGAAATTACGTGGAGTTCCATGTAATAAGCCCAAATTCACATAATTAATGATAAGACGTAAAGGAGAATGAAGGACGAATACCAGACTTGCATAGTTGGTAATTCAAATTCCGCCCAGGTTATATTTTTATTAACAAAGGATAAGGGCCAATGATCGCTTGGATTTGTATACGTCCATGGAATTATATTAACATGGAATTCACGTAGAACCAATCAAATTCCGCTCTATATAATTCGATTTAGAGTCCAAAGGTTATGATATAAAACGAAGATTAATATGGAAGTGGGGTGATATATTAAGGACAGTAGGTTATGTCGGACATAATTATAATTAATATAATTATAATTATTACAAATAAAGTAAATTACAATATGGAAAGATAAAGTGGGGATGTGAATAGCAATTGAAAAGTACTGATTGTGTAAACCTGCAACGTAATGACAGAATGCCTCATTAGCATTAACTGGAAACGATGCAACCAAACAGAAAAAAATTTGTGTGGAACTAGAGGTGATGGGCTTCTTGTCCAGCTGAATGCTATAACTTCAATCTTTTCAAGAAATTTCCAATGCTCTCGCTCTTTTGTATTTTCCATGAATGCAAATGCATGGACAAGTGAAACTAATGGGCAAAAGAAATGAATGAGGAATGGAGCACATAATAAGGTGATTCAAAATACAAACAGGAAATCCATTGGCTAATCATTTAGCGAACAGAACTCCGTTGTAAGAAAGAAGCTCAAAATTGCTAGCTATCAATTTTAGGGTTTCTTGAATTTTTTATATCTATTTAAAAAAATCGAAGAATCGCATATGTTCTTTTAGAGTGTTCATAGTAACACGTTAGATACATGTTATTACACCAATTGAATTAGGCCCAAGCTAGATACATGTTATTTCTCTAATAGCGATCTCAAAGTTAAGATGAAAATTGTATTATATCATTCGCATAGAATTTGATTCACAATCACTCATATAGCTTGTGAAGGGAGAGAGGAACCCTACCAGATTTCCTCATTTCATTCTCAAACATTACTGCCACGACTTAAAATAATAAAAGAAAAGAGACACAAAACCTTCAGAAAATCATTTCTAAACATATTTAGGCTTATTTCTAAACAACGATTCTCTATTAAAAGAGATTTCACTTATTCTAGGAAAACTTATTATAATACTCTTCACTAAATAAATATTCAAAACTTACTCTTATATTAAATTTTATTATTAATTTTTATTAATTTATTTACATAAATTTAAGATAGTAGTAATTATAATTTCAAAAATTTTAACATTTAGAATTTATTACTTGAAATTTTTTAACATTTAGGTTGTATTACTAGAAATAAAATAAATATAATTATTATTATTAAAATAAATATAATTATTATTATTAAATAAATTTTAAAAATTTAAGAAACAAGACAATTTTTTTTATTAAATTAATGATTTTTTTTTAAATTAAAATTTAATTAAAATTAATCAAAATAAAATAAAATAATTTTAATAGAACTATTATTGAATAGTTATTAAATTATATTACACAAATTTGTTAAATTTATTAAAAATTATAATAAACTAATTATATTATTGATTAATAAAATTTATTAAATAAATTAATAGAATATTAATTTGTTAGTTACTCGGTTTTTTTTCTCCATATTTCACTATTTAAGCCTTTACTTGTGTCCTTCTTTTATTCGTCATTCAACATCTTATCTTGAAGATGAATTCCTTTGGGATTCAAAACATGGATCATTGTTTTATTATACTGTGGATAATCTGAGATTTCCTCAATAAACTAGAACCATAAAAACTTGAAAACCATAATACCCAATATATTCTACGATGAGAAATATAACATATGTATTAGTTACAGAATAATTAAAAACACATATCTCCAACAACCTCTTTTTTCTTGTCCTTTTAAAGCCACTTAGATTTATCCATCCAATATAAAAATTATTCAAAGTACTAAATCAATTTTGTATTAACCATTCTATTGACATTATTCGATTTCCAGATATATTTTTTGATGGAAAGAGAGCAATGAAACATTCAACATACTAAATGTACTCATTATAAATCTTACAACATAAACTCTTGCATATGACTTTTAAATATTAATCATCATTAAAGTAATTTATATACTCTACCAAGATTTTATTGCCATAGTCACGTAGATGACCTTCTCAAAAACCTATTCACCCTTTTGTCTTCATTTAGAAAATAGTTTTTTAAGTTCCTCCACACTAAATGTACCAACCAAACACAAGAGAGGGGACCTCTCATGGCCTCTCATGCTAGTAGCGTAATTCCTTTTTTATAATGTATAATGTAGGTGATTTATGGGTCTCTACTCGAAATGTAAGGGGCACACCTCTCATGCTTCATAATTTAGGCACTTTCTATGTAGGTAACCCTAGGCACTAGGCTTCATGCATTAGGTAGCACAACCTTTTTATGAGAAATGAAACAACCATATAGTATGAAAAAATTGTTCAAGCAACATAATATTGTGGAGTACTGTGGAGTTTTTACAAATAATGGCTTCAAGATACTTATACAAAAAAACACTCAAATGAAAACTTATTTAATATCACATTTTGCTGGCCTCTCTCATAAGGCAGTGATGATGAGATATTGTTGGTATGCTATCGACACTTATACAAAAATGTTAAAAAAGAACTCAAACAAAAACTTATTTAATATCACACATTGTTTGCCTCTCTCATATGGGAGTGATGGTCAGAGCTCACTGGTATGCTATCAAAATACATGCATTGCACTAAAAGTTATTATTCCCATATTTTATTATCACACTCATATATTTATGCATACTATAACCAAGAAATTTCTTATCCTAATGCCTAAATCACTCAATTTTGGCCAATGAGCTATTTTCTTCAATGCATAGTTTGATCCAAAAATTGGGATAAGGGGTTTGAAAAATGTTTTTTTAATAGAGCTCAAGTTATCAAGGAATTTATCTACTTTTGGTTGTTATATGTATAGGTCTTTTAATTTCATTGTCCAAATGACCCACAAATAGTCTATCTAAATGGATTTTGTAATAAATCTGGTCAGAGAGAAATAACCTTGAATCACACTTTAAGTAGTTAAAGAAATACTTAAGAAAACATCTCACATCAGGATTAAGAATAATCACAATGCAAGTATATAGATATTGGTCTCTTCTATTCTACATTAAATGCGAATGTAAATATATATCCAATGAAAAAAAATTTCATATGAAATATCAATGTTGGACAGGAAAATATGTACAATTCACCCTAAATGTGGTGGAGCCTTGATGCAACAAAAATGAATACAAATAGAGGGAAAAGAATGTAGTTGTTTAGATGATGTTTTCCTTTCAAAAAATTAAACACCTAAACTAATTTAGGCACTTTCTATGTAGGTTTCCCTAGTCACTAGGCTTCACACATTAGGTAGCACAACCTTTCTATGAGAAATGCAACAACCATATAGCATGAAAAAATTGTTCAAGAAACATAATCTTGTTGGGTATTTACTAGTAATGGATTCAAGACACTTATACAAGAATGTTAAACTAGCAATTGCACCACATGTTGCAAAAGAAGCATTGTAAGGAAATACCATAGGAAATAATAGCCTAGAAGAAATAAGTTGTTGCAGAGAAGGAGCCATCGAGAAGGAATGAAACACAATTTTTTCTTGCATGGAAGCAAGTAGTGGAGGTTTCAAAAATATTGATGATAAGAGTTATCAACCATAAAATTTTGTGATTAATAATCCTATGAAACAAGCAGGAAATGAACATGTAACTAAAATCTCAAGCAGCACGACATCAAGGTCAACTTCATCAAAACAGTTTGAATTGATTGTAAACCTTAGAATGGACTTCCTTGTTACCTACAAGTTTACATTCTTTCATATCCACCCTAAAAGATAAGGTCATGGATGTCTAACAGTTTCAGGGTTTAGCTTATTTTCTAAGTCTTCAAAAATAAAATTAGCTTGAGAATCACTATAAAATAGTGTATCTATATTGGTATATTTAGACATGAATCCAATATGGAAAATTTCAATTCTTGTATCTTCATCTTGAGTTACGTTGGAACAACATGAAGAACTAGTGCTCACTGTGTTCTTACCTTTCAAACCAATTGTTGTAATCTTGGTTTCATCTCTTGAATCTAAACCTAAGTCATGTTCAATGATTGCAACAATTTTTCCCTTCTCTTTCGCTTTCAGTTTGTTTTCCTTGAACCCCGAATGAAGTTGCCAGCAATGGTCTTCATCATGGCCATTCTTCGAAAAATGTTTACATGTGAGTTTCTCTTTCTCTCTTTTGGTTGGGTTATTTCTCCTTCCTCTTCCATTAAACTTTCCCTTTCCTTTACCCTCATACTCAAGGAAACTCTCACTTTTCTCATCTAAAATTTTTTCCCTCTTGCTTCTAAATGTGTGGCTTGAACGCAAATCTCATCTAAGTTTGTGGGATTGAACATGAGAATAGTGTGTCTCAGGTAACTATCCAAACCCCCAATATACTTTAACAAAGTTTCTTGAGAACACAAATTAATACCCAAAATAAGAGCTTTTCTCCTAAATTCAACAGTATAATCTTGCACACTTTTCCCTTTCAATTGTCTAAAATTCTGTGAGTCCATAATGAATTTTTGCATGTAAGCTTGAGGATAGAATTTCCTTTTAATGGCAACAATAAAAATTGACCAAGACCTTGAGATCTTACTGTAGTTTTCAATCTCTTCCTAAGTCCTTGCTTCACACCATACAAGTGTTGATACCTCCATCCTCAAGGAAGACAATCGAAACTTTATGTCATCTTCTTGAAGTCTCTCAATTCTGAAATAAACCTCCAATTGACAAATCCAATTATCGAGCCTCTCTACATTCACTTCTCCATTATACATTAGAAGCTCAAACTTGAAATCAAGTTTGAGTAAAGGATTTTTTCCATTTTTGGCTTTTGAGTGAGTATGTGTGGTTTTGGTTATGGAAGTGGAATATGATGATGATGCTGATGATGAATATGGTGGAGATGGAGGAGGTTTTCCTCCACCACCCTTTGAATCCTTATGTTCATCATTTTCGACCCTCTCTTCAAAGAGGATCCTAACCCTTTCAGTCAGTTCATAGAAATCCTACTTGTATGATTCCTGCTCTGAAATACCTTAAGTCTCTCCAAAATCTCACACGATGGCTATGTATTCAAGCTCAGCTTCTAGTGCAACTTGTACCTCATCAATCTCACCTAGATATAAAACTTGAGATGCTTCAAGTGCAGTTATCAGTGAAAATTTGGGTGGAGATGGTGCCCTAGTGGCTCCCCTTCTTCTGGTCCTAACATTCGGACTAGAAAATAAGAGTTTCCCTTCTCCTCTCTGCAACTTTAACCTTGTAAGCATCACAAATTTATAACCATTAAAACACTAGTTGCACATAACTTAGGAAAATCAATGAAATAACCTTTCATCCTTTGCTCTGATACCACCTGGATCTGAATCTGAATGTTATTTTTGTTGTGGTAATTTCACCTTCCGAATTGTAAATAAGTATATGATCTTTTGCTTCATGTTCATAGGCCTCTTGAGGTGTTTCTGAGTATCAAACATGTAAATTTATTGAGTTTTATGTTAAAACTATGAGCTTAAACAGATTCAAACATAATGCTGAAAAACAACAATAAATTGTACAAAAAACCATTAAAATGATCCATTAACACAATTTTTTGATGAAGTAGTTCACCCCTCCTAGACTAAATCTCCTTGGTCAAACTTCCATGGCATGGGCCTCTGTATTAGCTCAAAAAGAAAAGAAAAAGTGTTTTTTAAAATCCTCTACTGCTCCTAAAACCTATTTCAATGTGTTTAGAATATCCACTTCACCTGAAATAGACTCTTCTTGTTCCCAATTTTGTCTAATTTTGAAAAATTTATGGCCTCCACAATTCTCGCCTACAAAACCCCACTAAATTTGGGAAGAAAACTAGTTAGGGCTGCTAATTTTGGAGATCTGCCAAAATTGGAAGACTCTACCAAACAGGCTTGTATATTAATCACAATTAATTAACTATTAATTGGGAGTTAACTATTGAATTAGCGCGAAACATATATTTAATTAAATATAGATTACAACAAGATTAGTGCAAATTTAATATAGTTATTGATTATTAAGCACGTTTATCCCCACACTTAGTGGAGTGCTCCACCCCTAGTTGTAGCCTAACGGTGACATATATGAGGGGGCTGGCCCCCTCCACTGCCCGACGCTTCAAATGATATGATAACATATGTAATTCAATGGCATATACAGTTAAGTTACAAGGTTGTGGTATAGTGGTAGTTTGGTGTGCTCGCTTGTGGGAGGTCCTATGGTCGAGCCCTGACCTCTGCCTCTCCACCCGTATTAATTTTTCCATGCAAACTATATTATATGACCGACCTTTGAATATATGACATTTGATAATTCGAAGTTTGACCATATATGAAATTCACCCATACCTTGGTCCACCAGAGGGGGCACGTGGCAGCCCCTGGTTACACCACGTGTCTACCTCTAGTTGGACTATTTCAGCAATATAAAAAAAAAAAAATTCAACCATTGAACTATGAAATTCAGAAATTCAACCTTAGTGGTAAAAAAAAAATTGTCTTCCAAACTTTCTAGTGAATCCTGCAGTGACACTTGTCACAGTGTCATTGGGAGAAAATGATGGAATATTCCTAGAACATCCCTTTTTTGTTGACTAGTCTTTCATGTCACCATTCTCTAGGAAAATGAACAACAGGCTCTATCTTCCTCATCCAGAGTGCGTTTTCAATGAAATGAATTGCATTGGATTTCTGGCATTGAGTTGTTTGTTATCCTTCAGTTTCCAATCAATTATGAACACTTGCATTTTTTAGCTTAACACTGATCACCTAGTGATTGAGTGTGCTTGTGTGTGTGTGTGTTTTTTTAAGAAGGAAAATTATCTAGTGAAGTGTGTAAATATAAAATAAAATGAGTCCTAATTCAACTAGCCTAGGATGTTACAATAAGAATTGTAGGATTGAGAAGGGTGAGTTGAATAAATAATATCAAATAAAGTCGCTCCATTTTGAGCACACTCAAAATTTACAAGTTTGTTTAGCCTTTTTATTCACCTTGACGTAACAATATTTCGAAATAGAGTTTCATATGCCTTATTTTTTCTAAACAAAAATAATAGAGGGTGATGGTAAGCTAAGACTTCAATAATGAACCACAATGAAAAAATGAATGGGTAAAGATTTTCAGTTTTTTATCATAGCTAAAAGTGAAATTTTACGGGTTAATATTCCAAAGTGGGGTAGTACGGGCTGATATTCCCAAGTGGGGTAATATTCAATGTTTTTCCAAATTCAATTAGTCAATTTCCATTTAAAAAACAAAAAAAATAGATAAATTTTATAGTATTAAATTATTTTACCTTGAAAATACCAAATATTATATATTCTCTAATATAAAATAATTAGAAATCTAAACATTTTTACATAGTTATCATAAAAAATTTTAAGATTTGGGTATTAGGCACTAGTAATATTTTCCATGATTGGTAAACCTTAAGATAAAAAATTGTCCTTAAAACTATGTTACCTACTACAATTAATATATGCAAAGACCGGGCTCTATTTGCATCTCTTTGAGTAGGAATTTGACAAACCAAGCATTCTATACTTGACAACAACTCCATCATAGAGATAAGATAATTATAGTGGAACATAATGTTATAGTCACGTATTCTGAGAGGTAAATATATATTACTTAGTTCATTGTTAATCTTAGTTTGACATTTTCTAAGCTAAACATTATATTTTCCCTTATTGTTTACTAACTACAATAAATTATGGCACAATTAATAACTACACTAACCTACTTTAGCCACAACTTTATTACTTTGTACATCTCTACAGATTGAGGTATCTCTACATATTGTTAGACTAAAGAAATGAATTTCATATATATTAGATTAATGTAGATGATCATATATATATTATGATATTTTAAAATTTAATAAATTATATATGATTTTTTTTATTTCAAAATTACTTAATATCCCAAATCCCTTGGACTTGAATTATTAGACACCCAGGAGATTATCACATATATATTTTATAAGTTGTTTTAATTTGTTAATGGAGTCATTCTCTTTCATTTATAAATATCCAATATTCTTTCCAAAAAAATATAAAATTATTTTTATTTAGTTTTATTCCATCATAGTTAACAAAAACAATATTTCAATTTTTAATCGTCATAAACCATTTTACATTATCCAACTCATCAATTAATATGAAATGTATGATTTAAATATGTCTATTTCAATAAATCTCCCTCTAACATCACAGAAAATAAATATATTTCATTTAATATTTTTTATGATCGTTTCGCTAAGCTCAACGATAAATCTTTGGAAGATCCAACGCTGAGTTTACCCTCCGAGTGGCGAAGAAATAATAGCTTCCGGAAGTACAAGTTCCGCTTAAAAAGGGAAGTCGACTTTTCTGAAGATTCGTTGAGTTTTTTAAGTAACCTTTATTTAACCACTGAATGTCCGAGCATCACGAATGGAATGCATTGGAAGTGAATTACTAGCTTCTTCGTTTTTTTTCCTTTTGAAAAAACTCCTGGTAAGTGATTTACTAGCTACACAACACATTACTGATACTTAAGTAACGGCTAAATTTAATTTTCTAAACAATTAAAACTTGTTGTACTTCATGCACAGCCATTCAACCCCATTAACAATGGTAATTATCTCCAACCATTCCATCGAATTAACAATGACAGCCAGTTAAATGGAAATTGTGTTACAAATAGACGAGTTATATAAATGGGCTTGGATCGATAAATTATAAGCAAAGAAGAGCAGCCAAGTAGAAATAATTGGAGGTCGAACCATCGTTAAAATTTTAGGTGTTACTCTTTTCCATGGATTCTCTAAAGAATATGACTGACAAGTTTTTTTTTACTCTTTCTCTTTTCCGTGAAATGGGAAATTTAGTGATCGCCATCGGTTTGCAGGTGGCCTTTTACGTTTAATGGTGATATTTTCTGGAATAGCCATTGAACGTTGGAACTGGATTTGGGGTATGTGGAGGTGTGGTCTCTTTGTCCAGTTCCGACTTCAATCGCTTTTCAAGAAAATTTCAATCTTCCCGTTCCTGTATTTTCCTATGAATGCGAATGCATGGACAGCGAAACTAATGGCTGAAGAAATGAATGCGGGAAAGAACACGGTTGCTAAGGAGATTCAAAATACAAACCGGACATCCATTGGCTAATCATCCAGCGAACAGAACTCCGTTGTAAGAAAGAAGCTCAAAATTGCTAGGTATCAATTTTAGGGTTTCTTGAATTTTTTATATCTATTTAAAAAAATCCAAGAATCGAATATGTTGTTTTACAGTGTTCATATGTTGCATTGTGTGTCACATACCTCACCCTCAAATATTTTTTTTTCTAATTAGTGTTTAATTACCATTTTTATCTCAATCATGTCGACCCTAAGTATTATTCCGACACAGACCTTTTTACTTCTATGCCACTTCCTAGATATAACCACATATAGGTATGGTAATTGATTTTCGTACCAATTAGCTCTTATGAGATGTTAGTCTACACTTCTCATGTCTGACAACATAATTTAACCCTTATATCATGATCATTTAACGAATTTTTCCACTACTCAGTAATTCTGCAAAAGAGTTCCGTAGTTAATTTCATCTATTATAACTCTATGAAATGTCTTCCTAGAACCCCATTATGCTTATATGTCACATTTTTAATGGTAAGAATATTTAAACTATTTCCATTTTACCTTACCCCTACTATTCTTAATTCATTACCCATATCGTTACATGGTTATATTATTGTTTTAATACATTTGCAAAGACACATTCCTATGTACACATCGTTCCCTTTGGACTTTGGCGTTTACGCACAGGAGTTAATGCCCTTGTAATGTGGGTTGCTCATAAACCATAACATGAAGACTATATTTACTTCCCTTCCCCAATTTTTCGTCACCTCAGTACTCATACCAACCTACGATGTTGTGATTTGCTGAGAGGTCTTCCACGTATGGCTTATGGTTTTTCGTATAATGTTTTAGGGTACGTCGCATTTAAGTCTCTCTTTTTTGTTATGGAGTTGTCTCCTGTCACATTATCATTGCGTGTTCATTTGAATCTTGTACGTTCTTGGTGAATGCTACGGATAATATTTGTATCTCTCTTGAGCCTCAAAAACAACAGTATTCTAATTCCCTTTCTACGGTCATGAATTTAATTCAAGCGTATCAATACATCTTGACTTACATATTTTACCAGTCGATTGTACTCCCCGTCATTATCCTTTGATCCATGTCTCCCTCTATGGATGGCCACCATGTGGACGGTGGGATCATCCTTAGGTTTTCCCAACTCGCATACTATATCAGTTGTTTACCATGTGGTTTACCATTTCCTGGTGGTTTCTCCACGATGACAGTCTTCTCCGGTTTATTCTTGTGCAACTGAACGAGGGACTTCGCCTTTGTTTTCGATATGTATGGTCGACCCTCAGGCCGACGTACTATGGTAAGTGTTCCTCCAAATTTTATTGCAGACCTTTGTAGCAATACCTGTAGATAATGATTATTGTTCGTTTTATGCCCACTCCTTACATTTTATTTTGGAATTGAGTAATTAACTCGATGCAGGGGTTTAATGGTATGGGCAACTAATTATACGTATGGGTTTGCTTGTCGTTTATCCCTCCAGCAAAGATTCATATCGTTTGGTCTTCTGCAACTTACGTTTGTGAGCCAAGGGTAATCATTTTCCCTCCTTCTGCACCACTCTATTGTTTTTCGCCCGAATTGTTGACATACTGATTATCAAATCTAGATTCTGAATTTGCATATCTTATTTACTGAAGGTCTTGCGTGGATGAAAAGAGGTTAAAATTTGCTAGGTAATGAAATTTCTCTTCTGGTTTTGGTAGAAATCCAAGGTTTATTTTTAATATTGCATTCACTAACGACTTCCGGTTTGGTTGTATCACAGGTACTGGTTATCCAAGCCATAAATGTGTGCTTAATTCCCACGTCTTTCGTTTTGGCTTCCAGTCCCATGTTTTAATGTCAAAATTATTTTATTCCAGGTTGGTTGTGAATTGAAGCTTTTCGTCTATCCAGATTCTCGCTGAGAATGATTTCTTCCTCTTAGAATTTTTTTAGTTTCCCTGTAGAAGTTTTGCTTCTCTACAGAAGAGCAAATCATTCGTGTAGGAAAGAGTTACAAGTGTCGGAGTTAACAAGTCTGCTTATACTCTTATATATTTGTTATTTTAAGTCTAGGCCCGTGGATTTCCATATAAATTTTTCCCCAATGGGGTTTAGTTGTATAATTCGCATTTCAAATCCTCATAACTCAGAAGAAGTTCACATGTATTTTGTTTATTAAAAGGATAATCAGTCTCGTATTCATATGGACAAACTGTCATGGTTTCGTTGGATTAATTTTTCCTCTGCATAAAGTTTGCTACTATTTGATTTATCAATAGCTTCTTCTCTCTACGGTTAAATCTATTATGATTCTGGTTTATTAGTAGTAGTAACTCCAGAATATACATGTCTATACCCATAATTTTCTCGGGACCAATTCTCATCCAATGTTTATTTATTTTTATATGTAATACTAGACTTCCGTTTGCAATTGCTATCACACACAGTTTATTCTTAATACATGTAAAAGGTCTGTAGGTATAGCAGCACTGTAATTATATACAAGACTTCTTTTGGTTCATATGAAATATATCTCCACACTGTTTAGACACTGCCAGATTTTAGTAGTAGATTTATGTGTATTTTTCCAGAGAGATAATATACTATATGATTTATTTTATTTTTTTTTACAAAATTATTCTGACATGTACATATATTAAGATACCTCTGGAGAGTATTACTATGATTTCAGTACACAAGTGTACTTAATATTCTCACATAAATTTCATACTAATATATTTCATAGCATTTTGCCTCCCTTTAATGTAACCATTGTTAAGTGGAAATGACAGTCTCTATACATTTTATTTCCTTTTCTGTCACAGTTTTTAGTCTAGTAAATGTGAGGATCTGAAGTAGATTTAAACTTTGAAATGCATCATATACAGATCTAAAATACAACTGTCTGCATGTAAATTTACTTACACCCTATAGGATTACTAAGCCTCTATATGAAAAGTTCTAAAGACAATTTAACTGGGTAACACTATCCATTCTGGTCACATGTTCTCTTTACGTTAACTGTAGAATTTTTCCTTGAAACTTTCTTAGTTTCCTAGGTGACACACAATAATAAAATCTGTTCTAATTAATCCTACCCAACTTTATTCTACACTTTTGAGTTGTCATACATTTTCTTATAATCTAAATGGAATAGGTTGAAATAGTTCTAGTTCCTATTTCCTTCTGTTTCATACAATGTGGTTTCTTCTGTATACTTCACAGTTATATTGGTGACCAGAAGCAGATTAAAGTTACAATTATTATGAATTATGGGAGTAGTATAAATCTTCAGATTTAAACCAATAACAAGTTTAGAGCTTCTGGCTGATTTTTCCCATAATTTCCTATTCCTACAACTATGCAGAATTAAGAGGATTACATTCTTCTAATAATTCTGTAAATGTATGGAATACCAGTTTCAGTATTGAAAATAGAATAACTTCTACAGTTCTTAATCACACTACACATTCACAATAATTTCAACCATGCATAAACATTATGGCATACCACTTCTGCAATTGACCAGTCCTCCCAACCTTAGAGTCTTTTGTCTCCAGAACTCACCCCCGAGCTGAGATCTCCTGCTAGAACAGACCAACCTCAATCTGTTCTGGAGTAGCTTATTTAAGCTCATGTTCCCCAAAGCCTGTTTCTAATTCTGCGTCCAGAATTACAGGATGCTTTCCTTTCTATTTGCCTAGGCTTCCCTTATTTACGGATTTTTAAAGCTTCTTTCTGCTTTTCCCAGCTTTTTACCTCTTCCCAACTCCTCTCCACCTCATTGGGGAAACTAGATTTTTCCTCAAAAATCTAATTTATAATTAAATTCTTTCAAGGATTTTTGAAAGATTTTTGGGGAATTATTAGCCTTTTTCCATACCTAATGGATTTGGCAAGTGATCTCACAATTCTCATTTGGTAAATATGCCCAAAATTCTTTTATTTATTTTCCATAATTAAAATTTAATTACATCCACAAAATACTTATCCATTGGGGTCCACTCCCCTTTGGATTTAAAGTTCAAATGTCTAGCTTGAAATAAAAACATAAAGTAGGGGTGTTACATCATAGTAACATGTTAGATACATGTTATTACACCAATTGAATTAGGCCCAAGTTAGATATGTGTTATTTCTCTAATAGCTATCTCAAAGTTACGCTGAAAATTGTATTATATCATTCACATAGAATTTGATTCACAATCACTCATATAGTTTGTGAAGGGAGAGAGGAACCATACCAGATTGCCTCATTTCATTCTCAAACATCACTGCCCCGACTTAAAAGAATAAAAGAAAAAAGACACAAAACCTTCAGAAAATAATTTCTAAACATATTTAGGCTTATTTCTAAACAATGATTCTCTATTAAAAGAGATTTCATTGATTTTAGGTAAACTTATTATAATACACATTGCTAAATAAATATTCAAAACTTACTCTTATATTAAATTTTATTATTAATGCTTATTGATTTATTTAGATAATTTTAAGATAGTAATAATTATAATTTCAAAAATTTTAACATTTAGAATTTGTTACTTGAAATTTTTTAACATTTAGGTTGTGTTACTAGAAATAAGATAAATATAATTATTATTATTAAGATAAATATAATTATTACTATTAAATAAATTTTAAAATTAGAAGAAACAAGGTAAATTTTTTTATTAAATTAATGATTTTTTTAATTTATTACAATTTAATTAAAATTAATCAAAATAAAATAAAATAAATTATATTACAATAATATAAAATAAATTATATTATAATAAACTAATTTTATTATTTATTAATAAAATTTATTAAATAAATTTATAGAATATTAATTTGTTAGCTACTTAGTTTTTTTTTTCTCCATATTTCACTATTTAAACCTTCACCTTGTGTCCTTATTTTATTCGTCATTCAACACCTTGTCTTGAAGATGAATTCATTGGGATTCAAAACATGGATCATTGTTTTATTGTACTGTAGATAATCTGAGATTTCATCAATAAACTAGAACCACAAAAACTTGAAAACCATAATACGCAATATATTCTATGATGAGAAATATAACATATGTATTAGTTACAGAATAATTAAAAGCACATATCTCCAACAACCTCTTTTTTATTTTCCTTTTAAAACCACTTAGATTTATCCATCCAATATAAAAAAATTTCAAAGTATTAAATCAATTTTGTATAAACCATTCTATTGACATTATTCGATTTCCAACTATATTTATTTATGGCAATGAAACATTCAACATACTAAATGTACTCATTATAAATCTTACAACATAAACTCTTGCATATTACTTTTAAATATTAATCATCATTAAAGTAATTTATATACTCTACCAAGATTTTATCGCCACAGTCACGTAGATGACCTACTCAAAAACCTATTCATCCCTTTGTCTTCATTTAGAAAATAATTTTTAAGTTCCTCCACACGAAATGTACCAACCAAACACAAGAGAGGGGCCCTCTCATGACCTCTCATGCTAGTAGCGTAATTCCTTTTTTATAAAGTATAATGTAGGTGATTTATGGGTCTCTACTCAAAATGTAAGGGGCATACCTCTCATGCTTCCTAATTTAGGCACTTTCTATGTAGGTAACCCTAAGCACTAGGCTTCACACATTAGGTAGCACAACCCTTTTATGAGAAATGAAACAACCATATAGTATGAAAAAATTGTTCAAGAAACATAATATTGTGGAGTATTGTTGAGTATTTACTAATAATGGCTTCAAGATACTTATACAAAAATGTTAAAAAAACAATCAAAATACAACTTATTTAATATCACACTTTCCTAGCCTCTCTCATAAGGGAGTGATGATGAGAACTCGTTGGTATGCTATTGACACTTATACAAAAATGTTAAAAAGCACTCAAACAACAACTTATTTAATATCACACATCGCTGGCCTCTCTCATAAGGGAGTGATGGTGAGAGCTCTTTGGTATGCTATCAAAATACATGTATTGCACTAAAATTTATTATTCCTATATTTTATTATCACACTCGTATATTTATGCATACTATAACCAAGAAAATTCTTATCCTAAGGCTCAAATCACTCAATTTTGGCCAATGATCTATTCTCTTCAATGCATAGTTTGATCCAAAAATTGGGATAAGGGGTGTGAAAAATGTTTTTTTAATAGATTTCAAGTTATCAAGGACTTTATCTACTTTTGGTTGTTATCTATAAAGTTCTTTGAATTGCATTGTCCAAATGACCTACAACTAGTCCATCTAAATGGATTATGTAATAAATCTGCTCAAAGAGAAATAACCTTAAATCAAACTTTAAGTAGTTAAAGAACTACTTAAGAAAACATCTCACATAAGGATTAAAAATAGTCAAAACGCAAGTATATAGATATCGGTCTCTTCTATTCTACATTAAATGCGAATGTAAATATATATCTAGTGCAAAATATTTGGCATATGAAATATCAATGTCGGACAAGAAAATAAGTACAATTCGCCCTAAATGTGGTGGAGCCTTGATGCAATAACAAATAATACAGGCAGAGGGAAAAGAATGTAGTTTTTTAGATTATATTTCCCTTTCAAAAAATAAAACACCTCAACTAATTTAGGCACTTTCTATGTAAGTTTTCCTAGTTACTAGGCTTCAAACATTAGGTTGCACAACCATTCTATGAGAAATGAAACAACCATATAGCATGAAAAAATTGTTCAAGAAACATAATATTGTTGAGTATTTACTAGTAATGGATTCAAGACACTTATACAAGAATGTTAAACTAGTGATTGCACCACATGTTGGAAAAGAAACGTTGTAAGGCAATACCATATGAAAGAGTAGCCTGGAAGAAATAAGATGTTGTAGAGAAGGAGCCTTCGTGAAGGAATGAAAGACAAATTTTGCTTCCATGGAAGCAAGTAGTGGAGGTTTCAAAAATATTAATGATAAGAATTATCAACCAGAAAATTTTGTTATAGATATTGAAATAGTCAATTGTGGATGAAAATATATATATATATCTATATATATATATATATATATATATATATATATATATATATATATATATAATATTTTAACATATATAAAAAAAATTTTATAGATATTGAAATAGGATATTTGGGGTGAAAATCCTTTGGTGATTAATAATCCTCTAAAACAAGCATGAAATGAGCATGTAACTCAAACAAGATATTTTAAATACATTCAAGTACAATCTATCTAGCATAGATGTAAATAAAGAAAATTTTTATTAACAAAAATAGAGTTTACTCCAATTTCATCTACATATCCGAGCACTAATTTCATGCTTGTCAGAAATTGTAGATTGTATATGAATAACAATAGTCTTGGTATACAAGAAAGTGAATGTCATTTTAATATGGACACATTTTTGGAAGGAGATATTGTACATTATGTTATGGTTTATTTTCTTCACTCCAAACTTGGTTTATTATTTCTATTTATACATAAGAAACAAAAAATGCAAATTAATTTCACAATTTTAAGTTATTGTTTTAGATTTTATAATTAAAAATCTAGTTTCTTATTAAACTATTTTACACATATTTCAAATAAATTATATTGTGAATATGTTTTCTCCTATTATTTCATTACAAAATTATTGTACTCCCTACTAAGTAAAACAACTTTATTAATAAAGAATTGAATGTCAAATTGAAAGATTTCTCAAGGGAGAAATACTATACTATATAGAACTGATTTTTTTGATGTATAAATTATTTTTTTTATATGTCGCTGAATTTCCATTACATATTATCTTCAAACTCGATGGGGAGGTATTGAACATGGGAGCCAACTTTAGGTAAATAAACATTCACATTGTCATCTTGGAAAAAAAATTATAATCCTAAAATTCTCTTACCTAATCATATGTTTAAATATATAATTGAGTTCAATTTATTAAAAACAAAAGAAATATTAAGAAACTCCTAGAGTTATAAAAGGTAATTGACATGAAAAATAAAAAATATCCTCATGACAACATGCAATTGTTAGTGTTAATTGAATCATTAAAAAACTAATAACGGATAATAGACAATATCACAATTTTCTTATTAGACCTAAATGATCCTATATGAAACAATGATGGCTTTCATCACTTCAAGAGCAGTAAAAAAAAGTTTATTGACAAAAAAACTCTACCACTGACAGAGATTTGGAAGCAACTGTTGAATTGGTGAACATGTCTTGCTCTATGCTGTTGGATATTGGGAATAGGCAACTGTGGAATTGGTCAACATGTCTTTCTCTATGGTGTTGGATATTGGGCATAGCTTTCTTGATCTTGCATACAACACTGTAAATTTGCACGTAGCTTATACTACATTAACCATGAAATTGTCAACATTTAGAGCACACTTTCCATCACATTTGTAGAGAAAATTACAATAGAGTATCGCATTTTTATTATCATATATAAATGTTTCTATATGCAATAACTACCTTGTGCCTGATAGTTTAAATTTGTGTAGGGAGGAGGAGAGGAGTGTCAAGGTTCAAGCTAGAATAAAAAGAGAAAGAAGAATATTTTTTGGGACATGAGAATCTTGTTTGGGACTTGAGATAGATTCATTCTCTGCACATCTAGACTCAAAGCTTAATTAAACAAAACTGACCATACTTTAAATTTTTTAAATTATCAATTTAATACATTTTACTCAATTACACATGTAGAAATATTCATTTTTAAAAAATACAAATATAAAATACTATTTTAAATAAAAATATTACAACACATTTAAAAAAATTCATTTAAAAAAATTCAAATACAAATTACTATTTTAAATAAAAATTGTACAAAGAATCACATTAATTACCATGGTCCTTGTGTACCTTCATCTTATTACTTTTTAAATATATTTTAAAATACCTAATGTTTGTAACTTATTCTTAAACACATAGTGTCAACTTTGTAAAACTATAATCTACAAGTCTCACTTTTTATAGTTTTGGTGGAAGGATAGAGTATCTAAATTCCCTTACCCTTTAATAAGCATCCTCAATTATTGTACCACCCACCTCTGCATCCAATCTAGACATCTTAGGTTATATTCTAAATTGATCAAGAGTATATAATTTTTTAGGGTGGTGTTCTACGTTCACTAAAATTCCCATGATGTCCATCACTATGTATGGAGTCGTTGCAACCTTGGATATATTTTGTGAGTTGTTGTGATTTTTTTCGTGTGGCTAAAAGTTATTTTTGTTTGTCACCGAAATTCAAAACATTTTTATCATCTCATATCCTTATAGCATTAGATATATTTTGTGAACTAATGTGATGTAATATTTTCTAGCTACAATTAGGTAATTAAAGATATGTATATAGTTTTCCTTTAATAGAAGAAATTTGATATTTATTAACAAAAAAATATCGGAAAGAGTATGTATGTAGTTACAAACTATTATGTAGCTACAAACTATTACAACTAAGTAAGTAAAGGTAAATTTAGTGTTATTTAAGAAATGAGAATTATGAACATTCATCATTATTGCTCAAGATAAAGCATGTCATGTGAAATAACTTCACATATTTTAAAAAAATCATCTTAAGACCATTGCTGGAGTAGATAGTACTTCAACCAAGTACCTCGTTTATAGGTCACCTTTACCATAGTGCCTCGGAATACATAAAACAAAAATAACATTGTGCAAAAGAACTGAAACTTATTTGTGCAAAAATGATATTAACATATGTAGTTGTAACAAAATTATGTAACCGAATAGCCTAAATAGCTCAACCTTGTAACACATATTCTTTTGATAATATGATAATATATTTTTAAATCAAAGGGTTATTGTGTTCTTTAAGGTGTTTATATATTCTCATAGTAACCCATTAATGTTCATGTATTCCTTTGATAAAATATGATAATATATTTTTTAAATTTAAAGGATTATTAAGTGCTTAAGGTGTTTATATATTCTCATAGTAACCATTAATGTTCATGTATTTTTATTGTTGTCACATAAATTAATGTTCATTTCTTTTGAGTAGCCATTGAGGATGTTCTTGGTTTTTTAATGCTATGATGTAAATTAATGTTCATTTACTTGCAATGATATGAGGTAAAGATTATAATTACACATTGAGGTTTATGTTGGAATATTTAAATTATGTAATTACTATTTTTTTTTGTTGAAATTTTTAAAAAATGAAAAATTTATGATTACTCAAGAGGAAAAATGATGAAATTATTTATGTGTTTAACAAGATATTTTGTAAGTTATATCATTAAATAACTAAGTTATACCATAGATGTGTTGTTATTATTTGTGGTTTTGATGTAATCTCTTTTTTTCCCATTGAAAATATGTGTTTTGGTACGTTCATACTTATGGTTCTTAGAGAAGAATCAAACACCTCATTTTCAAAAATTCTTGAATGATGATATTTCATCTTAGGACCAAAGCAATAATACTTATCTAAAAATGATATGAACATATGTAGTTGTAACCAAATTATGTAACTGAATAGCCCAATATTTTTTTTCACCCTCTGTAGTTGTAGCTATCATGCATGATTCATGTGAGAGAACTTCCTCTATACTACTCTTTCATATGTTATTGTTTTGCAGCGTTTCCTTTGCAACATATGGTGTAATTGCTAGTTAGTGATTATGTCAAATTTATGGTTACTATATATTACTGTAGCACAAACCAATCTATTTTTATTCTCAAGTGTCTTTCCCACAAACTAATCTATTTTTATTTTCAAGTGTCTTTTCCAACCTTTTTGCTTCTATGAAATATGTTGGTTTCAATTTACCACTTTTATTTTACTATTTCAAATGTGTCATCATCTATCTCCTCTTTACTATGAATTATAAGATTCAAGGCTATTTTATTGCACTCGTGATATAGGTCAATTAGTTTATTCATTTCATCTTTGATAAGTTTGATGTCCAATTATCAAGGTGGTTTTACATTTATTGTAACCTATATTTCATTTTTTGCAATTCCTTGAGCCCTAAAATTATATTTTCTCCCAATAAAAATTTGTTATCAAACATTTTAGCTAATTCTAGTTTATGTTCCATTTCTCTTTCTTCTCTTTTTTCCTCTATAAAATAATAAAGACTTTCTAGGTGGACTATTTTTTCATCCAATCTTCCCCTTACTACATAGATGCATAATTTTAACAAATAAAAAAAAATGTAAAAAGTAAAAGTAAAATAAATAAAATAATCGAAATGAACTTATGACCCAAGTTTTTAACAAATAAAATAACAGTATTAAGTAAAAAGAAATTAAATAAATAAAGAGAGATTATGCACCAAGGTTATGTGTTGTGGCAATTAAACAAGTGAATTGTTTTGACATTGTAACTTAAATATACTCAACATTCACTTCACTTCTATAAAAGCCACATCAAGTTTGATTCTTCAAAAAATTTCACCCAAAAAAATTTACAAGTTTGATTTTCTTAAAAAGTTATCCTAAAATATTCCCCATAGGTTAAAGAATTATAAATTCACTCAAAGCCCTTAAAATATTCCCTATATATTTATAAATTATAAATTCACTCATAACCCCCTAAAATATTACCCACGTATTCCAAAATTATAAATTCACTCAAAATCCCTAAATATTTAGTAAATATCCCTAACATATTCCCACATGTTCAAGAATTATAAATTCATTCAAGATAAAAAATTAATATTTAAATCTGAGACCAAAAATACTTCACCACATAAATTCACGCCAGAATCATAAAATTTAACAATCGAACCAATAGAAAATCTCATAAACCAATTTAATTTCTAACTTAGTTGTAATTTTAAAAATAAAATAAAATTCTAATTATTAGTTGTAATATTAAATAAAAAACGTATACCGTCGTCAAAATATACAATTACATTATTAGATTATTTACAATATCAAAAAAAAATACATATACTTTGACGTATGCATCAAAGTCATTCCTTCAATTCATTTCATGGGATGTAGTGTTATGAACGCAGAGTCCCAACTTTTGGACGTTCCCTCGTCAATGAAACCACTCGGTAATTGATACTGTAATAAATAATGTTTATACCAAGGGATTTTAAATTGGATCGTTACAGAGTACATTATTGAAACGTTGGCATTTAGCAGGTGACGTAAAATTGTGAACATTGTGATTCCATTTAGAAGAGGTCAACATATCATTCTTAACACTTTGCAGGAACCCATGAAAAACAAAAATTGGGAGATGCGTGTTTACTGTTAATGTTGTCGGTGATTTCGCTTACAACGTACAGACATGAAAGGTGACGACTGTGTACAGGCATAAGATTCTTCAGAGTTATCGCAATCGGAATCATATTCAGAATCAAAACCATCCCATATACATATACATATACATATATATATATACATATACATATATATATATATATATATATATACGTAAACGAAGAAGAATATCAAATTAAAACAACAAAAGCCCTCATAATCACATAAATAAACATGTGGAATCATAGGACTCGATTATCCATACATTTCTGTTTATAAATTAATATTATGGTCACATTTAACTAGTGTCGTTGAGAATTGTTGCATGTGCCAATATTACTTGTAACCAACGCACGTCAGTATTTCCTGCTTTGTTCAATTTCTTCTCAATGAATCATACTCAACTTGTATCAATCCATCACCACACAATTCAAAAGAATATTATTAGCATGTTATTTATTCGATGAATTTATCGATCTTGTAACCAGAATAGCCATAATTCAGGTTGAAATTTATACTCACTCTCAACTGCTCCAAGCTTTAGGACAACCTGTAAGAAAATGTACGGTGAATAACATCATCTTGGTTGTAGTTTCATTACCACTGAAAAGGAAAGAAATGATGAAATCACCTATAATTTCTTCCGAAAGTATTTCTTCCTCATCTAGTACTCTAGCCAGTAAACCACTTTTCAGTACTCCATTACAATTGGCTTTCCTTTCCTCTATTACTTTGTATATATTACAGATCAAAATCTGCCTTGCTTGAGAAACAAAACTCAATCCATGACACCATTGAATCAACAAATTGTAGCAATGTCATTTAAATATTTAATTGAGACCACCAATGCCAATTAAAGTATTAGTGGATATCTATAACAAAATTATGGGTGAGAACCAGATTAAATGAACATATTTGAAAAATTTATCTGTCATGAAATTCTGTTTCAACTTCTTTGGGGTCATCTTGCTGGCAGCAATGCCATAAAGCTTCCTGTGTAGATCTCGATGTATAGCAATCAAACTGTTCCTTCCTACTGAATCTCGAAATGATTTGGGGTAGCTGGCCTTCACTAACGTTCCTTCATTTTGCAAGATGTGTTTATTAAACTTTGGATTATCAGAAATCTATATTTGATCAATAAGAATCCTAAACATAAAAAATAAAAAAAAATAAAAAATATGAATTAGTTTTTGTATGCAAATGAGGATACCATACCTTCTAACAGAGTCCTCAGTGGAAGATGTTGGGTGTGAGCTTCATCTTTTTTGGTCTGAAAAACCAACATCTGGGTGCGCTGAAGGTAGTTATGCAAAATGCGTTGGTTAAAGAAGACAGTAAACATGCTAAAGGGAGACGCCTGCCAACGTACTGTCAAGTTTCAAGGAATTTATCTATTTTTGGTTGTTATCTGATTAGGTTTTTCAATTGCATTCTCCAAATGACCTACAACTAGTCTATTTAAACTGATTCTGTAATAAATCTGCTTAATCACTAATAATCTTGATTCACACTTTAAGTAGTTAAAGAACTATTAAGCAAACATGTCACATAAAAATTAAAATAATGAATACATTATATATAAATATCACATATTAATCACAACGCAAGTACCAATATATATATATATATATATATATATATTCCGTCCCTTCTCTCTTCTCTTCTACATTAATTGGGAATGTAAATGTATATTTGGCATGTGAAAAATCAATGTTGGACAAGAAAATAAGTACGGTTCACGCTAAATTTGGGGGAGCCTTGATGCACAACAAAGAACACAGGCATAGTGAAAGCAAGGTAGTGAAATTTATTAGAACAATTGTGAGTTAGTGAATTTGTTCCCATTAATAACAGAAACTAAGGGGTCATTTTTTATTTTTTTAAAGAGACTCTCCAAAGCTGGAGAAAGGAGTAACATTATGCTACCAATATCCATGAGAGTGTACATGCGATGAATTGTGGGGATATTTACGGAGAAACAAAGGTAATAATTCTATTTACTTTATTAGAAAAGATTGCGTATATATTTTTTTTTTTTTGATTTTTTTTTTTTTCTCATTAAATATTTGTGTACTCCAAAGAAATTGGTGCATGATGTTCACCAACGTCATGTGGTGAGTATTATTAACAATACTTGCAGCTACTTCGGTTTGCAAGAAATTCGTGTAGACTATGTAAGTGAATGATTGACCTCTTCGTCAATATCTAGGAGATGACCCTTTAATGAAAATGAGATTTGGAAACTAGTTTTGTTGAACAATATGGGGTAACATCTAACTAGATGAAAGGATAAATAAAGACAAACAACTATGAACTTATATTGAAATTATGTGACACGAAATTCAATCTTTTATGTCACACAAAAGTCAAATATATTACCAGAGATATGGATATGTTCTATAATTCATATGACTTTGGGATATTTAATGGATATATCTCAATCTCTTTATTAAACCAGGGTTGCATGGAAACTTAATACTTTCCATTGAAATTAATGATTATATTGCTACACAATTTGTATATAAAGTGCTATCATAACACATATAAAGCACATTATCAAATATTTAAACTCTAGTTAATATAATAGGGTGAAGACTAATAAATATGAAATTGATTATTAAATGAATTTTTTCTACAAAGTACAATTGCCTTCATATGCATATTTTTTATCAAAAAGGAAAAATCTTCTAATTCAATTAAAAATTAGTACCTTTAGTATAACTTTTTAATATCATAATTACGTTATGTGTATAGACAACTACATAGATGTTGCATTCATATAGTTATAAGTTAAAAATTGTTTAGTACAATGCACAATTACATCGTGTTCATCAATTTGTCATCAGGCTTGTGTTGATTAATTTGTCATGAGGCTTAAATTGATGTGAGAGGGAGGGACTAATAATGGGGAAATTGTGAGTTATGTATTTCATTTGGCTTAAGAATTCAACCATTGACCATCTCATAACTTGTTGATGTTTTGAAAAATACATAAGAAACAATATTGATTAGCTTCTTTGGTTTTTCAAAAAATTATAATACTCAGTCTAGCAACTTTGAAAAATAATGGAGAAAGTATGAATTCAAGTAGAGTGGAAGAAAATTACTTTTTAATTGGATGAATATTTCATTGTAAACTTCAGGATTCCAATAAATGATAAAATTATAAGGATTGATCCAAATGAAGATTAAAATAGAGATGAAATACAAAATTATGTATTAAGAGAATGATATATATCTTAGAATAATTATGCATTAAATACTTGAAAACACTAGAGGACAAAATATGAATGACATAAAAAAAATTAAATCCTTACAAAGATGCATGGGACTGTGATATTTAGAACTAATTACTGTAAATCACAAACTAATCCCTATTTCAACCAAACATCTAAACCACAATAATTTTCTCCATTAATTCCAAGTAGCTCCCTTAATGGAGAAAGGATTGATTTCCAAACCTAGCATCTCTCTTAACAATTCAAATTTTATTTTCTGAAGGGGCTTGGTAAATAGCAACATTTTCACTAGTATTACAATATTAAATAAAATTCTCCTTAGACTATATCTTCTCTCTAATAATATGAAATAGGAAATAAACATTCTTTGTTCTTGCATGAAAGATTGGTTTTTTTTCCAACTTGATTGAGATGTGATAGTCACACTTGATTACTATAGTCTTCCTTTGTTCTTCCCCAACATCTTGAAGAACACGCCTCAACCAAAAACCTTCGCAAGTTGTTGCACCCAAATATTTATATTCTTCCTCTGTATATGAAAAATATATATTTTATTTCTTATTGCTTCCCCATTAAATAATCCTAGATCCAATATTTCATGCATAACTTGTAGTAGATATTCTATCATCCCGATTATCCCACTCCGAATCTAAGTAACTTGTCAACTCAACATCAAATGAATATGTATATTTAAGACCAAAATCAATTATACCCTTAAGATACTTAAGTACTTCTTTCTCTGCACTCCAATGTATTTCTAGATGTCTTGTCATAAGTTGACTCAACACACTAACTGTATATGCAATGTCTAGTGTAGTTCTAGTAAGACAGTTCAAACTTCCAACTATTTTATTTTACAATGTATAAGCATCAACCTATTTTGAACCGTCATCAAGGTGAAGCTTTAGAGACTGTTGCATGGGAAAAAAATCATATTTTAACGGATCCATCTAAAATTTTATAAGCATTTCTTTGACATACTTATCCTATGAAACAAAAGTCTTGCCAACGTCTCGCCAAACTTCAAGATCTAAACAGTAATTTAAGTGTCTGTGATATTTAAACTCAAATACTTGTGACATGCACATCTTAATTTAATTAATTAACTTCACTGAATTTTCTGTAATAATTAATTCATCAACATACAAAGAAATGAACTCCACATACCACTTTTCATAAAATTTGGTATACAAATTTCGATCACTGTGACTTCTCATAAAACCCTGTTGGAAGAAAAAAAAATATATATTTTCATACCACGACCTAGGTGCATATTTTAGCACAAAAATGTTTCCTCAATCTGAAAAATAAATTTTCCTTCGTTTTTTTCACAAACCCTTCAAGTTGTGTCAAATACACCTCCTCCTCTAAATCATAGCTCCAAAAAGTATATTTTACATCTAGTTGGTGAAAATTCCAATGATATCTAGTAACTAATGAAATTAACAATGTAATAGTGGTCAATTTAGTTATAGGTGAAAATTTTTCTTCATAATCAATACCCTCTTGCTTATAGTATCATTTTTCCACCAACCTAGATTTATATTTATTAATGTTGGCATATGCTTTAAACTTGGGTTTGCATACCAATTTGTATCCTATCGCCCTTTTTCCTTTAGGAAATTTATTCAATTCCCATGTTTTATGCTTAATTATAGATTTATACTCTTCCTCCATGGATTTTATCCAATCTTCATATTCAATAGCTTCATTAAAATTCATGGGTTCTATGACATTGAAAAAACTAGTCATGGGAGCATAATCCTTGTACCTTTGAGGTGGTCAAATATGTCAAGTAGATTTCCTGTGTTGTTCACTCCTTTCACCGATGTTGTCTAAAAGTACTTCTTCATTTTAGATTGGGCTCTCAATTCTGGTGATTTCCACATCCCTGTATTCTTCCCCATGCTCTTAGTTCTCATTGTTTTCTCCCTTTTCTTCTAGTTTATTGTGTTCAAATTTAGGAAGAATGTGCCACCTCTCATAATTGTTATCCTTCTCTCTTTCATGTGCATGTCCATGGAAAATTACATCTCTACTAACAAATTCTCTATGATTAGATGGATCAAAAAAATTATATGCTTTAAATTCTGAACAATATCCTACAAAGATGCATTTGATACCTTTAGCATCAAGTTTCTTTCTATTCTCCTTCGGAATATGTGAAAATTCATTACACCCAAATATCTACAAAGGGTGAACTGTTGGTTTAAAACCATACAAGTCTTTGAATGCAGTCTTTAAATCAAGATACCTTGTTGGAATTCTATTCTTTAAATAAACAACAGAACTAATGGATTATTCCCAAAAATAATTTGAAATATTCCTACCTTTTCTCATACTCCGTGGACACTCCACAAATATCCTATTTTCCCTTTCTCTAATACCGTTCTGCTGTGGAAGGTAGGCTACTATGAATTGTTGCATTATTCCATTATCCTTGCAATACTTTTCTTTTTGTGTAAATCGGTATCTATATTAAATATAAAATAATGTACATAGTGATACAAAATGGTTATGTTGGTTGAGGTTCAAAAAGGGAACCCTCTCAACTAGGCATAACGAGTGACAGAAACATTGCATGTTCAATAGGCCAAAAATCCTTAATACATTTTGATTTACCCCAAAGTACTTATAAAGTTGTTGATGCTTCCGATAGACCCTAATCAACCTTGTCGGTAGGAGGCCATCGCCAACCTACCAATCAATGGCATTGTTCACGAACACAAAATATAAAATCCAAAAAGACATGAGAAGGTCGATCTCACCCAGGAAGTTAATCATGTTTACCAGCGATCTATTTCTCCTTGATGACCACACCTCTTTCCTTGCCTTCATGGGATTCTTGACTAAGACCTCTGACCTTGCCAGTAGTCGGATCGGTCGCACCTTCAACACTCAAACCAACATTCTCCTCTTTGACAAAACCACTTCGGGATTTGAAACGGAGAATCACCATTTTCTCATTGGTCTCCTCTGGAAACTTCCACATACTTCCGATATATCTTGAATAAATGAAGAAAGGCATTGAGTCTCCTCGATTTTTCATTAATCACCACAGCCAAAGATTTCACAGTACCTTCCACACTCTCCAAGCGAGCTGAATATCTGGCTGAGTAATATTTGCAAACTTGGATCGTTCCACAGATGAAGGTTGTTGCTGGTTGATCGAATTTCCCAAAAATGTCTTCATATGCCAAGCCATGGCCTGTGTAGGAAGGAATTTCAGAGCTCTAGTGGAAGGGGTGCATGGGTTAATTAACTAGTCGACTTCCTCTTTAATTATATTCTCATCGACACTGTCACTCATGATGTAGAATTTGGCTTCCAAGGTTTCCACTACCTTCTTACCTTTGTAAGATACACAATTGAGATAGCCCTCTTCCACCTCCTGAATCTTTGTCTCTGCTCGAGAGTGACAGAAGGCATGCTTAGCCATACTACTCAGCCAACAGCTCCGCTCAAACTTACTGCAAATGGAAAAGATAAAATGGGAGTAGAATAGTAATCAAATCATTCTAAGGGGTATATGTGCCTACACACTCGCGACCCTTACATTTATCTATATTGTTGAGAAACTCAATCTGGAGGCTCACGTGAGTGGAAACCCACCTGCTATGATCATCCCTACTACCAAACCATCTAATCATAAGATGATCATAATCTTCCATCCTCAGGTGTATGTACTTATTAGGAGTGCTCTGATTTGACGAGATTCTATCTTGAGAATTATCAAGAGTACAGGGAATGACATACCTAACCCTCTCCCTATTATTAGTGTTCTACTTAATCATGTGCCTCTTCACATGCCTCACATAGGAAATAGGACTCTCGAACATGTACTTGGGCATAAATATCATAGGGTAATGCATCCACCTTATTGCTCTGCCCCATGGGAGGTGGCCTCTCCATTTTCCATCCCACTCAGATCCCTGATGGCCACCTGCTCACACTTGTTTCGAAGGTTTTCTCTTTTCAGATCCTACCAGAGGGCATCGAGATCAACCTTAGCATGGTCCACTGCATGGTTAGCCAACGTGTTCACTAGGAAATTAGCAGAGCGACGAACTGCTTGAAATACAATACCTTTCAAAAGAGCCATGTGGTTACGGATATGCAAGGTGGCTTGCGAGAGACACCATTGTTTGGTCACCTTTCTCGGCTTAGACCCATTCTGCAAGAATTTTGCTGCACTGATCATCAACATTGAGTCTCCTTCCCCTATGGCATTCTCACTTGTCAGATGAACCAAAATCCTCAGGCCTTGCTCCAATGTTGTGAATTCTGCTTCATTATTTGTAGCTTCTCCTAATGAGCTGCTATAGATGTGCAAAATTTCACCTTTGTCATCCCTAATAACCCCTCCATAACCATCCAAGCCCAGATTTCCCCTTGAGGCACCATCGAAGTTTAACTTTAAGTAGCTAGGGATGGGGAGCTTCCAAGTCTGATGGGTTGAAGGAGACACATGAGATAGGTTAGATGGACTCGGGACACTCACCACAGTGAGGCCAAAAATCTCCACGATACGTTGCTCCACTGCCAAAGGTCGATCTTTCTGACTCCCTTTCAACATTGTATTCGTTGTTTCTCTCATGTTTTCCAGGATCTAAATTATAAGCTGATCAATTTGGCACTCTTCATCCTAGAAGATTCTTTTGTTTCTTTGTTTCCACACCATCCAGACAAGGAAACCATTTCCAAGACACCATATGAGGTTCAATGTTTCGTGCCTAGCATAATTAAATCTCCACCTAGACACTGTGTCTTGGATGGATTCTCTGTTGTGATCAGTTTGGCGGAAGATCTCTTCCATCCAATCCCAAAGAATAGCTGCCAACTTACAAGAATTCAAGATATGGTTCATGGTCTCCTCCTCCACGCCACAAAGGAAACAACACGAAGGGCCTAAAAAATCTTTCCTTAATAGGTTTTCTGAAGTAAGGATTTTCCTATGCATCATAAGACATAGGAGAGTTTTGATTTTAGGCCAGTAGATGGAGTCTCATACATTTTCATGCCATTGGAACTTTTCCCCAATTTCCCTATTTTCCAAATAATGTCTGGCCTCTCTTAGGTTGAATTCCCCTCCCTCCATTCTTCCCCATCATATTTGATCTTCCTCCTGATAAATACGTAACTTTATTTTGTCCAACAAAGGCTGCAAAGAGGTTGTTTGGTGGAGGACCCATTAATCCTGAGAAGGAGGGTCTGCATTGCAGTGACACCATTGAGGGTCCAAATGATCTGTGATGCAATGATAATTGAATTTTATTCTCCCTAGCCTTTGAAAACTCTGTTGCACTAGCTGGTGCTTAGGGTTCCCTAATTTATGCATTTTCTACCATGCATCCTCCCAGGAGAGCACGATGCAACCATTCCTTATTTCCTAGAAGTAATGATCCTATATAATATGTTTATTTCCCCAAGCTAAGGTCCAAATAGGAGAACCTCTGATATCCCATGTCAACCTGACGAGTTCATGGGGTCTCTAGTCCTCCTCTTATTTAGCTTTCCAGAGAACAACCCAAGGGGTTGTGGTTTCCTTAAGACATCTCCACCAAAGCTTGGCCCCATAGGCCTTGTTCATATTTTCAGGGTCCTAAAGGCTATGGCCTCCCAGGTTATTTGGCTTGCTGACCTTCTCCCAAACCACAAGGGTATTTTTTTTTTTGTTATCCTTTCCAACTCATAGAGAATTTCGTTGGATGTCCCTAATTCTCTAAAGGATACCCTTTCATGCTTGAAGAATGGAAATCATGTAGTGCAGAATGGCCTAAAGAACCACCTTCATCATGACTAGGCGACCAGCAAAGTTAACAGCACGATTCGTCTAGTAGTTTCTATTAGAAAATTATATATTATGGAGTAAGGCAACACATAAAATATGCGGAAAATAAAAGCACACAAAACACATGAAACTAGAGAGACACAAATATATTAGGTGTTCACCCAGTTTGGGCTACATCCACCCCAAACAACTAGTCCTTCATTTCTATTATCCAACAAAAATTAAGAGACAAACCTACGCGCATCCACACAGAATATCCTTGCTCTCTCTCACAGCTTCCTCTATGTTTCGCTCCACGAATACACATACCATGGTACCCTCGCAATACAATGCCCTCATAAATGCGAGGGGTTGCCTTCTAGGGCAAAAACCCCTAATCTAAACATAACTTCTACCGTCAGATCATTTGCCTAATGAACGGCCCAGATTGACTAGAAATTACTATACTTTTACAAGGCAATTTTACATCAATTTTTAGCTTCGGGGGCGCTGCCCCCGAACCCCCGCCAGGGGGGGGCTCCGAAAAGCGCTGCCGCCCCCCCTGGACCCCCCACGGCAGCGATTAAATTTCGGGCGGCGTTGCCGCCCCTTTTAAGGTATAGGGGTCCAATGCTGTGATACAAAGTAAACAAGATAATCAGGCTCCACACCCAACAATCTCCCACTTGGAGACTGATTGTAGCAACTCCATCGCTGCTTCATTTGCTGGACAATGACTCCTCTTTGGACCTGGTTGTTTCTCATCTTCATCTTCATCCTTGAAGACCAATTGAAACTGAGCATGTTCTCAGTTTCTCCCTGGTTACAACTTTTGTTAGCATATCTGCAGGATTCTGGCTAGTGTGTATCTTTTCCAGCTTCAACTCTCCATCTTCCAATACTGACCGTATGAAATGGTACTTGATATGTATGTGTTTAGTCCTGGAATGAAATGCTGAGTTATTTGCAAGATGAATGGCACTTTGGCTATCACTGTATAACGTGCCCATATCATGCTTCTTACCCAATTCATCCATAAACCTTTGTAACCAAATCATTTCTTTACTAGCCTCTGTAGTAGCAACATACTCTGCTTCTGTTGTTGAAAGTGCAACAACACTTTGGATTTTTGAAACCCAACTAATAGTTGTTCCACCTACAGTAAATACATATCCTGTAGTGCTCCTCCTATTATCTCTGTCACCTGCCATATCTGCATCAACATATCCCTGTAGAGCAATGTTTGAACCACCAAAGCATAATGCTTGATTTGTGGTACCTCTAAAATATTTGAGAATCCATTTTACTGCCATCCAATGTTCTTTTCCTGGATTATTCATGTACCTACTTACAACTCCCACTGCATGTGCAATATCAGGCCTTGTGCAGACCATTGCATACATTAAGCTTCCAACTGCTGATGCATATGGAACTTTAGACATATAATCCATGTCTTCTTGGGTCCTTGGGCACATCTCCTTACTAAGTTTGAAATGGCTAGCAAAAGGTGTACTAACTGGTTTTGCATTCTGCATATTAAATCTTTTCAACACCTTTTCTATATACTCATTCTGAGACAGTGTTAATTTACGATTTTTCCTGTCTCTAGTTATCCTCATACCAAGGATTTGTTTTGCAGCTCCCAAATCCTTCATTGCAAATGAATTTTCCAATTTTCTTTTGAGCACATTTATTTCCTGCATGTTAGATCCCGCAACAAGCATTTCATCTACATACAATAATAATATAATATAGCTGCCATCATTTTGCCTTTTTAGATAAACACAATGATCAGAGTGACATCTAGTATAACCTTGTTCAGACATAAACTTGTCAAATTTTAGATACCACTGCCTTGGAGCCTGTTTTAAGCCATACAAGCTCTTCTTTAACCCGCACACCAATTTTTCTTTCCCTTTGACCTCATATCCTTCTGGTTGCTGCATGTATATCTCTTCCTCCAAATCTCCATGGAGAAATGTTGTCTTTACATCTAACTGTTCAAGATGTAAATCTTCCGCTGCTACAAGACTTAAGATAGTTCTAATTGAATTCATCTTAACAACAGGAGAAAATATTTCATCAAAATCAATACCTTTCTTTTGTGAAAACCCCTTCACCACAAGTCTAGCTTTGTACCTCTGTTTTCCTCCATCTTCTTCCTTCAGCCTGTAAACCCATTTATTCTGCAATGTAGTTTTACCTGCAGGCAACCTGACTAAGTCCCAAGTCTGGTTATGCATTAAGGAGTCCATATCTTCTTCCATGGCTAGCTCCCACTTCTTCCTGCTTTCAACCTGCATTGCTTCTTCATAACATTCAGGTTCACCAGAATCAGTCAACAATAAATAATATAATGAAGGAGAATATCGTTCAGGGGGTCTACTTATCCTGGTAGATCTTCTAACACAATTTAAGGTGTTTGAGGTGCATGTTGCTGTTGTGGTGGTTGCTGCTGCTGTGACTATTGATTATTATTATTTTCAGGCACATTTACTTTTTCAGTTATCTCATCAAGAACCATGTATTTCTTGCTTTCTTTTTTCCTGTTTCTTTTCCTGCAACTGATTCTTATACAAGACCTTTTCATTGAATATTATGTCTCTGCTCCTAATTATTTTGTGATTTTCATAATCATATAAGCGATAACCAAAATCATTAGCACCATATCCAATAAAGGTACATTTCTTTGATTTTTCCTCAAGCTTTGTTCTGTTTTCTTTATTAATATGGACAAAGGCCTCACAACCAAAAGGCTTTAAAAAGAGTAGTTTACCTTTTTACCTGTCCATGCTTCCTCTGGAATACCACCATCCAAGGAACTTGAAGGCCCTCTGTTTATTAGATAAACAGTAGTATCTACAGCATCTACCCAAAATTGTAAAGGCAATCCTGCATGCAATCTCATGCACCTTGCACGCTCCATGATTGTTCTGTTCATCCTTTCTGACACACCATTTTCTTTTGGTGTTCTTGGAACTGTCTTCTCTCTACGAATTCCATGCTCTGAACAGTACCTATCAAACTCTTTGCTGCAATACTCACCTCCATTGTCTGATCTGAGACACTTCAACTTCTTTCCTGTCTCAATCTCAACCAAAGCTTTCCATTTCTTGAAAGTATCAAATACATCAGATTTATTCTGAATATAATAAATCCATGTTTTTCTAGTAGCATCATCAATAAAAGTAACATAACAATGAGAGCCACCGAGAGATGATACCTGAGCAGGTCCCCATACATCTGTATGCACAAGCTCCAATTTTTCGCTCTTCTTTTCTTTCCCAACTCTGAGAAATCTGACTCTCTTATGTTTTCCATAAATGCAATTCTCATAGAAATCCAAATCAACATTCTTCAAACCTGGCAACAAATTTCTTGAGTGAATAATCTTCATTCCTTTCTCACTCATGTGTCCGAACCTATGATGCCATAATGCTGCATCTGCTCCTTTGGAAGTTAAAGCATTAACAGAGTTAGAAATACCATTGCATAAATACAATGTACCAACCTTTTCACCTTTGGAAGTTAAAGCATTAACAAAGCTAGAAATACCATTGCATAAATACAATACACCAACCTTTTCACCAAATAAAGGCCACATGTATCTGATGTTACTTACATAAATTGGTATGAATTGTGGACACAGAAAACGGAATAAAAGATTTTCCAGAAAGAATTCTTGCAAAGAAGTAGGAAGAAAATCAACTCCCTAAGGTATCAGTAAATAGAGTAGAAGCATAAGAGTACTCTACTGAAAACTAATTAAAGCCAGGAGCAAGGACGAAGGAGAAATCTTCATCAAAGTTGAAAAATCAACGTTAAAGTGTAACACCGAGGCCGGTGTTGGAAAGGGTGGGACTAGTGGCTTATAAACTCGCCTTACCCTTGCATATTAAATTTCATGACGTGTTTCATGTCTCCTTATTGAAAAAAAATAGGTACATGATGCTTCTCACATTATTGATTGGAATGTGATTCAGGTGGAACCAAAAGGGGAATTCCTTCCAGAGCCGCTTCAAATATTGGAGCGGGAAGAAATTGAATTGAGAAATAGAACAGTAGCTAGAGTAAAAGTGCAGTGGAAACACTTTACTGCTGAGGAGGCTACATGGGAAAGAGAAGCTTAAATGATGGGAAAATATCCATATTTATTTTCATAATGAGGTATAGTAGATAGTCTGCAACACTGAGGACAATGTTTGGTTTAAGAGGGGGAACGTGTAACACCCCTAGTTTATATTCTTTTTAAGTTAGACATTCAAACAAAAATCCAAAGGGAAGTGAACCCCAATGGATAACTATTATGTGGATTTTTATTTAAATATTTATTAATAAAAATAAATGGAATATTATGTGTGAACTATGACCAGATGAGATTGAAGATCATAAGCCTGATCCATGAGGATATGGATAAGGCTAAGACCTTCCCAAAAACTTTCAAAAAGCCTTCAAAGGAATTATTTCTAATTTAGATTTAAGAGGTAAAATCTAAAATTCCCCAATGATGAGGAAAGTAGTTGGGAAGAGGTAAAAAGTTGGAAAAGCAAAAAGCAGCTTTAAAGTCCCTCATTAAGGGAAGCCTAGGCAAATAGGAATAAAAGCATTCTGGAATTCTGGACATAGAATAAGAAACATGCTTTGGGGAAAGCATAGCTTAAGTAAGCTACTCTAGAACAGATTGAGGTTGGTCTGCTCTGAGAGAGGATCTCAACTCGGGGGAGAATTCTGGAGATAGAGGAATTCTATGGTTGGGAGGATTGGTCATAGATAAATAGTGGTATGCACACCTAGCCTATAAATTTATGTTACAAGTTTTATTATGAAAGCTCTAATTTTATTTTGAGATTATGAAAGATTATGAAAGTTTTCATGCCGAAAATATTAAATTCCTTACATTTAACAGATTGTATCAGATGACATGATCCTCTAAATCTGTATAGTTGTAGAAATAGAATCTATGGTGAAGTATCCATCAGAATCTCTAAATCGATATTGGCTTAAATATGAATATAAAATTTTCCTCCAAAGACAATGTATTTTTATAACTTTAATCTGCTTCTGAAATATTAAATTTTAGGTGCATTGAAAGAAAAATCCAGAACATCATATTTCCTAACTAAGTAACTAGGATCTAAATTTAGTGAGTATAAAATATCAAATTCTGTTTCATTAATTCCATTTGATTGCAGAAAAATAATCTATATTTTATCTTTGCAAGGAAAGAATTTAATATAAACCAAAATTACAAATATGTTGAATAATTATAGTAGGAATATAAGGAAAAATTCCTATTGAAAATCTACTTATGTGTTCTAAAAGTATATGTGTAGGAGAAAATTAAAAGCATATTTAAAATACTTGAAAAGATCATCTATCCACCTTAAATATCGGCTGCTGCAAAAGTAGTCGAAACAAATGAAATTAAATGAGTATATGTATATGTATATACATAGATGCTAAAACTCTATAATCATAGATGTTGAAACTCTATAATTATAGATGCTGGAAATTATATAAAGCTTGCTAATTGAAAAGTTAAAGGAAGGGCATATTGATCTGTCAGAGTTGGACAAAACCTTGAGGAACCGACCTGGGAAATGAAAACAAGTATATATATATAATTCGACTAGGTTGACTGATAAGAGATGAATTCAAGCCAAAATTCCTCATGGGAAATCTTATAAAAGCAAGAGTACCTATAATTACTGAAGAGAAATTAAATACATGATAAAAGTATGAAATTGAAATTGATTAAATAGAAAAAAATTTGAATGGTATCAGGTGAATAAAAGTAGAGTATACCTGAGTCAATTTTATGCGGGTAAGAAGCTTTGATCGTAAACCAGAAAAAGAATGTAAATAATTAACGAGTAAATCAATGTTGAGAAAAATGTATTGATAAGAATTTCCATTGCCATGAGTGAAATAAATAGGAGTTAGAAATTTAAAAGTATAGGGATAAATATATATATATATATATATATAGATATACTTACGGAAGTGGATTATGTAGATGGGAATCCTATCCTTATATATATGTATAAGTGTATAATTTCCTAAGGTTAAATATATATAGAAGCATATATAAGGAATAGAATGAGGGGTTAAATATAATTTATGTGGCATATAAATTATATTCGTTGTTGAATCAAAATATAGACTAAGGATTTTACTTAGAGTTAATAGGAATTATGTTATAAATAAGTTACATATGTGAAGTACCATATGGTTAACCTAACCGAATGAAAAGTCAGGTTATTTAAAACATGTTGAAATGTATATGAGAATTCTACCTAGATGAGTAAAACTATTACAACTTCTGTACTATATGGTATGTTAAGAAATGGTTGTTTTAGTACAGTTAAATGAAATGTATGACTCGATATCATTAAAAGGTATAGTTATATATATGTGAGAAATATATACGTGAAAAAAGGTATAATTATACATATCTCACATATAATTGTACTACAGATAATATCTCAGTATTCTGCTTAACCAATTATGAATTTGTGGTGTTGGTAAATCACAGTTTTCAACACTTTGAGATATGATAGTTAAATATCTCTTAAGGAAAATAAAAAGATGAATAATATGTAAAAAGGGGGTTGTGAATTAGATGCGTTACAATCTCCATCTCCAATTGGAGGCTAAAGCCTACTATTGTCCATATATGATAGAAGCAAATCTGTGATACCCAGCCTTTCAATTTCAAACATGTTATATCTTAAATTTTTTTGGAGAAATAGATTAGTAGCCCTCATAGGATTTCAATGAATTCACTTGTATGAGTATCAACCATACTAACTAAAATATTTAGGCACGAGTTCTCCCTTTCATACCCGTCCTGTGGGAATATGGCTGATAATGTATCGGCCATAAGGGGAAATTTTGGCTTTGGTGTATGTTAGAATGTAATATTTATTAGTACTTATGTGTAATGGCAACGCATTTTTCTAACCTGGCTGACTTCGCGCTGACTTGGATGATTTACGTTTAAATTTATTGGGACTAGAGGTTTATAGAGTTGATTTAGAGTAAGTTAAAAGATTAAAATTTATAGAGATTCGAGGTTTATTCTACAGTCTAGTATAAGGATATGTGTTTGCTGATTTAGTGTGAGATATTTTTCCTTAAAATATAATAAAAATTTAAGAATTATATTCTAAATAGAAAAATAATACATATTGAAAAAAAAAATAATAGAAATAAAAACTTAAATGAGTAAGATGTATAAATTTTATACTTTTCAAAAACACTTCAAAATGGATTTAAATAAACTATTTTTAAATCTATGTTAATTAATTTATGTTGATATCAACTTTATATATAGTTAAAATAAAGCATTTTAAAATTATATATAAAAAATTATTTATAGTTATCATTAAAATATTTTAATAAGAATTAATGATTTTAATTTGCTTGATAAAATATATTTACGTAAAATATTTTAATGTAAATTCTATATGTTATTTATATTAAGACATTTATTTGGTCATATAGTATTTTGCACTTCAAAAATATTTGCATTTAAGGAAATTTGATCTTTATTTAGCATTCAAAAATTCAATTTAAACATTGAAAAATAACACATAGTATTTTGCAGTCTAAAAAAATTGTATGTAAGAAGATTTTATCCATCTCAAGTTAGGTTAGATCCTTACTTCAAATAAATTTATGCTAATTATGTAAAATAAACCATAAAAATAAGTATAATTATAATAAAATTAAAACTATACAGGTACAAGTGAACACAACCTGTTTTCCTCACCACCCAACAAGTCTCCAAATTTTTATTTAAAATATTTTCAAATAAAACGGAATACAAAAAAATGCATGTGAAATCACAACTGTCCAATGGTCTATACAACTACGAATATTAGGAATATTAGGGCGAAATTAAATCCCATCTACCCATTTTAAATAAAATTAAAATTCCCTAGATATACGCCTATGGGGAGTCATTCAGTTGGGATTTATACAATTCCGTTGAGCTCTCTATCAAAGTTAAAAAAGGTCGTCGAGTTATAAATAGGATTACCGATCGAGCTCTATAGATGGCCCATTCCTATCTTGGAAAAAGAAGTGCATCTATAAATTTATAACCAAAGAATATCTGAAAAACTGAGAAGCGCAGGTAGAATCGCCGATAAAAATTTTAGGTGTTTCTTGCCCACATTGATTATTGAAAGACCATCAGGGAAATTTACTGATAGCTATGGCGGTTTCGGGTGACCTCCTCTCTTTGGTAGTGGCCTGGCGAGGTGTCCTTTCAATGGCTATTGAAGAAAATCTCTTGTAAATTACCGCAAGAAATGAAAGGGCGACGTTCATGTCTTCGTCCTTCGGGTATATTTACTTTACTTATTTTTCCTGCGAATGCATGTGCAGTTAAGCTAACAGCAGAAGCTTTGGCAGGCAAAAAATCAAAGCTCAAGAAGAAAGTCCGTTTCGCCCCAAATGTGGTGGAGCCTTGATGCAACAATAAAGATTACAGGCGGAGGAGAAAACGCATAGTTGCTAGGATGATGTCATCTTCTGAACGAAAACAGGACATCCGAGATGTACATGAGCCCATGGTAGAAAGCGTTTAGAAATGCAGACATTGGAAAACAGGGAAATCCTTCGAGCTAACAGAGCTACGATCTATAATCAGAGCACAGATCTATGAATTTTAAGGTTTTTGATATCTTTTTGGGCTGAAATTTCCAGAATCAAATATATTGTTTAGAGTGGTCATAGTAAGGTGGAACGAAATCCTTCTCAATGGACATTCCATTTCAATTTAATAGAGTTAACTGGGATCTTAATTCGAATAATTATGAGATCTGGTGATTCCTTCCAATTGTTAATTGTAATTCTTTCGTAGAAAAAGCCTGTAGAGGCAAAAGTGCAGTGATCCTCTGCCAATCTCCTTGGGAAGTGTGTAAGTCAAAGATTGTTGTTATGCTTACCAGAAATATATGTGTCTCTTTTGCTTACTGGAAAATATATGGTTAATTGAAATAATTGCGGTGGTTATAGAAATAATTGCGTTATGCTTACTAGAAAATATATGTCTATTTCGTTGTTTTCCTCTGTTTTCCTATGCTTCCATTGGTTTTTTCCGTTAATACTTTGGTGTATTGCAAAGCCTCTCGTACATGATCTCGAGAGTTTCTTATCTTCTTTTACTGTCAACTTTGCATATTACTAACAAAATCTTGCATCTCTTTACTCTGAAATCTCACAGACTTTGTTCGTGCATGAACCTCTTAAACATGATGATGAGGGAGGTCTGTTGTTAACTAATTAAATGACATTTGGGAATCAATTTGTCAAATTCTCTTCAAGTTATGGTACAATAATTAGCTGCACGAAAGGCTAAAACAACTAAACAAATTAACCGCATGTGTAAATCATGCATATATTGGAATTATGTGGCAGAAAACTCAAAGATCTTACCAAAAATATTGGTAGGTCTTGAGAGTTGATGGGACTTTGTATCTTCAATAAAAAAGCTCTATGGCTCTTTTAATGGAACGGTGACACATCCAACGTGTGAGAAATTAGTTAAGATTTGGCAATTACATTGTGTGAAATTGAGTGAAGAGTTGACAGATGCATGGATATATGAATAGATATTAAAATAATGCCAAAATTAGGTAAAGTGTGTCCGATTACGTGCAGATATGACATCGCCTGGTTACATACATCTTACAAAAGGAATCTCGATGTGATATTAGGCTGAAAACCGTATCGCTCGCTTGGAATTTGATTCACAGCACAAACCCACCTAAGTGGATGACTATAATCTCTCTCATGTATATACAAAGCCCACCTAGATTGAACCTTTCAGTTTGAATTCGGAGAATATATACTATATAATGAACTTACAATCTTTGTGCTATATAATGAACTTACAATCTTTGTGATTAACGAAAATTTCATAGAATTTCTTTAAGAGGTTTTAAAGAAGGAAAACCAAGAATCACTCCACCCACTTGTGTAAATCCACCTGCAAATGTCACTTGCAGTGTATCAAACCCCTATCAAATTTCTTTGTATCATAATGACTTTTACTTTCAACAATTTGAACAAAGCTACCGAAATAATGATTAAATTTGTCTCAATGTGCCATTTAACTCTGTTAAAATACAATGGCATATCCCTTTTATGGGATTTCGTTCCACCTTACTATGACTCTTTCTCTAAAAAATATATTTTTTTTTCCGGTTAGGATAGTGAAGCATGCCATTATACAACGCCTTTTTTGATGAGTAGGAGATTTCATGCCTTTATACAAGGCCTTTGAGATAGGTAGGGGATTTGTTGGATAGACAATGTCTGAAATTCCACAGAATGTAACTATGTAATTTATTACTTTGCTATTTAGAAGAATTCGCGGAGTGTCCCTTGGGCAGAGTCATAGTCTGCATTTATCTGTATTCTTCGTTCTTGCAGCTGCTATGAATTATATGTCCGGGAAACCAGATTTTGTTCACCGTCCTTGTGTTTTTACCTACAAAAGCTTATTCAATTACTTTCACTGCAGATCCGGGAAGGAAGAATAATAAAAATCTGAAGAAGAAAGACGATAGCTGTTCTCCTCGTTTCGTCAGCATTTGCAGCAGAATTTCAAAGAAGGGCAATCTTTAACGAAAAGAGATAATCCACATACCATCTTTAAATATCTTTCTTTCCCTTTTGTATATGCTAAAATTGTATGATTATCAATCAACCTTTCGTTTCTTGTAAGTATCTATCCAAGAAAATTATAAGCTAAATCACACTTTGAAAAGAATTTGGTTACGATACTTTTCCGTTAAATTTTGTCCATGATCACAACCATACAAGTAGAATCTGAACTCTAAAATATTAACAGTTTAGCTATTTAAAGTAGGGAAAATAGTTAAATCTAAAAATATCTTTCCTTTCCTTTTGTATATGCTCAAATTGTATGATTATCAATCAACCTTTCGTTTCTTGCGCATATCTATCCAAGAAATCTATCAGCTAAATCACTCTTTAAGAAGAATTTGGTTACGATAATTTTCTGTTGACTTTTTTCCATGATCAACAATACAAGTAGAATCTGAACTCTAAAATATTAACAGTTTAGCTATTTAAAGTAGTGAAAATAATTAAATTGAAATTTTCAAGTGAACCTTAATATATAAAAAATGTTTTGCAACTATACTTATTCTTTCTGAATGTTATCAGAACAATAAGCGATGAAAAAATACATGAGAAAGGATAATTATCCTAAACCAACTTACATGTATTGTAAGAATTTATTTATATTTATTTATATAAATTTAGATATTGAAATTAATACCTTAATACTGCTATTGAGAGAACAATGAAGCCATCTTATTTGTACATTAAATTAATAATTGTATATGTTGTTTTAACAATGTCTAAATATAACATTACTAACCCACACCACCTAAGAACATAGAAGAAGAATAAGGAATAATGTAAATAGTTTTATGATCATGTAGATACTACTCCCATATTAACTTTTTAGGAAACAAATGATAATGGATATTTATATGTAATATATATGTAATCTCATGGATATTTATATGTAAGATCACGTAATATAATATAATAATTTATTTATAAATTTATGTAAATATTGGAATTAAAATATATCTTTATATTGTTACAAGCAGAAAATGAAGCTATCTAAACCTTGGTTTTAAAATAGATCGATCAGTCGGACCAGGCTAATTGACAGAGCCATTAAATTTTGCATGCAGTCTAGACCAAGTACAAAGAAATGGCTAGTTGGCAGGTTTGTTACTGACGGCCCGATTTTTATTTTCCTTTCGGCCGATGCTCTGATGCGACCAGGGCCTCACCTGTAACTCGGCAATCCAATTCTGTTAGGTGGGCCGGGAAAACTCGCATTTTATGGACTTGAAACCAGATTTTATTCTGCTGTTTCTGCTGTTAGGTTTGTTTGAGGTTGTCTAATGCCTCCCCATGCTATTTAACTAACCCAACCCCTCTCAATACCTCACATATTTCTCATTCAATTTGCTTGAGCATTTGTGAGAGTTTTCTGAAGATTGTGGAGTTGGTTTTGGAGCAGCTTTGAGGAGTCTTTTGGGCAAGTTTTGGAGCAACAGTGAGGAGCTTATTGGGCAAGCTTTGGAGCAGCATTGAGCTAGAGGAAGCTAGAGGCTAGAGGTATTTATTTTTTCTCTTCTAAATCTGCCTTTGTTTGTTTTATTTATTTAGCAAATCTAGCATTTGTCATTTGCATTTGCATAGTTTTTGGCATTTGCCATTTGGTGAAAGAAATGAACATAGAATGAATAGTTTTTTTTTTGTTTTCATGTTCAGATTTAAACATTTTATTTCCAAGTCAAAACTCAGTCCAAAATGGCCCCTAGAGAAAAAGACTCTGCTTGGGCATATGCTAAAATGGTTGGGGATCAAATGTTTTGCAAATTTTGCAAGAAATAAATTAAGGGGGGTGGAGGGGGCATTCATAGACTGAAACTACATTTGGCTGGTGTTAAGGGCCAAATTACTGCATGTGAAGCACCAAACATTGGGGAAATTAGGAAGCAGTTGAAAGAACAATTTGACAAGTTTGATCAAGAGAAAAATAGGCAAAAGGAAATACAGGCTGAAATTGGGAGGAAGAGGAATCTACAACATATGATGGCTGCCAACTCAAGTTTTGAATCTTTTGATTATGAGGGTTCCTCATCTATCCCTTCCACTGATGCATCAAAAAACCCCTTTCGCTATGTTCCTCCCTCTAGGGAGTCTATTTCTGACAAGGGTAAGGGTGCAATGAGAAATAAGGGTACTATTAAAAGTTTTTTTGTGCCCTCATCTCCCTCTGATAGTGCAACTGCATATGGTCCTAGTCCTCCAACTGTGCAGCGCACTTTAGATGCTCATTGGAAAAAAGAATTGAGAGATGTTGCTTGTGAGTACATTTCTAGATGGTGGTATGATGCTGATATTCCCTTCAATGCTACTCGTTCACCATATTATGAACCTATTTTTGATGCCATATATGCTGCTGGAAAGGGCTTCAAACCTCCTACTATGCATGAGTTAAGAGGATCTTTTTTGCAAAGAGAGATTTCAAACATTGATGATTATTTGAAAGAGTTCAAAAACTCATGGGCACGTACAGGATGTACCATCATGTCAGATGGATGGACTGATCAGAGGAACCGTACCATCATAAAATTTCTTGTCTTTTGCCCACGGGGAACCATGTTTCTAAGATCAGTTGATGCATCTGATAGGGTGAAAGATGCACAGTTGTTGTTACAACTTTTGGATGAGGTTGTTGAAGAGGTGGGGGTGGCAAATGTTGTTCAAATCATCACAGACAATGCCTCTAACTATGTTCTTGCTGGTAAATTGTTAGAGGAAAAACACCCAACCATATTTTGGACCCCATGTGCTGCACATTGCATAGACCTCATGCTTGAGGATATTGGCAAAATAGACTGGATCAAGAACACTATAAAGCATGCCAAACGCATCACAAAATATATTTACAATCACTCATGGATTCTGATTCTGATGAGGAAATACACAGGGGGCAAGGAACTTATTAGGCCTGCCATCACTAGATTTGCAACACATTTTTTGACATTGCAATCTATGTTTGCCCAACATAGAAACTTGCAAAAGATGTTTTCTAGTGATGAATGGAATGAATGTCGGTGGTCTCGCAAACAGGATGGCAAAGATGTGAAAAGGAAAGTCATTGAAGAAATATTTTGGAAAAAGGCAGCAGAGATTGTGAAACTTGTTGAGCCATTGGTTAAGGTGTTGCGCTTGGTGGATGGGGAAAGATTGGCTATGGGCTTCATTTATGAGGCTATGGATCAAGAAAAGGAGCAGATAAGGGCAGCATGCAAGGACAGAGTGGCTAAGTATGGGCCCATTTGGGAAATCATTGATCAGAGATGGAACAATCAACTCCATCGCCCGATACATGCAGCTGGGTATTTTATGAACCCAAGGTATCATTATAAAGCTCAGGAAACAGGAGCTTTGACTGGAGAGGTTAGAGATGGATTGATTGACTGCATTGATCGCATGATCCCCACAGAGAGTGAGCAGTTGACGATACACAGGCAGATCACTATGTTCAGCCATGCCACTGGTACCTTTGGCAAGAACCTTGCAAGGGTTGCAAGGGAATCAGATGAGCCAGGTAAACAAAGAATTTCAATTTTCAAATTTATATTTTATAATTTATTATTTTGTATAATTGTTTATAAAATTATAATTTCAATTTCAAAGTTGGATATAAATTGTTGAGCTAACTGAAACTCATTTTTTGCAGCACAATGGTGGGAGGCATTTGGTAGCCATTGTCCTGAATTGCAGAGGTTTGCAATCCGCATTTTGAGTCAAACTTGCAGTGCTTCTAGGTGTGAGCGCAATTGGTCTGTCTTTGAGAGGATTCACACAAAGAAGAGAAACCGTTTGGAGAAAAAACGGTTAAATGATCTAGTGTTTGTCCAGTACAAGCTCTGACTAAGATGGAACCAATTGCTGAACAAAAGACCTGATTCAGATCCCATTGTGTTGGAGGATATTGATCCAACATTAGATTGGGTAGTGGAGTCTTGTTCACCAGAGTTTGACATAGATGGGGGGATTGGCTTCGATTTAGTGATGGAGGATACTATGCTCAATGTAGATCCACTAGTAGCAGACCCAGTCCCAAGCCATCCAGTTGCAGGTGCAGGCACTTCCTCTAGTCAGCCACGATGGAGACGCATAACTCGTCTATCTGATTCTCAAGGTGGTAAGGGTAAGGGTATAGTTCCAGTTGAGGATGTTGATTCAGAGGAGGATGCGGAGCGAGCGTTTTCCCCCTCTGCTTCAGAGTTTGAGGAAGAGGACATTGGCTTGTCACAGTCAGATGACTAGCAGTAGTTACTAGTAACTATTCATGTTTTGTTGTAGAGACCATTTAGAGCCTCCTTAGTTATGTTTTTTGTTTTGATCTCTATATCATCATCATGTATTGGTCCTTGGATAGTGCACTGGGTGCAATTTTGATATAATGGATATATTCATGAGCCTACTTTGATCATATGTTGTCTTTTGTCTATATTGTAATGCTTTGTGTTTGGAAACATGAATAAAAATCTTTAAATTTATGTTTTTGTACCAAAAAATTAATATTTAATGTATTTTTTACAAAAACCGAGTCATTGAAACCGAGTCGACCGAGTCATTACCGATTCTGAGTCATTACCGAGTCATTACCTCGGCCTGGTAGGCGGCGGGATTCCATTTTTAAAACACATTCTAAACTAGTATTCATTGATTTATTTATATATACCATTTTAGCAATGTTTCAAACACAATTTTTACTAAAATCATATGTTAAAACTATCATAGAATATCAAAAATATAGATGCATGCTATCACACAATGCGATTTATGAAACTAAAAATTATAATGTAATATAATGTTAGAATATTTATATTGATTAAAGCATCATATTACACATCAAAATTTATATATATATATAATATTTTTCTTAAAATAATTTGTAATATAGTTGTGACATTCTTTTATTTTTTATTAGAATAGAAATGCATTTTCATGAGAGTTTGTTCATTTAAGTTGGAATAGTTTACCATTTAAAATGATATGTTGGCTGGTGTATGTTGGAATGTAATATTTATTAGTACTTATATGTAATGGAAACACATTTTTGTAACTTGGCTGACTTCGCGCTGACTTAGATGATTTAAATTTATTGGGACTAGAGGTTTATACAGTTGATTTAGAGTAAGTTAAAAGATTAAAATTTATTGAGATTAGAGGTTTATTCTACCGTCTAATGTAAGGATATGTGTAAGTTTGTTGATTTAGTGTGAGGTATTTTTCTTTAAAATATAATAAAAATTTAAGAATTATATTCTAAATAGAAAAATAATATATATTAAAAGAAAAATAAATAGAAATAAAAACTTAGATGAGTAAGATGTATAAATTTTATCCTTTTCAAAAACACTTCAAAATAGATTTAAAAAAATTATTTTAAAATCTATGTTAATTAATTTATGTTGATATCAACTTTATATATAGTTAAAATAAAGCATTTTAAAATTGTATATAAAAAATTATTTAAAGTTGTCATTAAAATATTTTAATAGAATTGATGATTTTAATTTGCTTTATAAAATATATTTATTTAAAATATTTTAATCTAAATTCTATATGTTATTTATATTAAGACATTTATTTGGTCATATAGTATTTTGCGAGTCTAAAAAAAAATTGTATGTAAAAAGATTTTATCCATCTCGAATTATGTTAGATCCTTACTTTAAATAAATGTATGCTAATTATGTAAAATAAACTATAAAAATAAGTATAATTATAATAAAATGAAAACTATACAGGTACAAGTGAACACAACCTGTTTTCCTCACCACCCAACAAGTCTCCAAATTTAATTTTTATTTATAATATTTTCAAATAAGACGGAATACAAAAAAATGCATGAGCAATCACAACCCTGCAATGGTCTATACGACTATGAATATTAGGAATATTAGGGCGAAATGAAATCCCATCTACCCATTTTAAATACTAGCAATTGCACCACATGTTGCAAAGGAAACGCTATAAGGTTGTGGTATATGAAAGAACAACATATAAGAAAGAAGAGATACTAGGAACTTTCTCGGCTCCAATTGATCCTCCACAATAAGGGGTGGAGAATTATGTTTACTGGACCTCAAATCAAAATATCCATATTGGGTAATTGATGTGGAACAAATTCTTTATTATTAATGGTATGTAAGATGCGTTTTTTCATAATGGATGAGACATTCTGGCCAAGGTAATTAAGACCTCTATATGACGAAATCTGCATGTTTATTTATTTTTTTCTGCATGAAGGATGCACTTGGTTTTTATGACCAAGTTCGGCAGACTTCACCCTTCCACGAAATTATTTGCTTCTATCACATTCGCAATGTTGAATTCCTTTGATACTACTCCTAGAACTCTGACTCTACTCTATAGCTAGAATTATTTAATGGAATAAAAACTTATCACTATGACATGTTGTATTTCAAAAGAGACTACTAAGAAGCTTAAGTGTGGTAAATCCACCTTCACCTGTCATTTGAACGTAGAGCACAGAGTTATATTAATCGTCAATTTTATAGATAAGAGACATTTGGGCCCTTTTTAACCTTTGGGGATGATTAATTAACCTCAGTTCAAATAACTTATATTAATAAATTATCTACAATCATGTTTCCATAATTCCTCTTTGAACAACCAATATTCCACTTCTTTGGAACTTTTCATCTCAGTCAGAATAACAAACATCATGAAGACCCAAAAGTAAGAAGAAAAACCAACTCATAATCAAGGAATCTAACAACTTTTGTAAGGATCATAATTCAAGACTTTAGTGCCTTTTAAAGATCATTTATTTTCCCATCAAATAAAAAGCAACAATCAAATTTCGTAGTGACAAGAATGGGAATAAATTTTAAATGTAATAAATCCCTTCCCTAGTGATCGTACATTTTTGTTTTGAAATGAAATTATTTTCCAGATCTTTTAAATAATAGATTCCTCCCTAAGTGACCCTTTAGAGATACCTTTTTTTTCAACTAATTGCAATAGGTAAGTGTCTTTTGTCTAGTATTTTCTTAGTCATTGAATTTAAGGGCAAAGGTAAAGAAACTACTAGACAAAAAAGAGTAGAGTGACTAAATGTCAAATGAAAATAACATTGAGGAATCTCTTCTGATTTTCTCATGTGAGCCTTCTTCAATTGATGAGGTAGTGGAAACTTTCTCCTCCAGAATATGCAGTGGAGAATTGTGTTGAGTGAACTACTACTCATGTAACTTTGACTCCTCCTTACAATTGGAATGTTTCTCTTCCCATAACTCTATCTCGGGTTATAATTCTAGATTTCTCTTGTTTATGAATAAGTTGTCTCTATATCACTATTGTTTGTCTCTTTTTGAGCACTTGCTTGAATCGGTGAGATAATGTAGCTCATCTGGATTCCAAAATCCTTAAGTAACCCATTTTCTGAAGAGTCCTCTTCTGTTTTTAATTTTTCTATCTGGTCCACCATAGCCTTGTCAACATCATTTCCTTCTAAATAATCATAAATTCTTGATAAGTATCCATTATCTTGCTTTTCTTCTTGCATATACTTCAGATCTAAATGAATGGAACATGAGATAAAATTCATGACATTTTCCAAATTCCAAGATTTTTCATTGCACTTCTCATGTGTATCATGGAAAATGGATTCCATACATTCAATGTTATGGCTTTTTAGGTCTTCTTGTAAGGTTGGAAGCTTCTCTTCACCATGTCTACTTTCTTCTTTATCCTTGACTTTGATACAAACAATTGTTACCGACCCCTTTAAAGGTAAATTTAGTGTTATTTAAGAAATGAGAATTATGAACATTCATCATTACTGCTCAAGATAAATCATGTCCTCTGAAATAATTTGGAAATTTAATAACTCCCTTCCCTAGTGACAGTACATTTTTGTTTTGAAATGAAATTATTTTCCGGATCTTTTAAATAATAGATTCCTCCCCCAGTGACCCTTTAGAGATACCTTTTTTTTCAACTAATTGCAATAGGTAAGTGTCTTTTGTCTAGTATTTTCTGAGTCATTGACTTTAAGGGCAGAGGTAAAGAGACTACTAGACAAAAAAGAGCAGAGTGACTGAATGTCAAATGAAAATAACATTGAGAAATCTCTTCTGATTTTCCCATTTGGGCCTTCTTCAATTGATGAGGTAGTAGGAACTTTCTCCTCCAGAATAAGCAGTGGAGAATTATGTTGAGTGAACTACTACCCATGTAACTTTGACTCCTCCTTACAATTGGAATGTTTCTCTTCCCATAACTCTATCTTAGGTTATAATTCTAGTTTTCGTTTGTTTATGAATAAATTATCTCTATATCACTATTGTTTGTCTCTTTTTGAGCGCTTGCTTGAATCAGTGAGATAATGTAGCTCATCTGGATTCCAAAATCCTTGAGTAACCCATTTTCTAAAGAGTCCTCTTATGTTTTTAATTATGCTATTTGGTCCTCCATAGCCTTGTCAACGTCATTTCCTTCTAAATAACCATACATTCTTGATAAGTATGCATTGACGTGCTTTTCTTCTTCCATATACTTTAGATCTAAATGAATGGAACATGAGATAAGCTTGGTGGAGTTTAATTTTATGATATAAATTTTACTATAAATATAAATTTTATAATACAGAACAAGAAAAACTATGTATATTTGGATGCATCAAAATTTAGATACATTTTATTAAGTAATTTTTTAAAATAATAATGGTTATAAACATTTAAAAATAATTTTATTAAATAATTATTTTAGATCCAGCATTAAGATTGATTTAGGCCATCTTAGTTCCCCCCTATAAAGAAACTACATTCCACATGAATACCATGAGTCAATACCATGGGCTGTATTTATAGTTTATCATTATTTTATTTTATTATTTTTATTTTTTATTGTATTTTGACCTAGTTGAAATGTTCATTACATTATGTCAATATTTTTATTTAATTTACTTTTATATTAAATTTGTGTAATTTGACATAGTCAAAATGTTAAACATGACATTACAACCTTTCTATCATACTTTGTTGGAGAGCATAGTAGCACAAAAACGTAATATTTAAATATATAAATAGTTATTTTCCTTTTTTAATATTGTTTTTTATCCATGTAATATAAATTAATTGGTTTTTGTGGAGTTTAATTTTATGATATAATTTTATTATAAATCAAAATTTTATGCTTATGTACCCAAAAATTTAATGCTTATGTATTTTACAAAAAAAAAAATTCATTAAACTAATTTATGTTAAATCTAGTTTTATTAATTTATTAATTTAAATTTTATTATAAAAAAATTGAGGTTAAAATCTAACAAATTTTTAATAGCAACATTTTAACTTAAAAGTCACCAAAACCTAAATTCAATCTAACTTATTAAAAAGAAAAAAACTAACATTATAAAAAACATATATAAAAGTATTTACTTGATCTAATGGCCTAAAACATTTCAATCATCTAACATTTGATCCAATGGCTCAAACATGGACACAGTGGCAGCTAAGGGAGTTGTTTTCAAATAGTGATGCCTTACGGCGTAAAAATTAAAATTCCCTATATATACGCCTATGGGGTGTCATTCAGTTAGGATTTATACAATTCCGTTGAGCTCTTTATCAAAGTTAAAAAAGGTCGTCGAGTTATAAATAGGATTACCGATCGAGCTCTATAGATGGCCCATTTCCTATCTTGGAAAAAGTGAATCTATAAATTTGTAACCAAAGAAAATCCGAAAAACTGAGAAGCGGAGGTAGAATAGCCGATAAAAATTTTAGATTTCTTGAAAGACCATCGGGGAAATTTACTGATATCTATGGCTGTTTCGGGTGGCCTTCTCTCTTTGGTAGTGGCCTGGCGAGGTGGTCTTTCAATGGCTATTCAAGAAAATCTTTTGTAAATTACCGCAAGAAATGAAAGGGCGACGTTCATGTCTTCGTCCTTCAGGTATATTTACTTTACTTATTTTTCCTGCGAATGCATGTGCAGTTAAGCTAACAGCAGAAGCTTTGGCAGGCAAAAAATCAAAGCTCAAGAAGAAAGTCCGTTTCGCCCCAAATGTGGTGGAGCCTTGATGCAACAATAAAGATTACAGGCGGAGGAGAAAACGCATAGTTGCTAGGATGATGTCATCTTCTGAACGAAAACAGGACATCCGAGATGTACATGAGCCCATGGTAGAAAGCGTTTAGAAATGCAGACATTGGAAAACAGGGAAATCCTTCGAGCTAACAGAGCTACGATCTATAATCAGAGCACAGATCTATGAATTTTAAGGTTTTTGATATCTTTTTGGGCTGAAATTTCCAGAATCAAATATATTGTTTAGAGTGGTCATAGTAAGGTGGAACGAAATCCTTCTCAATGGACATTCCATTTCAATTTAATAGAGTTAACTGGGATCTTAATTCGAATAATTATGAGATCTGGTGATTCCTTCCAATTGTTAATTGTAATTCTTTCGTAGAAAAAGCCTGTAGAGGCAAAAGTGCAGTGATCCTCTGCCAATCTCCTTGGGAAGTGTGTAAGTCAAAGATTGTTGTTATGCTTACCAGAAATATATGTGTCTCTTTTGCTTACTGGAAAATATATGGTTAATTGAAGTAATTGCGGTGGTAGATATAATTGCGGTTATGCTTACTAGAAAATATATGTCTATTTCGTTGTTTTCCTATTGCTTCCATTGGTTTTTTCCGTTAAATACTGGTGTATTGCAAAGCCTCTCGTACATGATCTCGAGAGTTTCTTATCTTCTTTTGTCAACTTTGCATATTACTAACAAAACCTTGCATCTCGTTACTCTGAAAAGAAAGCCTCACAGACTTTGTTCGTGCATGAACCTCTTAAACATGATAGGGGAGGTCTGTCGATAACTAATTAAATGACATTTGGGAATCAATTTTGTCAAATTCTCTTCAATTTATGGTACAATAATTAGCTGCACGAAAGGCTAAAACAAATTAAAGGCATGTGAAATTATATTGGAATTATGTGGCAGAAAACTCAAAGATCTTACCAAAAATATTGGTAGGTCTCTTGAGAGTTCATGGGACTTTATATCTTCAAGAAAAGCTCTATGGCTCCTTAATGGAACGGTGACACATCCAACGTGTGAGAAATTAGTAAAAGAATTTGGCAATTACATTATATGAAATTAATTAAAGAGTTGACAGATGCTTGGATGTATGAATAGATATTAAAATAATGCCAAATTAGGTAAAAGTGCGTCCGATTACGTGCGAATATATTTAGGCTTCCCCTAGTTACGTACATCTTACAAAAGCAATCTCCATGTGAAAGGAATCTCGATGTGAATGTTAGGCTGAAAACCGTATCGCTCGCTTGGAATTTGATTCACAGCACAAACCCACCTAAGTGGATGACCACAATCTCTCTCATGTATATACAAAACTCACCTAGATTGAACCTTTCCAGTTTGAATTCGGAGAATATATACTATATAAGTAACATATAATCTTCGTGCGAACGCGCATTTCGTAGAATTTGGTTCAAAGCTTTTAAAGAAGAGATACCAAGAATCACCCTACCCGCTTGTGTAATTCCACCTGCAAATGCGACCTGCAGTCTATCAAACGCATCCACCCTATGAAATTGCGTTGTATCATAATGACTTTTACATTGAGTTTTACATTCAACAAATTTGAACAAAGCTACAGAAATAATGATTAAATTTGAGTCAATGTGCCATTTAACTGTGTCAAAATACAATGACATTCTTTTTCGGGGACTTCGTTCCACCATACTATAGCTTCTACTCTAAAAATATATATCTCTTTCTGGTTAGGGTAGTGAAGCTTGCCTTTATACAACGCCTTTTTTGATAGGTAAGAGATTTCATGCCTTTATATAACGCCTTTGTGATAGGTAGGGGATTTGTTGGATAGACAATGTCTGAAATTCCACAGAATGTAAGTATGTAATTTATTACTTTTCTATTTAGAAGAATTCGCCAATTGTCCCTTGGTCAGAGTCATAGTCTGCATTTATCTGTATTCTTCGTTCTTGCAGCTGCTATCAATTATATGTCCGGGAAACCAGATTTTGTTCACCGTCCTTGTGTTTTTACCTAGAAAAGCTTATTCAATTACTTTCACTGCAGATCCCGGAGGGAAGAATAATAAAAAACTGAAGAAGAAAGACGATAGCTGTTCTCCTCCTTGTTTCGTCATCATTTGCAGCAGAATTTCAGAGAAGGGCAATCTTTAACGAAAAGAGATAATCCACATACCATCTTGAAATATCCTTCTTTTCCTTTTGTATATGCTAAAATTGTATGATTATCAATCAACCTTTCGTTTCCTGTACGTATCTATCCAAGAAAATTATAAGCTAAATCACACTTTGAAAAGTATTTGGTTACGATACTTTTCTGTTGAATTTTGTCCATGATCACAACAACACAAGTAGAATCTGAACTCTAAAATATTAACAGTTTAGCTATTTAAAGTAGGGAAAATAGTTAAATTGAAAAATATCCTTCTTTTCCTTTTGTATATGCTTAAATTGTATGATTATCAATCAACCTTTCGTTTCTTGCGCATATCTATCCAAAAAATTTATCAGCTAAATCACTCTTTGAAAAGAATTTGGTTACGATAATTTTCTATTGAATTTTTTCCATGATCACAACAATACAAGTAGAATATGAACTCTAAAATATTAACAGTTTAGCTATTTAAATTAGTGAAAATAGTTAAATTGAAAAATATAAAATATCTTCTTTCTAGTACTTATGCTAAAATTCTATGATTATCAATAACCTTTAGTTTTTCTACATATATATCAAGAAAATCATAGCTAAATCACGGTTGAATAGAATTTTGATTACGATATTCTTCCGTTGAATTTTTCCATGATCACAACAATGCAAGTAATATACGAACTCTAAAATATTAATAGTTTAGCTATTTAAAGTAGTGAAAATAGTTAAATTGAAATTTTCAAGTAAAATTTAGTATATAAAAAGTGTTTTGCAACTATATTTATTCTTTTTGAATGTTATCGAGAACAATAAGCGATGAAAAAAATACATGAGAAAGGATAATTATCGTAAACCCACTTACATGTATTGTAAGAGTTTATTTATATTTATTTATATAAATTTAGATATTGAAATTAATACCTTATCTTGCTATTGAGAGAACAATGAAGCCATCTTATTTGCTTACATTAAATTAATAGATGCATATGTTATTTTAACAATGTCTAAATATAACATTACTAACCCACACCACCTAAGAACATATAGAAGAACGGCAAGGAATAATGTAAATTGTTTTATGATCATGTAGATACTACTCACATATTAAATTTTTAGGAAACAAATGATAATGGATATTTATATGTAATATATATGTAATCTCATGGATATTTATATGTAAGATCACATATTATAATATAATAATTTATTTTTAAATCTATGTAAATATTGGAATTAAAGTATATTTTTATATTATTACAACAAAGAAAATATTTTTAAATTTATGTAAATATTGGAATTAAAGTATATTTTTATATTATTACAACAAAGAAAATGAAGTTACGAAGCTATCTAAACTAGTATTCATTGATTTATTTATATATATCTTTTTAGCAATGTTCAAACACAATTTTTACTAAAATCACATGTTAAAACTACCATAGACTATGAAGTATATAGACGTGTGCTATCACATAATGCAATTTCTCAGACCTGCACAACTAAAAAGGGAAAATGAGGAGATGAAGGTTTTCATTTGACTTTGGTGGCTAAGGTAAAAACTTAAAACGCTGGAAAGAGAAAAGAAGGGCATGACTTTAATAAGAGTAATAAAATTCATGTAACAGAAGCAATATATGAAATTAAAAATTTATAATGTATATAATGTTAGAATATCTATATTGATTAAGCTATCATATTTTTTACATATATCATGTTTTTAAATCTATATATATATATATATATATATATATATATATATATAATACTTTTCTTAAAAATAATTTGTAATATAATTATGACAAAATTTTATTTTTTTATTAGGAATAGCAATGCATTTTCACGAGAGTTTGTTTATTAAAGTTGGAATAGTTTATCATATCAAATGATGTAGGTTAATTGTAGAACTATAAGAGGATCATAGTAGTTTTATTCAATTGTTTAATTGTGTGATGTGGTTTTACTTTGATGATTTGGGAAATGAGAACATTTCACACTTAAGCTATGTTTTTATATAAAAATATCTTCTCTTTATTGTCATATATAGACATATCTTATATTAAGTGAGTTTTTTTTTATGAGATTTATATTGACTACTTTCTCCAATATCTAAATTCTTACTTTTTATGAATTTTTTATTTCAATTTCAAAGTCATTGTTTTTTTATCAAACATTAATTATATGCGTTATCGATTTTTTAATATAACTTGTTAATTTCCATATATTGAGCATAATGTGATTTTACTTTGGTGATTTAGGAAATGATAACATTTCAAACATAAACTATACTTCCATATAATATCTTATCTTAATTTTCCATACTAATCTTTCCTTAGTTTGTTTTCTAATACAATGATTTTTATAATATTTATGATACAAATGTGTCTTATATCAAATAAATTTCTTTTAATAAGATTTATATTGATAAATTATGCTTCCATATAATAACATATTCTTTTAATTAGTCCTACTAATATTTAGTTAATTTTTTTTCTAATACAATTACTTTTATAATATGCATGATACAAATGTATCCTATATCAAGTGCATTGCTTTTAATGAAATCTATATTGACTATTTTCTCCAATTTCTAAATTCCTACTTCTTATCAATTTTTTATTTCAATTTCAAAGTCAATTTTTCTCTATCAATAATTAATTATATGTTGACAAATTTTCGAAAATTTCTTATAAATTTTTTTTATATAATATACCAATTTCCATATATTAAGCATAATTATTTTTAAATAATATATTAATTGCCATATATTAAGCATAATTATTAGGGTTAGAAATAATATTAAAAAATTTCCATTATTTGTGTTAATGTTTAGTTATCCCAAACTAACTTACATTAGAAGCAATATTAAAGTATATTGATGACTAAAATTATAAGTGTCACCTCTTTTCAACACACTATAAATAAATAAATAAAACTATTTTTTATTATTTATATTTAATGGAATGGAAAAAAAAATGAATGGCATTAGTTTAGTTATAGTATTGCTAACTATATATAAAATGTGCCAAATTCATTTATTAAAAAAATGAGAATAAATTTATTAATAAACAACAATTGAATATTAATAAGCAATAATTTTATGTTACAATGCAATGTTAGAGTGTATTTATATATATTTAAAGTAGTTATCAACATTAATTAAGATTGTTGAAAAGTCACATATTTTAGGTAAGTCATGTCCCTCAATAAATATGTACAACTTATTTTTATTATTATTATCAATATTATTATTATTAATTTATATATATTATTTCTCTTAAAAATGTAATTTATATATATTATTTCTCTTAAAAATGTATTGTTGTGAGATATAAGTCTTCCTGAATCTTTGTTATTAAAGTTGAAATGATTTTCCATAGAAGATGATATAGTATAATGATATAGTATAATTGTAGAAATATGAGAAGGTCAAACTATGATTAAATTTTTCTAAGTGTGGTGACAATTTCTACTATTTGAGAAATAATATAATTTAACTACTTAACTTTCATATAATTGATAGCAGCTGCAAGAACGAAGAATACAGATAAATGCATACTATGACTCTCGCCAAGGGACAGTTGGCGAATTCTTCTAAATAGCAAAGTAATAAATTAGATAGTTTCATCCTGTGGAATTTCAGACATTGTCTATCCAACAAATCCCCTACCTATCTCAAAGGCCTTGTATAAAGGCATGAAATCTCCTACCTATCAAAAAAAGGCGTTGTATAAAGGCATGCTTCACTACCCTATATATATATATATATATATTTAGAGTAGGAGCTATAGTATGGAGGAACGAAATCCCCGAAAGAGAATGTCATTGTATTTTGACACAGTTAAATGGCACATTGAGTCAAATTTAATCATTATTTCTGTAGCTTTGTTCAAATTTGTTGAATGTAAAACTCAACGTAAAAGTCACTATGATACAACGCAAAATTGATAGCTATCAATTTTAGGGTTTCCTGAATTTTTTATATCTATTTAAAAGAATCCATTTTTTAGACAATATCTGAAATTCCACAGAATGTAACTATGTAATTTATTACTTTGCTATTTAGAAGAATTCGCCAACTGTCCCTTGGCCAGAGTCAGAGTCATAGTCTGCATTTATCTGTATTCTTCGTTCTTGCAGCTGCTATTAATTATATGTCCGGGAAACCAGATTTTGTTCACCGTCATTGTGTTTTTATCGACAAAAGCTTATTCAATTACTTTCACTGCAGGAAGAATAATAAAAATCTAAAAGAAAAGATCATAGCTGCTTCTTTTGCAGCAGAATCTCAGAGAAGGGAAATCTTCAACGAAAAGAGATAATCCACATACCATCTTGAAATATCCTTCCTTTCCTTTTGTATATGCTAAAATTGTATGATTATCAATCAACCTTTCGTTTCTTGTACGTATCTATCCAAGAAAATTATAAGCTAAATCACACTTTGAAAATAATTTGGTTACGATACTTTTTCGTTTAATTTTGTCCATGATCACAACAATACAAGTAGAATCTGAACTCCAAAACACTAACAGTTTAGCTATTTAAAGTAGTGAAAATAGTTAAATTGAAAAATATCCTTCTTTTCCTTTTGTATATGCTAAAATTGTATGATTATCAATCAACCTTTCGTTTCTTTCACATATCTATCCATGAAAATTATAAGCTAAATCACTCTTTGAAAAGAATTTGGTTACAATCCATGATCACAACAATACAAGTAGAATCTAAACTCTAAAATATTAACAGTTTAGCTATTTGAAGTAGTGAAAATAGTTGAATTGAAAAATATCCTTCTTTTCCTTTTGTATATGATAAAACTCTATGATTATCAATAACCTTTCGCTTCTTGTACATATCTATCCAAGAAAATCATAAGCTAAATCACACTTTGAATAGAATTTGGTTACGATACTTTTCCGTTGAATTAACAATTTAGCTATTTAAAATAGTGAAAATAGTTAAATTGAAATTTTCAAGTGAAACTTAATATATAAAAAATGTTTTGCGGCTATAGTTATTTTTTCTGAATCTTATCAGAACAATAAGCTATGAAAAAATACATGTGAAAGGATGATTATCGTAAACCCACTTACGTGTATTGTAATAATTTATTTATATTTATTTATATAAATTTAGATATTGAAATTAATACCTTAATACTGCTATTGAGAGAACAATGAAGCCATCTTATTTGTACATTAAATTAATAGTTGTCTATGTTGTTTTAGCAATGTCTAAATATAACATTACTAACCCACACCACCTAAGAACATAGAAGAACATCGAGGAATAATGTAAATAGTTTTATGATCATGTACATACTACTCACATATTAACTTTTTAGGAAACAAATTGTCAACAAATGCGAAGCGTGAAGTTTGGGCAAACACCATTTGAGGCCTGTAGGTGCAGATCACCAGGAGCTCCCACCAGCAAATGCATTCGCTTGGGATTATTCATTAAGCATCAGGAATTAAATAGATACATAGGCAAAATAGATTCCTAATTAATAGGAACTGAATGTCAAATAAAGTGCAAATCATAACTACGTAACCTATTCTCCATTAATTTCTAACACCCCCCCTTAATGGAGAAAGGGATTTTTAAACACACCTAATGTATCCCTAAACAAATCAAACTTTAGTCTTCCTAGTGGCTTAGTGAATATATCAGCCATGTTATCACAAGAATTACAATACTCTACAGAAATCTCTTTGGACTGCACTTTCTCCCTAACAAAATGAAATTGAGTGTCGATGTGCTTAGTGTTTTTATGAAACACAGGATTGTAAGCCAGTTTGATGGAACTCTGATTGTCGCAATTGATGATTGTAGCTTCTATCTGTTCTTCCCCTGCATCTTGGAGAAGTCTACGCAACCAAACTGCCTCACATGTCGCTGCACACATAGCTTGATATTCTGCTTCTGCCGAGGATAAAGCAACAGTATGTTGCTTCTTGCTGCACCAAGAGATGACCCCGGAACCAATGTTGAAGGCGTAACCTGTAATTGATCTTCTGTCATCTAGATTTCCCGCCCAATCAGAGTCTGTATAACCTGTCAACTTAACATCAAATGAGTTAGAATACAAAATACCAAAATCTGATGTTCCTTGTAGATACCTTAATACTCCTTTTGCTGCACTCCAGTGACTGTCATGAGGTTGAGTCATAAACTGACTCAAAACACTCGCTGCATAGGCTAAGTCAGGTCTTGTTGTAGTCAAATAAATAAGACTACCAACCAACTGTCTGTACAATGTTGCATCTGCATATTTCGAACCATCATCCATCTGAAGTTTGCTATTCTGCTGTAAAGGTATGCATGAAGGCTTACACTCATCCATCTTAAACCTGGATAATAGACTCTTTGCATACTTACCCTGGGACAAGAAAGTTTGACTTGAATCTCTCCAAACTTCTAGACCCAAACAGTATTGCATTTCTCCAAGGTCCTTCATCTCAAATTTCTATGATAATTGCTGCTTGATTTCTTCAATGAGATTGTCTGCACTTCCTGTTATTATCAAATCATCTACATACAAAGAAATCACCACTATCTTCCCTTCATTATTAAACATGGTATATAAATTGGGATCATTTTTGCTCCTTTCATAACCATTCATGAGGAAAAAAGAATCAATTTTTTCATACCAGGATCTAGGTGCCTGCTTTAAACCATATAAAGCTTTCTTTAATCTACATACTAGATGTTCTTCTCCCTTCTTAACAAATCCTTCAGGCTGTACTAAGTATACTTCTTCTTTTAAATCACCATTTAAGAAAGAAGACTTAACATCTAATTGATGTATTTTCCAATGATGTTTAGTGGCTAAAGCAATGATCATTCTGATGGTGTTTAATTTTGCAACAGGGGCAAATGTCTCCTCAAAATCAATACCTTCTATCTGGGAATATCCCTTTGCCACCAACCTTGCTTTATGTTTATCAATAGACCCATTTGCTCTAAATTTCAACTTAAATAACCATTTGCAACCTATGGGTTGTTTATCATCAGGAAGTTTTACTAGATCCCAAGTATTGTTCTTAATGATGGATTCATATTCCTCATTCATTGCTTTCTTCCATTCAAGACTTTTACTAGCTTCATAAAAGTTAGAAGGTTCTGCAATGTTTAACATACCAGTCATAAGCGCACAATCCCTATATCGAGCTGGTAACTGTCTTGGCCTGCTTGATCTTCTGAGTGGTGGGGGTTCAATTATTCTGCTTGTTTCTTCCCTTTGTGGACTGAACTCCACATTATCCTGCTGCTGTTGTACCTGCTGTTGTTCTTGTTGTTGTTCCTGCTTCTGTTCCTGCTGTTGACTGACTCCTGTTTCACTATCCTCTTTTGAGAGTAAGGGCACATGCCATTCTTCATTGTTTTGGACAGGATTTCCATCATCAATCTGTTCATGGAATAATACATCTCTACTGACAAACACCTTGTGAGTAGCAGGGTCAAACAATTTATAAGCCTTATACTCACTGCAGTATCCAATGAACGTGCATTTAATGGCCTTTGAATCTAACTTCTTCCTATTCTCTTTAGGAACATGTGCAAAAGCTTTACAACCAAATACTCTAAGATGACTTACTGCAGGCTTGAAGCCAAACAATGCTTCAAAAGGAGTTTTATACTCAAGACTTTTAGTAGGACTCCTATTCTTTAAATACACTGCAGTATTAACAACTTTTGCCCAAAAACCATTGGTTAGATTCTTACCTTTCAACATACTGCGAGCACACTCCACCAGTGTTCTGTTTTTCCTCTCAGCGACTCCATTCTGCTGAGGAGTGTACGGTGTTGTAAATTTCTGCTGTATCCCATGCTCGTTACAATATTTGATGAAGATTCCTTTCTTCGTTTTCAATTCTTTGCTTTCATTTAGGTAATCTGCCATTTGAGCATTCATCTTGAAGAAAAAAAAATATACTCCAGCAACTTCAAATGAACCACCCTTGACTGCCACAAAACTGTTAGCTGCTAAATATCTTCAAGCTACACAAAGAAAATCCTACAGATTAAAGAAAAAAGAAAAAAAAACAGGGCAAGCCACGGATATCCTGAGATTTTTCAGAAAACCTCCAGAATATTACCAAATCCTTCAATATTTAGCCGAGAGAACCCAACATCATCTAGAATCCTTCCGCTTAGAGAAAAATGTTAGCTGCTAACCATCGTAATGCTAGCCAGCAAAACAGTATACAGTATTTGTAATACAGATCAATGGAAACTCCAATGAATCGGCCTCTTCATGCCCAAAGAAATTACAAAAAAATTCATCTTCCGTCGATATGGCCTTCAAATTAGCTTCTCCAGCAAAGGAAGCCAAATCAGCCCGGACTTTGGCGGAAAGTTAAAATTCCTTCTGCAATATGAACCAAACTTTCATAAATTCAGAGCCAATGTGATACTGCTCCAACTACAAATATTGGGCTGATAAAAGGGTTGAAGGAAGGACGTGCTATTTTTTCTTTTGGTATAGACAGCAACTCCCTTAATGCAGCTCAGAAAAAAAACGAAATACTTTTCGCAGTTAAATGAAAATGATTGGAATAAGCTGACATGCAACCTGGAAAATACAGATTTGAATTGTGGACGGAAATTCAATATTCATGACATTGAATTAAGCATTAAGAATTGGCCAGTTTCATTACCGTTCCATAAAAGAAATTTCCCTTTCCATAAAATAATGGATTTTTATGTGTAGTGTTCAATTACTGTTTCAAATGTCAAGGTAGACTGACTGCAAACAATTCAAGAGCCGTTTCTTTGCGTTCATGGTATCGCAGCTCACTTCACATTCATGCAAAGGCTTTCACATACATGTTTCTTATGTAACATTATACCTCTGTGCAACAAATCGAAAGCCGGCAACAAAGATTCTGGAATCTATGAATTGCGTTCATGCACTGCCACTCACATCAGCACAATTGAGCAACGACGTTTACAAAAGCGTGGAGCACAGAGACGTAGTAAATACTAACAAAGATTCGAATCTCAGTAACAATGGTGTATGGTTCGTCGTGGAGCACAGTGATTGCTCCTACCCCACAGCTTCCGAAATCGGCCTTACACAAACAAATTTATGCAGGCTTTCGACCTCCACATAAACCAGCGATTTACAATTTGAAAAAAATCTGCTTTATATAAAAAACAAAGACAGATAATGCTTACCACTCGGCCTCTTCACGATCTATCCATTCATGGTGCCAGCAAGTCCGATCTAGGATGCTTTATGAACTGCTTCACCTCCAAACAACGCCACCAGAAAAAATATGCCTTCACGGCCTTAGAAAACGCCTTCACGGCCACAGGATCTGCCTCACGCAGTCAACAGAGAACGCAGCTTGGAGAACGACCACCAAACTCGCCTTCATGGCTTGCCTCACGCACAGCCTCTCTCAGCTCTTCCTGAGCTCTGATACCATGTCAACAAATGCAGAAGACATGAAGTTTGGGCAAACACACAGGAGCTCACAGGTGCAGATCACCAGGAGCTCCCTCCAGCAAATGCACTCGCTTGGAGTTCTTCATTAAGCATCAATAATTAAATAGATACATAGGCAAAACATATTCCTAATTAATAGGAACTGAATGTCAAATAAAGAGCAAATCATAACTACGTAACCTATTCTCCATTAATTTCTAACATAAATGATAATGGATATTTATATGTAATATATATGTAATCTCATGGATATTTGTATGTAAGATCACGTAATATATTATAATAATTTATTTATAAATTTATGTAAATATTGGAATTAAAATATATTTTTATATTATTTGACAAAGAAAATGAAGTTATGAAGCTATCTAAACTAGTAGTCATTGATTTATTTATATATACCATTTTAGCAATGTTCAAACACAATTTTTACTAAAATCACATGTTAAAACTACCATAGACTATGAAGTATATAGACGCATGCTATCACACAATGCAATTTCTCAGACATGCACAACTAAAAAGGGAAAATGAGGAGATGAAGGTTTTCATTTGACTTTGGTGGCTAAGCTAAAAACTTAAAAGGGTGGAAAGAGAAAAGAAGGGCATGACTTTAATAAGAGTAATAAAATTCATGTAACAGAAGCAATATATGAAACTAAAAATTTATAATGTATATAATGTTAGAATATCTATGTTGATTAAACTGTCATATTTTTTACATATATCATGTTTTTAAATCACAATTCACACACACACATATATATATATATACTTTTCTTAAGAATAATTTGTAATATAATAATGACAAAATTTTATTTTTTTATTAGGAATAGCAATGCATTTTCAAGAGATTTTTTTTATTAAAGTTCGAATAGTTTAACATATAAAATTATGTAGGTTAATTGTAGAACTATGAGAGGATCATAATAGTTTTATTCAATTGTTTAATTGTGTGATGTGGTTTTACTTTGATGATTTGGGAAATGATAAAATTTCACACTTAAACTATGTTTTTATATAAGAATATCTTCTCTTCATTGTCATATACAGATATATCTTATATTAAGTGAATTTCTTTTGATGAGATTTATATTGACTAATTTCTCCAATATCTAAATTCTTACTTTTTATGAATTTTTTATTTCAATTTCAAAGTCATTATATTTTTATCAAACATTAATTATATGCGTTATCGATTTTTTAATATAAATTGTTAACTTCCATATATTGAGAATTATGTAATTTTACTTTGCTGATTTAGGAAATGATAACATTTCAGACATAAACTATGCTTCCATATAATATCTTATCTTAATTTGCCATACTAATTTTTCCTTAATTTTTATTCTAATACAATGATTTTTATAATATTTATGATACAAATGTATCTTATATCAAATACATTTCTTTTGATAAGATTTATATTGATAAACTATGCTTCAATATAATAACATATTCTTTTAATTAGTCCTAATATTTAGTTAATTTGTTTTCTAATACAATTGCTTTTATAATATGCATAATACAATTGTATCCTATATCAAGTGCATTGCTTTTAATGAAATCTATATTGACTATTTTCTCCAATATCTAATTTTTTACTTCTTATGAATTTTTTATTTCAATTTCTGTCAATCATTAATTATCTGTGACAAGTTTTCGAAAATTTCTTATAGAATTTTTTTATATAATATATCAATTGCCATATATTAAGCATAATTTTTTAAAATAATATATTAATTTCCATATATTAAACATAATTATTAGGGTTAGAAATAATATTTAAAAAATTACATTATTTTTATTAATGTTTAGTTATCCTAAAGTAACTTACATTAGAAGCAACATTAAAGTATATTGATGACGAAAATTCTAAGTGTCACCTCTTTTCAACATACTATAAATAAATAAATAAAATTATTTTTAATTATTTTTATTTAATGGAATGGAAAAAAATGAGTAGCATTAGTTTAGTTATAGTATTGCTAACTATATATAAAATGTGTCAAATTCATTTATTAATAAAAATAGAATAATTTTATTAATAAAAAACAATTGAATATTAATAAGCAATAATTTTATGTTACAAGGTAATGTTAGAGTGTATTTATATCTATTTAAAGTAGCTATCAACATTAATTAAGATGGTTGAAAAGTCACATATTTTACGTAAGTCATGTCCCACAATAAATATGTAAAACTTATTTTTATTATTATTATCAATATTATTATTATTAATTTATATATATTATTTCTCTTGAAAATGTATTGTTGTGAGATATAAGTTTTCCTGAATCTTTGTTATTAAAGTTGAAATAATTTTCCATAGAAGACGATATAGTATAATTGTAGAAATATAAGAAGGTCAAACTATGATTCAATTTTTCTAAGTGTGTGATGACAATTTCTACTATTTGAGAAATGATATAATTTAACCACTTAACTTTCATATAATTGATAGCAGCTGCAAGAATGAAGAATACACATAAATGCAGACTATGACTCTGGCCACGGGACCGTTGGCGAATTCTTCTAAATAGCAAAGTAATAAATTACATAGTTACATTCTGTGGAATTTCAGACATTGTCTAAAAAATGGATTTTTTTAAATAGATATAAAAAAATTCAAGAAACCCTAAAACTGATATCTAGCAATTTTGAGCTTCTTTCTTACAACGGAGTTCTGTTCGCTGGATGGTTAGCTAATGGATGTCCTGTTTGTATTTTGAATCACCTTAGCAATCGTGCTCTTTCCCCCATTCATTTCTTCTGCCATTAGTTTCGTTGTCCACGCATTCGCATTTTTCTGTCCAGTTTGAATTCGAAGAATATATACTATATAAGTAACTTATAATCTTCGTGCGAACGGGCATTTTTTAGAATTTGGTTCAAATATTTTAAAGAAGAAATAGGAAGAATCAACCTACCCACTTGTGTAATTCCACCTGCAAATGCGACCTGTAGTATATCAAACACATCCACCCTATGAAATTGCATTGTATTATAATGACTTTTACATTGAGTTTTACATTCAACAAATTTGAACAAAGCTACAGAAATAATGATTAAATTTGACTCAATGTGCCATTTAACTGTGTCAAAATACAATGACATTCTTTTTCGGGGATTTCGTTCCACCATACTATAGCTCCTACTCTAAAAATATATATATCTTTCTGGTTAGGGTAGTGAAGAATGCCTTTATAGAACGCCTTTTCTGATAGGTAGGATATTTCATTCCTTTATACAACGCCTTTGTGATAGGTAGGGGATTTGTTGGATAGACAATGTCTAAAATTCAATAGAATGTAACTATGTAATTTATTACTTTGCTATTTAGAAGAATTCGCCAACTGTCCCTTGGCCAGAGTCATAGTCTGCATTTATTTGTATTCTTTGTTCTTGCAGTTGCTATCAATTATATGTGAGGGAAACCAGATTTTGTTCACCGTCCTTGTGTTTTTACCTACAAAAGCTTATTCAATTACTTTCACTGCAGATACGGGAGGGAAGAATAATAAAAATATGAAGAAGAAAGATGATAGTTGTTCTATAGAAGTTTTTGTTAGCTTCAAAACAACAAGAGAGAATGAAGATTCCCTCCAAAACATAGAGTTTTAGAACTAAATTTTGTAGAATGAACAGAAATAGTTTAGGACAATTTTCTTAATTCATAAAAGAATAAAAGAAATACATAATCAGCAATCTGAGTCTTCCTCCTTTAGATGGATTCACAAAGTATTACAGCGGACTATAAAAACAACAGTGCTCACACAAAACTTCTCTGTCCTCTATCCGCACATACAATGCTTACAAAATGTGTTGTGAAATAGCCTGCAGGCTACAACAATTCTCTATTTTTCAAAATATCGTCTTAATGCATGAAAACGTATTCACAATAAAAACTATTCATTACAATAGCCTTCGGGCTCATTTCCTTTTCTAAGGCGCGGTTAATAAAAACAATTAAATCGACCCATAAAACCGGATCTCAAAATATATGAAATCCGATGAAAACATTCATCACATCTAGAACTCAATCGGCGATCGACTTTTTAGTGGAAAAAAGTTTAACACATTTGTGCTATGTGATTGTGATTTGCGATTGCGATGGCACGTGACCTATATCGCATTGGCAGTCAGCTTGCGATATTGTGATTACGTGATTACGACCCTTTGCGATTTACGATTGCGATTGTGGTGGGACCACATCGCATCGCATCACAAACTTCAATTGGTCGGAACATACATATGTGTGGTACCTCATTCCTTTTGCAATTTCGATGATCGCATCGCATCGGAACAATCCATATCAACAAGACACTTATTAATAAAACTTGTGATTTCCGCCACAATCATTTAACTCTACCAATATGTTGGTAAGGCTTTAAAGCATGATTCAACTTTGTAATCAAAGCTCTACGTTGTTGGTGAGACTTTGAGTCTGAGCATTTACTCTACTATTAAGAAAATGGCAACCGCCTTAGATAAATATCAAGGGACCGATTCTTATCTTCTCTGCACTTCACTTGTGCGGGCTTTCCAATCCTTTTGCAATTGTTTCAAGAAAGTGACAACCACCTTTGATAAGGCTTCAATGTGCCACAAACTAGTCATTCTACATTTATTGTTGATTGACATCAGTAGTTGGAATTAATTTCCAACACTCCCCCTTAATTTTAACTGCTTGGTTTTTATGCATACCCAAGCATTCCCTGAAATGATCAAAGCTTTTCTGCGCAAGTGGCTTTGTGAGGATATCTGTAAATTGATCCTATGTTCTGCAATGTTGCAAAACTATCTCACCATTTTTAACCAATTCATGTATGAAGTGAAACTTGGTGTCAATGTGTTTTGTCCTTTTATGAAAGACTGAATTTTTAGATAATGCTATCGCCGAGCTATTGTCACAGTAAATAGTTGTGCCCTTTTCTTGTTCATGACACAAATATCTGAGAACTCTTCTCAGCCATACTTCTTGGCATGCTGCTATTATTGCTGCAACATACTTTTCTTCTGCTGTAGATAAAGCAACTATCAGTTGCTTCTTGGAAGCCCATGAAACTGCTCCCGATCCAAAATGAAACACATATCCTGATGTTCTCTTCCGATCATCAACACTTCTAACCCAATCATTTTCAGTGTAACCTATCAATATGAGACTTTTAGAAGAGGAGTATAATATACCAAACCCCTTCGTTCCATTTACATACCTTAGAATTCTCTTGGCTGCTTGCCAATAAGCTTCTTTCGGTCTTTCCATGAATCTAGAGATTAAGCTAACAACATGCATAATGTTCAGCCTAGTTGCAGTCAATTACATAAGGCTTCCAACTATGCTCTTATACAATTCTGGATCAAAATCCTTACTGTTATCTTCTTTTCATAATTTCAACACCATTACTATTGGAGTCACAACTGCCTTGCTATTCTGCATGTTGAATCTCTTTAACACTGCTTCTACATATTTATCTTGAGAAATGAAAACACCATTTTCACTTTGGTCTACCTCAATTCAAAGAAAATATCTCAAGAAGCCCAAGTCAATCATTTCAAACTCGCTTTTCATGACTGATTTAAAATTAGCAATGAGAGAAGCATCATTGGCATTAAAAATTAAATCATCTACATATAATACAACGATAAGTATCTTACCGTTATTCTCCTTTATGTAGAGTGTGGGTTTTCCATCACACTTCTCAAACCCATTCTCAATTAGGTAAGCATCTATCCTGCTGTATCATGCTCTTGGAGCTTGTTTCAGCCCATAACGAGCCTTCTTCAGCTTCCATAATTTATGCTCTTGGCCTTCAACTTCATAGCCTGGAGGTTGTTCAACATAAACCTCTTCTTTTAACACTCCATTCAAGAATGCATATTTAACATCCATCGGATAAATCTTCCATTTGTGTTGTGCTGTAATAGACAACACTGTTCTTACTATTTCCATCCTTGATACTGGTGCAAAGGTTTCATCATAGTCTTTGCCTTGTTTCTATTTGTAACCTTTAACAAGAAGTTTGGCCTTGTGCCTTTCGATCTTGCCTTCAGCATTGCTTTTTGTCTTATAGACCCACTTAACTCCAATGGCATATTTGCCTTCAGGGAGGTCCACTAACTCTCATGTTTTACTCTTCTCAATTGCACCAGTTTCTTCATTCATTGCTTCAATCCATTTATCATCATTTACAGCATCTTCAAAATGAATTGGGTCATCAACATGACAATGCAAAGAAAATAATGAATTTAGACCAGTATTGTTACTTACCTCTCCCTGCTCATAAATCTCATTAAAATTTCTGAATATTGGTCTTCTTGGTGTGCTTGGAGTTTCATTCGAACTTGAGGGCGTTTCTAATCCCTACGGTGTGCTTGAAGAAGCACTTCCTTGACTTCTCAAGGTTGTTCGAATTCCAGCTCGTGGTGTGGTTTTTTGTGCTTGCTGTGGTGGAGGACCCACCGAAGAAGGATTATTAGCTATTGTTCCTTCTTCTTCTTCTTCCCCGTGAGACACAATTGTCTTCATGTTCACAGTCTTCTCTAGGCTTCCATCCCAAGCTTCATCTTCATAGAACTGCACATCTCTGCTTACTATCAATTTCTTGGTGAATGGATTATAAAGTTTGTATGTTTTTGACTCATCACAGTAGCCAATAAAGACACACTTCTCCCCCTTACTATCAAGTTTCTTCCTTAGCTGATACGGTACGTGTGCATATGTTACACAGCTGAATACTCTCATGTGAGTGATAGTTTTCTTTCGACCACTCCATGCTTCTTCTGGTATTTTATTCATGATAGCTTTAGTCGAGCATCTGTTTAAGATGTAAACTACACAAGTGACAGCTTCAGCCCAATACTCATGTGGTAAATGTTTTTCCTTCAGCGTACTCCTAACCATATCCAGAATGGTCCTATTCTTCCTTTCTGCAACACCGTTTTGCTGAGGTGTATACCTCACGGTGAATTTCTTTTGTATGCCGTTCTCTCTTCGAAAATGCAGAAATTCCTTAGATATGTACTCTCCACCTCTGTCTATTTTGAGCACTTTAATGTAATGCCCACACTGCTTCTCAATAAGAGTTTTGAAGTGGAGGAATTTCTCAAACACTTCACTCTTCTATTTCAACACATACACCCATGTCTTTCTAGTGTAATCATCAATGAAAGTTAAAATATATTTATTTTTAGCAAATTATGGTATTTGCATCGGTCCACATACATTAGAATGAACAATTTCCAAGGGTGCTTTTTCCCTTATACTCTTTCCTAATGGAAATCTTTCTCTGTGTTGTTTGCGCAAGATACAGCCTTCACAAAGGCTGTCCGACTTTTCAATTAATGGAAAAACTTTTACCATTCCATTTCTGTGCAACAATAGGGCTCTAAAATTGAGATGTCCAAATCTCAAGTGCCACTACCAATTCTCATCTTTCACTTCTTCTTGAAAGACTTCTTGTGTTACAGCTGCAATAGTTTTTCCTTCCTTCAAATCTGCGCTGAGTTTGAGAGGAAACATTCTATTGATGGTCATCTGCACCTCTACAATGATCATCTTACTTGGAGGTATGTCTCTGATTGTACACACATCATCTTTGAAGAACACATTGTAACCTTTGTCAATGAGTTGTCTAATGCTCAAAAGATTACACTTTAGACCAGGTACATAGTACACATCCGGCACAATCATCTATTCTCAATTTCTTGCTAGGATACTGACTCTGCATTTACCCTTGACAGATATCTTACTATCAGTTCCTGTTGTTACCTCAGATTTCACATTTTCATCCAGATTGGCAAACATTGAAATGTTTCCAGTCATGTGATTACTACAACCTGATTCTAAGAACCAAAAATCTTCTTGTTTGTCTTGTGCGATGTTACATGTTAACAGCACAATATTTAGGTTCTTATCTTCTTCATTTGAAAAATTATCATTTTGTGTATTTTTCATGTCATTTTTCTTTTTCCTACATTCATTGGCATAATGGCCTAATTTCTTGCAATAATGACATTGGACTTGGTATTTTCCATAACTTTGTCCATGAGCCTGATGTTTTCTTGAACCTTCTTCTTGGTTTTGATTGCAGGTCCTTCCGCTTATGCTAGCAGGATTATTTCTACCTTTGTTTTGGATTCTTCCACGACCTCTGTTGTTTGCTATGCCTTGACCTCTTCCTCGGCCAAATGACATCTGAGTCTTGAATGCTTGCTCAAAAGAGGAATCTGTCCCTCTACTCAGTCTATGTTCATGAGACATAAGAGAAGCACTCAGTTCATCTATCGTGAAATGTGAGAGATCCTTTGTTTCTTCTATTGCTACCATAATAAATTCAAACCTTGAGGGTAAACATATCAAGATCTTCTCTACGATCCTTCTTTCTTCAAGAGCTTCACCATGAGATATTATCTGGGTTATCAACCCAAAAACATGAGTGAAGAACAAATCTATAATATCAAATTCCTTCATGCTGAGTGTTTCAAAGTATCTCCTCAAAATCTACAACTTTGGATTCTATACCTTCTCCATGCCTTGATAGGCAGTTTTGAGAATATCCCATGCCTCCTTGGATTTTGTTGTTGTTGCAATCTATGGGAAAACACTTTAATGTACTAATTGAAAGAGGAAAAAGAGGGCTTTGAAGTCCTTCTTTCTATTGCCCTTCAACAATTATGTTTCTGCTACTGTCAAAGCAGCCAACGCTGCTGCATTTGCAGGTTCAGGGTAGCCATTTTCAAGTAGCTCCCATAATCCTTGAGAATAAAACAAAGCTCTCATAGTTATGGACCAATAACTATGATTCTTCCAATGAAAATATGGAAGTTGGGAATTTGTCAAACCAATTTCAGCATCTTTCATCTTAACTATATAAGAAGAATACTGACTGTATAATTAAAAAAAGTGAGAACTTCTATGCTGGAGAAAATCTTCTCTAAACGCTTCTTATAGCTCCTACAGTGAAAGAAAACTTTGTTTTGTTTCACTGAGTGCCTAGACAAGCTCTGATACCGTGTAGAAGTTTCTGTTAGTTTCAAAACAACAAGAGAGAATGAAGATTCCCTCTACAACACAAAGTTTTAGAACTAAATTTTGCAGAATGGACAGAAACAGTTTAGGACAATTTTCTTAATTCATAAAAGAATAAAAGAAATACATAATCAACAATATGATTCTTTCTCCTTGAGAGGGATTCACAAAGTATTAAAGTGGACTGAAAAAACAACAGTGCTCACAAAAAACTTCTCTGTCCTCTATTCGTACATACAGTGCTTACAAACTTTGTTGTGTAACAGCCTGCGGGCTACAACAATTCTCTATTTTTCAAAATATCGTCTTAATGCATGAAAACGTATTCAGAGTAAAAAATATTCATTACAATATCCTTTGGGCTCATTTCCTTTTATAAGGCGCGGTTAATAAAAACAATTAAACCGACCCATAAAACCAGATCTCAAAATATATGAAATCCAATGAAAACATTCATCGCATCCGGAACTCAATGGGCAATTGGCTTTTTAGTGGACAAAAGGTTAACACCTTTGTGCTATGCGATTGTGATTTGCGTTTGCGATGGCACGAGACCTATATCGCATCGGAAGTCGGCTTGCGATCTTGTGATTGCGTGATTGCAACTCTTTACGATTTGCGATCGCGATTGTGGTGGGACCACATCGCATCGCATCACAAACTTCAATCAGTCAGAACATACATATGTGTGGTACCTCGTTCCTTTTTAGATTGCGATGATCACATCGCATCAGAACAATCCATATCAACAAGACACTTATTAATAAAACTTGTAATTTCCACCATAGTCATTGAACTCCGCTGATATGTTGGTAAGTCTTTAAAGCCTAATTCAACTTTGTAATCAAAGCTCTGTGCTGCTGGGGAGACTTTGAGTCTGATCATTTACTCTACTATTAAGAGAACGACAACCGCCTTAGATAATTATCAAGGGACTGATTCTTATCTGCTCTGCACTTAACTTGTGCGGGCTTTCCAATCCTTTTGGCAATTGTTTCAAGAAATCAGAATCCGCCTTCGCAAAGGCTTCAATGTGCCTCACTCTAGTCATTCTGCATTTACTGTTGATTGACATCAGTAGTTGGAATTAATTTCCAACATGTTCTCCTCCTTGTTTGGTCATCATTTGCAGCAGAATTTCAGAGAAGGGAAATCTTTAACGAAAAGAGATAATCCACATACCATCTTGAAATATCCTTATTTTCCTTTTGTATATGTTAAAATTGTATGATTATCAATCAAAATTTCGTTTCTTGTACGTATATATCCAAGAAAATTATAAGCAAAATAACACTTTGAAAAGAATTTGGTTACAATACTTTTCCGTTGAATTTTCTCCATGATCACAACAATACAAGTAGAATATGAACTGTAAAATACTAACAGTGTAGCTATTTAAAGTAGTGAAAATAGTTAAATTGAAAAAGATCCTTCTTTTCCTTTTTTATATGCTAAAATTGTATGATTATCAATCAACCTTTCGTTTCTTGCACATATCTATCCAAGAAAATTATAAGCTAAATCACTCTTGGAAAAGAATTTGGTTACGATAATTTTCCGTTGAATTTTTTCCATGATCACAACAATACAAGTAGAATTTGAACTCTAAAATATTATCAGTTTAGCTATTTGAAGTAGTGAAAATAGTTAAATTGAAAAACATCCTTCTTTTCCTCTTGTATATGCTAAAATTCTATTTCTTGTACATATCTATCCAAGAAAATCATAAGCTAAATCACACTTTGAATAGAATTTGCTTACGATACTTTTCCGTTGAATTTTTTCCATGATCACAACAATACACGTAGCATCTGAACTCTAAAATATTAACAGTTTAGCTATTTAAAGTATTCAAAATAGTTAAATTGAAATTTTCAAGTGAAACTTAATATATAAAAAATGTTTTGCAACTATACTTATTCTTTCTGAATGTTATCAAAACAATAAACTATGAAAAAATACATGAGAAAGGATGATTATCGTAAACCTGCTTACATGTACTGTAAGAATTTATTTATATTTATTTATATAAATTTAGATATTCAAATTAATACCTTAATACTGCTAATGAGAGAACAATGAAGCCATCTTATTTGTACATTAAATTACTAGTTGTATATGTTGTTTTAACAATGTCTAAATATAACATTACTAACCCACACCACCTAAGAACATAGAAGAACATCAAGGAATGATATAAATAGTTTTATGATCATGTAGATACTACTCACATATTAACTTTTTAGGAAACAAATGATAATGGATATTTATATGTAAAATATATGTAATTTCATGGATATTTATATGTAAGATCACGTAATATAATATAATAATTTATTTATAAATTTACTTAAATATTGGAATTAAAATATATTTTTATGTTATTACAGCAAAGAAAATGAAGTTATGAAGCTATCTAAAGTAGTATTCATTGATTTATTTATATATACCATTTTAGCAATGTTCAAACACAAATTTTACTAAAATCACAGGTTAAAACTACCATAGACTATGAAGTATATAGAGGCATGCTATCACACAATGCAATTTCTTAGACATGCACAACTAAAAAGGGAAAATGAGGAGATGAAGGTTTTCATTTGAGTTTGGTGGGTAAGCTAAAAACTTAAAACATTGGAAAGAGAAAAGAAGGGCATGACTTTAATAAGAGTAATAAAATTCATGTAACAAAAGCGATATATGAAACTAAAAATTTATAATGTATATAATGTTAGAATATCTATATTGATTAAGTTGTCATATTTCTTACATATATCATGTTTTTAAATATATATATATATATATATAATTTTCTTAAAAATAATTCGCAATATAATTATGAAATTTTTTTATTTTTTTTATTAGGAATAGCAATGCATTTTCATGAGAGTTTGTTTATTAAAGTTGGAATAGTTTAACATATAAAATGATGTAGGTTAATTGTAGAACTATGAGAGGATCATAGTAGTTTTATTCAATTGTTTAATTGTGTGAGGTGGTTATACTTTGATGATTTGGGAAATGATAAAATTTCACACTTAAACTATGTTTTTATATAAAAATATCTTCTCTTCATTATCATATATAGATATATCTTATATTAAGTGAGTTTTTTTTTATGAGATTTATATTGCCTACTTTCTCCAATATCTAAATTCTTATTTTTTATGAACTTTTTATTTCAATTTTAAAGTCATTGTTTTTTTATCAAACATTAATTATATGCATTATCGATTTTTTAATATAAATTGTTAATTTCCATATATTGAGCATAATGTAATTTTACTTTGGTGCTTTAGGAAATGATAACATCTCAGACATAAACTATGCTTCCATATAATATCTTATCTTAATTTTCCATACTAATCTTTCCTTAATTTTTTTTCTAATACAATGATTTATATAATATTTATGATACAAATGTATCTTATATCAAATACATTTCTTTTGATAAGATTTATATTGATAAACTATGCTTCAATATAATAACATATTCTTTTCATTAGTCCTACTAATATTTAGTTAATTTGTTTTTTAATTTGTTTTATAATAGAATTAATTTTATAATATGCATGATACAAATGTATCCTATATCAAGTGCATTGCTTTTAATGAAATATATATTGACTATTTTCTCCAATATCTAAATTCCTACTTCTTATGAATTTTTTGTTTCAATTTCAAAGTCAATTTTTTTCTATCATTCATTAATTATTTGTCGACAAATTTTCGAAAATTTCTGATAGATTTTTTTTATATAATATATCAATTTCCATATATTAAGAATAATTTTTTTAAATAATATATTAATTACCATATATTAAGCATAATTATTAGGGTTAGAAATAATATTAAAAAATTTACATTATTTGTGTTAATGTTTAGTTATCCTAGAGTAACTTACATTAGAAGCAACATTAAAGTATATTGATGACGAAAATTATAAGTGTCACCTCTTTTCAACATAGTATAAATAAATAAATAAAATTATTTTTAATTATTTTTATTTAATGGAATGAAAAAAAATGAGTGGCATTAGTTTAGTTATAATATTGCTAACTATATATAAAATGTGCCAAATTCATTTATTAAAAAAAATAGAATAATTTTATTAATAAAGAACAATTGAATATGAATAAGCAATAATTTTATGTTACAATGTAATGTTAGAGTGTATTTATATATATTTAAATTAGTTATGAACATTAATTAAGATGGTTTAAAAGTCACATATTTTAGGTAAGTCATGTCCCTCAATAAATATGTACAACTTATTTTTATTATTAATATCAATATTTTTATTATTAATTTATATATATTATTTCTATTAAAATTGTATTGTTGTTAGATATAAGTTTTCCTGAATCTTTGTTATTAAAGTTGAAATAATTTTCCATAAAATATGATATAGTATAATTGTAGAAATATGGGAAGGTCAAACTATGATTGAATTTTTCTAAGTGTGTGGTGACAATTTCTACTATTTTAGAAATGATATAATTTAACCACTTAACTTTCCTTCACTATAAAAAGATAACATCTACAGTTAGTAGTCATATTGATTTCATATTTTTGTTAGTTATTTTAATATTACCATGATTATTATAATATGAATGATGAAAAGGTATTCTTTTTTCTTCATATTCTTTTGATGATTTATTGGTTCATGACATTCTAATACAATCTATATTTATTTCTCTAATATCTATATTTATACATCCTATAAAATCCTTATTTCAATTACGAATTGTTCATTGTTTCTTTCCAATTTTTCTTCTGAAACCTCTTTTTTATTTTCAGTATAATTCTTATAGTGAAAAACATCTTTTTATTTGTTATTGTTAACCTAATAAAATAAAATTTTCATTAGTTGTGTTGATATTTAATTATCTTTATGGATTAGATATGAGGGAACATTAAAGTTTCTTCATCAAAAATATATTGGAATCACAGTTGCAATTATACCAAAATATGTAACTGTTAGTATAGGGAAGTATCACCATAGTAAATGAATCCCTGAAATGTTAAGAACATGTTGGAGAGTGTTGTATTACCTAATTCTCAATAATACCTCACTAACTTGAGGCGGAAAACATTATATTATCCAATGCCCAAAAATATTCCTCTATCTTGAGTCAAAGTTGTTTCAAACTCGTGAAACTTTTTCATGATACCACTAGTTCGAACCATAATTTTTATTACACCAAAACCCACAAGCCTTGGTAAACGAAAGCATGACCAATGTTAAGTTCGGGGTTAAGGGATCCTCGAGGTTGATAAGAACATGATTTTTGGATGATCTAATGATCGAGGTGGATATTGGTGGCCAACCCCCTATTCCACTTGGACCCCACCATTGTTTCTTTCATTTTTTTGGTTTCCTTAATTGTAGCACAATTTACTATTTTTAGCATTTTTTCAAGTCCTAAACTTCTAGAGTTGTTTTGGGGCACTAAATGATGTTTTTTCGGAAACCCAAGAGCAACATGGGTATTTGACCAATGTTTGTCAATAAAAAATTGTATTCCTCGGATATATATTTCTAACGACTGTGCGCATCAAAAAAATATTGTATGCCGAAATTACGTCCCCTGGAAGACGATGTACCAATTTACCCAAACGGGGCCCATAGTTTTGGTGCTTCATCTCCTAGGGTTAGGTTCTTGGATGTTTACGGCTTTCCATTATTTCTCAATAATAAATAGGCCTTTGAGCCTCATTGTAACACAATTCAAAGGCCTGTAGCCGCTACATATCTTCTCAGAGATAAACTGCCGATGCCCTAGCTAGTTTATTTTGAATATGTGGGTAATGATATTTCAGTTATTTGATATTAATGAAATGAAGTGTCATTTCCGCTGCATCTTTGTATTTATGATTATACTCCTATTATATTTCAATCCTACATAAATCTGGATCATCTAATGCCCAAAAAAAAAAATTCAAAAAAAAATCCTTCGTGATTCATATAAAAGTAACAATTACTTCCATTAAAAAAATTAAAATCTATTTATTTATGAATTTATAATCATTAATATTGAATTTTCAATATAAATAATTAGTTTTTTATATTGAATTTTGTTACATAATTATTAATCATCTAATTAGAATAAATTTTATATTATTTTTCCAATTGTCTACGTGTTTTTCTCATAAAATATAGCTAGAAAATTTGTTTAACCTTCAACATTCTTTGTGAAAATAATTAAAATTTGTTCTGAAGTTACATAAATGACAATTGTTTCAGATTTGAAATTCCTACCCAAGTTTGAATACTCAAATAGAGATAATGTTTATATAAAGTTATTCTTAAATAGAATTTGTTAAGTGAAACTTAATATGTATAATGATAATTTTTAAATAGAATTTGTTCGTAAAAATTCTTGTTACAACTATACTTATTATATATGAATTTTATTTACACAATGAACTATGAAAAAATATGTGAGAAAAAATAAATGAGGAAATTTGATTATAATAAACCCACTTACTGTAATGTAAGAATTTATTTATATAAATTTAGACATTGAAATTAAAAGCTTAATATTTCTATTGAGAAAACAATGAGGACATCTTGTTTGTACAATAATTTAGTCGTATATGTTGTTCTAACATTGTCTAAATATACCCTTGGTAACGCACACTAGACAGCAAGGAATAGTGTAAATAGTTTCATGCTTATGTGGATGCTACGCACACAATAAGGAAACAAATGAGAATCGATATTTATTCGTAAACTCACGGAATGTAATATAATCATTTCTTTATAGATTTTCACAAATATTGAAACTAAAATATATTTTAATATTTTTACAATAAATAAAATGAAAATATCTCATATAATATCCATTGATTTACTTATATATACCATTTTAGGAATGTTTCAAACACAATATTTAGTAAAACCACATGTTAAAAAGACCCTAGACTATGAAGTATATGGATTCATCCCATCACACAACGCAATTTCTCATACATACACAACTCGAAAGGAAAAGTGAGGAGAAAGGTTTTCATTTGACTTTGGGCTTAAGCTAAAAGCTAGAAGAAGTAGAAAAGGAAAATAAGGAGCATAAATTTAATAAGAGTAATAAAAAATTATTGATAAAAATTATGTAAAATAATAAAAAAAAAAATAGTAAAAATATTAATGAAAAAAAAATGAAAATCACTTAAAGGAATTTAATGAATAAAATAAAAATTTATAATATAAAATAATGCTAGGATATCTATATGCATTAAGTTACCATATTTTTTACGTATATAATGCTTTTAAATTATGATTTACAAATTTAGTATATATATGTAAAATAATTATGAAAAAATATTATTTTATTATTATTATGAATTGCAATGAATTTTAATGAATTTTTTTTTTAAAGTTCTAATAATTGATCATATAAAATGATGTAGGTTAATTGTAGAAGTATCAGAGGATCATAGTAATTGCAATGAATTTTAATGAATTTTTTTTTTAAAGTTCTAATAATTGATCATATAAAATGATGTAGGTTAATTGTAGAAGTATCAGAGGATCATAGTATTTTGATTCAATTATCTAATGGTGTGGTGTGTTTTACTTTGCTGATTTTGAAATTGATAACAATTCACACTTAAATTTCCTTTCATTATAATAACATTTTCTCTTAATTTGTTATAGTGATCTTTTGTTAGTTTATTTTCTAATACAATGGTTTCTATAATATATATGAAATGTATCCTATATAACGTGCATTTATTTTCATAAAATTTATACTGATTGCTTTTTCCAATATCTAAATTCCTACATTTTATGAAAAAGTGCCCCATAATCTGATTGCTGACCCATGATCTACTTCCTCATTTGGAAGTTCCTCCTCCATCTTAGCATCCAATTTCCTCTTTTCTCCTTTGTTGTTTCAATCTTGATATTAAAATTTTTTATACAGTATGTATTTTGCGAGAAACTGACCTTCATTGTTATGGTAGAAATGACAACGATTTCTTCGTTCTGCATTTGTTAGCAGAAGAAGACCAATTTTCGACTAGACGAAATAGTTATTACATGTGGAGGCAATGGTTTCCTGTAGAAAACGAGTATAGGGTTGAGGAGAGGAAAGATATTGGAAAATGGTCTCTTATATTAGCTTTTCCAATGGGAAACCGATTTGCCAGTGGAAATATGGTAGCTGCAGGTATCTATGCTTTTCTTCCCACGGATATGGTCACTATATTTCCATTTATAAAACAAGAAGACTTTTTACTGTCTTCATCCAGAGAGAGCATCATTTTCAAAAATAAATTGAACCAAGGAATCCTTTAGTGTATCCCATTCACATTTTGTTTTTCATTTCATTCTTTGATAAGTGATAATTCACCTATACTTTCAAAAAATGGATTTTTGTGTACCTTCCATGTGATATTCCTCGTTATCCACAGGACCACAAGTCAGACAAGTTAGAGTTGCCATTCAGGTTCAATTGAAAGTGGAATATGTGATTTTATGCGACGTCAGCATTGTCGGTAAAAGTTTATGTAAGGAAAAAGAAGCTCGAACAATACTCCCAGTTGCTTTTAAATGCATTTTGGAGAATATTTCCCTTCATGGGACCTACCGACTGGATCAACAACGTCAATTCATCTTTCTCTGCTATCCTTAAGGGAATAAGAATCCTTCCCATCATGGTGCCTCTTGGATTTATCGAATGCCTCGATTGATCTTTCACTATTGTACAATATTTTCCTACCATCGTTCTAAGAATGAGAATCCTTACCTTCATGTGATATCTTAGCCCATTCAAGAGACTTAATTGATCTCTCTCTCTCTCACATCCCTTAGCGAATAGGACTCCTTACTTTTGAAGGGCCATTTCACCTTGCTAGTCACCAGGGCATCGACAGATATTTCTTTGTCATCAAATGTGCTCTCCCTTCCGCCATCATGCAACCTCTTAACCCTATCGCCGGCCTAAATCAAATGCTCTCTATTGGTCTCAACCTATACTCCTTTTATCCTTTTCTACTCTATCGAGATCAGTAGCCATATGCATCTCTGTAAGCATCTTTGTCAGTCTTTCTCTTTGAATCACTCATTTTCTATACTATAAACTACTCAACCAAAATTCCAACTCTCATCTTTTAAAACCCTCATGTCCTTAGAAAAATTCTTGCCCATGATTCAAACCCTCTACTGCTCCAATATTGCACTTTATAGAATAACCTTGTTCCGGCATGCAAGGTTTTATAAGCAAACTGGTGTGGTTTCATAGTATCGAGGTTTATGTTTTGACGTGGTGTTTTATGACGCACCAGTGTAGAAGAGTTGTGAAGCACCAATGCATCTTAATACTAAGACGCACCAGTGTGTGCTATGATGATAAGCACATTGAACGAAAAACCAATAATCTCCACTAGAAATGGCGTATTGTATAAAGTTATTTTTATTTTGTATGTAAGATCATAATAAAATAATGATAATTCTAAGGTACATGAATCTATTTGCATTATTTTCTAAATGTTATTATGTTACAAAAATTCATATTATTCTAGATTTATTATTTTACAATTATTTACAAATTTACAAACTTTTAATTTTTAATAAAATCATCTCACATTAATACAATAAAAATTTTACAAATATTTTACATACAATTACAATTAAAATTACAATTAGAATTACAATCACAATTTTAAAATTTCACATACAATTATGATTAGAATTAGAATCGAAATTTTAATTTTACATACAATTACAATTACAATTAAAATTACAATTACAATCATCTCACAATAAATTAAATACTACAATTACAATTAAAATTTTACATTAAATATTTTACATACAATTACAGTTAAAATTACAATTATAAATACAAATACAATTTTACAATTTCACATACAATTAAAATTTTAATTTCAATTAAAATCATGATATAATATTTAATATAAATCATGGTCATTTAATATTAAATTAATTAATAAACATCGCGATCATGATAACCATCATACAAACATCATATTGGACTAAAAAACACATTCAAAATCGCTAAAATCATCGTGATCATGTTCATCTAACAAAACAAAATTAACATTATATAACATCATCACAATACAAACATCAATTGTACATCTCATGTCAAATAACTCATTCTATCATATACACATATATTTGCAAGCTTCACATTAAATGAAAATATCTAACATGACCTAGCAATATACACATTATGATGATTATGAACATGTAAATTAATTACAACTGCAACATGAACATAAAATACATGGACTATATATATATATATATTAAAAATATATAACTGTAATATAAATTTCATGGATCAGCTGGTGGCACAACATTAATAGCAATACTAGTCGAGGCCTGCTTAGTCAATGGTTCAGCCTCGATGGTCGATGGTCTAGCCTGCTCATGATCATGATTACTAATGTATGTTGCAGGCTATTGACTGGATGTGGCCGATGGTTTAGCCTCATCTCCATGATGACTGCTGCTAGATGCTAGTGGAGGCTAGTCATCTGGTGTAGCATGAGGTGAACGATCATGAGATGATGAGTCATTTCTTGCATACTGTCGATTACCACATGTTGGGTCTCGACCACAGCTATAACATGCAACAATCCTCCTCAGCTGCATAACTGAGGTCGTAGCTCCTACGACATGCCGCATCAGGCTGTGCATTTCACACATCATGCCTCTCTACATCTATAATAGCCTATCATTAGCCTATATGTCTCTGTAATGAGTGGGCTTGATGCCCACCTCAACAGTCAATGCACTGAGCTGATCACACAACTCCATCCTATATCTAGTATCAAGTCAACTACACCTAGAAAAAGGCGGTACCGGTGCACCAGTAGGAGTAGGTCTCTTTGCACCAGCCTCCTGATTATCCTCGGCATCTGGCATGCCCTGATCATCATCAGCATCCACACGTAGATCATGTGGTGGTGTCGGCATGATCTCGCCATCAAAAGAGCCAATGTCTGCAAAATATATACAAGTACACAACAATAATTAGACAATTTCATTACACAATTTAGTAAAAACAAGCTAAAGAACATGTTAGAATAAATTTAAATAAAATAGTAATATTACCTCTATCATCTAGTGTCTCATCATCTGTGAAGAGTATATTGGCACACCCTCGCCAATCCAATCCCGCATAAGAATAGGGGACCATAACGAAGGGATGCATCTCGTCAAAACTAGCTAGGAACTCTAGTGCATCATGTGATATTGTGGCTACAAACATAGTCTCACCCATGTTGGGCATCATCTGACCCCACATATGCATTTGTGCCTCAAACATCGGCCTATGAGGCTGCTGAAAAAAATTAGGCCTAATATCTGGAAACTTCTCAAAAAATAAACAAAAAAATATCTGAAGAAAAACAAAAGTTAACCCTCCCTTGTGCATGAGCATGACAACTATCTAAGGCTATATAGAACTGCCGCAAAAACATGGTTGACCACCTCACAAGTCATGGCTCCTGTACTAAAGAATCAACAAAATATAGAAGCGAGCGAATATTATGTTTCAAGTCTGTGGTATTGTGTGAAATGGTTGAAATGAGAAGCGAGAGGAATTGAACCTCCTCACTACAAAATGCACTACCAAATGCACCAATCTGTAGTAGATAGTACCAATGCTCCAATGTATCTATAGGAGTAAACTAACTGACTCCCTACTACACAACCAGCTCGAACCTCCGGGAACGAGGGAAAACCCACCCCTCTGCTCAATGGCCCTCTAATGAAATATATATCCTCCTTAGTGGGTGTGTACTGCTCGTTAGGACCAACCTGGAAAGCCTGTTGGTGGGTATTCCACCTGTGGATAAGAAGTCTCAAAAACACAGCAAGGGTCTTTAAGGAAGTAGCCTCCTCATAGAACTTGAGGTGGCCTACTTGCGTTCGGACCCCTTGGGTAGTTGTTGTAATTATGCAAGGGTACGTGTCTCTCTCCCTGTCTTGTGCCTCCCACAGGCGAACCATGTCATACTACTCCGTCTTTGTTGATATTGTTCCCCCTATTCTCTTTGAATGATTGACATATTAAACAATTTTTTTTATTAAATGAGACATGCATTTAGGAATATACATATATAAATTTTTTTGGAAAAAAAACAGATCAGTCGGTGCACCACAAAAAACTGTCATGCATTGGTTCCGGTGTGTTTTTTGTTTGTCGTGCACCGCAAGAGATGTCCTAGATGAAATTCAATGCACTGTATGTGGTGCACCTGAAAATTTTTAAAAGATCGATGACTATGTATGGTGTCAAGAGAGCGGTGTGATGACTAAAATCTATGCCTTACCGCATATATTTGTGTCAGTGCACTGACTTCCTGATTAATTACATAGTCAACAATGCGGCATTTTACCAGGCCACACTGTTGATCGTGTCGAAATGTTGAATGCAGTGCACTGACAAACACTGGGGTAGATTTTTCCTTCAACGGACCATGTTGCCGCTATTTCACATGGTTAATAGTGTGACTAGCTAAATGACCGCACCACACTTTTTTTTTTTTTAAATAATGCAGTGCGGCTTTCGCTACCACCTCAGAAATAGTGCGGATACAGTTGGCACCGATTGTGGTGCGACCTATAAATTTTACAGGTAGAACCACTTACAGGTGCGAGCCGAATGGCTTGGGTGCACCACGCGACAATTTTTTTTTCTTTTAAATGGTTAATTTTAAGAGTATTTGAAATTATAATCTCCTAAAAAGCTTAATTACGGAAAATCAAGAAAAACACCTGTACATTTCGTCGTCAAGGAGGCATATTAGCTATAGAATTTGCAAAAGAAAATTTTCCCACCATTTTGAAAAATGCAAGCTGGAGATTGGTGGGCAATGCATAGAAGAAGTGCATGCAAAGGGTACAATGATAGCACCAATGTTAGGGTGGCTCAGACAAGGATAAATTGCACCGGTGCTTGAGAGCTTTGGAGCACTAAGAAAAGTGAAAAATGTGTTTTTTTGGCCGTATTTTTTTTATTTAACCGTGTTCTGGTGCGCGGGGTTTTATAGGGGAATCAGTGCTATTTCTTACGAGCGCACCGGTCAGTTTTTGTTTTGGCGTGGTGTTTTATGATGCACCGGTGCAATTTCTTAATAACACACTGGGCAATTTATGTTTTTACGTGGTGTTTTATGATGCACTAGTACAGAAAAGTTGTGAAGCATCGGTGCTCTACAATAATAATATGCACCGGGCGAGTGTGTATGGAGCGCATGGTGTCCTATGTGCCAACGGTTTGTGCAGACTAATGCGTTCTCTTGTCAAGCGCACTGGTGCAGTTTTGGATGATAAGCACACCGAGCAAAAAACATCCATAAAAACCTCTGCCCATCAACCTCCTCTAGTAACCTCTGCTAGAAACAGATGTATGTGATATTTTTATAAGGGGTTCCTCAAAAACATTAGCTAGCGGGTCTTTTCCTTGTTTTGAAATTAGCAATCACACATTCTTAAAGAAAATATAACTCTAACTTGAACTTATTGAGCTAGCTAGTTGACAAGAGCCATGTAACACAAGTTAATTGCATCCAACTTTTCTACACATGTGGAAATTCAAATTTTCACAATCTAGTCAAGGCAAAATCAAATCGAGAATTTCTTGCTGCATTTTTCAATAATACCTTTTTCTTCTTTTGGGTATAATCAACTTCCGTAGTTTTCTCCCTGTTAGTTTAAGCTTAGTCCCACCTTAATAGTTCTTGGTGCATTTCCTGGAAATGTTTAATCATTATGTTTGTCATCTCAACTCAGATTTTGTAAATCAAATATTTCCATCACTACTTTTGTTCCATATATATATATACATACATGTGTGTGTGTGGGTGATCTGATTTTGAATGTTAGTTTTGTTGTGCTAATTTCATCCTCAAAATTATAAATAACTTGTTGATCTTTTGCTCCATGTGCATAGGTTTCTTGAGGTGTTTGTGAGTATTAAATAATTAAATGTATTGAGTTTTATGTTAAATTTATAAGCATAATAGAATTGAAACATAATTTTGAACAATAACAATAAAATGTACAACAAATCATCAAAATTATGGGTTAACACAGTTTTATGTTAAATTTATGAGCATAATAAAATTTAAACATAATGTTGAACAATGATCATAAAAATGATCCATTAATCCATTCTCTAAAAAATAGATTTTAAATAGATATAAAAATTTCAAGAAACCCTAAAATTGATAGCTAAAAATTTTGAGCTTCTTTCTTACAACCGAGTTCTCTTCGCTGGATGGTTAGCCGATGGATGTCCTATTTATATTTTGAATCACCTTAGCAATCACGCTCTTTCCCTCATTCATTTCTTCTGCCATTAGTTTCACTATCCAGTTTGAATTTGGAGAATATATACTATATAAGTAACTCATTTCGTAGAATTTGGTTCAAAGCTTTTAAAGAAGAAATACCAAGAATCACCCTACCTGCTTGTGTAATTCCACCTGCAAATGCAACCTGCAGTCTATCAAAAGCATCCACCCTATGAAATTGCATTGTATCATAATGACTTTTACATTGAGTTTTACATTCAACAAATTTTAACAAAGCTACAAAAATAATGATTAAATTTGACTCAATGTGCCATTTAACTGTGTCAAAATACAATGACATTATTTTTCGTGGATTTCGTTCCACCATACTATAGCTCCTACTCTAAAAATATATATATCTTTCTAGTTAGGGTAGTGAAGCATGCCTTTATAGAACGCCGTTTTAGATAGGTAGGAGATTTCATGCCTTTATACAATGCCTTTGTGATAGGTAGGGGATTTGTTGGATAGACAATGTCTGAAATTCCATAGAATGTAACTATGTAATTTATTACTTTGCTATTTAGAAGAATTCGCCAACTGTCCCTTGGCCAGAGTCATAGTTTGCATTTATCTGTATTCTTTGTTCTTGCAGCTACTATCAAAATTATATGTCCGGGAAACCAGATTTTTTTCACCGTCCTTCTGTTTTTACCTACAAAAGCTTATTCAATTACATTCACTGCAGATCCAGGAGGGAAGAATAATAAAAATATGAAGAAGAAAGACGATAGCTGTTCTCCTCCTTGTTTCGTCATCATTTGCAGCAGAATTTCAGAGAAGGGCAATCTTTAAAGAAAAGAGATAATCCACATACCATATTGAAATATCCTTCTTTTCGTTTTGTATATGCTAAAATTGTAGGATTATTAATCAACATTTCGTTTCTTGTACGTATCTATCCAAGAAAATTATAAGCTAAATGATACTTTGAAAAGAATTTGGTTACGATACTTTTCCAACCGAATTTTGTCCATGATCATACTTAAATGCTGATAGAATACGAACTCTAAAATACTAATAGTTTAGCTATTTAAAGTAGTTAAAATAGCTAAATTGAAAAATATCCTTCTTTTCCTTTTTTATATGCTAAAATTGTATGATTATCAATCGACCTTTCATTTCTTGCACATATATATCAAGAAAATTATAAGCTAAATCCTCTTTGAAAAGAATTTGGTTACGATAAATTTTCCGTTGAATTTTTTCTATGATCACAACGATACAAGTAGAATCCGAACTCTAAAATATTAACAAGTTTAGCTATTTGAAGTACTACAATTTCTCATACTACAATTGTTTGCAGTATTTTGATAATCATAGTTAGCTAGGTCTCTTCATTAGCTGAAATTGTATGAAGCACTAAAATCTATGCTCTTTCAAATCGTCTTTACTCGTAGCATGCAACTTATAAATAGCCATGTATTGCTATTTTGAAAGTCTACAAGTTTTGTACTTCACTCAAGAAATTTAATAAATCCCTTACTACCCACATAATTCAATTATCTCTAGTGTCCATTCGTTTTAATCATATTGTTAATAGAAGCAGATTAAAGTTACAAACTCCCCGAACTATGAGGTACTATAAATCTCCAAATTTAAAACCAAAGGTCGGTTTAGAGCTTCAGATGATTTTTCCTCATTTTTCTAGTTCCTACAACCATGCAGAACTAAGAGGGTTAAATCCCTCCTTACCTCTCGTAAATGTATGGAACACTACTATAGTTCGTAGAAAACATAAATATACCTAGGTAACTACAAATCCCGTCACATCAAAATTAAATTTTCAATTGTTCATAATTACCGTGAGCATACCACTTGGGTAATTGACCATTCCTCCCAACTCGTAGAGTCCCTCTATCTCCGAAAACTCACCCCTCGAGCCGAGACCACCTCCGGTAACGAAACCAACCTCTAACTGCTCTGTGAATAGCTTATTTAAGCTTTTTCTCCCCAAAGCCTGTTTCTAATTCTGCGTCCGGTAATATCGTGATGATTTTCTTCCTGTTTTGCCTAGGCTTCCCTATTTAGGGAATTTTAAAGTCGCTTTCTGCTTTTCCCCAGCTTTTTACCTCTTCCCAACTACTCTCCACATCATTGGGGAAACTAGATTTTCCTCAAAAATCTAATTTGGAAATAAATTCTTTCAAGGATTTTTGAAATATTTTTTGGGGAAAGTATTTTGCCTTTATCCATCCTCATGGATTTAGAAAGTGATCTCATAATTCTCATTTTGGTCAATTTGCACAGAATTATTTTATTCATTTTCTCAAATTAAATATTTAATTACATCCATAAAATACTTATCCATTTGGGGTCCACTCCCCTTAGGATTAAAGTTCAAATGTCTAGTTTTGAAAATCAAACACACAAACTAGTGGGTGTTACAAAGTAATGGTGTCTTCCAACATATGAATAGTGCGGTGTTTACTGGGAGGTGAATGGTATGGTGAGCGGCAAAGCAGGGATGGACAATCAAGCTTGTGAGAGTTTGTTTTGTGTGATTTTCTTGGAATAGACTCATGACCATGAGTATGAGTCACGGCTTTGTAATTAGAAGCAAAATCTACATGTCATTTATTGTTTGTACATGTTGTAACACCCACGTAAGCATGCATACCCCTTTGTTATATGTTCCCTCCGTCGTGAGAGTTTTTAACACCCCTGGAAGAGTGTGTCATGCGGGATGGATACACTTGGGTGGGCCGTATTGGTTTTAGACTCCATAAGGTGAAATTTATATCAAGGGAGAGTTAATCGAGAGGTTGGATGAACCATGTATGTGAAGGACTTCCTAGTAGACTGGCTAGTTGCAGTGAGTTGGAACCCATGCATTTCGGTAGATGGTTGTTCCTTTATATGGACATCGACAATAGCATGAACAAGGTACAAATTGTAATTACCAAATAGAACGAGTGTAATTACGAAACCGGACTAGTTGTAGATTTTGCGGATAGATATTGAGACAAGTAGTCGTTAAGGGGGGAGCGTTGGAATATGTAATTCCTACTTGTCTTCGATTTGTGATTCTCTCTATGTATACAGTATGTTCCTATTCTATAGGTTAGTTCCTAGTTTAGTGTGAGGTGGAGATATTCCCTCAACCAAATTATTGTGTGTCTAAGATAGCTTCTCTATCTTGAGACAATTCCTTATGTATATATGTAACTTGATTTAATTAATCAATATAGCTTGTATACTCGAGCTTTGTAGGTTTACCCTCCGAGTGGCGAAGAAATAATATAACCTGAGCTTTCCAAAACTACAAGTACTTGCTTAAAAAGGGAAGTCGAAATTTTGTAAAGATTCGTTGAGTTTTTTTAGGTAACCTTTATTTAACCACCGAATGTCCGAGCATCACGAATGGAATGAAGTGGAAGTGAATTAATAGCTTCTTCCTTTTTTTCTATTGAAAAAACTCCTAGTAAGTGATTTACTAGCTCTACAACACATTACTGACACTTAACTAAACTAACTCGAATTTAATTTTCTAAGCAATTAAAACTAGCAATGGTAATTATCTCCAACCATTCCATCGAATTAACAATGACAACCAATTAAATGGAAATTGTGTTACAAATAGACGAGTTATATAAATGGGCTTGGATCTATAAATTATAAGCAAAGAAGAGCAACCAAAGTAGAAATAATTGGAGGTCGAACCATCATTAGAATTTTAGGTGTTACTCTTTTCCATGGATTGTCTAAAGAAGGGATTGTCTAAATAATATGATCGACAAGTTTTTTTTTACCATGAAATGAGAAATTTAGTGATCGCCATGGATTTTCGGTGGCCTTTTATGTCTAATGGTGATATTTTCTGGAATAGCCATTGAACGTTGCAACTGGATTTGTGGTATGTGGAGGTGTGGTCTCCTTGTCCGAGCTTCGACTTAAATTGCTTTTCAAGAAAATTTCAATTTTTCTCGTTCTTGTATTTTCCTATGAATGCGAATGCATGGACAGGTGAAACTAATGGCAGAAGAAATGAATGAGGAAAAAGAGCATGGTTACTAAGGTGATTCAAAATACAAATAGGACATCCATTGGCTAACCATCCAACACAAACGAACTCCGTTGTAAGAAAGAAGCTCAAAATTGCTAGCTATCAATTTTAGTGGTTTCTTGAATTTTTTATATCTATTTAAAAAAAATCCAAGAATTTCATATGTTGTTTTAAAGTGTTCATAGTAACATGTTAGATATATTTTATTACACCAATTTAATTAGGCCCAAGTTAGATACGATTTATTTCTCTAATAGCGATCTCAAAGTTAAGCTGAAAATTGTATTATATCATTCGCATAGAATTTGATTCACAATCACTCATACGGTTTGTGAAGGGAGAGAGGAACCCTACAGATTGCCTCATTTCATTCTCAAACATCACCGCCCCGACTTAAAAGAATAAAAGAAAAAAGACACAAAACCTTCGTAAAATTATTTCCAAACATATTTAGGCTTATTTCTAAACAACGATTCTCTATTAAAAGAGATTTCACTTATTCTAGGAAAACTTATTATAATACTCTTCACTAAATAAATATTCAAAACTTACTCTTATATTAAATTTTATTATTCATGTTTATTAATTTATTTAGATAATTTTAAGATAGTAGTAATTATAATTTCAAAAAATTTTAACATTTAGAATTTATTACTTGAAATTTTTTAACATTTACTTGAAATAAATATAATTATTATTATTAAATAAATTTTTAAAAATTCTAAGAAACGAGGTAAATTTTTTAATTAAATTAACGATTTTTTTTTAAAAATAAAATTTAATTAAAATTAATCAAAATAAAATAAAATAAATTTAATAGAACTATTGTTGAATTGTTATTAAATTATATTACACAAATTTGTTAAATTTATTAAAAATTATAATAAACTAATTTTATTATTTATTAATAAAATTTGTTAAATAAATTAATAGAATATTAATTTGTTAGCTACTTGGTTTCTTTTTCTCCATATTTCACTATTTAAATCTTCACCTTGTGTCCTTATTTTATTCATCATTCAACATCTTATCTTGAAGATGAATTCCTTTGGGATTCAAAACATGGATCATTGTTTTATTATACTATGGATAATCTAAAATTTCCTCAATAAACTAGAACCACAAAAACTTGAAAACCATAATACCCAATGTATTCTATGATGAGAAGTATAACATATGTATTAGTTATAGAATAATTAAAAACACATATCTCCAACAAACATCTTTTTTTCTTGTCGTTTTAAAGCCACTTAGATTTATCCATCCAATATAAAAATTATTCAAAGTATTAAATCAATTTTGTATGAACCATTCTATTGACATTATTCGATTTCCAGCTATATTTTTTGATGGCAACAGAGCAATGAAACATTCAACATACTAAATGTACTCATTATCAATCTTACAACATAAACTCTTGCATATGACTTTTAAATATTAATCATCATTAAAGTAATTTATATACTCTACCAAGATTTTATTGCCATAGTCACGTAGATGACCTTCTCAAAAACCTATTCATCCCTTTGTCTTCATTTAGAAAATAATTTTTTAAGTTCCTCCACACTAAATGTACCGACCAAACACAACGAGAGGGACCTCTCATGGCTTCTCATGCTAGTAGCATAATTTATTTTTTTTAATGTATAATCTAGGTGATTTATGGGTTTCTACTCGAAATGTAAGGGGCACACATCTCATGCTTCATAATTTAGGCACTTTCTATGTAGGTAACGCTAGGCACTAGGCTTCACGCATTAGGTAGCACAACCTTTTTACGAGAAATGAAACAACCATGTAGTATGAAAAAAATGTTCAAGCAACATAATATTGTGGAGTACTGTGGAGTATTTACTAATAATGGCTTCAAGATACTTATACAAAAATGTTAAAAAAATAGTCAAACGACAACTTATTTAATATCACACTTTGTTGGCCTCTCTCATAAAGGGAGTGATGATGAGAGCTTGTTGGTATGCTATCGACACTTATACAAAAATGTTAAAAAAATCACTCAAACAACAACTTATTTAATATCACACATTGTTGGCCTCTCTCATAAGGGAGAGATGGTGAGAGCTCATTGGTATGCTATCAAAATACATGCATTGCACTACAAGTTATTATTCCTATATTTTATTATCACACTCATATATGTATGCATACTATAACCAAGAAATTTCTTATCCTAATGCCTAAATCACTCAATTTTTGGCCAATGAGCTATTTGCTTCAATGCATAGTTTTGATCCAAAAATTGGGATAAGGGGTGTGAAAAATGTTTTTTTTAATAGAGTTCAAGTTATCAAGGAATTTATCTACTTTTGGTTTTTATATGTATAGGTCTTTGAATTGCATTGTCCAAATGACCCACAAATAGTCTATCTAAATGGATTATGTAATAAATCTGCTCAGAGACAAATAACCTTGAATCACACTTTAAATAGTTAAAGAACTACTTAAGCGAACATCTCACATCATGATAAAAAATAATCACAACACAAGTATATAGATATTGGTCTCTTTTATTCTACATTAAATGCGAATGTAAATATCTATCCAGTGTAAAATATTTGGCATATGAAATATCAATGTTGGACAAGAAAATAAGTACAATTCACCCTAAATGTGGTGGAGCCTTGATGCAACAACAAAGAATGTAGGCAGAGGGAAATGAATGTAGTTGTTTAGATGATGTTTTTCGTTTCAAAAAATTAAACACCTCAACTAATTTAGGCACTTTCTATGTAGGTTTCCCTAGTCACTAGGCTTCACACATTAGGTAGCACAACCTTTCTTTGAGAAATGCAACAACCATATAGCATGAAATTTTTTTTCGAGAAACATAATCTTGTTGGGTATTTACTAGTAATGGATTCAAGACATTTATACAAGAATGTTAAAACTAGCAATTGCACCACATGTTGCAAAAGAAACATTGCAAGGCAATACCATAGGAAAGAGTAGCCTAGAAGAAATAAGTTGTTGCAGAGAAGGAGCCATCATGAAGGAATGAAAGACAAATTTTTGCTTGCATAGAAGCAAGTAGTGGAGGTTTAAAAAATATTGATGATAAGAGTTATCAACCATAAAATTTTGTTATAGATATTTAAATAGTCAATTATGGTTGAAAACACACACACACACACACACACACATATAGTATATATATATATATATATATATATATATATATATATAGATACCAACATAATCTTTTCACATATATAAAAAAAATGTTATAGATATTGGAATAGGAAATTGGGGGTGGAAAATCCTTTGGTGATTAATAATCCTATGAAACAAGCATGAAATGAACATGTAACTCAAATCTCAAGCAGCACGACATCAAGGTCAACTTCATCAAAATAGTTTGAATTGATTGTAAACCTTAGAATGGACTTCCTTGTTACCTACAAGTTTACATTCTTTCATATCCACCCTAAAAGATAAGGTCATGGATGTCTAACAGTTTCAGGGTTTAGCTTCTTGTCTAAGTCTTCAGAAATAAAATTAGCTTGAGAATCACTATAAAATAGTGTATCTATATTGGTATATTTAGACATGAATCCAATATGGAAAAGTTCAATTCTTGTATCTTCATCTTGAGTTACATTGGAACAAAATGAAGAACTAGTGCTCACTGTGTTCTTACCTTTCAAACAAATTGTTGTAATCTTGGTTTCATCTCCTGAATCTAAACCTAAGTCATGTTCAATGATTGCAGAAATTTTTCCCTTCTCTTTGGCTTTCAATTTGTTTTCCTTGAACCCCGAATGAATTTGCCAGCAATGGTCTTCATCATGGCCATTCTTCGAAAAATGTTTACATGTGAGTTTCTCTTTCTCTCTTTTGGTAGGGTTATTTCTCCTTCCTCTTCCATTAAACTTTCCCTTTCCTTTACCCTCATACTCAAGGAAACTCTCACTTTTCTCATCTATACTCTGTTTCCCTCTTGCTTCTAAATGTGTGGCTTGAACGCAAATCTCATCTAATTTTGTGGGATTGAACATCAGAATAGTGTGTCTCAGGTAACTATCCAAACCCCCAATATACCTTAACAAATTTTCTTGAGAACACAAATTAATACCCAAAATAAGAGCTTTTCTCCTAAATTCAACAGTATAATCTTGCACACTTTTCCCTTTCAATTGTCTAAAATTCTGTGAGTCCATAATGAATTTTTGCATGTAAGCTAGAGGATAGAATTGCCTTTTAATGGCAACAATAAAAATTGACCAAGACCTTGAGATCTTACCATAGTTTTTAATCTCTTCCTAAATCCTTGCTTCACACCATACAAGTGTTGATCCCTCCATCCTCAAGGAAAACAATTGAAACTTTATGTCATCTTACTGAAGGCTCTCAATTATGAAATAAACCTCCAATTGACAAATCCAATTATCGAGCCTCTCTACATTCACTTCTCCATTATACATTAGAAGCTCAAACTTGAAATCAAGTTTGAGTAAGGGATTTTTTCCATTTTTGGCTTTTGAGTGAGTATGTGTGGTTTTGGTTGTGGAAGTGGAATATAATGATGATGGTGATGATGAGGATGATGATGAATATGGTGGAGATGGAGGAGGCTTTCCTCCACCACCCTTTGAATCCTTATGTTCATCATTTTCGTCCCTCTCTTCAAGAGGATCCTAACCCTTTCAGTTAGTTCATAGAAATCCTACTTGTATGATTCCTCCTCCGAAATACCTTCAGTCTCTCCAAAATCTCACACGATGGCCATGTATTCAATCTCGGCTTCTAGTGAAACTTGTACCTCATCAATCTCACCTAGATATAAAAATTGAGATGCTTCAAGTGCAGTTATGAGTGAAAATTTGGGTGGAGATGGTGCCCTAGTTTCTCCCCTTGTTTCGGTCCTAACCTTCGGACTAGAAACCAAGAGTTTCCCTTCTCCTCTCTGCAACTTTAACCTTGTAAGCATCACAAATTTATAACCATTAAAACACTACTTGCACATAACTCAGGAAAATCAATGAAATAACCTTCATCCTTTGCTCTGATACCACCTGGATCTGAATCTGAATGTTATTTTTGTTGTGCTAATTTCACCTTCCGAATTGTAAATAAGTATATTATCTTTTGCTTCATGTGCATAGGCCTCTTGAGGTGTTTCTGAGTATCAAACATGTAAATTTACTGAGTTTTATGTTAAATCTATGAGGTTAATCAGATTAAAACATAATGCTGAACAAAAACAATAAATTTTACAACAAACCATTAAAATGATGCATTAACACAATTTTTTTATGAAGTAGTTCACCCCTCCTAGACTAAATCTCCTTGGTCTAACTTCCATGGCATGGGCCTCTGTATTAGCTCAAAAAGAAAAATAAAAAGTGTTGTTTAGAATCCTCTACTACTCCTAAAACCTACTTCAATGTGTTTAGAATATCCAATTCATCTGAAATAGACTCTTCTTGACCCCAATTTTGTCGAATTTTGAAAAAGTTATGGCCCCATCAATTCTTGCCTACAAAACCCCACTAAATTTGGAAAGAACTCTAGTTAGGGCTGCTAATTTTGGAGATCCACCGAAATTGGAAGACTCTACCAAAGAGGCCTGTATATTAATCACGATTAATTAACTATTAATTGGGAGTTAAATATCGAATTAGTGCGAAACATACATTTAATTAAATATAGATTACAACAATATTAGTGCAAATTTAATATAGTTATTGATTATTAAGCACATTTATCCCCACACTTAGTGGAGTGCTCCACCCCTAGTTGTAGCCTAACGGTGACATATATGAGGGGGCTGGCCCCCTCCACTTCCTGACGCTTCAAATGATATGATAACATATGTAATTCAATAGCATAGAGAGTTAAGTTACAAGGCTGTGGTATAGTGGTAGTTTGGTGTGCTCGCTTGTGGGAGGTCCTAGGTTCGAGCCCTGACGTCTGCCCCTCCGCCCGTATTAATTTTGCCACTCAAACTATATTATATGCCTGACCTTTGAATATATGACATTTGATAATTCAAAGTTTGACCATATATGAAATTCACCCATACCTTGGTCCACCAGAGGGGGCACGCGGCAGCCCCTGGTTACACTACGTGTCTACCTCTAGTTGGACTATTTCAACCATATAAAAAAAAATGTCATTCGACCATTGAACTATGAAATTCGGAAATTCGACCTTAGTGGTATAAAAAATTTTGTCTTCCAAACTTTCTAGCGAATCCTGTAGTGACACTTGTCACACTGTCATTGGGAGAAAATGATGGATTATTCCTAGAACATTCCTTTTTTGTTGACTAGTCTTTCATGTCACCATTCTCTCACTTTTGCAATTTTTTTTAATTGTTTAGGAAAATGAACAACAGGGTCTATCTTCCTCATCCGGAGTGCATTATCAATGAAATGAATTGCATTGGATTTCTGGCAATGAGTTGTTTGTTGTCCTTCAGTTTCCAATCAATTATGAACACTTGCATTTTTTAGCTTAACACTGATCACCTGGTGATTGAGTGTGCTTGTGTGTGTGTGTGTGTGTTTTTAAGAAGGAAAATTATCTACTGAAGTGTGTAAATATAAAATAAAATGAGTCCTAATTCAACAAACCTAGGATGTTACAATAGGCATTGTAGGATTGAGAAGGGTTAGTTGAATAAATAATATCAAACAATATCACTCCATTTTGAGCACACTCAAAATTTACAAGTTTGGTTAAATTTTTTATTCACGTTGACATAAGAATATTTTGAAATAGAGTTTCATATGCCTTATTTTCTATAAACACAAAGAATAGTGGGTCAAAGTAAGCTAAGACTTCAATAATGACCCATAATGAAAAAATGAATGGTTAAGGATTTTCACTTTTTTATCATAGCTACAAGTGAAATTTTACGGGCTAATATTCCCAAGTGGGGTAATACTGGCTGATATTCCCAAGTGGGGTGATATTGAATGTTTTTCCAAAATCAATTAGTCAATTTCCATTTAAAATAAAAGAAAAAATTAGCCAAATTTTATAGTATTAAATTATTTTACCTTGAAAATACCCAATATTATATATTCTCTAATATAAAATAGTTAGAAATGTAAATTTTTTTACAAAGTTATCATCAAACATCTTAAGATTTGGGTATTAGGCACCAGTAATATTTTCCATGATTGGTAAACCTTAACATAAACAACTATCCTTAAAACTATCTTACATACTGCAATTAATATATGCAAAGACCGGGCTCTATTTGCATCTCTTTGAGTAGGAATTCGACAAATCAAGCATTCTATACTTGACAACATCTCCATCATAGATATAAGATAATTATAGTGGAACATAATTTTATATTCATGTATTCTGAGAGGTAAATATATATTACTTAGTTCATTGTTAACCTTAGTTTGACATTTTCTAAGCTAAACATTATATTTTTCCTTATTCTTTACTAAGTAAAATAAATTATAGCACAATTAATAACTACACTAACCTACTTTAGCCACAACTTTATTACTTTCTACATCTCTAGAAATTGAGGTGTTTCTACATATTGTTAGACTAAAGAAATGAATTTCATATATGTTAGATTAATGTAGATGATCATATATATATATTATGATATTTTAAAATTTAATAAATTATATAAGATTTTTTTATTTTGAAATTATGTAATACACAAAATCACTTGGACTTGAATTATTAGACACCTAGGAGATTATCACATATATATTTTATAAGTTCTTTTAATTCGTTAATGGAGTCATTCTCTTTCATTTATAAATATCCAATATTATTTATAAGCTTATTTGTATTTAGTTTTATTCCATCATAGTTAACCAAAACAATATTTCAATTTTTAATCGTAATAAACTATTTTACATTATCCAACTCATCAATTAATATGAAATGCATGATTTAAATGTCTATTTCAACGCTGAGTTTACCCTCCGAGTGGCGCAGAAATAATATAACCAGAGCTTCCGGAAGTACAAGTACCGCTTGAAAAGGGAAGTCGACTTTTATGAAGTTTCGTTGAGTTTTTTAAGTGACCTTTATTTAACCACTGAATGTCCGACCATCACGAATTGAATGCAGTGGAAGTGAATTTCTAGCTTCTTCCTTTATTTCTGTTGAAAAAACTCCTGGTAAGTGATTTACTAGCTATACAACACATTACTGACACTTAACTAACAGCTGAATTTAATTTTCTAAACAATTAAAACTAGCTGTACTTCATGCACAGCCGTTCAAACCCCATTAACAATGGTAATTATCTCCAACCATTCCATCCAATTAACAATGACAGCCAGTTAAATGGAAATTGTGTTACAAATAGACGAGTTATATAAATGGGCTTGGATCTATAAATTATAAGCAAAGAAGAGCAGCCAAGTAGAAATAATTGGAGGTCGAACCATCGTTAGAATTTTAGGTGTTACTCTTTTCCATGGATTGTCTAAAGAATATGACTGACAAGCTTTTTTTTACCGTGAAATGAGAAATTTAGAGATCGCCATGGGTTTTCAGGTGGCCTTTTATGTTTAATGGTGATACTTTCCGGAATAGCCATTGAACATTGCAACTGGATTTGTGGTATGTGGAGGTGTGGTCTCCTTGTCCATTGAACGTTGCAACTTCAATCGCTTTTCAAGAAAATTTCAATCTTCCCGTTCTTGTATTTTCCTATGAATGCGAATGCATGGACATCGCAACTAATGGCAGAAGAAATGAATGAGGGAAAGAGCGCGGTTTCTAAGGTGATTCAAAATACAAACAGGACGTCCATTGGCGAACAAACTCCGTTGTAAGAAAGAAGCTCAAAATTGCTAGCTATCAATTTTAGGGTTTCTTGAATTTTTTACATCTATTTAAAAGAATCCAAGAATCGCATAGGTTGTTTTAGAGTGTTCATAGTACCATGTTAAATACATTTCATTACACCGATTGAATTAGGCCCAAGTAAGATACATGTTATTTCTCTAATAGGGATCTCAAAGTTAAGCTAAAAATTGTATTATATCATTCGCATAGAATTTGATTCACAATCACTCATATAGTTTGTGAAGGGAGAGAGGAACCCTACCACATTGCCTCATGTCATTCTCAAACGTCACTGCCCCGACTTAAAAGAATAAAAGAAAAAAGACACAAAACCTTCATAAAATCATTTCTAAACATATTTAGGCTTATTTCCAAACAACTGTTCTCTATTAAAAGAGATTTCACTTATTCTATGGAAACTTGTTATAATACTCTTCACTAAATAAATTTTCAAAACTTACTCTTATATTAAATTTTATTACTAATGTTTATTAATTTATTTAGATAATTTTAAGATACTAATAATTATAATTTCAAAAATTTTAACATTTAGAATTTATTACTTTAAATTTTTTAACATTTAGGTTGTATTACTAGATATAAAATAAATATATTATATCTATAATAATTATTATTAAAATAAATATAATTATTATTATTAGATAAATTTTAAAATTATAAAAAACAAGGTAATTTCTTTTATTAAATTAATGATTTTTTTTATTTATTTATTAAAATTTAATTAGAATTAATCAAAATAAAATAAAATAAATTTAATAGAACTATTATTGAATTGTTGATTAAATTATATTACACAAATTTGTTAAATTTATTAAAAAATTATAATAAACTAATTTTATTATTTACTAATAAAATTTATTAAATAGATTAATAGAATATTAATTTGTTAGCTACTTGTTTTTTTTTCTCCATATTTTACTATTTCAACTCTCACCTTGTGTCCTTCTTTTATTCATCATTCAAAATCTTGTCTTGAAGATGAATTCCTTTGGGATTCAAAACATGGATCAATATTTTATTATACTGTGGATAATCTGAAATTTCTTCAAACTAGAATAACAAAAACTTGAAAACCATAATACTCAATATATTCTATGGTGAGAAATATAACATATGTATTAGTTACATAATAATTAAAAACACATATCTCCAACACCCTCTTTTTTCTTGTCATTTTAAAACCACTTAGATTTATCCATCCAATATAAAAATTATTCAAAGTACTAAATCAATTTTGTATAAACCATTCTATTGAAATTATTCGATTTCTAGCGATAATTTTTTATGGAAAGAGAGCAATGAAACATTCAACATACTAAATGTACTCATTATCATTCTTACAACATAAAATCTTGCATATGACTTTTAAATATTAATCATCATTAAAGTAATTTATATACTCTACCAAGACTTTATTTCCATTGTCACGTAGATGACCTTCTCAAAACCCTATTCATCCCTTTGTCTTCATTTAGAATATATTTTTTAAGTTCCTCGACACTAAATGTACCAACCAAACACAAGAGAGGGGACCTCTCATGCCCTCTCATGCTAGTAGTGTAATTCCTTTTTTATAATGTATAATGTAGGTGATTTATGGTTCTCTACTTGAAATGTAAGGGGCACACCTCTCATGCTTCATAATTTAAGCACTTTCTATGTAGCTAACCCTAGGCACTAGGCTTCATGCATTAGAAAACACAACATTTTTATGAGAAATGAAACAACCATATAGTATGAAAAAATTGTTCAAGAAACATAATATTGTGGAGTACTGTGGAGTATTTACTAATAATGGGTTCAAGATACTTATACAAAAATTTTAAAAAAGTACTCAAACGACAACTTATTTAATATCACACTTTGCTGGCCTCTCTCATGAGTGATGATGAGAGCTCGTTGGTATGTTATCGACACTTATACAAAAATGTTAAAAAAGCACTGAAACAACAACTTATTTAATATCACACATTGTTGGCCTCTCTGATAAGGGAGTGATGGTGAGAGCTCATTGGTATGATATCAAAATACATGTATTGCACTAAAAGTTATTATTCCTATATTTTATTATCACACTCATATATTTATGCAACTATAACCAAGAAATTTCTTATCTTGAGGACTAAATCACTCAATTTTTGCCAATGAGCTATTTTATTCAATGCATAGTTTGATCCAAAAATCGGGATAAGGGTTGTGAAATTTTTTTTTTTTAAAGAGTTCAAGTTATCAAGGAATTTATCTACTTTTGGTTGTTATCTGTATAGGTCTTTGAATTGCATTGTACAAATGACCTACAACTAGTCTATCTAAATGGGTTATGTAATAAATCTTCTCAGAGAAAAATAACCTTGAATCACACTTAAGTAGTTAAAGAACTACTTAAGCAAACATCTCACATCAGGACTAAAAATAATCACAACGCAAGTATATAGATATCGGTCTATTTTATTGTACATTAATTTCGAATGTAAATATATATCCAGCACAATATTTGGCATATGAAATATCAATGTTGGAAAAGAAAATAAGTACAATTCACCCTAAATGTGGTGGAGCGTTGATGTAACAAGAAAATACGGGCAGAGGGAAAAGAATGTATTTGTTTAAATGATGTTTTCCTTACAAAAAATAAAACACCTCAACTAATTTAGGCACTTTCTATGTAGGGTTCCCTATTGAATAGGCTTCACATATTAGGTAGCAGAACCTTTCCATGAGAAATCGAACAACCATATAGCATGAAAAAGTTTTTCAAGAAACATAATCTTGTTGAGTATTTACTAGTAATGGATTCAAGACACTTATACAAGAATGTTAAACTAGAAATTGCACCACATGCTGCAAAAGAAACGTTGTAAGGAAATACCATAGGAAAGAGAACCTTTGTGCAAATGAAATAGGTAACCTGACCTCAAAACAAGAACTCTAGCCCAAAAAGACTCAAAAAACATGTAAAAACACCCCAAAAACAAAAAAAGTGTATTCCAGAACGCACTTGGTTTTTTTTGAAGGTCAAATTTCAACATTTTATAAAATTATGCTAAAAATAAAATTGTTTCTTGAAAAAAGGATTGAAAAAACACCCTCAAAACAAAACCAGTTGATGCTGGAATAACAAAAAAAAAAATTGTGTCATATTTTTGACATTTTAAAAAATAGAAATAACATTTTTTAATTTTTAAAATTAAACATTAAAAAAAACCTTAAATTTAAGAAAAAAAATAAATTTAAAAAATAAAAACATTTTAAAGCTTAAAATTTAAAAATATATAGGAATAAAAAAATAAAGATAAAAACTAAATAAAAATTTTTAATCAAACATTAAAGAAAACCTAAAATTTAAGAAAAAAATAAAAAAAATTTAAAGATTAAAATTTCAAAATAAATAGAAATAGAAAAATAAAAATAAAAACAAAATAAAAATATTAAATTAAAAACAAAAACAAGTTAAAAAAAGAAATAAATTATAAAAAATAAAATATAGAAATTAAATTTAAAAAAGAAAAAGAAAATGTTTATTAGAATAAAAAAAATAAAAACAAAAATTAAATTTAGAGAAATATATGTTAAAAAAACAATTAGATTTTAAAAAATAAATTAAATTTAAATTATAAAAAATGAAATATATATATATATATATATATATATATATATATATATGTATATATATATGTAGATTTAAATTAAAAATCTATATATTGGGTTTTATTAAAATAAAAAAAAATAAAAAAATTTTAAAAATATTAAATTCAAATAAATTTTAAAAAATACAAATTTACTAAATTTTAAAAAATTAAATGAAAAAACTAAACATAAAATTAATAATACTAAAAAATATGAATTTTTTTTTAAAAAAAATCAAATAAATTAAAAATATATATATATATATATATAATTTAATAAAAATTATTAACAAAATTTAGAAAAATAAAAAATAAATTAAAAACAAAAAAAATGAATAAAATTTAAAAATTTAAAAAAACAAAAAATAAATTAAAAAAAATAAATAAATTTCAAATATAAAAATTAAATTTAAAAAAAAAATTAATTTTTTTGAATTAAAAAAGAAAAAAAATTCCAATTAAAGGGAATCGCCCTCTTTTTGCGGCGAAGGCGGTTGGGAATCGGCCTGCGTGCGGCGGGAGGGCGATTCGGAATCGGCCTCTCCTCAGGGCGATTCCCGAAGTCGACCTCGGGGCGATTCCCGGAAATCGGCCTCGGGGGCGATTCCGGAGCTCGACCTCCCAGACACGGGAGGGTGATTCCGAGAATCGGCCTCTGCGAACGGGAGGCAATTCCGGAATCGACCTCGGAGCGATTCGGAGGCCAATGGCCTGGGCGATTCCGGAGGGCTCGGCCTCCTGCGGCGGGAGAGGCGATTCCCGGAGAATCGGCCTCGGGGAAATTCATGTCGGCCTCAAGGTGATTCCTTGAATCGGCCTCCGCCGCGGGAGGTGATTCCGAATCCTCGAGGCGAGGAGGCGATTCCGGGAATCAGCCTCCCGAAATCCGCAGGAGGGCATTCACGGGAATCGGACTCCCGTCATGGGAGGGCGATTCCCGGAACCGGCCTCCCGCGGCGGGAGGGCGATTCCCGGAATCGACCTCTCGTTGCGGGAGGGCGATTCCCAGAATCGGCCTCCCACCTAGGTAGCGGCGGAGGCATGCCTCCACCGCCACTTGGCTGGGAGGCCGACTGGCGGCACCACCACGATCAAAAAATTCTTTTTTTTTATTTTTTTTATTTTTAATTTTTATTTTTAATTTTATTTTTTTCTATTTTTTTTTTAAATTCAAAAAATTAAATTTTTTTTTTTTTTAAATCTTTTTTATTTTATCTTATTTTTATTTATTTATTTATTTTTATTTTAAATTTAATATTTTAGATTAATTATAGTTTAAAATTTAAAATTTATTTATTAAATTTATTAAATTTTAATTTAAATTTTTTTTTTTTTTTAATCTTTTAATTTATTTAGTTTTTCATTTTTTAAATTTATAAAATGTTTCATTTAAAAAAAAACAGTAAATTTATGGATATTTGTTTTTTAATTATTTACACGTGGTTTTTTTCATTTTTTTTGTTTTTTAATGATAGTTTTTTTTATTTTAATTCTTTTTATATTAATTTTCTTTTTCAATTTTCAATTTTTTTTTCAATTTGTTTTTTTATTAATTTTAAAATTTGTATTTTTGTTTTCTTATTATTATTATTTTTTTTAATTTAATTTTTGTTTTTTTTTGTTTTTTTTTAATCTAAATTTTAATCTTGTAATTTCAATTATTTTTAATTTTTTTATTTAATTTTATTTTATTTTTAATTTTTTTGGTTAATTTTTGTTTTTTCTTTTAAATTATATGTTTTTTTTTTAAATTTTTTTAATTTATTTTTATATAATTTTCTAATATATATATATATATATATATATATATATATATATATATATATATATATATATATATATATATATATATATATATATATATATTTATTTATTTATGAGTTAATTTTTGTTTCTTTTTTTTTTACATTTTTTTTGGTTTTTTATATTGTTTTTATATATATATATTTTACCTAAGTTTTGTGTTTTATTACCAACATGAAAATTACCACTCGAAAAAAAAAAGGTTGATGTTGCATCAATACGTTTCAAAATTAGCATGAAAATCACCGCTCTAAAAAGAAAAAGTTGATGCTGCATCAATACGTTTCAAAATTAGCATGAAAATCACTAACATTTTAAAACAAATATTCATACTTCATAAATAAAAATATTAGAGTGTCAAAAATGTGCTAAAAAAAAAAAAGGTGATTCTGCATCACCACTTTTCAAAATCGGGTGCTTTTTATGCTACTAAAAAAGCAGTAATACGTAAGTACTATTTTACCTAAACAATGTTAGAGAAACCTAGGGAGAAATAAGATGTTGTGGAGAAGGAACCATCGGAGCCATCGTAAAGGGATGAAAGGAAATTTGCTTCCATGGAAGGTAGGGAGAAGCCCAAAATATTGATGATAATAGTTATCAACCAGAAAATTTTGTTATAGATATTGAAATAGGAAATTGGGGGTCAAAATCCTTTGGTGATTAATAATCCTCTAAAACAAGCATGAAATAAGCATGTAACTTAAATCTCAAGTGGCACGACATCAAGGTCAACATCATAAAAATAGTTTCAATTGGTTGCAGACCTTAGAATGCACTTCCTGGTTAACTACAAGTTTACATTCTTGCATATCCACCCTAAAGGATAATGTCTTTGATGTCCAACGGTAGGGTTTGGCTTCTTTTCTAAGTCTTCATAAATCAAATTAGCTTGAGAATCACTATCAAAAAGTGTATCTATATTGGTATGTTTAGACATGAATCCAATATGGAGAAGTTCACTTCTTGTATCTTCATCTTGAGTTACATTGGAACAACATGAAGAACTATTTCTTACTGTGTTCTTACCTTTCAAACCAATTGTTGTAATCTTGGTTTCATCTCCTAAATCTAAACCTAAGTCATATTCAATGATTACTGCAGTTTTTCCATTCTCTTTGGATTTCAATTTGTTTGCCTTGAACCCCAAATGAAGTTGCCACCAATGGTCTTCATCACGGCCATTCTTCGAAAAATGTTTACATGTGAGTTTCTCTTTCTCTCTTTTGGTAGGGTTATTTCTCTTTCCTCTTTCATTAAACTTTCCCTTGCCTTTACCCACATACTCAAGGAAACTCTCACTTTTCTCATCTATACTCTGTTTCCCTCTTGCTTCTAAATGTGTGGATTGAACACAAATCTCATCTAATTTTGTGGGATTGAATATGAGAATAGTGTGTCTCAGGTAACTGTGTAAACCCCTAATATACTTTGACAAATTTTCTTGAGAACACAAATTAATACCAAAAATAAGAGCTCTTCTCCTAAATTAATGAGTATAATCTTGCACACTTTTCCCTTTCAATTTTCTAAAATTCATTGAGTCCATAATGGATTTTTTCATGTAAGCTAGAGGATAGAATTGCCTTTTAATGGAAATAATAAAACTTGACCAAGACATTGAGATCTTACCGTAGTTTTTAATCTCTTATTATGTCCTTGCTTGACACCATACAAGTATTGATCCCTCCATCCTTAAGGAAGCTAATTGAAACATTATGTCATCTTCTTAAAGGTTCTCAATTCTGAAATAAACCTCCAATTGACGAATCCAATTATTGAGCCTCTCTATATTCACTTCGCCATTATACATTAGAAGCTCAAACTTGAAATCAAGTTTTAGTAAGGGAGTTTTTCCATTTTTGTATTTTGAGTGAGTATGGGTGGTTTTGGCTGTGGAAGTGGAAGATGATGATGATGGTGATGATGAGGATGATGATGAATATTTTGGAGATGGAGGAGGATTTCCTCCACCACCCTTTGAATCCTTATGTTCATCCTTTTTGTCCCTCCCTTCAAAGGGGATCCTAACCCTTTCAGTTAGTTCATAGAAAGCCTACGTGAATGCTTCCTCCTATGAAATACCTCCAGTCTCTCCAGAAGCTCACATGATTGCTATGTTATCAAGCTTAGCTTCTGGTGCAACTTCTACCTCATGAATCTCACCTAGATATAAAACTTGATATGCTTCAAGTGCAATTGTGAGTGAAAATTTTGGTGGAGATGGTGCCCTAGTGGCTCTCCTTCTTCCGGCCCTAACCTTAGGACTAGAAACCAATAGTTTCCCTTCTCCTCTCTGCAACTTTAACATTGTAAGAATCACAAATTTGTAACCATTAAAACCTTAGTTGCACATAACCTTTCAACCTTTGCTCTGATAACACCTGGATCTTAATCTGAATGTTAGTTTTGTTGTGCTAATTTGACCTTCCGAATTATAAATAAGTTGATGATATTTTGCTTCATGTGCATAGGCTTCTTGAGGTGGTTATGAGTATCAAAATGATCCTTTAACACAATTTTTTGATGAAGTAATTCTTGCCTCCTGGGCTAAATCTCCTTGGTACAACTTCCATGGCTTCGGCCTCTGTATTAGCTAAAAATGAAAAAAAAAAAAAATTGTTTATAATCCTCTACTGCTCCTAAAACCTACTTCAATGTCTTCAGAATGTCCAATTCATCCGAAATAGACTCTTCTTCAGCCCAATTTTGCTTAATTTTGCAAAAGTTATGGCCTCCTCAATTCTCTTCTACAAAATCCCACTAAATCTGGAAATAAATCTAGTTACAACTGCTAATTTTGGAGATCCGCCGAAATTGGAAGACTCCACCAAAGAGGCCCCTATTATAATTGTGATTAATTAACTATTAATTGGGAGTTAACTATCGAATTAGCGCTAAACACACCTTTAATTAAATATAGATTAGAACAAGATTAGCGCAAATTTAATATAGCTATTGATTATTAAGCATTTTTAACCCCATGCTTAGTGGAGTGTTCCACCCCTAGTTGTAGCCCAACGGTGACATATATGAGGGGGCTGGGACCCTGCATCGCCCGACGCTTCAAACGATATGATAACATATGTAATTCAGTAGCATATAGAGTTAAGTTACAAGGTTGTGGTATAGTGGTAGTTTGGTGTGCTCGCTTGTGGGAGGTCCCAGGGTCGAGCCCTGAACTCTGCCCTTCCGCCCATATTAATTTTGCCACCCAAACAATATTATATATGCCCAACCTTTTGATATATTACATTTGATAAATCGAAGTTCGACCATATATGAAATTAACCCATACCTTGGTCCACCAGAGGGGGCACATGGTAGCCCCTGGTTACCCCATGTGTCTACCTCTGGTTGGACTATTTCAACCATATAATAAAAAAAATGTCATTCGACCATTGAACTATGAATTTCGAAAATTTGACCTTAGTGGTAAAAAAAATTTTGTCTTCCAAACTTTCCAGTGAATCCTACAGTGACAATTTTTACAGTGTCATTGGGAGAAAATGATGGAATATTCCTAGAACATCCCTTTTTTGTAGACTAGGCTATCATGTCACCATTCTATCACTTTTGCAATTTTTTTTACTTGTTTAGGAAAATGAACAACAGGCTCTATCTTCCTCATTCGGAGTGGGTTTTCAATGAAACGAATTGCGTTGGATTTCTGGTGATGAATTGATTTTTGTCCTTTAGTTTCCAATCAATTCTTAACAATTGCATTTTTTAGCTTAACACCGATCGCCTGGTGATTGAGTGTGCTTGTGTGTGTGTGTTTCGTTGAAGAAGGAAAATTATCTACTGAAGTGTGTAAATATAAAATAAAATGAGTCCTAATTCAAAAAACCTATGATGTTAAAATACAATTTGTAGGATGGAGAAGGGTGAGTTGAATAAATAATATCAAACAATATCGCTTCGTTTTGGGCACACTCAAAACTTACAAGTTTGTTTAGCCTTTTTATTCACATTGACATAACAATATTTCGAAATAGAGTTTCATATGCCTTATTTTTTATAAACAAAAGGAATAGTGGGTCATGGTAAGCTAAGACTTCAATAATGATCAACAATGAAAAAATGGATGGGTAAGGATTTTCACTTTTATATCATAGCTACAAGTGACATTTTACGGGCTAATATTCCCAAGTGGGGTAATATTTAATGTTTTTCCAAAATCAATTAGTCAATTTCCATTAAAAAAAAAAAAAAAAAGCCAAATTTTATAGTATTAAATTATTTTACCTTGAAAATACCCAATATTATATATTCTCTAATATAAAATAATTAGAAATCTAAACATTTTTACAAAGCTATCATCAAACATTTTAAGATTTGGGTATTAGTCACTAGTAATATTTTCCATGAATGGTAAACCTTAAGATAAAAAAATATCCTTAAAACTATGTTACCTACTGCAATTAATATATGCAAAGACTGGGCTCTATTTGCATCTCTTTAAGTAGGAATTTGACAAATCAACCATTCTATACTTGACAACAACTCCATCATAGAGATAAGATAATTATAGTGGAACATAATGTTATAGTCATGTACTCTGAGAGGTAAATCTATATCACTTAGTTCATTGTTAATCTTAGTTTGACATTTTTTAAGCTAAACATTATATTTTCCCTTATTGTTTACTAAATAAAATAAATTATGGCACAATTAATAACTACACTAACCTACTTTAGCGACAACTTTATTACTTTGTACATCTCTACAGATTGAGGTGTCTCTAAGTATTGTTAGACTAAAGAAATGAATTTCATATATGTTAGATTAATGTAGATAATCATATATATATTATGATATTTTAGAATTTAATAAATTATATAATATTTTTATTTCAAAATTATGTAATATCTGAAATCCCTTGGACTTGAATTATTAAACACCTAGGAGATTATCACATATATATTTTATAAGTTCTTTTAATTTGTTAATGGAGTCATCCTCTTTCATTTATAAATATCCAATATTCTTTCCATAAAAAAATATAAAATTATTTTTATTTAGTTTTATTCCATCATAGTTAACAAAAACAATATTTCAATTTTTAATCGTAATAAACTATTTTACATTATCCAACTCATCAATTAATATGAAATGTATGATTTAAATATGTCTATTTCAATAAATCTCCCCCTAAAATCACAAAAAAATAAATATATTTCATTTAATAATTTTTATGATCGTTCCGCTAAGCTCAACGATAAATCTTTGGAAGATCATACGCTGAGTTTGTTGGAATATGTAATTCCTACTTGTATTCAGTTGTGATTTTCTCTATGTATAAGAGTCTGTTCCTATTCTATAGGTTAGTTCCTACTTTAGTGTGAGGTTGAGATATTCCCTCAACCAAATTATTGTGCATCTAAGATAGCTTCTCTATCTTCAGACAATTCCTTATGTATATATGTAACTTGATTTAATGAATGAATATAGCTTGTATGCTCAGTTTCTAAGTTGGTATCAGAGCCTGTTTGGGCCTGGGCCTGGCCTTGGCCCCTCCTAGGTTGAGGGAAAGAAAAGAGTATTTGTTTGTTTTAGTTTTGTTTGTCCATTTATCACTATTCGAACATTTATCTATGGAGTGATATCGGAGAAATCAAGGAGGAGCTCTTTATCTCGTGAGCACTGCTGGAATTAGAATATCTCCATAATCATTTCTTATATGATTTCAAATATATTTCAAATCGACTTACTGGCTCTGACTCCGAGCGGATATTTGAGATCTCGTATTGGTTTTCTTTGAATTCGAAGGAAATGAGAGAAATTATCAGCATTCACGTTGGTCAAGTCCGGAGTTCAAGCGGTTCCTGTATGAGCCCAGGAACTTGATGTATTTGTTGCATCTGCTTCACTACCATTTGGTGCCGAGAAGGATCATGGCGGAGGAATGGAGGAATGAAAACCATCAGGCTTTGAACAAAGATGGGCGTCATTGGTTTGATGGGGACAGCCAGCGATCTGGTGGATTGGCAGATCGAGCCATGAGGATGAATGGCTTATTTTCTCTTATAGGATCTGATTGTTTGGAGGTATGATACACAATGTGATCACCACTGTGTTCGAGCCATCGCCTCGTCAGATTAATCCATCTTCGCGAGCTTCAAAAATAGACAAAGGACTGAGAACACGATCCTCGTTGTCGACAAGGAGAGGCTCGAGGTTTCCCGATAGGTCGCCCGACAAAATGGTAACTCTGTGCACTCCAAGGTTTCATTGATTTTTCATTTTGTGAATTCTCAGAACCTTCTCATGGTCGAAGGCATACATGGTGGTGCCTTTGGATACTACGGTTACATTTTCCTCTTCGATGCAAAGGGTGACAAGATTGTGTGGGATTGGATTGAGAAAAATTCTAATGTTGATCCCAGGATGATAGAATGAGACAACTTCGCAGATGTGATGGTGATCGAAGACTTGCAGTGGAAGCTGATTGGCAGCATGCTGATTCATGTGTCTGTTGGGAGGATTGGTTCGAATTACGATGGTGGTGGATCCTCTATTATACAGCTGCTGGTTGTTGTCGCTTCCTATACTTGAGCATTTTTTCTTCACGGAAGTGGCATATGCTACGTTATCATTGGAAGATAAAGCAGAATGACAATTTATTTCATCTCTCTTCTTGCTATATGTGTTGTGCTTGCAACATGTTTCTTTGTGCGAAGGCATAAATTAAGGCATGTTGGACATCATTCACGTGTTTGTAAATTTCATGGTTTGGGCATATTAAGAACAAATCCAGAGTTTCTTGTGAATTTTGTGCCGAGGTGCAACGAAAGAGGATTGGATTTCCAATGCTGTGGACCGATTTTTTGATTTGGAGTTTGGAGCTTTCAGGTGTTAGAAGAGGTGCATAAGCACTTGGAGTTGTTGGGAGGCTTCCAACTTCCTTTGTTTGGGATCAACCTAGTTGATGGTTGAACAGATTCATAGCATGGTCTCATGGCGCAATAGTGAAGTGAGCCAAGGGCAATGTGGTGAGCTGCCTCGACGTAATTATGTTTCTATACAGGTTGAAGATGAAAAAAATTGTCTTCTTGAATTATTCTACTTTCATGTCGAGACCAGTCAACTTAACATCTAAATGAATTGATGTAAATCTGGTTAAAAGAATTAAATGTTGTATTCTTGTGACATTTAGTTTTGGCAACTATTGTCGCGAGTGTGAGTCTTTATTGGAATTGCCCATTCCGACAATAGAAAAATTTATTTGTAGGAATGATATACTACCAGATATAATGAAGTCAAGGCAATGAAAATGGCATCATAGATTGGACTATGATCGAGTTTGTGTGTGTTGAGTGTGATGGAAACATATTTTCATGTTGAAATAGCGAGGAAATTATATTGATAATGGGTCTTTGTTGTTGCAGCCTGTCAACGAGCATGAGGGGGAATGCTTGGAAGCAGTTACCCTGCCTTCATACTGTGAACAGGGGAAGTGGCATTATGCTGCGATTCCAGGGGAAATGGATACTGAAATGAGAACTTTTTATGTATAAAATCGGTGAATTTTATGCATGTTGACAGTGAATTTGTGGACGACGTAGGATTGGACCATGAGGTCTTCGCTGTGATAAGCCTTTGTGGCTGTGTTGAGCCTTCGTGGCTATGGTGAGCCTTTGTGGCTATGGTGAAGCTACGTGGCTGCAGTGAGCCTTCATGGCTGTGTTGAGCCTTCGTGTCTGTGGTGAGCCTTCGTGGCTATGTTGAGCCTTTGTGGATGTGGTGAGCCTTCGTGGCTATGTTGAGCCTTGGTGGCTACATTGTATCTCCTCAATGTTGAGCGCCTGAGCGGTGGAGGTGAGTTACTTCTTGTCCAAATGTGAACTAGTAAGCAGATGAAAGGGTTTTTCTCGTGCATGAAGCAACGTGGAGCGATTAGTTGTCAGTGATCTAATATGGATCAGATCGAAGACAACGTGCAGTGTATGATCTTGGATCTTCTCACAACAGTAATGTGGGTAGTGTTCTGGTGAACTAAAATGCGGGGCGGACTGTCCAGAGTAGTGAATGTTGTGACCATGGGTTGAACATTTGCATTATCATTTGGTATTGTTTCTTTGAAAGCATGATTGTTTCTGTATGTTAGGGAAAATGAAATATTTCATGATGGACATATTTTGGAGTTAAAATTAATATACATATTGACATTAGTCACCTCAATATGAAGTTATTTTCTATTAGAATTGACTACTCTAATAAATGACAGGTTAGGGATGGAGTTCCAAGTTCTAATTTACAAGTACAAAGCCAAAGTAATTGTGTCTTCCAGAATATGAATAGTGCAACATTTGTGGAGGTGAATGGTATGGTGAGCGGCAAAGCAGGGTGGACAATCAAGTTTGTGAGAGTTTGTTTTGTGTGATTTTCTTCGAAAAGACTCATGACCATGAGTATGAGTCAGATTTTGTAATTAGAAGAAAATCTACATGTCATTTATTTTTTGTACATGTTGTAACACCTAGAGAAGCATGCATACCCCTTTCTTATATGTTCCCTCTGTCAGACATTTTTAACACCCTGGAAGAGTGTGTCATGTAGGATGGATACACTTGGGTGGGTCGTATTGGTTTTAGACTCCATAAGGTGAAATTTATATGAAGGGAGATTTAATTGAGAGGTTGGATGAACCATGTATGTGAAGGACTTCCTAGTAGACTAGCGGTTGCAGCAGTTGGAACCCATGCATTTCGATAGATGGTTGTTCCTTTATATGGAAATCGACAATAGCATGAACAAGATACAAAGTGTAATTACCAAATAGAACCAGTGTAATTACAAAACAGGACCAGTTGTAGATTTTGCAGATAGATATTGAGACAAGTAGTCATTAAGGGAGAGTGTTGGAATATGTAATTCCTACTTGTCTTTAGTTGTGATTCTCTCTATGTATACAGTCTGTTCCTATTCTATATGTTAGTTCCTAGTTTAGTGTGAGGTTGAGATATTCCCTCAACGAAATTACTATGTGTCTAAGATAGCTTCTCTATCTTGAGACAATTCCTTATGTATATATGTAACTTGATTTAATTAATGAATATAGATTGTATGCTCAGTTTCTAAGTTTACCCTCCGAGTGGAAAATAAATAATATAACTAGAGCTTCCGAAAGTACAAATACAGCTTAAAAAGGGAAGTCAACTTTTCTGAAGATTCGTTGAGTTTTTTAAGTAACCTTTATTTAACCACTGAATGTCCGAGCATCAGGAATGGAATGAAGTGGAAGTGAATTACTAGCTTCTTCCTTTTTTTCTTTTGAAAAAAATCTTAGTAAGTGATTTACTAGCTATACAACACATTAATAACACTTAAATAACAACTAAATTTAATTTTCTAAGCAACTAAAACTAGTTGTACTTCATGCAAAGCCATTCAACCCCATTAACAATGGTAATTATCTCCATCGTTCCATCGAATTAACAATGACAACCAGTTAAATGGAAATTGTGTTACAAATAGATGAGTTATATAAATGCGCTTGGATCTATAAATTATAAGAAAAGAAGAGCGGCCAAGTAGAAATAATTGGAGGTCGAACCATCACTAGAATTTTAGGTGTTACTATTTTCCATGGATTGTCTAAAGAAGGGATTGTCTAAATAATATGACTGACAAGTTTTTTTTACTGTGAAACGAGAAATTTAGTGATCGCCATGGGTTTTCAGGTGGCCTTTTATGTTTAATGGTGATATTTTCTGGAATATCCATTGAACGTTGGAACTGGATTTGTGGTATTTGGAGGTATGGTCTCCTTCTTCAGTTCCGACTTCGATCGCTTTTCAAGAAAATTTCAATCTTCTCGTTATTGTATTTTCCTATGAATGTGAATGCATGGAAAATGAAACTAATGCTAGAAGAAATGAATGAGGGAAAGAGCATGGTTACTAAAGTGATTAAAAATACAAACAGGACATCCATTGGGTAACCATCCAGCGAACAGAACTCCGTTGTAAGAAAGAAGCTCAAAATTGCTAGCTATCAATTTTAGGGTTTCTTGAATTTTTTATATCTATTTAAAAAAATCGAAGAATCGCATATGTTCTTTTAGAGTGTTCATAGTAACACGTTAGATACATGTTATTACACCAATTGAATTAGGCCCAAGCTAGATACATGTTATTTCTCTAATAGCGATCTCAAAGTTAAGATGAAAATTGTATTATATCATTCGCATAGAATTTGATTCACAATCACTCATATAGCTTGTGAAGGGAGAGAGGAACCCTACCAGATTTCCTCATTTCATTCTCAAACATTACTGCCACGACTTAAAATAATAAAAGAAAAGAGACACAAAACCTTCAGAAAATCATTTCTAAACATATTTAGGCTTATTTCTAAACAACGATTCTCTATTAAAAGAGATTTCACTTATTCTAGGAAAACTTATTATAATACTCTTCACTAAATAAATATTCAAAACTTACTCTTATATTAAATTTTATTATTAATTTTTATTAATTTATTTACATAAATTTAAGATAGTAGTAATTATAATTTCAAAAATTTTAACATTTAGAATTTATTACTTGAAATTTTTTAACATTTAGGTTGTATTACTAGAAATAAAATAAATATAATTATTATTATTAAAATAAATATAATTATTATTATTAAATAAATTTTAAAAATTTAAGAAACAAGACAATTTTTTTTATTAAATTAATGATTTTTTTTTAAATTAAAATTTAATTAAAATTAATCAAAATAAAATAAAATAATTTTAATAGAACTATTATTGAATAGTTATTAAATTATATTACACAAATTTGTTAAATTTATTAAAAATTATAATAAACTAATTATATTATTGATTAATAAAATTTATTAAATAAATTAATAGAATATTAATTTGTTAGTTACTCGGTTTTTTTTCTCCATATTTCACTATTTAAGCCTTTACTTGTGTCCTTCTTTTATTCGTCATTCAACATCTTATCTTGAAGATGAATTCCTTTGGGATTCAAAACATGGATCATTGTTTTATTATACTGTGGATAATCTGAGATTTCCTCAATAAAATAGAACCATAAAAGCTTGAAAACCATAATACCCAATATATTCTATGATGAGAAATATAACATATGTATTAGTTACAAAATAATAAAAAACACATATCTCCAACAACCTGTTTTTTCTTGTCCTTTTAAAGCCACTTAGATTTATCCATGCAATATAAAAATTATTCAAAGTACTAAATCAATTTTTTATTAACCATTCTACTGACATTATTCAATTTCCAGATATATTTTTTGATGGAAAGAGAGCAATGAAACAATCAACATACTAAATGTACTCATTATCAATCTTACAACATAAACTCTTGCATATGACTTTTAAATATTAATCATCATTAATGTAATTTATATACTCTACCAAGATTTTATTGCATAGTCACATAGATGACATTCTCAAAAACCTATTCATCCTTTTGTCTTCATTTAGAAAATAAATTTTTAAGTTCCTCGACACTAAATGTACCAACCAAACAGAAGAGAGGGGACCTCTCATGGCCTTTCATGCTAGTAGTGTAATTCCTTTTTTATAATATATAATGTAGGTGATTTATGGGTCTCTACTCAAAATGTAAGGGGCACACCTCTAATGCTTCATAATTTACTCACTTTCTATGTAGGTAACCCTAGGCACTAGGCTTCATGCATTAGGTAGCAGAAACTTTTTATGAGAAATGAAACAACCATATAGTATGAAAAATTTGTTCAAGAAACATAATATTGTGGAGTACTATGGAGTATTTACTAATAATGGCTTCAAGATACTTATACAAAAATGTTAAAAAAACACTCAAACAACAAATTATTTAATATCACACTTTGATGGCCTCTCTCATAAGGGAGTGATGACGAGAGCTTGTTGGTATGCTATCGACACTTATACAAAAATTTTAAGAAATTAATCAAACAACAACTTATTTAATATCACACATTGTTCGCCTCTCTCATAAGGGATTGATGGTGAGAGCTCGTTGGTATGCTATCAAAATACATGGATTGCACTAAAAGTTATTATTCCTATAATTTATTATCACATTCATATATTTCTGCATACTATAACCAAGAAATTTCTTATCCTAAATCCTAAATCACTGAATTTTGGCCAATGAGCTATTTTCTTCAATGCATAGTTTGATCCAAAATTTGGGATAAGGGGTGTGAATTTTTTTTTTTTAATATAGTTCAAGTTCTCAAGGAATTTATCTACTTTTGGTTCTTATATGTATAGGTGTTTGAATTGCATTGTCCAAATGACCCACAACTAGTCTATCTAAATGGATTATGTAATAAATCTACTCAGAGACAAATAACATTGAATCACACTTTAAGTAGTTAAAGAACTACTTAAGCAAACATCTGACATCAGGATTAAAAATAATCACAATGCAAGTATATAGATATTGGTCTCTTATATTCTACATTAAATGCGAATGTAAATATATATCAAATGCGAAATATTTGGCATATGAGATATAAATGTTGGACAAGAAAATAAGTACAATTCACCCTAAATGTGGTGGAGACTTTATGCAACAACAAAGAATACAGGCAGAGGGAAAAGAATTTAGTTGCTTAGATGATGTTTTCCTTTCAAAAAATTAAACACCTCAACTAATTTAGGCACTTTCTATGTATGTTTCCCTAGTCACTAGGCTTCACACATTAGGTAGCACAACATTTCTATGAGAAATGCAACAACCATATAGCATGAAAAAATTGTTCAAGAAACATAATCTTGTTAGGTATTTACTAGTAATGGATTCAAGACAATTATACAAGAATGTTAAACGAGCAATTGCACCACATGTTTCAAAAGAAACGTTGTAAGGAAATACCAGAGGAAAGAGTAGCCTAGAATAAATAAGTTGTTGCAGAGAAGGAGCCATCGTGAAGGAATGAAAGACAAATTTTACTTGCATGGAAGCAAGTAGTGGAGGTTTAAAAAATATTGATGATAAGAGTTACCAACCATAAAAATTTGTGATTAATAATCCTCTAAAACAAGCATGAAATGAGCATGTAACTCAAATCTAAAGAAGCACAACATCAAGGTCAACTTCATCAAAACAATTTGAATTGATTGCAAAACTTAGAATGCACTTCCTTGTTACCTACAAGTTTACATTTTTTCATATCCACCATAAAAGATAAGGTCTTGGATGTCTAACAGTTTCAGGGTTTAGCTTCTTGTCTAAGTCTCAAAAATCAAATTAGCTTGAGAATCACTATAAAATAGTGTATCTATATTGGTATGCTTAGACATGAATCCAATATGGAAAAGTTAAATTCTTGTATCTTCCTCTTGAGTTACATTGGAACAACATGAAGAACTAGTGCTTACTGTGTTCTAAACTTTCAAACCAATTGTTGTAATCTTGGTTTCATCTCCTAAATATGAACCTAAGTCATGTTCAATTATTGCAACAGTTTTTCCCTTCTCTTTAGCTTTCAGTTTTTTTTCCTTGAACCCCGAATGAAGTTGCCAGCAATGGTCTTCATCATGGCCATTCTTCAAAAAATGTTTACATGTGAGTTTCTCTTTCTCTCTTTTGGTAGGGTTATTTCTCTTTCCTCTTCCATTAGAATTTCCCTTTCCTTTACCCTCATACTGAAGGAAACTCTCACTTTTCTCATCTATACTCTGTTTCCCTCTTGCTTCTAAATTTGTGGCTTCAATGCAAATATCATCTAAGTTTGTGGGATTGAACATGAGAATAGTGTGTCTCAGGTAACTATTCAAACCCCTAATATAATTTAACAAAGTTTCTTGAGAACACAAATTAATACCCAAAATAAGAGCTCTTCTCCTAAATTCATCATTATAATCTTGCACACTTTTCCGTTTCAATTGTCTAAAATTTTGTGAGTCCATAATGTATTTTTGCATGTAAGCTAGAGGATAGAATTTCCTTTTAATGGAAACAATAAAAATTGACCAAGACATTGATATCTTACAATATTTTTTAATCTCTTCCTAAGTCCTTGCATCACACCATACAAGTGTTGATCCCTCCATCCTCAAGGAATCCAATTGAAACTTTATGTCATATTCTTGAAGGCTCTCAATTCCGAAATAAACCTCCAATTGACAAATCCAATTATCAGGCCTCTCTACATTCACTTCACCATTATACATTAGAAGCTCAAACCTGAAATCAAGTTTGAGTAAGGGAGTTTTTCCATTTTTGGCTTTTGAGTGAGTATGGGTGGTTTTGGTTGTGGAAGTGGAAGATGATGATGATGGTGATGATGAGGATGGTGATGAATATGGTGGAGACAGGGGAGGATTTTCTCCACCACCCTTTGAATCCTTATGTTCATCCTTTTCATCCCTGTCTTCAAAGAGGATCCTAACCCTTTAATTTATTTCATAGAAAGCCTACTTGTATGGTTCCTCATCTAAAATACCTTCAGTCTCTCCAAAAGTTCACATGATGGCTATGTATTCAAGCTCAGCTTTTGGTGCAACTTGTACCTCATATATCTCACCTAGATATAAAACTTGAGATGCTTCAAGTACAGTTGTGAGTGAAAATTTCGGTGGATATGGTGCCCTAGTGGCTCTCCTTATTTTGGTCCTAACCTTAGGACGAGAAACCAATAATTTCCCTCTCCTCTTTGCAACTTTAGCCTTGTAAGCATCACAAATTTGTAACCATTAAAACACTACTTTCACATAACTCAAGAAAATCAATGAAATAACCTTTCAAGCTTTGCTCTGATACCACCTGGATCTATATCTGAATGTTTTTTTTTTTTGTGCTAATTTCACCTTGCAAATTATAGATAAGTTGATGATATTTTACTTCATGTGAATAGGCTTCTTGAGGTGTTTCTGAGTATCAAACATGTAAATTTATTGAGTTTTATTTTAAATCTATGAGCTTAATCAGATTAAGACATAATGTTGAACAAAAACAATAAATTGCACAACAAACATTAAAATGATCCATTAACACAATTTTTTGATGAAGTAGTTCACCCCTCTGGACTAAATCTCCTTGGTCCAAATTTCATGGCATGTGCCTCTGTATTAGCTCAAAAATAGAAAAATAAAAAAAAAGTGTTGTTTAGAATCCTCTACTGCTCCTAAAACCTACTTCAATGTGTTCAGAATGTCCAATTAATCCGAATTTTGAACATTTTTGAAAAACTTATGGCCTCCCTCAATTCTCGCCTACAAAAACCCCACTAAATTTGGAAAGAACTCTATTTACACCTGCTAATTTTGGAGATCTGCCGAAATTGGAAGACTCTACCAAAGAGGCCTCTATATTAATCGCAATTAATTAACTGTTAATTGGGAGTTAAATATCAAATTAGCGCTAAACACACATTTAATTAAATATAGATTACAATAAGATTAGTGCAAATTTAATATATTTATTGATTATTAAGCACGTTTAACCCCACGCTTAGTGGAGTGCTCCACCCCTAGTTGTAGCCCAACAGTGACATATATTGGGGGGCTGCCCCCTCCACTGCTCGATCGCTTCAAACAATATGATAACATATGTAATTCAGTAGCATATAGAGTTAAGTTACATGGTTGTGGTATAGTGGTAGTTTGGTGTGCTCCCTTGGGGGAAGTCTTGGGGTCGAGCCTTAACCTCTGCCCCTCCGCCCATATTAATTTTTCTACCAAAACAATATTATATTCCCGACCTTTGGATATATGACAATTGATAATTTGAAGTTTGACCATATATGAAATTCACCCATACCTTGGTCCACCACAGGGGGCACCTGGCAGCCCCTGGTTACCCCACATGTCTGCCTCTGGTTGGACTATTTCAACCATATAATAAAAAAATGTCATTCGACCATTGAACTATGAAATTTGGAAATTCGACCTTAGTGGTAAAAAAAAATTTGTCTTCCAAACTTTCCAGCGAATCCTACAGTGATACTTTTCACAGAGTCATTGGGAGAAAATAATGGAATATTCCTAGAACATCCGTTTTTTGTTGACTAGTCTGTCATGTCACCATTCTCTCACTTTTGCAGTTTTTTTTAATTATTTAGGAAAATGAACAAGAGGCTCTATCTTCCTCATCTGGAGTGGGTTTTCAATGAAACGAATTGCGTTGGATTTTTGTCGATGAGTTGTTTGTTTTCGTTCAGATTCCAATCAATTCTGAACACTTCCATTTTTTAGCTTAACACTGATCACCTGGTGATTGAGTGTGCTTGTGTGTGTGTTTTTTTTTAAGAAGGAAAATTATCTACTGAAGTGTGTAAATATAATATAAAATGAGTCCTAATTCAGCAAACCTAGGATGTTACAATAAGAATTGTCGGATTGAGAAGGGTGAGTTGAATAAATAATATCAAATAATATCACTCCATTTTGAGCACACTCAAAATTTACAAGTTTGTTTAGCCTTTTTATTCACATTGATGTAACAACATTTCGAAATAGAGTTTCGTATGCCTTATTTTTTCTAAACAAAAAGAATAGTGGGTCATGGTAAGCTAAGACTTCAATAATGATCCACAATGAAAAAATGAATGGGTAAGGATTTTCACTTTTTTATCATAGCTAAAAGTGAAATTTTATGGGTTAATATTCCAAAGTGGGGTAATACGGGTTGATATTCCCAAGTGGGGTAATATTCAATGTTTTTCCAAATTCAATTAGTAAATTTCCATTTAAAAAACAAAAAATTAGCTAAATTTTATAATATTAAATTATTTTACCTTGAAAATACCCAATATTATATATTCTCTCATATAAAATAATTAGAAATCTAAACATTTTTACATAGTTATCATCAAACATTTTAAGATTTGGGTATTAGGCACTAGTAAGATTTTCCATGATTGGTAAACCTTAAGATAAAAAACTATCCTTAAAACTATGTTACCTACTGCAATTAATATATGCAAAGACCGGGCTCTATTTGCATCTCTTTGAGTAGGAATTTGACAAACCAAGCATTCTATACTTGACAACAACTCCATCATAGAGATAAGATAATTATAGTGGAACTTAATGTTATAGTCATGTATTCTGAGAGGTAAATATATATTACTTAGTTTATTGTTAATCTTAGTTTGACATTTTCTAAGCTAAACATTATATTTTCCCTTATTGTTTACTAACTACAATAAATTATGGCACAATTAATAACTACACTAACCTACTTTAGCCACAAATTTATTACTTTGTACATATCTATAGATTGAGGTGTCTCTACATATTGTTAGACTAAAGAAATGAATTTCATATATATTAGATTAATGTAGATGATCATATATATATTATGATATTTTAAAATTTAATAAATTATATATGATTTTTTTTATTTCAAAATTACTTAATATCCCAAATCCCTTGGACTTGAATTATTAGACACCCAGGAGATTATCACATATATATTTTATAAGTTGTTTTAATTTGTTAATGGAGTCATTCTCTTTCATTTATAAATATCCAATATTCTTTCCAAAAAAATATAAAATTATTTTTATTTAGTTTTATTCCATCATAGTTAACAAAAACAATATTTCAATTTTTAATCGTCATAAACCATTTTACATTATCCAACTCATCAATTAATATGAAATGTATGATTTAAATATGTCTATTTCAATAAATCTCCCTCTAACATCACAGAAAATAAATATATTTCATTTAATATTTTTTATGATCGTTTCGCTAAGCTCAACGATAAATCTTTGGAAGATCCAACGCTGAGTTTACCCTCCGAGTGGCGAAGAAATAATAGCTTCCGGAAGTACAAGTTCCGCTTAAAAAGGGAAGTCGACTTTTCTGAAGATTCGTTGAGTTTTTTAAGTAACCTTTATTTAACCACTGAATGTCCGAGCATCACGAATGGAATGCATTGGAAGTGAATTACTAGCTTCTTCGTTTTTTTTCCTTTTGAAAAAACTCCTGGTAAGTGATTTACTAGCTACACAACACATTACTGACACTTAACTATCAGCTGAATTTAATTTTCTAAACAACTAAAAGTAGTTGTACTCCATGCACAGCCATTCAACCCCATTAACAATGGTAATTACCTCCAACCATTCCATCGAATTAACAATGACAGTCAGTTAAATAGAAATTGTGTTACAAATGGAAGAGATATATAAATGGGCTTGGATCTATAAATTATAAGCAAAGAAGAGCAGCCAAGTAGAAATAATTGGAGGTCGAACCATCGTTAAAATTTTAGGTGTTACTCTTTTCCATGGATTCTCTAAAGAATATGACTGACAAGTTTTTTTTTACTCTTTCTCTTTTCCGTGAAATGGGAAATTTAGTGATCGCCATCGGTTTGCAGGTGGCCTTTTACGTTTAATGGTGATATTTTCTGGAATAGCCATTGAACGTTGGAACTGGATTTGGGGTATGTGGAGGTGTGGTCTCTTTGTCCAGTTCCGACTTCAATCGCTTTTCAAGAAAATTTCAATCTTCCCGTTCCTGTATTTTCCTATGAATGCGAATGCATGGACAGCGAAACTAATGGCTGAAGAAATGAATGCGGGAAAGAACACGGTTGCTAAGGAGATTCAAAATACAAACCGGACATCCATTGGCTAATCATCCAGCGAACAGAACTCCGTTGTAAGAAAGAAGCTCAAAATTGCTAGGTATCAATTTTAGGGTTTCTTGAATTTTTTATATCTATTTAAAAAAATCCAAGAATCGAATATGTTGTTTTACAGTGTTCATATGTCACATACCTCCACTCTCAATTTTTTTCTTTTTTCTAATTAGTGTTTAATTACCATTTTTATCTCAATCATGTCGACCCTAAGTATTATTCCGACACAGACCTTTTTACTTCTATGCCACTTCCTAGATATAACCACATATAGGTATGGTAATTGATTTTCGTACCAATTAGCTCTTATGAGATGTTAGTCTACACTTCTCATGTCTGACAACATAATTTAACCCTTATATCATGATCATTTAACGAATTTTTCCACTACTCAGTAATTCTGCAAAAGAGTTCCGTAGTTAATTTCATCTATTATAACTCTATGAAATGTCTTCCTAGAACCCCATTATGCTTATATGTCACATTTTTAATGGTAAGAATATTTAAACTATTTCCATTTTACCTTACCCCTACTATTCTTAATTCATTACCCATATCGTTACATGGTTATATTATTGTTTTAATACATTTGCAAAGACACATTCCTATGTACACATCGTTCCCTTTGGACTTTGGCGTTTACGCACAGGAGTTAATGCCCTTGTAATGTGGGTTGCTCATAAACCATAACATGAAGACTATATTTACTTCCCTTCCCCAATTTTTCGTCACCTCAGTACTCATACCAACCTACGATGTTGTGATTTGCTGAGAGGTCTTCCACGTATGGCTTATGGTTTTTCGTATAATGTTTTAGGGTACGTCGCATTTAAGTCTCTCTTTTTTGTTATGGAGTTGTCTCCTGTCACATTATCATTGCGTGTTCATTTGAATCTTGTACGTTCTTGGTGAATGCTACGGATAATATTTGTATCTCTCTTGAGCCTCAAAAACAACAGTATTCTAATTCCCTTTCTACGGTCATGAATTTAATTCAAGCGTATCAATACATCTTGACTTACATATTTTACCAGTCGATTGTACTCCCCGTCATTATCCTTTGATCCATGTCTCCCTCTATGGATGGCCACCATGTGGACGGTGGGATCATCCTTAGGTTTTCCCAACTCGCATACTATATCAGTTGTTTACCATGTGGTTTACCATTTCCTGGTGGTTTCTCCACGATGACAGTCTTCTCCGGTTTATTCTTGTGCAACTGAACGAGGGACTTCGCCTTTGTTTTCGATATGTATGGTCGACCCTCAGGCCGACGTACTATGGTAAGTGTTCCTCCAAATTTTATTGCAGACCTTTGTAGCAATACCTGTAGATAATGATTATTGTTCGTTTTATGCCCACTCCTTACATTTTATTTTGGAATTGAGTAATTAACTCGATGCAGGGGTTTAATGGTATGGGCAACTAATTATACGTATGGGTTTGCTTGTCGTTTATCCCTCCAGCAAAGATTCATATCGTTTGGTCTTCTGCAACTTACGTTTGTGAGCCAAGGGTAATCATTTTCCCTCCTTCTGCACCACTCTATTGTTTTTCGCCCGAATTGTTGACATACTGATTATCAAATCTAGATTCTGAATTTGCATATCTTATTTACTGAAGGTCTTGCGTGGATGAAAAGAGGTTAAAATTTGCTAGGTAATGAAATTTCTCTTCTGGTTTTGGTAGAAATCCAAGGTTTATTTTTAATATTGCATTCACTAACGACTTCCGGTTTGGTTGTATCACAGGTACTGGTTATCCAAGCCATAAATGTGTGCTTAATTCCCACGTCTTTCGTTTTGGCTTCCAGTCCCATGTTTTAATGTCAAAATTATTTTATTCCAGGTTGGTTGTGAATTGAAGCTTTTCGTCTATCCAGATTCTCGCTGAGAATGATTTCTTCCTCTTAGAATTTTTTTAGTTTCCCTGTAGAAGTTTTGCTTCTCTACAGAAGAGCAAATCATTCGTGTAGGAAAGAGTTACAAGTGTCGGAGTTAACAAGTCTGCTTATACTCTTATATATTTGTTATTTTAAGTCTAGGCCCGTGGATTTCCATATAAATTTTTCCCCAATGGGGTTTAGTTGTATAATTCGCATTTCAAATCCTCATAACTCAGAAGAAGTTCACATGTATTTTGTTTATTAAAAAAAGATAATGATTAATAATTCAGCATGAATGATTTTGTCATTTTCTTTATCAATAGCTTCTTCTCTCTACGGTTAAATCTATTATGATTCTGGTTTATTAGTAGTAGTAACTCCAGAATATACATGTCTATACCCATAATTTTCTCGGGACCAATTCTCATCCAATGTTTATTTATTTTTATATGTAATACTAGACTTCCGTTTGCAATTGCTATCACACACAGTTTATTCTTAATACATGTAAAAGGTCTGTAGGTATAGCAGCACTGTAATTATATACAAGACTTCTTTTGGTTCATATGAAATATATCTCCACACTGTTTAGACACTGCCAGATTTTAGTAGTAGATTTATGTGTATTTTTCCAGAGAGATAATATACTATATGATTTATTTTATTTTTTTTTACAAAATTATTCTGACATGTACATATATTAAGATACCTCTGGAGAGTATTACTATGATTTCAGTACACAAGTGTACTTAATATTCTCACATAAATTTCATACTAATATATTTCATAGCATTTTGCCTCCCTTTAATGTAACCATGGTTATGTGGAAATGACAGTCTATATATATTTTATTTCCTATTCTACCACAGTTTCAGTCTAATAAAGGTGAAAATCTGAAGTAATTTTAAACTTTGAAATGCACAATACAGATCTAAAATACAACTGTCTGCATGTAAGTCTACTTGCACCCTATAGTGTTACTATGCTTCTATATGAATATTTCTAAAAACAAATTAACTGTGTAAAACTATCCACTCTGGCCACATGTTCTCTTTATTTTAACTGTAAAATTTTCCTTGAAACTTTCCTAGTTTCCTAGGTGACACAGAATAATAACATCTGCTCTAATTAATCCTACCCAACTTTATTCTACACTTTTGAGTTGTCATACATTTTCTTATAATCTAAATGGAATAGGTTGAAATAGTTCTAGTTCCTATTTCCTTCTGTTTCATACAATGTGGTTTCTTCTGTATACTTCACAGTTATATTGGTGACCCAGAAGCAGATTAAAGTTACAATTATTATGAATTATGGGAGTAGTATAAATCTTCAGATTTAAACCAATAACAAGTTTAGAGCTTCTGGCTGATTTTTCCCATAATTTCCTATTCCTACAACTATGCAGAATTAAGAGGATTACATTCTTCTAATAATTCTGTAAATGTATGGAATACCAGTTTCAGTATTGAAAATAGAATAACTTCTACAGTTCTTAATCACACTACACATTCACAATAATTTCAACCATGCATAAACATTATGGCATACCACTTCTGCAATTGACCAGTCCTCCCAACCTTAGAGTCTTTTGTCTCCAGAACTCACCCCCGAGCTGAGATCTCCTGCTAGAACAGACCAACCTCAATCTGTTCTGGAGTAGCTTATTTAAGCTCATGTTCCCCAAAGCCTGTTTCTAATTCTGCGTCAGGTACAGTCTTTTCTTTATGTAGGTGTTTGTAGGCTTCCTTTATTTAGGGATTTTTTAAGTACACTTCACCTTTTCCCGACTTACCTCTTCCCAACTACTCTCCACCTCATTGGGGAAAATCTAGATTTTTCCTCAAAAATCTAAATTAGAGATAAATTCTTTCAAGGATTTTTGAAATATTTTTGGGGAAAGTCTTAGCCTCTTTCCACACCTCATGGATTTGGCTAGCGATCTCAAGATTCTCATCTGGTCAATATGCACAGAATTATTTTATTTACTTTTCATAATTAAAAATTAATTACATCCACATCATACTTATCCATTGGGGTCCACTCCCTTTTGGATTAAAGCTCAAATGTCTATCTTGAAAGAAAACATAAACTAGGGGTGTTACATCATGTAGTAACACCATTAGAAATACATGTTATTACACCAATTGAATTAGACCCAAGTTAGATACATGTTATTTCTCTAATAGCGATCTCAAAGTTACGCTGAAAATTGTATTATATCATTCGCATAGACTTTGATTCACAATCACTCATATAGTTTGTGAAGGGAGAGAGGAACCCTACCAGATTGTCTCATTTCATTCTCAAACATCACTGCCCCGACTTAAAAGAATAAAAGAAAAAAGATACAAAATCTTAAGAAAAAACATTTCTAAATATATTTACGCTTGTTTCTAAACAATGATTCTCTATTAAAAGAGATTTCACTGATTTTAGGAAAACTTATTATAATACACTTCGATAAATAAATATTCAAAACTTACTCTTATATTAAATTTTATTATTAATGCTTATTAATTTATTTAGATAATTTTATGGTAGTAATAATTATAATTTCGAAAATTTTAACATTTAGAATTTATTACTTGAATTTTTTTAACATTTACGTTTTATTACTAGAAATAAAATAAATATAATTATCATTATTAAATAAATTTTAAAATTATGATTTTTTTTTAATTTATTACAATTTAATTAAAATTAATCAAAATAAAATAAAATAAATTTAATAGAACTATTATTGGATTTTTGATTAAATTATATTTCACAAATTTGTTAAATTTATTAAAAAATGAGAATAAACTAATTCTATTATTTATTAATAAAATTTATTAAATAAATTAATAGAATATTAATTTGTTAGCTATTTGGTTTTTTTTTCTCCATATTTCACTATTTAAACCTTCACCTTGTGTCCTGCTTTTATTCGTCATTCAACACCTTGTCTTGAAGATGAATTCCTTTGGGATTCAAAACATGGATCATTGTTTTATTATACTGTGGATAATCTGAGATTTCTTCAATAAACTGGAACCACAAAAACTTGAAAACCATAATACCCAATGTATTCTATGATGAGAAATATAACATGTGTATTAGTTACAGAATAATTAAAAACACATATCTCCAACAACCTCTTTTTTCTTGTCCTTTTAAAACCACTTAGATTTATCCATCCAATATAAAAATTATTCAAAGTACTATATTTTTTGATGGCAAGAGAGCAAGGAAACATTCAACATACTAAATGTACTCATTATCAATCTTACAACATAAAATCTTGCATATGACTTTTAAATATTAATCATCATTAAAGTAATTTATATACTCTACCAAGATTTTTATTGCCATAATCACGTAGATGAGCTGCTCAAAAAACTATTCATCCCTTTGTCTTCATTTAGAAAATAATTTTTTAAGTTCCTCCACACCAAATGTACCAACCAAACACAAGAGAGGGGACCTCTCATGGCCTCTCATGCTAGTAGCGTAATTCCTTTTTTATAATGTATAATGTAGGTGATTTATGGGTCTCTGCTCAAAATGTAAGAGGCACACCTCTCATGCTTCTTAATTTAGGCACTTTCTATGTAGGTAACCCTAGACACTAGGCTTCATGCATTAGGTAGCACAACCCTTTTATGAGAAATGAAACAACCATATAGTATGAAAAAATTGTTCAAGCAACATAATGTTGTGGAGTACTGTGGAGTATTTACTAATAATGGCTTCAAGATACTTATACAAAAATGTTAAAAAAACACTCAAACGACAACTTATTTAATATCACACTTTCCTAGCCTCTCTCATAAGGGAGTGATGATGACAGCTCGTTGGTATGCTATCAACACTTATACAAAAATGTTAAAAAAGCACTCAAACAACAAGTTATTTAATATCACACATCGCTAGCGTCTCTCATAAGGGAGTGATGGTGAGAGCTCTTTGGTATGCTATCAAAATACATGTATTGCACTAAAATTTATTATTCCTATATTTTATTATCACATTCATATATTTATGCATACTATAACCAAGAAATTTCTTATCCTAAGGCCTAAATCACTCAATTTTGGCCAATGAGCTATTTGCTTCAATGCATAGTTTGATCCAAAAATTGGGATAAGGGGTGTGAAAAATGTTTTTTTAATAGAGTTCAAGTTATGAAGGACTTTATCTACTTTTTGTTGTTATCTGTATAGGTCTTTTAATTGCATTGTTCAAATGACCTACAACTAGTCTATCTAAACAGATTATGTAATAAAAATGCTCAAAGAGAAATAACCTTAAATCACACTTTAAGTAGTTAAATAAATACTTATGAAAACATATCACATCAAGATTAAAAATAATCACAACGCAAGTATATAGATATCGGTGTCTTCTATTCTACATTAAATGCGAATGTAAATATATATCTAGTGCAAAATATTTGGCATATGAAATATCAACGTTGGACAAGAAAATAAGTACAATTCACCCTAAATGTGGTGGAGCCTTATGCAATAACAAAGAATACAGGCAGAGGGAAAATAATCTGGTTGTTTAGATGATGTTTTCCTTTCAAAATATAAGACACCTCAACTAATTTAGGCACTTTCTATGTAGGTTGCCCTAGTCAGTAGGCTTCAAAAATTAGGTAGCACAACCATTCTATGAGAAATGCAACAACCATATAGCATGAAAAAATTGTTCAAGAAACATAATCTTGTTGAGTATTTACTAGTAATGGATTCAAGACACTTATACAAGAATGTTAAACTAGCGATTGCACCACATGTTGGAAAAGAAACATTGTAAGGCAATACCATAGGAAAGAGTAGCCTAGAGGAGATAAGTTGTTGTAAAGAAGGAGCCATTGTGAAGGAATGAAAGACAAATTTTTCTTCCATGGAAGCAAGTAGTGGAGGTTTCAAAAATATTGACGATAAGAGTTATCAACCAGAAAATTTTGTTATAGATATTGAAATAGTCAATTGTGGGTGAAAACACACACACACACACAAACACACATATATATACGAACATAATTTTTTAACATATATATATAATTTGTTATAGATATTGAAATAGGAAATTGGGGGTGAAAATCCTCTGGTGATTAATAATCCTCTAAAACAAGCATGAAATGAGCATGTAACTCAAACAAGATATTTTAAATACATTCAAGTACAATCTATCTAGCATAGATGTAAATAAAGAAATTTTTTATTAACAGAAATAGAGTTTACTCCAATTTCATCTACATATCTGAGCACTAATTTCATGCTTGTGAGAAATTGTAGATGTATATGAATAACAATAGTCTAGGTATACAAGAAAGTCAATGTCATTTTAATATGGAGACATTTTTGGAAGGAGATATTGTACTTTATGTTATGGTTTATTTTCTTCACTCCAAACTTGGTTTATTATTTCTCTTTATACATAAGAAACAAAAAATGCAAATTAATTTCACAATTTTAAGTTATTGTTTTAGATTTTATAATTAAAAATCTAGTTTCTTATTAAACTATTTTACACACATCTGTTTATTTAAATAAATTATATTGTGAGTATGTTTTCTCCTATTATCTTCAAATCCGATGAGGAGGTATTGAGCATGGGAGCCAACTTTAGGTAAATAAACATTCACATTGTCAACTTGGAAAAAAAATTATAATCCTAAAATTCTCTTACCTAATCATATGTTTAAATATATAATTGAGTTCAATTTATTAAAAACAAAGGAAATATTAAGAACCTCCTAGAGTTATAAAAGGTAATTGACATGAAAAATAAAAAATATCCTCATGAAAACATACAAATGTTAGTGTTAATGAATCATTAAAAAACTACAAAGGGATAATAGACAATATCACAATTTTCTTATTAGAACTAAATGATCCTATATGAAACAATGATGGCTTTCAGCACTTCAAGAGCAGTAAAAACAAGTTTATTGACAAAAAAAACTCTACCACTGAGAGAGATTTGGAAGCAACTGTTGAATTGGTGAACATTTCTTGCTCTATGGTGTTGGATATTGGGAATAGGCAACTGTTGAATTGGTGAACATGTCTTGCTCTGTGGTGTTGGATATTGGGCATAGATTTCTTACAAGTCTTGCCACAAGCTTGTGCATTCGTAGCTTATACTACATTGTACAGAAATTTAGCTAACATTTGAAACACACTTGCAACACTTGCCATCACATTGTAGAAGAAAGTGTGAAGTATACATTTTATTATCATATATAAATGTTTCTATATGCAATAACTACCTTGTGCCTGATAGTTTAAATTTGTGTAGGGAGGAGGAGAGGAGTGTCAAGGTTCAAGCTAGAATAAAAAGAGAAAGAAGAATATTTTTTGGGACATGAGAATCTTGTTTGGGACTTGAGATAGATTCATTCTCTGCACATCTAGACTCAAAGCTTAATTAAACAAAACTGACCATACTTTAAATTTTTTAAATTATCAATTTAATACATTTTACTCAATTACACATGTAGAAATATTCATTTTTAAAAAATACAAATATAAAATACTATTTTAAATAAAAATATTACAACACATTTAAAAAAATTCATTTAAAAAAATTCAAATACAAATTACTATTTTAAATAAAAATTGTACAAAGAATCACATTAATTACCATGGTCCTTGTGTACCTTCATCTTATTACTTTTTAAATATATTTTAAAATACCTAATGTTTGTAACTTATTCTTAAACACATAGTGTCAACTTTGTAAAACTATAATCTACAAGTCTCACTTTTTATAGTTTTGGTGGAAGGATAGAGTATCTAAATTCCCTTACCCTTTAATAAGCATCCTCAATTATTGTACCACCCACCTCTGCATCCAATCTAGACATCTTAGGTTATATTCTAAATTGATCAAGAGTATATAATTTTTTAGGGTGGTGTTCTACGTTCACTAAAATTCCCATGATGTCCATCACTATGTATGGAGTCGTTGCAACCTTGGATATATTTTGTGAGTTGTTGTGATTTTTTTCGTGTGGCTAAAAGTTATTTTTGTTTGTCACCGAAATTCAAAACATTTTTATCATCTCATATCCTTATAGCATTAGATATATTTTGTGAACTAATGTGATGTAATATTTTCTAGCTACAATTAGGTAATTAAAGATATGTATATATGTATGTATGTAGTTACAAACTATTATGTAGCTACAAACTATTACAACTAAGTAAGTAAAGGTAAATTTAGTGTTATTTAAGAAATGAGAATTATGAACATTCATCATTATTGCTCAAGATAAAGCATGTCATGTGAAATAACTTCACATATTTTAAAAAAATCATCTTAAGACCATTGCTGGAGTAGATAGTACTTCAACCAAGTACCTCGTTTATATATTCTCATAGTAACCCATTAATGTTCATGTATTTTTATTGTTGTCACATAAATTAATGTTCATTTCTTTTGAGTAGCCATTGAGGATGTTCTTGGTTTTTTAATGCTATGATGTAAATTAATGTTCATTTACTTGCAATGATATGAGGTAAAGATTATAATTACACATTGAGGTTTATGTTGGAATATTTAAATTATGTAATTACTATTTTTTTTTGTTGAAATTTTTAAAAAATGAAAAATTTATGATTACTCAAGAGGAAAAATGATGAAATTATTTATGTGTTTAACAAGATATTTTGTAAGTTATATCATTAAATAACTAAGTTATACCATAGATGTGTTGTTATTATTTGTGGTTTTGATGTAATCTCTTTTTTTCCCATTGAAAATATGTGTTTTGGTACGTTCATACTTATGGTTCTTAGAGAAGAATCAAACACCTCATTTTCAAAAATTCTTGAATGATGATATTTCATCTTAGGACCAAAGCAATAATACTTATCTAAAAATGATATGAACATATGTAGTTGTAACCAAATTATGTAACTGAATAGCCCAATATTTTTTTTCACCCTCTGTAGTTGTAGCTATCATGCATGATTCATGTGAGAGAACTTCCTCTATACTACTCTTTCATATGTTATTGTTTTGCAGCGTTTCCTTTGCAACATATGGTGTAATTGCTAGTTAGTGATTATGTCAAATTTATGGTTACTATATATTACTGTAGCACAAACCAATCTATTTTTATTCTCAAGTGTCTTTCCCACAAACTAATCTATTTTTATTTTCAAGTGTCTTTTCCAACCTTTTTGCTTCTATGAAATATGTTGGTTTCAATTTACCACTTTTATTTTACTATTTCAAATGTGTCATCATCTATCTCCTCTTTACTATGAATTATAAGATTCAAGGCTATTTTATTGCACTCGTGATATAGGTCAATTAGTTTATTCATTTCATCTTTGATAAGTTTGATGTCCAATTATTCTTGGTTCTACAGTCAAGTGTTATTTAGTTTTTCTTTTAAATTTTATTCAATTGTTGATTGTTTGTGGTTTTACATTTATTGTAACCTATATTTCATTTTTTGCAATTCCTTGAGCCCTAAAATTATATTTTCTCCCAATAAAAATTTGTTATCAAACATTTTAGCTAATTCTAGTTTATGTTCCATTTCTCTTTCTTCTCTTTTTTCCTCTATAAAATAATAAAGACTTTCTAGGTGGACTATTTTTTCATCCAATCTTCCCCTTACTACATAGATGCATAATTTTAACAAATAAAAAAAAATGTAAAAAGTAAAAGTAAAATAAATAAAATAATCGAAATGAACTTATGACCCAAGTTTTTAACAAATAAAATAACAGTATTAAGTAAAAAGAAATTAAATAAATAAAGAGAGATTATGCACCAAGGTTATGTGTTGTGGCAATTAAACAAGTGAATTGTTTTGACATTGTAACTTAAATATACTCAACATTCACTTCACTTCTATAAAAGCCACATCAAGTTTGATTCTTCAAAAAATTTCACCCAAAAAAATTTACAAGTTTGATTTTCTTAAAAAGTTATCCTAAAATATTCCCCATAGGTTAAAGAATTATAAATTCACTCAAAGCCCTTAAAATATTCCCTATATATTTATAAATTATAAATTCACTCATAACCCCCTAAAATATTACCCACGTATTCCAAAATTATAAATTCACTCAAAATCCCTAAATATTTAGTAAATATCCCTAACATATTCCCACATGTTCAAGAATTATAAATTCATTCAAGATAAAAAATTAATATTTAAATCTGAGACCAAAAATACTTCACCACATAAATTCACGCCAGAATCATAAAATTTAACAATCGAACCAATAGAAAATCTCATAAACCAATTTAATTTCTAACTTAGTTGTAATTTTAAAAATAAAATAAAATTCTAATTATTAGTTGTAATATTAAATAAAAAACGTATACCGTCGTCAAAATATACAATTACATTATTAGATTATTTACAATATCAAAAAAAAATACATATACTTTGACGTATGCATCAAAGTCATTCCTTCAATTCATTTCATGGGATGTAGTGTTATGAACGCAGAGTCCCAACTTTTGGACGTTCCCTCGTCAATGAAACCACTCGGTAATTGATACTGTAATAAATAATGTTTATACCAAGGGATTTTAAATTGGATCGTTACAGAGTACATTATTGAAACGTTGGCATTTAGCAGGTGACGTAAAATTGTGAACATTGTGATTCCATTTAGAAGAGGTCAACATATCATTCTTAACACTTTGCAGGAACCCATGAAAAACAAAAATTGGGAGATGCGTGTTTACTGTTAATGTTGTCGGTGATTTCGCTTACAACGTACAGACATGAAAGGTGACGACTGTGTACAGGCATAAGATTCTTCAGAGTTATCGCAATCGGAATCATATTCAGAATCAAAACCATCCCATATACATATACATATACATATATATATATACATATACATATATATATATATATATATATATACGTAAACGAAGAAGAATATCAAATTAAAACAACAAAAGCCCTCATAATCACATAAATAAACATGTGGAATCATAGGACTCGATTATCCATACATTTCTGTTTATAAATTAATATTATGGTCACATTTAACTAGTGTCGTTGAGAATTGTTGCATGTGCCAATATTACTTGTAACCAACGCACGTCAGTATTTCCTGCTTTGTTCAATTTCTTCTCAATGAATCATACTCAACTTGTATCAATCCATCACCACACAATTCAAAAGAATATTATTAGCATGTTATTTATTCGATGAATTTATCGATCTTGTAACCAGAATAGCCATAATTCAGGTTGAAATTTATACTCACTCTCAACTGCTCCAAGCTTTAGGACAACCTGTAAGAAAATGTACGGTGAATAACATCATCTTGGTTGTAGTTTCATTACCACTGAAAAGGAAAGAAATGATGAAATCACCTATAATTTCTTCCGAAAGTATTTCTTCCTCATCTAGTACTCTAGCCAGTAAACCACTTTTCAGTACTCCATTACAATTGGCTTTCCTTTCCTCTATTACTTTGTATATATTACAGATCAAAATCTGCCTTGCTTGAGAAACAAAACTCAATCCATGACACCATTGAATCAACAAATTGTAGCAATGTCATTTAAATATTTAATTGAGACCACCAATGCCAATTAAAGTATTAGTGGATATCTATAACAAAATTATGGGTGAGAACCAGATTAAATGAACATATTTGAAAAATTTATCTGTCATGAAATTCTGTTTCAACTTCTTTGGGGTCATCTTGCTGGCAGCAATGCCATAAAGCTTCCTGTGTAGATCTCGATGTATAGCAATCAAACTGTTCCTTCCTACTGAATCTCGAAATGATTTGGGGTAGCTGGCCTTCACTAACGTTCCTTCATTTTGCAAGATGTGTTTATTAAACTTTGGATTATCAGAAATCTATATTTGATCAATAAGAATCCTAAACATAAAAAATAAAAAAAAATAAAAAATATGAATTAGTTTTTGTATGCAAATGAGGATACCATACCTTCTAACAGAGTCCTCAGTGGAAGATGTTGGGTGTGAGCTTCATTTTTTTTTGTCTGAAAAACCAAGATCTGGGTGCGCTTGGGTAAAGAGAAAAATGCGTTGCTATAGAAGACAATGCCATGTTAAAGGGAGACACCTTACGACGTAATTACCAAGTTTCAAGGAATTTATCTATTTTTGGTTGTTATCTGATTAGGTTTTTCAATTGCATTCTCCAAATGACCTACAACTAGTCTATTTAAACTGATTCTGTAATAAATCTGCTTAATCACTAATAATCTTGATTCACACTTTAAGTAGTTAAAGAACTATTAAGCAAACATGTCACATAAAAATTAAAATAATGAATACATTATATATAAATATCACATATTAATCACAACGCAAGTACCAATATATATATATATATATATATATATATTCCGTCCCTTCTCTCTTCTCTTCTACATTAATTGGGAATGTAAATGTATATTTGGCATGTGAAAAATCAATGTTGGACAAGAAAATAAGTACGGTTCACGCTAAATTTGGGGGAGCCTTGATGCACAACAAAGAACACAGGCATAGTGAAAGCAAAATTAGTGAAATTGTATGTTTATTTGAACAATTGTGAGTTAGTGAATTTGTTCCCATTAATAACAGAAACTAAGGGGTCATTTTTTATTTTTTTAAAGAGACTCTCCAAAGCTGGAGAAAGGAGTAACATTATGCTACCAATATCCATGAGAGTGTACATGCGATGAAGTGTGGGGATATTTACGGAGAAACAAAGGTAATAATTGTATTTACTTTATTAGAAAATATTGCGTATATTTGTTTTTTTTTTTGGAATTTTTTTTTTCTCATTAAATATTTGTGTACTCCAAAGAAATTGGTGCATGATGTTCACTAACGTCATGTGGTGAGTATTATTAAGAATAATTGCAGCTACTTCGGTTTGCAAGAAATTCGTGAAGACAATGTATGTGCATGATTGACCTCTTCGTCAAGAACTAGGAGATGACCCTTTAATGAAAATGAGATTTGGAAACTAGTTTTGTTGAACAATATGGGGTAACATCTAACTAGATGAAAGGATAAATAAATACAAACAACTATGAACTTATATTGAAATTATGTGACACGAAATTCAATCTTTTAGGTCACACAAAAGTCAAATATATTACCAGAGATATGGATATGTTCTAGAATTCATATGACTTTGGGATATTTAATGGATAAATCTCAATCTCTTTATTAAACCGGGGTTGCATGGAAACTTAATACTTTCCATTGAAATTAATGATTATATTGCTACACAATTTGTATATAAAGTGCTATCATAACACATATAAAGCATATTATCAAATATTTAAACTCTAGTTAATATAATAGGGTGAAGACTAATAAATATGAAATTGATTATTAAATGAATTTTTTCTACAAAGCACAATTGTCTTCATATGCATATTTTTTTATCAAAAAGGAAAAATCTTCTAATTCAATTAAAAATTAGTACCTTTAGTATAACTTTTTTATATCATAATTGCATTATGTGTATAGACAACTACATAGATGTTGCATTCATATAGTCCTAAGTTAAAAATTGGTTAGTACAATGCACATTTACATCGTGTTCATTAATTTGTTATCAGGCTTGTGTTGATTAGTTTGTCATGAGGCTTAAATTGATGTGAGAGGGAGGGACTAATAATGTGGAAATTGTGAGTTATGTAATTCTTTTGGCTTAAGAATTCAACCATTGACCATCTCATAACTTGTTGATGTTTTGAAAAATACATAAGAAACAATATTGATTAGCTTCTTTGGCTTTTCAAAAAACTATAATACTCATTCTAGCATCTCTCTTAACAATTCAAATTTTATTTTCTGAAGGGGCTTGGTAAATAGCAACATTTTCACTAGTATTACAATATTAAAAAAAATTCTCCTTAGACTATATCTTCTCTCTAATAATATGAAATAGGAAATAAACATTCTTTGTTCTTGCATGAAAGATTGGTTTTTTTTCCAACTTTATTGAGATGTGATAGTCACACTTGATTACTATAGTCTTCCTTTGTTCTTCCCCAACATCCTGAAGAACACGCCTCAACCAAAAACCTTCGCAAGTTGTTGCACCCAAAGATTTATATTCTTCCTCTGTATATGAAAAAGATATATTTGATTTCTTATTGCTTCCCCATTAAATAATCCTAGATCCAATATTGCATGCATAACTTGTAGTAGATATTCTATCATCCCGATTATCCCACTTTGAATCTATGTAACCTGTCAACTCAACATCAAATGAATATGTATATTTAAGACCAAAATCAATTATACCTTTAAGATACTTAAGTACTTATTTCTCTACACTCCAATGTATTTATAGATGTCTTGTCATAAGTTGAATCAACACACTAACTGTATATGCAATGTCTAGTGTAGTTCTAGTAAGACAATTCAAACTTCCAACTATTTTATTTTACAATGTATAACCATCAACCTGTTTTGAACCGTCATCAAGATGAAGCTTTAGATACTGTTGCATGGGGAAAAAATTATATTTTAACGGATCCATCTAAAATTTTATAAGAATTTCTTTGACATACTTATCCTATGAAACAAAAGTCTTGCCAACGTCTCGCCAAACTTCAAGATCTAAACAGTAATTTAAGTCTCTGTGATATTTAATCTCGAATACTTGTGACATGCACATCTTAATTTAATTAATTAACTTCACTGAATTTCTTGTAATAATTAATTCATCAACATACAAAGAAATGAACTCCACATACCACTTTTCATAAAATTTGGTATACAAATTTCGATCACTATGTCTTCTCATAAAACCCTGTTGGAAGAAAAAAATAATATATCTTTTCATACCACGACCTAGGTGCATATTTTAGCCCATACAAATGTTTGCTCAATCTGAAAAATAAATTTTCCTTCCTTTTTTTCACAAACCCTTCAAGTTGTGTCAAATACACCTCCTCCTCTAAATCATAGTTCCGAAAAGTAGATTTTACATCTAGTTGGTGAAAATTCCAATGATATCTAGTAACTAATGCAATTAACAATGTAATAGTGGTCAATTTAGCTATACGTGAAATTTTTTCTTCATAATCAATACCCTCTTTCTCATAGTATCCTTTTTCCACCAACCTAGATTTATATTTATTAATGCTGGCATATGCTTTAAACTTGGGGTTGCATACCAATTTGTATCCTATTGCCCTTTTTCCTTTAGGAAATTTATTCAATTCCCATGTTTTATGCTTAATTATATATTTATACTCTTCCTCCATGGATTTTATCCAATCTTCATATTCAATAGCTTCATTAAAATTCATGTGTTCTATGACATTGAAAAAACTAGTCATGGGAGCATAATCCTTGTACCTTTCAGGTGGTCAAATATGTCAAGTAGATTTCCTGTGTTGTTCACTCCTTTCACCGATGTTCTATAAAAGTACTTCTTCATTTTAGATTGGGCTCTCAATTCTGATGATTTCCACATCCCTGTATTCTTCCCCATGCTCTTAGTTCTCATTGTTTTCTCCCTTTTCTTCTAGCTTATTGTGTTCAAATTTAGGAAGAATGTGCCACCTCTCATAATTGTTATCCTTATCTCTTTCATGTGCATGTCCATGGAAAATTACATCTCTACTAACAAATTCTCTATGATTAGATGGATCAAAAAATTTATATGCTTTAAATTTTGAACAATATCCTACAAATATGCATTTGATACCTTTAGCATCAAGTTTATTTCTATTCTCCTTCAGAATATGTGAAAATTCATTACACCCAAATATCTACAAAGGGTGAACTGTTGGTTTAAAAACCATACAAGTCTTTGAATGAAGTCTTTAAATCAAGATACCTTGTTGGAGTTCTATTCTATAAATAAACAACAGAACTAATGGATTATTCCAAAAAATAATTTGAAATATTCTTACCTTTGCTCATACTCCGTGGACACTCCACCAGTGTCCTATTTTCCCTTTCTCTAATACCGTTCTACTATGGAAGGTAGGCAAATATGAATTGTTGCATTATTCCATTATCCTTGCAATACTTTTTTTTTGTGTAAATCAGTATCTATATTAAATAGAAAATAATGTACCTAGTGATACAAAATGGTTATGTTGGTTGAGGTTCAAAAAGGGAACCCTCTCAACCAGGCATAACGAGTGACAGAAACATTGCATGTTCAATAGGCCAAAAATCCTTAATACATTTTGATTTACCCCAAAGTACTTATAAAGTTGTTGATGCTTTCGATAGACCCTGGTCAACCTCATCAGTAGGAGGCCATCGCCAACCTACCAATCAATGGCACTGGTCATGAACAAAAAATATAAAATCCAAAAAAACATGAGAAGGTCGATCTCACCCAGGAAGTTAATCATGTCTACCAGAGATCTATTTCTCCTTGATGGCAACACCTCTTTCCTTGCCTTCATGGGATTCTTGACTAAGACCTCTGACCTTGCCAGTAGTCGGATCGGTCGTACCTTCAACACTCAAACCAAAATTCTCCTCCTTGACAAAACCACTTCGGGATTTGAAACGGAGAATCACCATTTTCTCATTGGTCTCCTCTGGAAACTTCCACATACTTCCGATATATCTTGAATAGATGAAGAAAGCCATTGAGTCTCCTCAATTTTTCGTTAATCACCACAGCCAGAGATTTCAGAGTACCTTCCACACTCTCCAAGCGAGCCGAATATCTGGCTGAGTAATATTTGCAAACTTGGATCGCTGCACAGATGAAGGCTCTTGTTGGTTGATCGAATTGCCCAGAAAGGTCTTCATATGCCAAGCCATGGCCTAGGTAGGAAGGAATTGCAGAGCTCTAGTGGAAGGGGTGCCTGGGTTAATTAACTAGTCGACTTCCTCTTTAATTATCTTCTCATCCACACTGTCACTCATGATGTAGACTTTGGATTCCAAGGTTTCCAATACCTTCTTACCTTTGTAAGATACACAATTGAGATAGCCCTCTTCCACCTCCTGAATCTCTGTCTCCACTCGAGAGTGACGGAAGGCACTCTTAGCCATACTACTCAGCCAAGAGCTCCTCTCAAACTTACTGCAAATGGAAAAGAGAAAATGGGAGTAGAACAATAATCGAATCATTTATAGGGGTATTGTGCCTACACACTCGCGACCCTTACATTTATTTATATTGTTGAGAAACTCAATCTGGAGGCTCACGTGAGTGGAAACCCACCTTCTACAATCATCCCTACTACCAAACCATCTAATCATAAGATGCTCGTAATCTTCCATCCTCTGGTGTATGTACTTATTAGGAGTGCTTCGATGTAACACCCCTAGTTTTATGTTCTTTCAAAGTTAGACATTTGAACTTTAATCCAAAGGGGAGTGGACCCCAATGGAAAAGTATTTTGTGGATGTAATTAAATATTTAATTATGAAAAATAAATAAAATAATTCTGTGCAGATTGACCAAAATGAGAATTATGAGATCACTTGCTAAATCCATGAGGATGGAAAGAGGCAAATACTTTCCCAAAAAATCTTTCAAAAATCCTTGAAAGAATTTATTTCAAAATTAGATTTTAAGGAAAATCTAGTTTCCCCAATGATGTGGAGAGTAGTTGGGAAGAGGTAAAAAGCTGGGAAAAGAAGAAAGCAGCTTTAAAAATCCCTAAATAAGGGAAGCCTAGGCAAACAGGAAGAAAAGCATTCTGATATTCTGGACGCAGAATTAGAAACAGGCTTTGGGGAGCAAAAGCTTAAATAAGATATTCCTAAATAGATTAGAGGTTGGTCTAGAATGGAAGTGATCTCAGCTCGGGGGTGAGTTCTAGAGATAGAGCGACTCTACGGTTGGGAGGACTGGTCAAGTACCAAAGTGGTATGCTCACAGTATTACGAATGATTAAAATTAATTGTTGTTAAGTGTAAGGGTTAATGACTGTAGCTGCATATTACTTTCAATGTTTTGGTTTGTGCTAGTCTTCCATACATTTACAGAATGGTAGAGTAATTAAACTCTCTCAGTCCTGCATAGTTATAGGAACCAGAAATATGAGGACAAATTAGCCAGAAACTCTAAACCAGTCCCTGGTTTAAATCTGGAGATTATGTTACCTCATAATTTATAACTATGTAACTTTAATCTGTTTCTGTTATAAATAGAATTAATTCAGTGAACATTAGGGAAACCCAAAAACCTTTGTGTACGAGGAATTAAGTACATACAGGGCAGAGTTATACATTTGTTGAATTAACTAAGTGAAGTACAGACATATAGATTTCCTAAACATCGGTGCATGTCTATTTATAAATTTCCTTCTATAATAAGGACAGAATGGAAGAGTATATAATTTAGTACCATAGATACCTTCATATAGCAAAGAAATAGAACTAGACATGTTTACCAAACCTGGAAATAATTATGGGCTAAGAGTTATGTATAAAACTGTGTGACTAACATCCTTTACAAAGGAATGGTCCAAACTGAATACTTATTGGAAAAATGAGATGTGCATGGGAATTTATATAAAATGCATGCAAACTATATATATAACCTGTCAAAGGTAGAAAATATTTTTCCACCATATCTGTATAATATGTTAGTTAAGAATGCTAGTTTAAACCCTAGATACAGTGGAACTGTTATACTATAAAAAAAACAAACAATTTATACTTATATAGCTACAGAGAATATTTTGCTTGACATAAGTAATTATTACAATGGAAATTCCACCCCATAAGTATAAAGAGAGTCCACTGTGGGAGTCATATAATATACACAAAATTATAGATCCTGTGGAACTTGTAATTATTCATTCACTGAATTACTGTAAACTTGAAGAATCTTGTAATAGAGAGACTTATGTTCGTTTATGCCATTGTTATGAGGAGAAAAAGAAAGGAAAAATAAAACCAGTGAACTTATTATTCCTTCAATGAACTTTAAGGAAATAATTACTGGAAAAAAATAGAATGAGCGATAAGAAGAAATAGAAATCTGGACACTATTTTTCATTAACAATAGAGAAGAATGGTCGATAAATATATGTATGAAACTCTGAAAACAAAATATGGAATTAGGCTATCACATTTTCATAATAATATTTCAGAACTTAATTATTTCGGGAATTTCAGTGCCCGAATTTAAATTTATTAACAGTCCCAGTCTCTAGCAAAAGGTATTTACTACAATAGAAACTTTTACGACAATAACAACTTAAATTGTTTGAACAATTTTGTGTAATAACAAGAGAGATCCTGGTCACACTTTGACTCAGGACACGTCAATACCGACCTGAAATTACAGGATATGCCGACATCAATTTGAGTGAATTACAAATTCACCAAATATCAATTAAGAGAAACCCTCACAAGATTCGAACCTACCTGCAATAAAAATGAGGGCAACGTGAGATGTCGTTATAACAAGATGTTATGAGAAAACTTCCGAAAATAACATATTCGAAGTAAACACAAAAAAAAAGGGTTACCTTTGGGATTGGAAGGCTTTGTCACCAATTACGACCTGCAGAACGAATATATAGGGAATTTAAAAATGTTCACCAGAACGAAAATAAAACATAGGATAGACTGATTTTAAATGAACAAATGGCTTACCTATGTAATGGACTCTCACTTCGAGTCAGAACAACTCGACGAATGAAACGAACATGGTCTTCTTCTTCTCCTATTCACCGAGGGTTTAATATTAGCACAGAAACGTAACAAGAAATCCTAAACAAAATACATGAAATAGTGATAGAATCAAACTCCAGCATGCTAGAGAAAAATGAAAATCAACCGGAGGCACGCGGATCGATTGGGGAGAAATCGAAATCCATTGAATAGTCGTTCAACATAAATGCAAATCCATTTTAATCAATTTTACAGTACTCCAAATCGTATCACCAGATCAGCGTGATTAATGAATAGCTATACGTTGTAAACATAAAATTATAAATGCACAACCCATTGCATGTACACATGACTACAATGAATCGAGAAACACCAAATCAAGACATTCAAACCACAGAACGTCATTCACCCCAGTCGACGTGGAAATATCGACAAGTTACCAACTGCTAACCATATTAAATCACATTTGGCCAGTGTAGCAAAACAAGTACGATGACTTTAATGTCGTCTACCCTCACCGGAAAATGGTCTCAGTGGAAGGTACTTGAGACATTCATGGTGGCATGGGTACAATAATTATAAAATTAGACTATGGCCATAAAGTTGAATGGAACTCATAGAAACGATAAACGAGTAACGAGATCAAATCGAATTAAAATATCTAGAACTTGGACTGATTCATTAACAATACATAGCTTCATAACCTTGTGAATGGGTACGAGGACCTACAAGCAGAGACATAACCTCTTCACTATGCCAATATGAGAAAATTACAATGAAATCCAAAGCTTATGGGTGATGAATACGATAAAGGCGTATGAGTAAAAGTTGAGTGCATAGATAGAAGTTTTATGGACACGATAACCATAACCATTGGGTGTGTAAAATATACATATATATGGATATATTGATATATATACATGTGAAATATAAATCATCAACACCTTGTAGGAAGAAAAAAAATATATAACTAAGTTAGTTAACCAAAGATTCACCTATGAGTACATGAAAGATACGAAAAAAATGTGGGGAGAGAAGAGACATGACAATGTGGCAATATATCTATGTAGTTAACATAAGCCAAAAACATTAGTGAAAGAGAACATTAGAATGATACACACAAGAGTAATAGGAGAAATCAGAACCCTACTCCAAAACAGATCATGATTGACGAAATTCGAAAGTAGAATTGAACAGCTGTGATCAATAGAAGCACAGAACTAAACTATAAATAGAAAAAAAAAAAAACTTGTGTGGAAAGGAAGGGATGTTACAAATGGTATCAGAGCCCAGGTTAGATAAACTGGGCTGTTTTTTTTGTGCTCACTATTGTTATGTTCTCACTGTATAAATTATTTATTGTTGGAAAAAAGAAAAAAAAATTATTACTAATCTGTGTTGTTTAGTGTACAGTGGTGCTGAAACAGATAAGTTGAATGGTAGAAGGTGAGGAAATTTACGTTGATCTGCATAATGAAGATAATACACCAGATCCCAACGCTCCAGTGATGGCTATGTTGCACAGCTTGCAACGAGAGATGGCTGAGCTAAGAAGCCAGAATGACAGATTGTCATTAGCGAGTGAGGAGCAGGAAAGGCTCATCAGAGAATTAACTTCTCGGAACATCTAGGAAGGTGAAGGTTCCGGAAAGAGGAAGAAGGGAAAGTTCTATGATGAATCTGAGGAAGATGATGTTACCAGGCATCAGTATAAGCAAAAAAAGGAATTACAGGGGGAATTCCGAAAGATCAAACCTCCCTCCTATGATGGGGAGAAGGAGGAAGATGTTGAGGCTCGGTTCCTGAATATGATTAAATATTTCCAAGTCTATGAATATGAAAGTAATCTAAAGGCCAGATTAGCTATCTACCAGCTACAGGGTAAGGCTACCTTGTGGTGGGAGGAGACGAAAATGGTTCATGTCGTTGATGAAAAGACAGTGACTTGGGAATATTTCCAAGTTAAATTTAAAAACTGCTATTTGAATGAACGTTATTATGATGATAAAGCAAAGGAATTCCATGAACTTAGACTGGGAAAGCTCACTATTGATGAGTTTATCACCAAGTTTACAATTCTGTTGAGGTATGTTCCTTACATTCGTGAAGATAAGGCAAAAGTGTAAATATTTCTGAACTGTTTGCCTGCTGTGTACAAGGAGAAAATAGAGTTTGATAATCCAAAAACCATGGATGAAGCGGTGAGAAAAGCTAGATTATGTTACCAGCAGTTCAAAGGCAAAAATGAACATGGAAAAAGCTGGGTAAATAAGAGTGAATTCAAAGGGAAGAAACAGAAACCAACTTATTTGAAGAACTTTGGTTGGGATCATCAACGGAAGAAATTTAACAAACCCAAAGAAAGTCAAACTGCTCAGTCCCAAGTGGGTTCAAAACAAATAGAGGGAGAAAATAAGAAGGAAGGAGCAGTCAAGATGCGAGAACCTCTGAAATTTTGGGGTTGTGGAGAACCTCATCTATTGAGGGATTTTCCACATCGAAATATTCAGATGATTATGAGAGATCGAGAAGCTACAACAGTGAATGATATGGCCAGAAATATACCCTCCATCAGTGCAGCGTTGGAGAACCGGCAAGCAGAACACCAAGCTACCATGGTTGAGATGGAAGGTAAGATTGCTGACCAATCTGTTACTGTTTTAATTGATCCCAGTGCTTCTTTGAGTTACATTAGTCCACAAGTGGTAGAAAAATGAAATCTAAAAACGGAAAAATTTCAGCAATCTTGGTTGGTCCAATTAGCCACTGCCACCAAAAGGAAAGTAACTCATAAGTTACCTCAAACAGCAATTAAATTAAATGATTTTCAGACAGAAGTGAATTTAAAAATTATTCCCTTAGGTTCATATGACTTGCTGATAGGAATGGAATGGCTGGAAAAGAGAAAGGCTATGATGAACTGTTGGGATAAAACTCTGCATTGCATAGATGAAGAATGGAAACCTTTTATTCTAAAGGGAAAACCAAAACCCATCTCTGTAAGACAAATATCAGCACTGCAATTAAAAAGAACAGCTAGGAAAGGATATCAAGTATATGCAGTACACGTTGAGGAAATAGAACAACAACCTAAAGAAAACCTGCTAGATAAAATTCCAGTGGTGAGAGAGTTTAAGGAATTTTTTCCAGATGAGATTCCTTATCTTCCCCCCAAAAGAGAGATTGACTTTTCAATCGATCTGGTGCCTGGAGCAACACCTGTTTCCCGAGCCCCTTATCGAATGAGCCCCCCTTAACTCATGGAGCTGAAAATGCAATTGCAATAATTGCTGAATAAGGGTTACATCAGACCAAGTGTGTCTCCTTGGGGATCACCGATGCTGTTTGTGAAGAAAAAGGGTGGAACCTTTAGAATGTGCATTGATTATCGTCAACTGAATAAGTTGACAATTAAAAATAGATACCCTTTGCCTCGAATTGATGATCTTTTTGATCAAGTAAGAGGAGCTTCAGTATTTTCTAAGATTGATCTAAGGACTGGTTATCACTGGCTCAGAATTAAGGAGGAAGACATTAGCAAAACAGTTTTTCGAACGAGGTATGGTCACTACGAATTTGTAGTCCTACCTTTCGGTTTGAAAAATGCCCCTGCCACATTTATGTGCTTAATGAACAGTGTTTTAAACAAGTATTTGGATAAATTTGTACTAGTGTTCATAGATGATATTTTAGTTTATTCCAAAAATGAGGAGGAGCACAAAGAGCACTTGAGGATAGTGTTGCAAACTTTGAAAGAAAACCAGTTATACGCCAAATTCAGTAAATGTGAATTCTATAAGGACAAGATCCAATACTTGGGTCATATTATTTCTGAACAAGGGTTGGCTGTTGACCCTGAAAAGATAAAGGCTATTAGAGAATGGTCGGTGCCAAATGATGTTTCAGCAGTGAGATCATTTATGGGGATTGCAGGTTATTATCGCAGATTTGTGAAAGATTTTCTCCCATAGCCTATCCCATAACCTCACTACAAAGAAAGGGTGTCAAATTTGAGTGGACGGAAAAATGCCAAAACAGTTTTGAACAATTAAAATTAAAACTCACTACAGCCCCTATACTGAAGATTGCAGATCATGATAAAGAATTTTTTGTGTGTACGGATGCCTTTAGAGAGGGGTTGGGAGGAGTCCTGTTGCAAGAAAATTCGGTTATTGCATATGAGTCTAGGAAACTTAACACACATGAACAGAACTATAGTGCATATGATTTAGAGTTGGCTGCTGTAATTCATGCCTTGAAGATGTGGCGACACTATCTTCTTGGAAAGAAATTTACATTGATGACTGATCATATTAGTCTTAAATACTTCTTTTCCCAAACTGATTTGAATGCTCGACAAGCCAGATGGCTGTCTTTTCTGAGTGAATTTGATATGGACATAAAACATATCAGAGGGAAAAAAAACAAAATTTTTGATGCCCTGAGCAAAAATGCTTGCCAACACATAAACAGCATTGGAAGTAGTGTAAATTTGGAGTTAGAAGGTCTAGTGAAACAGGTAGCAGACCAGGATCAAAATTATGAGAACCTACAGGTGAAAATACTAAAGAAGGAGATGGTTGAATATACTCAAAACCAGAAAGGATTGATCTGCTACAAAAACAGATTATATGTTCCTAATGTAGAGTCTTTGAAAAGAGAGATCCTAAATGAATATCACAAACAGCCGTATGCAGGGCATCCTGGATATCAGAAAATGTTAACAGCTTTGAAAAAGAAGTTGTTTTGGTCGGGAATGAAAAGAGATCTAGCATAATATTTATCTAGATGCATGGAGTGTCAACTAGTTAAAGTTGAACATCAGCATCCTGCTGGTCTTCTAAATCCTTTGCCAATTGCAGAATGGAAATGGGATACCGTTTCTATGGATTTCATAACAGGATTACCCAGAACCAAGTTCCAGCATGATTCAGTTATGGTAGTAGTAGACACTTTAACAAAAGCTGCACACTTTATACCTGTAAAGTCTACTTTTGGGACAACCCAAGTAGCAGATGTGTTCCTAAAAGAGATAGTAAGGTTACATGGGGTCCCAAAGATGATTGTTTTAGACAGAGATGCTAAGTTCACAGCAGCCTTTTGGAAAGGTCTATTCGAAGGTATGGGCACGAAGTTGAATTTTAGTACTGCCTATCACCCTCAGGCCGATGGTCAAACAGAGAGAACAAATCAGATTTTGGAAGATATGCTGAGAATGTATGTGATGGATAGGCCATCAAAATGGGAAGACTACTTACATTTAGCTGAATTTGTCTATAATAACAGCTATCAATGCTCCATCAAGATGAGTCTGTTTGAAGCCCTCTATGGAAGGAAATGTCATACTCCTTTGAGCTGGATCCAACTTGAGGATAAACTAATGTTGGGACCAGATGTCTTACAAGAGATGGAAAGAATTGTTAAACAAATACAGAGAAACATCAAGACAGCACAAGATCGCCATAAAAACTATGATGATAAGAAGAGGATACATCGAGAATTTAAAGTGGGGGAGCATGTTTATTTGCGTATTAAACCCAAAAAGAGCACACTTTATGCTGGAAGTTGTGCAAAATTGGCTCCTAGATATTGTGGACCTTTTGAGGTGTTAGAAAGGGTGGGACTAGTGGCTTATAAGCTAGCCTTACCACCCCATGTTAAAGTACATGATGTGTTTCATGTTTCATTACTAAAAAGATATATACATGATTCTTCTCACATTATTGATTGGAATGTGATACAGGTGGAACTAGAAGGGGAGTTCCTTCCAGAGCCGCTTCAAATATTGGAGCGGGAAGAAATTGAATTGAGGAATTGAACGGTAGCAAAAGTAAAGGTGCAGTGGAAGCACTTTACTGCTAAAGAAGCTACCTGGGAAAGAGAAGCGGGGATGATGGAAAAATATCCATTTTTGTTTGGAAAATGAACTCTAGTAGCTAGTTATCAACACTGAGGACGGTGTTTGCTTTCAGAGGGGGAATATGTAACACCCCTAGTTTTATGTTTCTTTCAAAGTTAGACATTTGAACTTTAATCCAAAGGGGAGTGGACCCCAATGGACAAGTATTTTGTGGATGTAATTAAATATTTAATTATGAAAAAATAAATAAAATAATTATGTGCAGATTGACCAAAATGAGAATCATGAGATCACTTGCTAAATCCATGAGGATGGAAAGAGGCAAATACTTTCCCCAAAAATCTTTCAAAAATCCTTGAAAGAATTTATTTCCAAATTAGATTTTGAGGAAAATCTAGTTTCCCCAATGATATGGAGAGTATTTGGGAAGAGGTAAAAGCTGGGAAAAGCATAAAACAGCTTTAAAAATCCCTAATTAAGGGAAGCCTAGGCAAACAGGAAGAAAAGCATCCTGATATTTTGGACGCAGAATTAGAAACAGGCTTTGGGGAGCAAAAGCTTAAATAAGCTATTCCTGAACAGATTAGAGGTTGGTCTGGAATGGAAGTGATCTCAGCTCGGGGGTGAGTTATAGAGATAGAGGGACTCTACGGTTGGGAGGACTGGTCAAGTACCAAAGTGGTATGCTCACAGTGTTATGACTGATTAAAATTAATTGTTATTAAGTGTAAAGGTTAATGACTGTAGCTACATACTATGTGCAATGTTTTTTTTTGTGCTGGTGTTCCATACATTTACAGAATGGTAGAGTAATTAAACTCCCTCAGTCCTGCATAGTTGTAGGAACTAGAAATATGAGGACAAATCAGCCAGAAACTCTAAACCAGTCCCTGGTTTAAATCGGGAGATTATGTTACCTCATAATTTATAATTATGTAACTTTAATCTGTTTTTGTTATAAATAGAATTAATTCAGTGAACATTAGGGGAACCCAAAAACCTGTGTGTAGGAGGAATTAAGTACATACATGGTAGAGCTATACATTTGTTGAATTAACTAAGTGAGGTACAGACATATAGATTTCCTAAACAGTAGTGCATATCTATTTATAAATTTCCTTCTATAATAAGGACAGAATGGAAGAGTATATATTTTAGTACTATAGATACCTTCAGATAGCAAAGAAATAGAACTAAACATGTTTACCAAATCTGGAAATAATTATGGGCTGAGAGTTATGTATAAAACTGTGTGACTAACATCCTTTACAAAGGAATGGTCCAAACTGAATACTTATTGGAAAAATGAGATGTGCATGGGAATTTATATAAAATGCATGCAAACTATATATATATAAGTTGTGAAAGGTAGCAAATATTTGTCCATCAGATCTGTATAACATGTAAGTTAAGAATGCTAGTTTAAACACTAGATACACTGGAACTATTATACTATAATAAATTTAAAAAATTAAAAAATAAAAAATAAAAACAATTTATACGTATACAGCTACAGAGAATATTTTGCTTGACATAGGTAATTCTTACACTGAAACTTCAACCCCATAAGTATAAAGAGAGTCCACTGTGGGAGTCATATTATACACACAAAATTATAGATCCTGTGGAACTTGTAATTATTCCTTCACTGAATTACTGTAAACTTGAAGACTCTTGTAATAGAGAGACTTATATTCATTTATGCCATTGTTATGAGGAGAAACAGAAAGGAAAAATAAAACCAGTGAACTTATTATTCCTTCAATCAAAGTTAAGCAGATATTTACTGGAAAAAAAATAGAATGAGCGATAATAGGAAATAGAAATCTGGACACTATTTGTCATTAATAATAGAGACCAATGGTCGATAAATATATGTATGAAACTTTGAAAACCAACTATGGAATTAGGCTATCATGTTCTCATAATAATATTTCAGAACTTAATTATTTCGGGAATTTCAGTGCCCGGATTTAAATTAATTAACAGTCCCAGTCTCTGGCAAAAGGTATTTAGTACAATAGAAACTTTTACGACAATAACAACTTAAATTGTCTAAACAATTTTGTGTAATAACAAGAGAGAGCCTGAGCACACTTTGACTCAGGACACGTCGGTACCGACCTGAAATTCCAAGATATGCCGACATCAATTTGAGTGAATTACAAATTCACCAAATATCCATTAAGAGAAACCCTCACGAGATTCGAAGTTACCTGCAATAAAAATGAGGGAAACGTGAGATGTCGTTATAACAAGACGCTATGAGAAAACTTCCGAAAATAATATATTCGAACTAAACACAAAAAAAAACAAGGGTTACCTTTGGGATTGGAAGGCTTTGTCACCAATTACGACCTGCAGAACGAATATATGGGGAACTTAAATGTTCACCCGAATGAAAATAAAACACAGGATAGACTATTTTTAAATGAACCAATGGCTTACCTGTGTAATGGACTCTCACTTCGAGCCAGAACAACTCGACGAATGAAACGAACACAGTCTTCTTCTCCTATTCACTGAGGGCTTAATATTAGCACAGAAACGTAACAAGAAATTCTAAACAAAATGCATGAAGTAGTGATAGAATCAAACTCCAACACACTAGAGAAGAACGAAAATCAACCGGAGGTTGAGTTATAGGCGGCTGAGATGATGTTGCAAGTTAAAGGAATATCACATCAATACTAGAAATATCTGGTATAAATACCAATTTCTGGAAGTAAATATAACGAATTTTGACACTTAAACTTATGCCAGAAAAGTGAAGATTTCCTACAATATATAAATGTATAACTGTGAAACTTTATGATTGGAAACTATAGTAGTTGATCTATAGACATCCTAGAAATAAACCAAAGATGTAGGAGTTTACCTGTCAATCTTTTCAATCTTTAAAAGAAATTCTATGCTACAGAAGAAATACACCATTGATAGCAAATAGAGAGCCATTATGTTTTAAAAAAAAAAAATCCATCTCCACTCCCTGAACTGAGCATCATAGTCAAAGATTAAAGTATAAGTTCAGTTATACAACTTAATGACTATTTATTACATATACAAATACCCAGGTGACATTATGTCCCATAATTATGCTAGGAAATTATGGTAACCCAACTGAAATTCATATGGTATTCACAACTATACTAACATAGTAGTAATCGTATATATAGAAACTATACGATAAAAGTATATTACTTGTTAAATGAATAACAAGAACCTTGAAGTAAACACTATGAATATAAATTCCATCTATGCTATGATACTTTACTACATAAACAAATTAATATTGATACTTGCATGTAAACCAATAGTCGACCTCCTCAATTCGTAAGGACCAATGCCGAAAGGTCCTTTTTGATATTTAAACGCATGAACTATATAGGTCATGTCAACCATATCGGGTTTGTCGACCATATCGGTTCAAAAAAAAATTTTAAAAAAAAAATAAGGCCGATCTGTATACATAAATTACATGCGGCCAAGGAAAAGTTAGGTATGCGAATCATACAGCAGTAAACCCTATATGCTGACAGAAGACGTATATGCAAATTTAGAAGGTCAGTACAATAGATTTATACATAAGATTTCTCGTCGCCATTAAAACTAATATCTCGCTACTCTATTAAAGGAATGTGGCGGTAAATTAAAAAGCTGGAGTGAAATAGAAACTCATCGCTACGACGGTAGTGAATATTCTCAAACGCTACCACAACTGAAATAAAAACACAACCCGAATTTCAAGTGAACAAAAGTAACAAAATTAGAATCTAAGGGCGACGAGGGTGGATTATCACTCCGGTAGCAGAAATCGCCTCACGTTTTCATATCTTGTTTAAAACAGAAAACCTAGAGAAGTTTCGACGATCATAGGGATATATATAAAATTCTGTTATCGCTCGTAAAGCGAGAGCTTGGCGAACCGATGAGCCAACCAGCCATATAAAATTCCAGTTATCTACTGGCGAATCATAACGAGTATAAACATTCATACAGTAAGTTCACCATACTTAAATTCTCTGGAAAACATGCATAACTAGGCCGCGACATCTCTGAACAAGTAAATGCAGTAGTTGAAAAGAATAAAATACACCGGATTGAGTTCAACGCAATGGTGAACTCTACAACCAATCGCGGAAGTGAATAGACCTGCAGGTTATGAAAATAAACGTCTGAGGGACTGTGGAAACTTTCCCCGAGAGACGGCGATCTGTTACCCTCTTGGCGCAGACATAATGGTAACTCTCCAGTACCATCGAGATTGAAACAAACATCCCTGCGTTTGAATCACCCCGCAACTTATAGAAATGAAACGAAGAATGGTCGCATACCTGAAGTAGGAGGGAACCTGATGAATCGACAGATGGAGTGCCCTCAGATTTAAGGTACCTCTGTAACCCTAAACCCTCTGCCCGATAACGAGGAAGAAATCCCAAGATAGATTGAGTAGAGGCAACACGTAGCCGAAGAGTACCGGGGACATCAAGAAGCGCCGGAAAGGTTTGGCGCCGTATGCACTCACCATTAGGTTAATACCAGGAAATGTAGCACCCGAGGTTTCACACCAGCGACCGCCGAATACACTGTGAACTAGGCGGCTCATAAGCACCGTAGCCGTATTAGTAGGGTGTACTGCCTCCCAGAAGCTCGACGCATAGAACGGGGATTCCAGACGCAAACGAGAAATGGTATGCCGCGCCAGTTGTTTTGCGTGGAGTAGCCGCCCTGATAACCTGTGCAATACGCCAAGACACCGTGTTAAGTTAGACGTAAAATGAAATCGGATTTATAAATTAGTTGATCAGTCCAGTCTCGTTTAAACCCTACACTTTCATAACGCCAGGCATAGATGGATAAATTGACGGTCTGAGTTAAGGCGAAAAAGAAATGTAGAGCCGGCATACGACGAACCGGGAATCATTACGCATGACAACAAATTTTAATGTGAAAGTCGCCATTGATATATATACAATATTGATTCATGAAACGGTTGGGTAGGTGCTCCGGTACGACGGAGGGTATAACAAAATCATACAACAACAATTCCACGCTGTATCGGTACATGCGTGTCAACCCTTTTATTATTAAAAAGGTCGTGGGGTATATGACCATATACAGTGGTCGAATGAATAAAATTCGACATCACTAATTCATAATTATCATAGTGTTCAAAGGGGAATCTAGGTAGGTGTTCTTCAAAGGTATCGACATATGGGTTACACATATACACCTATAAATAATTATATGTGGAATATAATTATGTGTCCAATATCTTATAAGATGGGTATATATACAATTATATGTGGAATATAAATATGTGTCCAATATCTTATAAGATGGGTATATAGGTAATTATATGTGGAATATAAATATGTGTCCAATATTTTATAAGATGTGTATATAGGTAATTATATATGGAATATAAATTTAGGTCCAATATCTTAATAAAAGATGTTTATAGGTATTTATATGGGTATAAAAATATGGAGTCAATGATCTTAATAAGAGAGGCGGAATTATAAATACTTCAAAAAAAGAGATGGTTGATAATTATATGTTGAACCTATATGTTATGTAGAAAAATATAAATTTTTATATACAAGGGGAGTAGATATATGTAAACTATCCTCAAAGAATCGTGTGGAATACATATGAGCTAGATAATTCAAAGAAAAAGAAAAAAAGAAAAAAAATTCCTAAACTGGAGGTGTGACAAATGGTATCGGAGCCCTAGTTACAAAATTTGGGCTGTCAATTTTGTGCTCACTGCTTATACATATTTTGTTTTTCTGAAGTTTATAAACTTTGCTAATCTGTGTTGTAAGTGTGTACAGTTGAAATGGCTGAAGGTGAAGGGATTTATGTGGATCTGCGGGATGAGTTTGCTACTCCAGATCCCAATGCCCCAGTACTGGCTATGTTGCACCGGATGCAACGTGAGTTGGCTGAATTAAGAAGCCAAAATGACATGTTGTCATCAGCCAGTAAGGAGCAGGAAAATCTCATCAGAGAGCTAACTTCCCGGAACAGCCAGGAGGGCGAAGGTTCTGGAAAAAGAAAGATGGATGAATCTGAGGATGAGGATGCAGCTAGAAATCAACATAAGCAGAAAAGAGAGTTGCAGGGAGAATTTAGAAAGATCAAACCTCCCTCCTATGATGGAGAGAAGGAGGAGGATGCTGAAGCTTGGTTGCTAAACATGATCAAGTACTTCCAAGTATATGAGTATGAGAGCAATCTGAAGGCTAGATTAGCTGTGTACCAGCTACAAGGAAAAGCCACACTTTGGTGGGAAGAGACAAAAATGGTGCATGCCATTGATGAAAAGACAATTACTTGGGAAGAGTTCCAGACTAAGTTCAAAATTCGTTATTTGAATGAACGTTATTATGACGATAAAGCAAAGGAGTTCCATGAGCTTAGGCTAGGGCAGCTCACTATTGATGAGTTTGTCACTAAGTTTACTAATCTACTGAGGTATGTCCCTTACATTAGGGAAGAAAAGGCAAAAGTGCAAAGGTTTTTAAATTGTTTGCCTACTGGGTACAAGGAGAAAATTGAGTTTGACAATCCCAAGACCATGGATGAAGCTGTTAGAAAAGCAAGATTATGCTATCAACAGTTTAAAGGAAAAGCTGAACAAGGGAAGAGCTGGATGAACAAGGGTGAGTTCAAAGGAAAGAGACCAAAACCAGCATATTTAAGGAATTTTGGTAGAGATCATCAAAGGAAAAAGTTCAGCAAACCAAAAGAAAGTCAAACTGCGCAGTCCCAAGTGGTTTCAAAACCAGTAGAAGGGAACAATAGAAGGGAAGGGACAGTCAGAATGAAGGAACCTCTGAAATGTTGGGGCTGTGGAGAATCCCATATGATGAGGGACTGTCCCCATCGAAATATACACATGATCAGCAGAGAGCGAGAGGCAACAACAGTCAATTACATAGCCAAAAACATACCAACTATCAGTGCAGCATTGGAAAATCGGCAAGCAAAACATCAAGCAACCATGGTGGAAATGGAGGGTAAGATTTCTGACTTACCTGTTACTGTTTTGATTGATCCAGGTGCTTCTTTGAGTTACATTAGTCCTGGAATTGTAGAAAAATGTAAAATTAAACCTGAAAAATTTCAGCAGTCATGGTTGGTACAGCTGGCCACTGGAACTAAGAGAAAAGTCACACATAAGTTGCCCAAAACAACAATACAATTAAATGGTTTTTCAACCGAAGTAAACTTGAACATATTGCCATTAGGATCCTATGATCTGTTGATAGGAATGGATTGGCTAGAAAAAAAGAAAGCTCTAATGAACTGCTGGGATAAAACCTTGCATTGTGTGGATGAAGAAGGGAAACCTTTTACATTAAAAGGGAAACCAAAGTCCATTTCTGTAAGACAAATATCCGCCTTACAATTGAAAAGAACAGCTAGAAAAGGATACCAAGTCTATGCAGTGCATGTAGAAGAAATAGAACAGCAAACTGAGGAGGAGTTGCTGGATGCTATACCTGTCATAAGAGAATTTAAGGAAGTTTTTCCCAAGGAAATTCCTCATCTTCCCCCCAAAAGAGAGATTTATTTTTCAATCGATCTGGTACCAGGAGCAACACCTGTTTCCCGAGCACCTTATCGAATGAGCCCTCCTGAACTAATGGAACTGAAAATGCAATTACAGGAATTGTTAGATAAAGGATATATAAGACCAAGTGTGTCTCCTTGGGGAGCCCCAGTGTTATTTGTGAAAAAGAAGGATGGAACTTTTAGGATGTGTATTGACTATCGACAACTGAATAAACTGACCATTAAGAATAGATATCCACTTCCTAGAATAGATGATCTTTTTGATCAAGTGAGAGGAGCTTCAGTCTTCTCCAAAATAGACCTCAGGACTGGGTATCACCAGCTCAGAATTAAAGAAGAAGACATCAGCAAAACCGCATTTCGAACCAGGTATGGGCATTACGAATTTGTAGTCCTACCTTTTGGTTTGACAAATGCCCCTGCCACCTTTATGTGTCTGATGAACAGTGTGTTGAATAAGTATTTGGAAAAATTTGTTCTGGTGTTCATAGATGATATTTTAGTTTACTCCAAAAATGAGGAAGAACATAAGGAACACCTGAGAATAGTGCTGCAGACGTTGAAAGAAAATCAGCTATATGCCAAGATCAGTAAATGTGAATTTTATAAGGATAAAATTCAATATCTGGGTCATATTATTTCGGAAAAAGGTTTCGCAGTTGACCCTGAAAAGATAAAAGCCATTAAAGAATGGCCAGTCCCCACTGATGTCTCAGCAGTAAGATCATTTATGGGAATGGCAGGCTATTATCGCAGATTTGTGGAGAGATTTTCTGCTATAGCCAATCCCATAACCTCATTACAAAGGAAGGGTGTCAAGTTTGTGTGGACTGAAAAATGTCAAAACAGTTTCGAACAATTGAAACAGAAACTTATTTCAGCTCCTATATTAAAAATTGCTGATCCTGATAAAGAGTTTGTGGTATGTACAGATGCTTGCAGAGAGGGGCTAGGAGGAGTCCTATTACAAGAAAATTCAGTTATTGCCTATGAGTCTAGGAAATTGAAAACTCATGAACAGATTTATAGTGCATATGATTTGGAATTTGCAGCTGTTATTCATGCCTTAAAAATGTGGAGGCACTATCTGCTGGGGAAGAAGTTCACATTGATGACTGATCATATCAGCCTCAAATATTTTTTCTCCCAAGCTGACCTGAATGCAAGAAAAGCCAAGTGGCTGTCTTTTCTAAGTGAATTTGATATGGATATAAAGCATATCAAGGGGAAGGAGAATAAAGTTGCGGATGCATTAAGTCGAAATGCTTGTCAACATTTAAACAGCATTGGGAGTAGTGCACAGATAGAGATAGAGGAATTGGTGGGAAAAGCAACAACTCAAGATCCCGAATATGAAGCACTCTTGGTGAAATTACAGACAAGAGATAAAACAGATTACACTAAAAACCCACAAGGGCTGCTCTATTACAAAAACAGGTTGTATATTCCAAATATAGAGTCATTGAAAAGAGAAATTCTAGATGAATATCATAAACAGCCCTACGCAGGACATCCCGGATATCAAAATATGTTAACAGCCTTGAAGAAGAAGTTGTTATGGCCAGGAATGAAGAGAGATGTGGCAGAATATCTAAGTAGGTGTATGGAATGTCAATTGGTCAAAGTTGAGCATCAACACCCAACAGGGCTTCTAAATCCCCTGCCAATTGCAGAATGGAAATGGGACACAGTTTCCATGGATTTTATCACAGGATTACCCAAGACTAAATATCAACATGATTCTATGATGGTAGTAGTCGACACTCTCACAAAAGCTGCTCACTTCATACCAGTGAAATCTACTTTCGGAACAGCTCAAGTAGCCAATGTTTTCCTGAAGGAGATAGTAAGGCTTCATGGAGTTCCCAAAGTAATTGTCTCAGATAGAGATGCTAAGTTTACAGCAGCGTTTTGGAAGGGATTGTTTGGAGGGATGGGTACCAAGCTGAATTTTAGTACTGCCTATCACCCTCAAACAGATGGACAGACAGAAAGGACGAATCAAATCTTGGAAGATATGTTGCGAATGTATGTGATGGATAGACCATCAAAGTGGGAAGAGTATCTGCATCTAGCTGAGTTTGCTTATAATAATAGCTACCAATCCTCTATTAAGATGAGTCTGTTCGAGGCACTTTATGGGAGAAAGTGTCGCACTCCCTTGAGTTGGAGTCAACCAGAGGATAAACTGGTATTGGGACCAGATGCACTACAAGAGATGGAAAAAATTGTCAAGCAAATACAGAGAAATATCAAGACAGCACAAGATCGACAGAAGAGCTATGCTGATAAGAAAAGAGTGCATCGTGAATTCAAAGTAGGGGATCATGTGTATTTGCGCATCAAACCCAAAAAGAGCACACTTTATGCAGGAAGTTGCGCAAAACTGGCTCCTAGATATTGTGGGCCTTTTGAAGTTTTAGAAAGGGTGGGACCAGTGGCTTACAAGCTGGCCTTACCACCCCATGTTAGAGTGCATAATGTGTTTCATGTTTCATTATTAAAAAGGTATGTGCATGATTCTTCTCACATAGTTGATTGGAATGTTGTACAGGTGGAACCAGAAGGGGAGTTTCTGCCAGAACCGCTTCAAATATTGGAGCGGGAAGAAATTGAATTGAGAAACAGAACAGTGGCCAGAGTAAAGGTGCAGTGGAAGCACTTTACTGCTGAAGAAGCCACCTGGGAAAGGGCAGCTGAAATGATGGAGAAATATCCATTTTTGTTTAAATGAACTTAGTAGTTGAATAACAACACCGAGGACGGTGTTTATTTTCAGAGGGGGAATATGTAACACCCCCAATTTGTGTGTTGAATTTTTAAAAGTTAGACAATTGAACTTTAGTCCTAAGGGGGTGGACCCAAGGGATGTGTGTGGTGTGAATGTATTTGCATATTTTATTTGAGGAAATAAATAAATTGATTGTGCATTTTGACCAAAAAGAGAATTTGAGATCACTTGCCAAATCCATGAGGATGGATAAGGCAACAAATCCCCAAAAATCTTTCAAAAATCCTTGAAAGAAATTAATTTAGATTTGAGGAGGAATCTGAATTTCCCCAATGAAGAGGAGTAGTTGGGAAGAGGTGAGAAAAAGTTGGAAAAGCTGAGGAAAAGCTTAAAGCAGCTTTAAAGAATCCCAAGATGGGAAGCCTAGGCTAAATAGGAAAGAAAGCATCCTGCTATTCTGGACGCAGAATTAGAAACATGCTTTGGGGTATGAGCTTAAATAAGCTGATCCTAGACAGATTAGAGGTTGATCTGTGCTAGGAGGTGATCTCTGCTCGGGGGTGAATCCTGGGAGATAAAGAGGATTCTAAGGTTGGGAGGTTGGTCATTTTGCAGATTGTGTGGTATGTTCTGAAATTCTTGTTGCTATGTCTTATTACAGTATGAATTGGCTACATATAAAATTTTATTTTATGACAATGCAAAATTTTGGTACTACATTTAACAGAACCTATCCTTAGGTATTCACCTTCCAGATCTGTTTAGTTGTAGACCAGAAATTCCCTAGAGTAGAAACTCCAGAATCTCTAAACCAAGGATTGGTTTAAATCTGAAGTTACTTACACCCTATAGATGATAAATTATGGTTTGTTCAGGGTAGGCACAATTGTGATATTTTATGCTTATGAATCTGCTAAAGGAATAATATATCAATACTAGAGTTACCTGGTATAAATACCAATTACTGGAAGTACATATAATGAAATTTGACACTTGAACTTATGCCAGAAAAGTGAAGATTTCCTACAATATATATTTGTATAACTGTGAAACTTTATGTTCATAGTTAAGTGGAAAACTATATTAGTTGATCTAGAGACATCCTAGAAGTAAATCAAAGATGTAGGAGTTTATATGTCAACCTTTTCCATCTTTAAAAGAAACTCTATTCTACAAAAGAAATATACCATTTATAGCAAATATAGAGCACATTATGTTTTAAAATCCATCTCCACTTCCTGATTTGAGCATCATAGTCAAAGATTAAAGTATAATTCAGTTATACGACATAATGACTATTTAGTACATATATAAATATCCATGGGACCTCATGTACTCATACTTATGCTAGGAAATTATGGTAACCAAACTGAAATTCATATGGTATTCACAACTATACTAACATAGTAGTAATTTTTCCTTAGAGGAATATAATCGCATGCATAGAAACTATATGATAAAGGTATATTGCTTGTTAAATGAAAAACAAGAACCTTGAAGTAAACACTATGAATATAAATTTCATCTATGCTATGATACATTATTACATAAACCAATTAATATTGATACTTGCATTTAAACCAATAGTCGACCTCATCAATTCGTGAGGACAAATGCCGAAAGGTCCTTTTAGTATTTAAACACATGAACTATATATGTCATGTCAACCATATCGGGTTCGTCAACCATATCGGTTCAAAAAAAAATTAAAGAGGTAAGGCCTATCTATGTATATAAATTACATGCGGCCAAGGAAAAGTTAGGAATGCGAGTCATACAGCAGTAAACCCTATATGCCAACAGAAGACGTAGATGCAAATTCAGAAGGTCAGTAGAATAGATTTATACATAAGATTTCTCGCCGCCAATAGAACTAATACATCGTTACTCTGTTAAAGGTACGTGGCGTTAAATTAAAAATCTTGAGTGTAAGATAAACTCATCGCTACGACGGTAGTGAATTTCACAACCCTACCACAATAGAAATAAAACACAATCCGAATCACAAGTAAACGAAAGTAACAAAATTAAAACCTAAGGGCGGCGAGTGTAGGTTATCATTCCCGGCAGCAGAAATCGCTGCACGATCCCATATCTTGTTTTAAAACAGACAACCTAGAGAAGTTCCGAATATCATAGTGATATATCATTCTGTTATCGCTCGTAGAGCGAGAGCTTGGCGAACAGATGAGCCAACGAGCCACGTAGGATTTCAGTTATCTACTGGCGAATCATAACGAGTATAAACATTCATACAGTAAGTTAACCATACATTAATTCTCTGGAAAACATGCATAATTAGGCCGCGACATCTCTGAACAAGTGAATACAGTAGTTGAAAAGAACAAAACACACAGGAATGAGTTCAACGCAATGATGAACGCTATAACTACCCGCGGAAGTAAATAGACCTGCAGTATATTCAAATAAACGTCTGAGGGACTGTGGAAAACTTCCCCCGCCAGAGTGGTATGATCCATGCTTGCATGGAAAGTATCACAGTGAAACAACAGCTATGCAGACGTTAAAATGTCGTTCAAGGAGGTAGGTCACCGATATAGCATAATCGGTACCAGTTGCCTCATATGAACCCGATAATGAATAGCCATTAACACGCAAGGGAGCAGGCAACAGAGATATAAATCGTAAATCAGACTGAGTTAACATCGACCTGGTAAACCGGAATGATAACATAATAACTTAACACATTCACAAGCCAAATGATTAGGTTTACCTCCGCATGAGATTGCAGAGGTGCGGTAAGAAGGAACCAGAGGGTTACGAATACGTGCAAGAGGACAGGCTCGCTCTCGGATCTCCAGTGAATAGATGGAGACGACGATCTGTTACCCTCTTGGCGCAGACATAATGGTAACTCTCCAGTACCATCGAGTCTGAAACAAACATCCCTGCGTTTGAATCACCCCGAAACTTATAGAAATGAAACGAAGAAGGGTCGCATACCTGAAGTAGGAGGGAAACTGATGAATCAACAGATAGAGTAACCTCAGATTTAATGAACCTCTGTAACCCTAAACCCTCTGCCCGATAACGAGTAAGAAATCCCAAGATAGATTGGGTAGACACAACACGTAGCAGAAGAGTACCAGGGACATCAATGGGCGCCGGAAAGGTTGGGCGCCGTATGCACCAAACATTAGGTTAACACCAGGAAACGTAGCACACCGAGGTTACACGCCAGCTACCGCCGAATATACTGTGAACTAGGTGGCTCATAAGCACCGTAGCAGTACTAGCAGGGTGTACTTCCTCACAAAAGCCTGACGCGTAGACGTGGGTTCCAGACGCAAACGAGGAATGGTATGTTCGCGCCAGTTGCGTTGCGTGTAGGGTAATCGCCGAATTGCATATAGCCGCCCTGATAACCTGCGTAATACGCCAAGACACCGTGTTAAGTCAGACGGGAAATGAAATCGGATTCATGAATTAGTTTATTAGTCTAGTCACGTTTAAACCCTACAACTTCATAACGCCAAGCATAGATGGATAACTTGACTGTATTAGTTAAGGCGAAAATGAAATGTAGAGTAGGCATATGATGATCCGGAAATAATTACGGATGACAACAAATTTTAAGGTGAAAGTCGCTATTGGTGATATATATAATATTGATTCATGAAATAGTTGGGTAGGTGCGCCTGTACGAAGGAGGTTTTAACAAAATTATACAACAACAATTCCACGCCGTATAGGTGCATGCGGGTCAACACTCTTATTATTAAAAGGTCGTGGGATATATGACCATATACATTGGTCGAAGGAATAAAGTCGACATCACTAATTCATATCTAATCATAGTGTTAAAAGGGGAATCTATGTAGGTGTTCTTCAAAGGTATCGACATATGGGTTATACATATATACCTATAAATATTTATATGTGGAATATAAATATGAGTCCAATATCTTAATAAGAGGTGTATATGGGTAATTATATGTGGAATATAAATATGGTTCAAATGTCTTAATAAGAGAGGTTTATAGATATTTATATGAGATATATAAATATGGGTCCAATATCTTAATAAAAGATGTTTATAGGTATTTATATGGGTATAAAAATATGGAGTCAATGATCTTAATAAGAGAGGGGGAATTATAAATACTTCAAAAAAAGAGATGGTTGATAATTGTATGTTGAACCTATATGTTATGTAGAAAAATATTAATGTTTATATACAAGGGGAGTAGATATATGTAAACTATCCTCAAAGAATCGTGTGGAATACATATGAGCTAGATAATTCAAAGAAAAAAAAGAAAAAAAAAATTCCTAAACTGGAGGTGTGACATTTTAGTACTATAGATACCTTCAGATAGCAAAGAAATAGAACTAAACATGTTTACCAAATCTGGAAATAATTATGGGCTGAGAGTTATGTATAAAACTGTGTGACTAACATCCTTTACAAAGGAATGGTCCAAACTGAATACTTATTGGAAAAATGAGATGTGCATGGGAATTTATATAAAATGCATGCAAACTATATATATATAAGTTGTGAAAGGTAGCAAATATTTGTCCATCAGATCTGTATAACATGTAAGTTAAGAATGCTAGTTTAAACACTAGATACACTGGAACTATTATACTATAATAAATAAATAAAATTAAAAAAAAAAAAAAACAATTTATACGTATACAGCTGTAGAGAATATTTTGCTTGACATAGGTAATTCTTACACTGAAACTTCAACCCCATAAGTATAAAGAGAGTCCACTGTGGGAGTCATATTATACACACAAAATTATAGATCCTGTGGAACTTGTAATTATTCCTTCACTGAATTATTGTAAACTTGAAGACTCTTGTAATAAAGAGACTTATATTCATTTATGCCATTGTTATGAGGAGAAACAGAAAGGAAAAATAAAACCAGTGAACTTACTATTCCTTCAATCAAAGTTAAGCAGATATTTACTGGAAAAAAAATAGAATGAGCGATAATAGGAAATAGAAAGCTTGACACTATTTGTCATTAATAATAGAGACCAATGGTCGATAAATATATGTATGAAACTCTGAAAACCAACTATGGAATTAGGCTATCATGTTCTCATAATAATATTTCAGAACTTAATTATTTCGGGAATTTCAGTGCCCGGATTTAAATTTATTAACAGTCCCAGTCTCTGGCAAAAGGTATTTAGTCCAATAGAAACTTTTACGACAATAACAACTTAAATTGTCTAAAAAATTTTGTGTAATAACAAGAGAGAGCCTGAGCACACTTTGACTCAGGACACGTTGGTACCGACCTGAAATTCCAAGATATGCCGACATCAATTTGAGTGAATTACAAATTCACCAAATATCCATTAAGAGAAACCCTCACGAGATTCGAACTTACCTGCAATAAAAATGAGGGCAACGTGAGATGTCGTTATAACAAGACGCTATAAGAAAACTTCCGAAAATAATATATTCGAACTAAACACAAAAAAAAACAAGGGTTACCTTTGGGATTGGAAGGCTTTCTCACCAATTACGACCTGCAGAACGAATATATGGGGAACTTAAATGTTCACCCGAATGAAAATAAAACACAGGATAGACTATTTTTAAATGAACCAATGGCTTACCTGTGTAATGGACTCTCACTTCGAGCCAGAACAACTCGACGAATGAAACGAACACGGTCTTATTCTCCTATTCACTGAGGGCTTAATATTAGCACAGAAACGTAACAAGAAATTCTAAACAAAATGCATGAAGTAGTGATAGAATCAAACTCCAACACACTAGAGAAGAACGAAAATCAACCGGAGGTTGAGTTATAGGCGGCTGAGATGGTGTTGCAAGTTAAACGACAGGATAAATAAAAATCAAAGGTAGCCATACGAGAAATGAAAATGCCCAATATTACATACCTGAAGCACGATAAAATGAAGAATTGGTTGCGCTCAGAAATCGGGAAGAGCCTGACATTCGATTTCCCCAAGGGAGCAGAGTATGGGCACGAGTAACCGATCGAGAAGAATGGAGGGTGAAAGAACAAACCCTTCGGCAACTTCGGAATTAATACTATTCATTTCACCAAAACGAAAACCAAACCCTATCAGACCTAAATCATCTCCATCGTCCAGGTGTCAACAGATTGATGGGAGGCACGTGGATCGATTGGGGAGAAATCAAAATCCATTGAATAGTCGTTCAACATAAATGCAAATCCATTTTAATCAATTTTACAGTACTCCAAATCGTATCACCAGATCAGCGTGATTAATGAATAGCTATACGTTGCAAACATAAAATTATAAACGCACAACCCATTGTGTGTACACATGACTACAATGAGTCGAGAAACACCAAATCAAGACATTCAAACCACAGAACGTCATTCACCCCAGTCGACGTGGAAAGATCGACAAGTTACCAACTGCTAACCATATTAAATCACATTTGGCCAGTGTAGCAAAAGAAGTATGATGACTTTAATGTCGTCTACCCTCACCGGAAAATGGTCTCAGTGGAAGGTACTTGAGACATTCATGGTGGCATGGGTACAATAATTATAAAATTAGACTATGGCCATAAAGCTGAATGGAACTCATAGAAATGATAAACGAGTAACGAGATCAAATCGAATTAAAATATCCAGAACTTGGACTAATTCGTTAACAATACATAGCTTCATAACCTTGTGAATGGGTACGAGGACCTACAAGCAGAGACATAACCTCTTCACTATGCCAATATTAGAAAATGACAACGAAATCCAAATCTTATGGGTGATGAATACGATAAAGGCGTATGAGTAAAAGTTGAGTGCATAGATAGAAGTTTTATGGACACGATAACCATAACCATTGGGTGTGTAAAATATATATATATAGTGACATATATATGGATATATTGATATATATACATGTGAAATATAAATCATCAACACCTTGTAGGAAGAAAAAATATATATAACTAAGTTAGTTAACCAAAGATTCACCTATGAGTACATGAAAGATACGAAAAAAATGTGGGGAGAGAAGAGACGTGACAATGTGGCAATATATCTATGTAGTTAACATAAGCCAAAAACATCAGTGAAAGAGAACATTAGAATGATACACATAAGAGTAATAGGAGAAATCAGAACCCTACTCCAAAACGGATCATGATTGACGAAATTCGAAAGTAGAATTGAAGAGCTATGATCAATAGAAGCACAGAACTAAACTATAAATAGAAAAAAAAAAAATATTGTGTGGAAAGGAAGGGATGTTACACTTTATTTGATTGGTTATGATCCTTGTTATTGTTTTATAAGAGGAATTAGATAATGAAATTATTCGGAATCGACTAAAGGTGGAGGGCCTTGCATCTTTTGGAATTAGAGTGAGGTAAGAGGAATTAGTGAAACCACCCAACATTTTTTTCTTAAATACATTCCTTATCATTCTTGTTAGATCCTTCTTGACTATATGCCAATTTTTCCTATAGAAGGCAATAGAAAAACCATCAGGGCCCGGAGCCTTGTCTCGGTGAAGCCCCCAAACAACCTTTTTGATTTCTTCTTCTTAAACTTCTTGTATGAGTTTCATATTTTGTTCAATATTTATCTTCTTGGGGATATGTTATACACAAGTCTCATAATCTGAATTTTCTCCACTTGCTGTAAGGAGGTTTTCAAAATATCTATATGCTTCTTGTTTTGATTCATTTGGTCCTCTTATCTGCCATTCCTCAATCTGAATATTGTCAATCTGGTTTCTTTTCCTTCGAATTTTCATTGAGTTGTGATAAAACGATGTATTCTTATCCTCTTATTTTAACCAAAGGCTGTGAGTTTTTAATTTCTGCACCTCTTCTTCTGCTCTATATTCTCTATAAATTTCCCAATAAAGTGCCTTTTCGTGGAGTTGGATTTATTTTTTTTCTTCCTTGGTTTCCTTTGTTTCTTGAAGTGTTTACATTTTTTTAATTAGCTCAACCTTCCTTTTTTTGTTTTTTTTATGATTTTACTTGGCCCAAATTTTCATTTCCTTTCTCAAAGTTTTAAATTTTGTCTCCCACACATAGTAAGGAGAGTTGTAGACTTTTTAGGACCAAACTTCTACAATTATTCTTTTCAATTCCTCATTTTTGTTCCATGTTGGAAAATATCTAAAAGGAATGGGACCTTGATTTCCCAAATTCCCTAGAGAAATAACCATCAGCTTATGATCAAGTGTTGTAGTATGAATAATCCTCGACAGTGTTGAGTTGTATTTGGATAAAATGTTGTCCTGAACTAGAATGCAGTCTAGAATTTCTTTTATGTTGTTGCTACAAGTTCTCTTATTGCTCCATGTGTACTTGTTGTTGTTGGGAGGAACGTCAAGAAGCTTGTACATTTCCATTATATTTTCTATGGTATCCCTAGATGGATATACATGGTATACTCCTCCAAATTTCTCTTCCACATTTAAAACTAGATTGAGATCAACCCCCAATATAACATTTCTATTTTGGGCATTAATTAGTGTCTCTTTAATAGTGTTCCAGCATAGATCCTTCTCCCTATAATTATTTGGGGCATATATGTTGACCATGCAATATTGCTCATTGGTGGCTATATTTTTTAAATCTGTTCAATTCTAGTGCTTCTTTTTTTTTGCAGAAGTAGCTACTATTTTTATTTTCTCCATAGAGTGCAAATACCTCCTAAGGCCTCTATCTCTTGTTGGGTTATTCCTTCATCATTTTTTATTTATTTTTTTTATCATATTCTCATATTATTATGCACATGTTTTGGTCTCATGTAGCATTAGTATATCTCAGGTTTCCATTGCTAATGTATCTTTGATTCCATTGATTTTCATTGATGTCCCAATACCTCAGAAATTCCAGAAGACCACCATCATTATTTATTCTGATTTTAGGTTGAGGGACATTTCCCTCTTTGGTGATGATGGTTTTTCTCATTGTTTCCTGAGCTTTTTCCAAAGAAGTAATCCATGGGCTATTGGGTTCTCATAGCCATCTCTTTTTTTGTCCCTTCATCTCTCAACTCTTTTTTTGTCTTTCTTCCTGTTTTTTTCTTTTTTATGTTCAAGCGAAAGTAGAGAGCCAGTTGACTGGTTCCTTGTAAATATTTGATCGACAAAGGGGGGAGGTGGGTTGAGAGGTATAGTGGGGTAATATGGGATGAGGAGAGTAGGGGATGAGTGGTGAGTGGGGGGAGGGGGAGGGGTGGGGCGGGGGGTGCAGAGGTTGAGATGGGAGGGCCTTCAAGAGGGCCAAAAGGGTTGGGATTCGTGAGGGTGGAGGTAGTAAGAGGAGGATTAAGCGGAGGAAGTGAGGAGCAAGAAGGGCTAGATTGGGAGGAAGCCCGAGGTTGGGTATTGGAGGGGGGAGGTTGTTTGTTTGTTATTTTTTTGTTTTTTTAACTTGTTCCAATTTAGTTTCCTAAGCTTATACTTCTTCATTTTCTTGTTTTTTCGGGCACCTATTTACAAAATTACCATATTCATGACATACCTTGCATTTAAATAGTATATGTTCATAGTCCAATGGTTGTATGTGCATCCATCTGTTTACTTTGATCTTCACTACTTCTGGTAAGCCTTTCCCTAGGTCGACTTCTACGCATATCCTCGCACAAGCGTGCATGCTATCCTTTGGCTTACTTCTGTCAATATACTTTCCCACTGCGCTCCCTATTGCCTTGAATTATTCATCACCCCAACAGTGGAGAGGGAAGTGAGGAAGTCAGACCCAATAGGGACTACACCTGGCACATCCAGTTCAGGGTTGAAGTCCAACATCCATCTGTTAAGATAAAGACCTCGCATGTCCAAGAAATATGGGGCATTTCTAAATATAGGTCTATGTCATCCATTTTTTCAAATTGGAAGGTATACTACCCTCTTCCACAAAATCCGATACATATTTTCCCATTTGTTGAAGAGGAATAATTCCTTTCAACCCACTTATGAACCGAGTGAGGAGATGGCCCAATGCCAGTGAATTGGCCAACCAAGCCACATTCATATAGGGAAAGCGCTACTCTGTGAGTGAGGGAAGGAGGGAGAATGATATATCAAATGTCATCTAGCTTCTTCACAAACTTTGATATAGAGGGTCTAGTTCTAGGGGGATCAATGGAAGAAATCAGAGAGGCAAACACATCTACATTTTCATCATTTGAAAATATTGAATAGGTAGACAGAGGTTCCCCATCTGGAGGAGGGTGTGCTGGTTCCATGAGGGCAACAGGAAGATGCTCTAGTTGAGTAGTAAGAGTGGAGGCTGAGGGGCGCATGTAGCGGGAAAATTAAAATCGCCACAGAGCACACGCAACAATCGTCCAATAATCAGTTGGGTTTATTAGACCTTAATATTAAGGGTTAAATGCTGGTCATATGATTTAATATTAACCCATTAGGTTTATAATGTGTATCCCTTTAGTTTATTAATTCGTCGGGTTTATAATATTTATAATCCCTAAGGTTGATTGATCACTTGGGTTTATAATATTAATAATCATGTGATTTTATAAATCCTTTTTGTTTAAAATATTAATTCATTGGTTTTATTAATCTCTTGTGTTTTTAGTATTGATCCCTTGGGATTCTTGATCCCTTATGTTTTTTATATTTATCCCTTGGGTTCACCGATTCCTTCGGTTTATAATATTAAACCCTCGGGTGTTTAGTTACACTAATAATCGCTTTAGTTTATTAATCTCTTGAGTTTAAATTATTAATTCTTAGGGTTTATTAATTTCTTGGGTTTTTAATATTAGTTTGTTGGGTTTGGTGATTCTTTGGGTTTATTAATCGCTTGGGTTTATTAATAATTTGTATTTATAATATTAATTTGTTAGGTTTATAATATTAATAATCCCTTGAGTTTGTTGATGTTTTGTGTTTATAACATTAATAACTCCATAGGTTTTTTTATCCATTGGGTTTATCACATCTATCCCTTGAGTTTTCTGGTTCTTTGGGTTGGTAATATTAGTCCTTTCGGTTTATTAAATCCCAATATTTAGTGTTAAATATTAGTCCTACAATTTAATATTAATCCATGGTCCAATGTCATTATCAAAATGAATGCCTCAATATGAAAATCAACCATGGTCAACCATTTTCAATCATCTTCAGCCGTAGTCAATCATGGTCTACCATGATTGAATTTCACATTAGGACAAAGATTGTCTCAATATTAAAATCAACCATAGCCAACCATGGTCATTCTTAGTCCAACGTCACATTGTGAGAAAGATTGTCTCAATGTTTAAATCAAGCATGGTCAATCATGTTTATTTCACAGTTTATAATATTTATCTAAGAGTTTATATACTTCGGGTTTACAATATTAATCTTTTAGGTTTAATATTATTCCCTTGGGTTTATAAACCCTTTGTTTTTTAGTTTTAATCCATTGGGTTTGTAATATCGATCCCTTGGATTTATTCATCTAAGGGTATAAATAATTCATATGTTTTATAATATTAAACCTTGGGTTTAATATAACTCCCTTGTGTTTTTAATATTGATCGCTTGCATTTTTTAATCCCTCATGTTTATAATATTTTCCCCTTAGTTTTACTAATTTCTTGGGTTTATAATATTAAACGCTTGGGCTTATTTGTTCATTAAGTTTGTAATATTAATAATTCCTTTGGTTTATCATTTAATCCCTTGGGTTTATTAATCCCTTGAGTTTAAAATATTAATTCATATGCTTTATTAATTTTTTGGGTTTTTAATATTATTTTTTTCGGTTTATTAATTCCTTGGTATTATTATTTTCTTGGGTTTATAAATCATTTGTATTTATAATATTAATGTATTGGCTTTTATAATATTATATAAATATAAAATATTATGGAAATTATTATTTATATAGTTATTAATAATTATAAATAGTAATCGCTTAACAAAATACACCTTATAGTTATTAATGTGGTGGCTGGTTGAGATACACCTATTAGTGTATATCAACCACATTGGTAAATGTGGTTGTGCTAGTTTTAATTTACTTCAAATGGTTACAATCAAGAAATAGTTATGAAACTATTTAAAGAAAATAATCCATTCGGATCTCATCAAGATGAGGGGGGAATGTGTTTTATGGCAAAGGAGAGATCTTGCCTAAGATGTTCTGGTGACGAGAGGAAAATTCCTATCATATTTGAAAAGCACACTCTAATCGTTGTTTTATTCAGTATTTTAATAGGCCACAAGGTCTACAAATCTAATAAGGCCATTTTGTATATAGCAGACCAATTATGGAATAGTTATCATAATAAAAGCCTATGGTTTATTGTTTGTGTAGAAATGAAAAGGTTCTAAAAAACACCTCGCCTATTGGAAGCAATGATAGGAGGCCACAAATGAAGATGCACAATGATCAAGGCCATTAAAGAGGCAGAATCGTGAAAGGTTTTCTCCATTCCAAGTTCAGGTTGGATTCAAACAAAATGGAACATTTCAAGTTATATACAATAAATATAAGTAACTTCTTGATTTTATTTAAGAGGGATGTGCATTAATTTTACTAAAATTGCTTGAAAAAAATTGTGTTCATGTGCACAAGAATAATTACATTTTTGTTACTCCCCTTGTGAACAAGAAACAGAGTGTCTTGGTATACACAAAAACAATAGTTGTTGCATTAGTTTTCTTTTGAATAAGAATATGCAATTATTCTACTAATTATCTCGAAAAGAATGCATGTGAACCTTACATGTTATGTTATTGAAAATATCTTTTGAGAATCGTGTGCATAATGAGGACAAGTAGCCAGGTTTCTTTGAAAAGAACATGTTAAATTTTTTAAAATAATTTCTTGAAAAAGGAATATGTGCTTTCAAAGAACATGTTAAGTTTTTTTAAATAATTTCTTGAAAAATGGATATGTTCTTAACGCACGGAGTTAACCATTATTTTTACAACTTTTATTGAGAAAGAAACACATATTTGCATGAAAAGAAAAGTTATTGTGTTATATTTTCATAGAAAAGCATAATAGTTTGCTTATTGTGTGAGAAGATTAATTGCTTCTTAGGAAAATATTATTTTATGTTATTTCTTGAAAAGAATAAGTGATTATGATAAATTCATACCAACCATAATATATGTCAATTTTAAACTACTCTTCAATATGACTCCAAATTTCCATCCTTAGATTGTTTAATAGGTTCATATATTTTCTATATTAAATATTTCATAGTAAGTTTAATTATATGAAATTGTTCATGGGATTAAAATTCTTGTTGTTTAAGTAACCATTATTTGATACACTTTTTATAATCCATTAAACAAGTTCAAGAAAATACACAAGAGAAGGATCTTCCACATAATCTAGGTATAACAATAGATATTCCTTAATGGTGCATGCTCATATATCTATGTAAAAGGCCATAAGCTACTATAAGTGTGAGATTTAGTTTTAATAGGATACATTTAAAATAACCAAAACTCTCTTAAATTTCTATTACAACCACAATTATGAAATTCCATAACCACTTTGCATCTACTAGTATTGGTCTAGGAAAAAAGTGGGCACTTTGTCAAGGGATATATGCTTTGCAATCCACATAGTAATTACCAAAAGAAGCCTAAAATAATTATTTTCAAATAAGTGTGTTTAATTTTGGGCTATATATGAACATTTTTCTTTTTAACTTAAATATTTTTTTATAGGAATTTGAATCAATAGTTGGTTTATCAAATTCTATGGAGAAAGTTATGCCATGAATCTAAGTCATGGGACAATTTTTCTCATAAAAATTCTTTAAAAAAAAAGAAATTTCTTTGTTTTGCTCCAAAGAAACGATTATCATACTACTTGTTATAAATTTAAACCTTTAAAATTGAATTACAAAAAAGAGATTTAGAATGTTCAATACTTTATTTATCAAATATATTTAAAGTGGGACAACACAATACAAGGATTCTTCTATCAAAAAAGTCTACTCTTATTTACTTTCTCTTAAGGTAATGTGACTTCTCAGTGCACTAAAATCCAATACAAAATACTCTAATGCATACTAATAATCAGCACCAAATTTTCATTAGAATGGTGGATTCTGGAATATGTAAGAATGGTAGATTTTGAAAAAATTTAAAAGTTTAATAAATATGAATGAAGTTAACAATTTCACTTATTTACATAAGAATGTAAAAGTTTAAATTAATTGTTCCTTGTTTCTCTTATATTCACCAAATTTTTAATATATTCACCAAATAATCTCTGATTATAACCACATGATTGCCTAAATTTTCTCTAATAATAATAAATTTCATTTATTCCACACTAACTCATTCATAAATATTTTTTTAATAGTAATAATAAATATAATAAACTGAGTCTAATTCATATTAAATGAATACCCTTTAGTGGACACTTCAATTCTCTCATTATACCGTACACCTTTAAGAATGACCTCAAATAGTTTTTGAAAGTTTCCTTTGTGCCATATTATTATATAAGCACCATTGGAGAGTTTCCTTGAGAAACACTCCATGTTATTCAAAAGTTTGACATATTATGACATTCACATTAATATTATTAATAATAGTAATAATAGGTTATATTGAATTCTTTATAATGTTTATTTATGAATAAAGGATTTGATATACCAAAATGTTCATAGTAATAATTGTTGCGCCGAGAGGCGCATCTACAGCCCAGTATGACCCCGATGTCAGGTTTGTCACGTCCTTAATGTCGGCTCAAATTTTAAATTAAAATAATAAAAATAAAAAATAAATGTCGGCTTAACAAATAAGTTTTAATAATTATATAAATAAACCAAAAAAAATTAAAACAAGTCAGCTCTGATCGAACATAGTCGTATTTGGTTCTGTGGCGGGATTCGTACTGGAACCTCCGGAGCTCGATCGAAGTCGTATTTGGTTCTGTGGCGCGGTTCTATGGAGCGGTTCGGTTCTGTGGGGCGTTTCTGTGGAGCGGTTCTGAGTCGTATAGAGGTGAGTCGAACAATTCAATGCAAGAAATTAAATACTATGATTTTCGTTGCGGTTGTCATTTTCGTTAGGATTTATCTGACCAACATCTCCCGACTTCTAGTGACACCATCCCATAGCAACAATTAGTTGGAACTTCATTTGAATTCTCCTCATGCACACGTTTTCCACACTCATCACCGAAAGTCCCAAGTTCCAACTTTGTGATTACAATTGAAAACCATCTCCCCTGGACACCGACTTTGTCTTTAAGATTGCCAGATGACAACGCTGGATTCTCTGCAATTTCCCCACCATTTCTTGCGGCGTACAATTCATGGCTGGGTCTCTTCGCACGGCGGTTATTGAAGCTATATAAATGTAACATGCCCTCCCAATTTCACAACACACTTCAATCTTTAAGCTCCTTTGCCTGCGACACAATTGAGGGTTTCGATTAGGGTTTCAGCATTCACAATAATGGCAGAATTCGAGGATTTCCTGCCAATTATGGCGCAGAAACTGGGAGAGCACGAATTCATGGCAGAGCTCTGTAACGGCTTTCGTTTTCGTTAGGGTTTTGGTTACGTTGTTACGTTTTTCGTTAAACTATATTTCCATAATACCTTTCAAATATACTATATGCGCATGATCCGCCTCCGTTAATACGTTTGTCGTTAAACTATAAGGTATTGTGCAATTGTTACATTAAAACGGATTAACTCTCACATTCTCCTCAGGGATCTGCTCAGGGATACCTAGAAATATTTCGAAGACAAAACATTTTTTCATATTTCCGTATACAAAAATCTCAGTAGGAGATACGTTTAATAATAATGAAAGGAAAAAGTTGACCGAAAATTTCAGTCTTAACCTAACATGTCCAAACAAATAAATGAGATCGGAATTCGGTTAATTAGTTCACGTGGTGGGACGGAAAATTTCAATACAATTATTGAAATTTTGAATGTCTATACATTACGTGCAGTGAACAGTGCCAAAATTATTCAAAGTAATGCATTGATTCAATATATATTTTGTCATGTATAGAATATACGTGCAGTGAACAGTGGTTTGTCATCACAAAATATATATTGATTTAATAGTATTAGTGCAAATCTATTAAATTACGTGCAGTGATAAATTAATAGATATGGTGGTGCAAATAGTATCGATGCATATACGTGCAGTGAACAATGGTTTGTCATTCAAATCAAAGTAATGTATTGATTCAAAATATATTTTGTCATGTATAGAATATACGTGCAGTGAACAGTGCCAAAATTATTGAAGTTCAAGACATTGGATCAATACATTACTTTTTCTTCAAAAATGAATGTCTATAAAGTTGGATTTGTATTAATATGTTTTATTATTGTGCAAGTGTGGATTATTATTTCCCTTAATTGATTTTCTTTTAAAAATGGTTGAATGCAAATTTCTTCTGAAATAATTCAATATATATTTTGTCTCTTTGCGAATCACCACAAACCATCATGGTTTTAATTGTAAATTTACAATATTGCAGGTGTACTGCAATTGCCTTAAAGATATAGAAAGAGTATTAAATATTGTAAATTGTGTTTAGACATAACAAGAGTATTAAATATTTTGTAGTTAGATATTTGATATTCTGTGATTAGGTATTAAATATATATATATATGGTTAATTGATGTGTTTGGTTTTTTTGTACAGGATTATAATATCATGGGTACTAGTAATGGAGAAACTAATAATAACAATATTGAAGAAATGAGAAGTGTAAATAGAGAAAGAGTTAAAGACAAGGATCAAATATTATGAAACAAGTAATTGAAATTGAAAGAGAGCAGAAGAGGGAAGAAAGAAATGAGCAGCGAAGATTGCGAAGACAAAATATGACTGATGAAGAAAGGGAAGAACAACGAAAGAAGGAACGTGAAAGAAAAAGGAGGCAACGAGAAAGGCAAAATGAGGATGAAAGGGAAGCAGAAAGAATAAATAGCGCTCAAAGAAAAAGAATGAAATTTGAAGAAATGGATGAGGGCGAAAAAGAAGAACATAGAAGAAAACAAAGACAGCAATATGTAAGCTCACATAGAAAAAGACAAATTGAAGGTCATAGTGATCTAGGGCCAACAATTGAGGCTCATTCTCTTATAGGTATGAATCTACAAAATCATCAACCAATGGAGCAATGTGACGATGAATGTGAAATGATTTCCAATGTACCAGTGGAAGATGAAGTTATTGCACATAAAAGATTTCGTGAAAGAATTGATAATTTATCTCATCCTCAAATGTGCCATGTGTGTGAGGAGTCGTATCCTAGAATTCAAGTGGTGACTACAAAGACAGGTCCAATGTGTACAAGATGTAAAAAAGAGGGTAATAAACATAGATTTTCATTACAAAATCATATGAATCCGGGGTTGCAGCCTTTGATCCTTGGAAGTCTTACACAAGTTGAGGAAATGTTGATAGCAAGAGCAAGTCCAATTTTGCAGGTAATGCATTCTATAGGTGGCCAATACAAATATAGAGGACACACAATTAGTTTTCCTCAAGATGTTAAAGATGTTTCCAATAAATTGCCTCGACATATTAAAGACTTGGATTTAATGATGGTGGTGCGAAAAAAAGGTCAACAAGGATCAAGCTATGATTTCACTGTTAGAAGGCAAAAGGTACTCGATGCATTACTTTATAAGATTCAAAATGATCCATATTATAAAGGTGTAGAAATTGATATGCATGTTGTGGACGAGTTACCGGAAAAAACAACAAATGTGTCACATATGATCAATTCTGTTATACTACCTGATATGGACAATGACATAGACATTACATTGTTAGAAGGTGCTCCAGGTCGTGAAGATGCTTTAGATGATTATGATACAACTTCTTTTGCTGTAAGGCCTCCAAATGCACCTAGGGAAATTGAACTTATTCATGCATGGGCAGATAATCCTAATAGAGAAGAAAACCAACTTGATGGTGAAACTACAAATGTCATTAATTGGCCTAGAATTGGTTCATCTCCAATAAATGAGTACAATACTGAAGGGTTATTTGATATGGCATTTCCAACATTATTCCCTAGAGGAGAAGCCGATTGGTTACAAGCACGACAAAGAAACGTGCATCTTCATGAGTATGCAAAACATCTCCTCAGATTTCGTGATAATAGGTTTGGGAGACATCCTCGATTTAGATATTTTTTACTCAATATCATCATGAGACATCGTGCTCAAGCGTCTTCTGCAGTATTTGTTAAAAAAAATATGACAAAACTACCTACAACAGTTGATGAGTTACGAGAGCATTTGCAAAATCTTCCTAATTCCAAAATTGCAGATAGATTGATGAGATTTGGACATGTTCTAAGAGGTACACGTGCATATTGGAGCAAATGTCGTGGCGAATTATGTGACTTAGTACAACAAATTGGATCTCCTACAATATTCTTAACACTAAGTGTGGCAGATATGCAATGGCCTGATTTGCATATACTAATGCCAGGTACCTCTCCTACAGATCCAAAGGAAGCAAGAAAATGGAGACGCCAGAATGTCATTGATAATCCTCACATTGTAGCAAGTTATGCGCATTTAAGACATACATTGTTTCGAGATGAGATTTTTTCAAAATTTCATCATGCTACAGATTTTTGGTGTCGTTATGAATGGCAACATCGTGGATCTCCACATGTCCATGGGTTTCTTTGGTTAAAAGATGCTCCCAATATGGACAAATTGAATTGGAATGACCCGAATCAAGTTAGATTTGCAAAAGAATACTTTGATAGATCTGTCCATGCATTCAATCCACGTAATGAATATCAAATAAAGATGCCTATTCAACGGAACGATGATGATCATCCTTGCTTAAAGAACACTGAACAAATATTTCATTCTGATCCGATGATGGACTATGAACAACTTCTCAATTGTGTTGAGCGCCACATCACCTGTAATGAGAAGTCATGCCTTAGAAAGAAGGGTGGAAAATTGGTGTGTAGATATAAGGCACCATGGGAGCTATGCAAAATGTCAAGACTTTATGTTGATGAGAGTGGAGAAAAAATATATGAACCTAGACGAAATGATGATCGATTAAATACACATAATCGTGAAACATTGATGATGTGGCGTGCAAATATGGATTGGAAACCTGTTCTTTCTAGGCATGGTGTGATTAACTACATAGCAAAATATGCATCAAAAGCAGAAAAAGGGTCTGAAAGCTTCCATGATGTGTTGATGCGTATTTCCTCTATTCAAAATCCAAATGAACTAGCAGCACGTGCATATAGAACATTATTGTGTGAGACTATCGTTGACAGGGATATAGGAGCACAAGAAACATGTCATATGCTTTTGGAGCTTCCTCTTAATGAATGTAGTCGTACATTCATTGTTTTTAATGTTGGGATAAATGTTTTCAAAAAAGTAAAAGTTGATGAAAATAATGACCACAATGATAATTCTCTTATTGATGCATATAGGAAGAGACCCATCAGTATGGAGCACATTTCATTGATAGAAGCTTCTAGATCTTGGTCATATGACAAACGTCGGCATGATGAGAAATGGCTACCACGAGTTAATGCAGCCATTGTACGCGTATTTCCGAAGTTTCATTCAGTTCCCCCTCGCGAAAATAATAGTTTTGTTGAGTTTTGTTGGTCTGAATTAGTATTGTACAAGCCGTTTCGTGATTTTCATACAGATATTGGTTCTAGAGATGATGACATCATACAAAATTGGGAAATTTTTTCATATAATCCTTGGCATATTGATCGTAATCCAATACCTTCAAAGGATCCAGCTCAATGTCCAGATGAGGATGAAGATGATTTACATGTACAAAATGATTCTAAGCAACATGAGTGGGAGATTATTTCAGGTTTGTATAAGAATAAGTTTATACATGCGAGCGAATTTGACATGATTGGATTTAGGGATCGTGATGTTATGACAAATTGGAGCTCTAGCTTTGTTGATGAAGAGACATCAAGATGTGCAGTGAAATTCATATATGATAAGAAAAAAGTCAATGCAATTGTTACTACTGAATCATCAAAAAAATATTCATTTGAAAGTTTAGGAGAAAAGCAAAAAAGAGCATTTAATGTAGTTCTTGATCATTACAAAGATGACAAGGAAGAACAGTTGCCCATGATTATCGAAGGGACAGCAGGTACTGGAAAGTCTTACTTGATTGGTGCAATAAAACAAAGACTTGAAACTGACTCTCTTCCTCATAAGAGCCCATTGCTTCTTTTGGCCCCTACCGGTGTTGCAGCATTCAACATATCTGCATCGACAATACACTCTACTCTTTATATACCAGTGAGGAACTTCACTGATTTACAAGGGTCACGTTTGCTTACCTTACAAGAGGAGATGAAACATATTAAGTACATTCTTATTGATGAGATGAGTTTTATCGGGAGAAATTTGTTGACACATATTGATTCTCGACTTCGCCAAGATTTTCCTCATAAAAAAGAAGTCTCGTTTGGAGGTATATCAATTATATTAGTTGGTGATTTGGGACAACTACCTCCTGTTATGGATAGACCTGCATATGCATGTGAAGGTCATGCAAAAGAATTATGGAATTTATTCACAACTGTTGTAACTCTTGATACAGTATACAGGCAAGATGGACAGAGCAATGATCAAAGATTATTTCGTCATTTATTAATGAACGTTAGAGATGCAATTCCAACAATAGAAGATTGGAAAGTACTAATGACACGTACAGATTCCAAATTGGATGCTTCAACAAAAAAGTCATTTAATAAGGCTACACATTTGTTTGCAACAAATGATGATGTGCACAATCACAATAAGCGTTGCTTGGTATCCCTAAATCACCCTGTTGCACGTAGTGTTGCTACAAGATCAAATAACAACAACAACATGGAAGCAGATGAGGAAAATTTGGATAATGAGGTCATTCTTGCTGTTGGAGCTAGGGTTATGCTAACTTCAAATTTATGGACTGATGCAAGACTTGTCAATGGTGCTCTTGGAGTAGTTGAAGATATTGTGTATAATCCTGGAACATCACCTCCTAATCCTCCTACATATGTTTTAGTAACATTTGATAAATATGTCGGAGTTGCGTGGGATGAATTATTCCCTCATACTATTCCTATTATACCTATTGAAAGAGGCAATAATAAACAAATTCCATTGCTACTTGCTTGGGGATTAACAATTCATAAGTCCCAGGGATTGACACTAGAGAAGGCAACTATTGATATTGGAAGGACAGAGCGACAAGGTCTCACTTTTACTACAATATCTCGAGTTAAATCTTTGGATGGTCTTCGATTTCAACCACCATTTCCATATGATCGATATGAAAAGATGGCAAAATGTGCCGGTGTTTCTAAGAGAAAAGAAGAAGAAGTCGGGTTAAGGTTAAATACTAAATAAATTATGTATTTTTCATGTATTTTTCAATATATTCTTCATATCACATTTCAATGATATGATAGTTGTATTTGTTATTTAATATATTAATTAGTTCATTTTTAAGATCACCAAACATATTTATATTAATAACATTTGTTAGAATTTGTATTTCTAATCTTAAAAATTTCAAAGTATGATGTACATCTCAAAAATATACAAAAAATTTAATAATCAGAAAAATAAATGTCGGCTTAATATAGGTGTATTTGATATTTCAATGATATGATAGGTGTATTTGTTATTTAATATATTAATTAGTTCATTTTTAAGATCACCAAACATATTTATATTAATAACATTTGTTAGAATTTGTATTTCTAATCATAAAAATTTCAAAGTATGATGTACATCTCAAAAATATACAGAAAATTTAATAATCTGAAAAATGTGACGTTGATGCCACCGACTGGAACCAGCATATATCCATCTAACTCCGGATCTATCATGCGCCGAGAGGGATCAAATATCTCGAGGTGCAAACCTTTCCTCAAGTTTTGCACTCAAAAATAGGTTTGCACCTCGAGAGATTTGATCCCTCTCGGCGCATGATAGATCCGGAGTTAGATGGATCTATGCTGGTAATAGGGTAAATGGGTTTTATAAAAATGGTTATGGTATTTTAGATTAAGATATGGTTAAGGAAATATGGGGTTTAAATTTAGGGTTGGTGTTTTATTTATTATGGGTATGAATTAAAAGTATGGGTATATGGGTTAAGATTATGGAGTTGAAGGGTAAGGATTAAGGTATGTAGTTATTATCAATACAAGTCAAGGGTATATAGTTGGGTTGGGTTGGGTTGAGGGGTAGGATAAAGATTGTGGGTAATTGAGATTTCATATATGGTTTACCAAATAGAAAAATTAAACTTAAGGTTAGGTGGTTTTTGTTAGGGGTATGTGTTAGGGTGTTCTATAGGTGTCATAGGGAATGGGGTTGAAGGTATATGAGTTATTATAGGCGTTATAGGAAATGGGGTTGAAGGTATATGGGTTATAAAGAATGGGGTTGGAGAAAATAGTTAGGGGATATTGGGTGAAGAGTAGGGGTTAATGTATGTAAATCTTCTTGGTTGTAGGGGATGTGTAGTTGGGATAGGGTTAAGGGCAAGGGAGAGATTAGGAGTATTCACTTAGAGGTATTTGTATATTGAAATACAAAATAATTTCTAAATTTAAAATAAATATATAAATTTACATATAAACTCAAAATTTAAACACTTTTCTCTTTTTCTTATTAAATGCACATATAATTGAGAATATATTCTCATTCATATATATCTAATATTATTATTTTATTTTTTTTAAGAAGTAATGAATTTGTAACATAATTGTCTTGTACTGAGGTTGTTTTACATAACATTATTTTTTCATATTAACCTTAGGTCCAATAATTAACTAAAAAACTAATAATATTTTACACTTACTACTTTATGTTTGCGCCGAGAGGCGCATCTACAGCCCAATATGACCCCGATGTCAGGTATGTCACGTCCTCATACAAAATTTCGGCTTAAGTTTTAAATTAAAAAAAAATAAAAAATAAAAATTGCAAATGGATCATAAATTTACCTTTAACAAAAAAAATTACCACATTGAATTTCCAAATTAAGTAAAATTTTAAACATATTTACTCTTTACTAAAGTCAATACCATTTCCTAAATCAAAGGAAAAGAGTTAAGTATGAATTTATACTTACTCCAGAGCTATGGTAAATAAATAAAAAAATATATAAACTAGATGTATGGTAAATAAATAAAATTTCTTTTTATATTTATTCCATAAACCTTTTTATATTTAAAAAAACTTTAAAAAGAGGTTTTATTTAGATGAAGCCTATGGGACGAATACCATGGGACAAATTAATATTGATACCATGGGCCAAATACCATGGGTAAATAAATAAATATAAAACAGGTATAAAAAAGTATGATAAATAAATAAATAAATATAAAATATATATAAAGAGGTATGGTAAATAAATAAATATAAAAGAGGCATAAAGAGGTAAGGTAAATAAATAACAATATATCAAATAGGATTATAAATAAAATGTAATTATATAACAAGCCTATGGGCCAAATACCATAGTAAAGAAAAGGGGTATGGTAAATAAATAAAAATATAAATAAACTAGAGGTATGTTAAGTAAATAAAACCTCTTTTCATATTTACTCCATAATCTGCTTTATATTTAAAAATATTTGTGTTCATTAGTTTACATAACTAAGAAGAAAGAGAGAGAGAGAGTTATATGGGAGAGATGGAGAGAGAGTGTGTATGTTTAGGGGTGAGATAAAGAGACAAAGTAAGATGTATGGAAAGAAGGGGGAGAGAAGAAGTGAGAAGGAGAGAGGGAGGGATATAGTAATGTAGTTGGAGAGAAAGAGGGGTGGAAAGAGAGAGAGAAAGAAAGGGATTGGGGAAGAGAGAGGATTAGAGGGAGAGAGAGAGAGATGGGGGAAGAGAGAGGATTGGAGGGAAAAGAGAGAGAGAGAGAGGTGGGAGAGAAAGGGATAGAGAGGAAGGATGAGAGAGAGGAGGAGAGTGATGGGGGAAGAGAGAGTATTGGAGAGAGAGAGAGAGAGAGAGAGATCAGGGAAGAGAAAGGGATTTAGGGGAGAGAGAGAGAGGAGGAGAGAGGGATCGATAAGAGAGATGGAGTTGGAGGGGGAGAGATGTAGGAAATAAGAAATATAGAGAGTGAGAAGTGGAGAGAGAGAAGGAGTGACAAGGGAGAGCCAGAGAGAGAGTGTGTATGTTTGGGGCTGAGATAAAGAGACAAATAAGGAGAGATGGAGATAAGGGGGGAGAAGGAGATATAGGGAGAGAGGGAGGGATATAGTAACATAGTTGGTGAGTGAAGAGAGAGAGAGAGAGGGAGAGAGAGATGGGAGAGAAAGGGAAAGAGAGGAAGGAAGAGAGAGGATGTGAGAGAGTGGAGAGAGGGAGGGAAAGAGAGATGGACTTGGAGGGAGAGGAGGAGAGAGGTAAGAAGAAAGAAATAGAGAGAGAAAGGTGGAGAGAGAGAGAGAGAGAGAGAGAAAGTGATAAGGAGGATGGAGAGAGAGGGAGAGAGGGGGAAGATAGAGATATAGATGGAAGGTGAAAAGAGGGAAGAAGAGAGAGATGGGGAGAGGAGGGGATTGACAAAGAGATTGATATATGTGTGTGTTTAGGAGGGTGAGATAGAGAGACAAAAAATAAGAGATGGAGGGGGATATAGATATGGATGGAGGGTGGAGAGAGGGAAGAATATTTCTCACACTAGATGAATTGATATAAGTGGAGATGGTGATTTATAATCCTATTTGATTATTTGCACTATATGCATCGATTTTAGTGTAGATATTTATTTCTAATGATATTTGATTACTTGCATTGATTTTAGTGTATGTGGTGATTTCTAATACAATTTGATTGCTTGCACTGAATTTTTTGATTTCAATTTAGATGTCGATTTATAATTATATTTGATTACTTGCACTAGATGAATTGTTTTCAATGTAGATGATTTCTAATCCTATTTGATTGTTTGCACTAAATGCATTGATTTCAGTGTAGATGGCGATTTCTAATCCTATTTGATTTATTTGAGTAAATGCATTGATTTCAGTGTAGATGTTGGTTTCTAGAGAGAGAGAGAGAGAGTGATAAGGAAGATGGAGAGAGAGGGAGAGAGGACAGAAGGAGGAAAGAGAGATATTAATGGGGGAGAGGAAGAGAAAGGGAAGATAGAGATATAGAAGGAAGGTGAAGAGAGGGAAGAAGAGAGAGATGGGGAGAGGGGGTGATTGAAAAAAATATTGATATATATGGAGTACAAGATCGTGTGTGTTTAGGGGGGTGAGATAGAGAGACAAAAAAGAATATATGGAAGGGGATATAGATATGGATGGAGGGTGGAGAGAGGGAGGAATATTTCTCGCACTAGATGGATTGATATAAGTGGAGATGGTGATTTCTAATCCTATTTGATTATTTGCACAAGATGCATCGATTTTAGTGTAGATATTTATTTCTAATGATATTTGATTACTTGCACTAGATGCATTGATTTCAGTGTAGGTGGTGATTTCTAATACAATTTGATTGCTTGCACTGAATGTGTTGATTTCAATTTAGATGTCGATTTATAATTATATTTGATTACTTGCACTAGATGACTTAATTTCAATGTAGATAATTTCTAATCCTATTTGATTGTTTGCACTAAATACATTGATTGCAGTGTAGATGGCGATTTCTAATCCTATTTGATTTCTTTGAGTAAATGCATTGATTTCAGTGTAGATGTTGGTTCCTAGAGAGAGAGAGAGAGTGAGTGATAATGAAGATGGAGAGAGAGAGAGAGAGGACAAAAGGAGGAAAGAGAGATATTAGTGGGGGAGAGGGAGAGAAGGGGAAGAGAGGGAAGAAGAGAGAGATGGGAAGAGAGGGTGATCGACAAAGAGAATGATATATATGGAGTGCGAGAGCGTGTGTGTTTAGGGGGGTGAGATAGAGACAAAAAAAAAGAGATGGATGGGGATATAGATATGGATGGAGGGTGGAGAGAGGGAAGAATATTTTTTGCACTAGATGGATTGATTTAAGTGGAGATGGTGATTTATAATCCTATTTGATTATTTGCACTAGATGCATCGATTTTAGTGTAGATATTTATTTCTAATGATATATGATTACTTGCACTAGATGCATTGATTTCAGTGTAGGTGATGATTCCTAATTGCTTGCACTGGATGTGTTGATTTCAATTTAGACGTCGATTTATAATTATATTTGATTGCTTGCACTAGATGCATTGATTTCAATATAGATTATTCCTAATACTATTTGATTGTTTGCACTAAATGCATTGATTTCAGTGTAGATGGCGATTTCTAATCCTATTTGATTGCTTTGAGTAAATGCATTGATTTTAGTGTAGATGTTGGTTTCTAATCTTATTTGATTGATTGCATTAGGTGCATTGATTTCAATGTAGAAGTTATTTTCTAATCTTATTTAATTGCTTGCATTAAATGCATTGATTTCAATGTATATGTTGATTTATGATTTGATGTAATTGGATATATGACGGTACATTAATATTAAAGTGATTGGATTAACAATATGCATTGATTTTAGTGTAAGCACAAAAAGTTTTTAACAATGTAGATTTATTTTTGTGTTATAGTAATTTAAGCTATTAATATTGGAGAGCAAGAGAGACAAGGTATCATGTTTACTACAACAGATCGAGCTAAAGATTTAAATGGTTTACGATTTAAATTTTCTTTTTCATATAATCGATATGAAAAGATAACAAACTAACAAGGGAGGAAATAAGAATAGTAGAAGAAAATAGTTTGAGATTGATTGTAACATGAGTACGTTCTTATTATTCACATTTTCTATCTTTCAACACTATTATTGTCACTTTGCATTTAAAAAAAATATTTCATCATTTTTCATCATTATAGTTATTAACAATAATTATCATCTTAACGAACTGAGGTAACTAAGAAAATTTAAAATTAAAATGACCAAGTTAATCTCAGAAATATTTAGCATATTTAAAATGATTATATTAATATTTGATATATTTACATATTACTGATAAAATTAATCATACCTTTGATAGATTTTCCTTGGCATCACACGACTCAAACCAGCCTAGATCCATATTACATCTCAAAAATATACAAAAATTTTAATAATCTGAAAAATGTGACGTTGATGCCTCCGACTGGAACCAGCCTAGATCCATCTAACTCCGGATCTATCATGCGCCGAGAGGGATCAAATCTCTCGAGGTGCAAACCTAAAAATAGGTTTGCACCTCGAGAGATTTGATCCCTCTCGGCGCATGATAGATCCGGAGTTAGATGGATCTAGTCAAAGTTATGTCAC